>CM066031.1:242610069-243210069 GCA_033557465.1 Ichthyophis bannanicus | reverse complement strand
CAGTTTTGCCCTCTGTTTTTCTGCATCCCCCAGCTGTTCCCACCCCGCTAATGACTCCCTGAGGTATTGACCTATCTTGGCAAAGTTAGTTTTCCTAAAGTCTAAAACCTTCATTTTTGAATGGATTCTAACAGCCCTAGTCTTAATATTGAACCACACCATCTGGTGATCGCCGGATGCAAAATGATCTCCCACAATAACATCGGAACATTTTCACCATTGGTAAGCATTAAGTCCCATATGGCCCCTTCACGTGTGGGTTCTGTTACCAATTGCCTGAATAGTTCTCTCTGTAGAGAATCCAGGATCTCCTTACTTCTAAATGATACTGCAGCAGGAATGTGCCAATCAACATCTGGCATATTGAAATCCCCTTTCAGTAGCACTTCCCCTTTCCTAGCAATGTTGTGTATGTCTTCAATTAACTCTCTAGCCACCTCTTCCTCCTGTGAGGGAGGTCTGTATATTATGCCAATGCAAATAGACTTTTCTTCCCTCTTTCTAGTTTAACCCACAATGCTTCCTCTCTCCCTTTTAAGCTCTGTAGTTCCAAAGCTTTAATATTATTTTTTACATATAGTGCCACACCTCCTCCCCTTCTTTCTACCCTGTCATTTCTGAATAATATAGCCTGGTATAGTTACATTCCAGTCCTGGTTTTCTGTGAACCATGTTTCTGTAACTTCCACTAAATCCAAGTCATCCTCTCCTATTAAAGCTTTGACATCTGTGATCTTATTTCCCATGTTGCGAGCATTTATACACACCCCTATGTTGTCCCTTTTACATTTCCATAAAAGTATTCAATGTTTCACTTACTTGGGGGTTTTCACTTACCTGGGGGCTTTCACTTACCTGGTTGCTTTCTTCACCCATCCCCTACAAATCTAGTTTAAAGCCCTCTTCAGTAGATTAGCCAGTCTGCTACTGAAGACATGTTGATCTTTATTGGACAGAGGCACACCATCTCTGCTCTGCAACCCTTGGAGCAGCATCCCATGGTCCAGGAAACCAAAATGCTCTCAATGACACCATCCATGCAGCCATGCATTCATCTCCAGGATGCGAGCTTCTCTGCCTTGGCCTTTACCCTCAACAGGGAGGATTGAAGAGAATATCACCTGCGCCCCTATGTGCTTCACCCTCTGTCCCAAAGCCATGAAGTCACTTTTGATATGCTCAGAGGGATACCTGGCAGTATCATTTGTACTGACATGAATTAGCAACATTGGATAACAGTCAATGCGCTTGATGAGTCTCGGAAAATTCTCTGTAACATCTCAGATTTTTGCACCTGGCAGACAGCATACCTCTCTGGACATCAAGTCTGGTCAGCAGATGGACGCCTCAGTACCCATCATAAGAGAGTCACCGACCACCACTACCCTTCTCTTCCTTGTGGTCACTGATTCTGCAACTTTGGGGTGTTTGAGCTCTGGTTCTTCCCTTTCCAGGTATGTTTTCACCTACTCCACTTCCAGGGCTGCATAATGGTTCTTCAATTCAAGGGCTGGAGATGTTGGATTGGTGATTCTGCAGGCCCTGGTGACTTGTGTCCAACCTTCATAATTCTGTAGACTCCCATCTTCTCCTCTGCTGGAGAGCTTGGATGTTGAAAGAAGCATCTCAATGTGCTTCTCACTGTCTTGAATGCTCCTCAGCCTTGCCACCTCCTCTCTGAGTTCCTCCACTTGTTTCCTGAGAGCTTCTGCCTGCAGGCACCCTGAACATGGAACTGCTTCTTCAACTGGCATTGGGACCTTTGTCTGGACAGAGGCAGAAGCTGTAACGGGGGCAACAGCTTTGGCGATGCAATTTTTCCCAGCCATTTTTCAGTTGGTGTAGCTTAGATATTTGTTAAACAAAAGAGAGAGAGACCTACCAAAGTATCAGCTGGTTTCCCAGCTGTCCTTTCAGAGAAAAGCAGTTAAATCTCTTTAAGAGTGTTCAAAATGTGCTGTTCCAAGTCCCTGTGTGTAGTTAATTGGGAAGGTTCCCTATAAAGCAAGGCTGCTCACTAGGCTTGGGTGGGAGTTGGGGGTGAGGGTAGGGAGGGAACTAACACCTGATGAAGTGTCAGTAGCTTCAAAGAGCTGAGAAAGATACTAAAGCAGAGTTTTATACCTACCCCACTAAAGAAAATATTTCCTCTTTTAAACTAAAGCACCAAAAAGAATGTAACTTTGTTTTAAACATGTACTAAAGCCCTTTTAAGAGCTCCCAGGCAGAGAGCTAGTAATTTAAAAAGCCACAAACTTTTACCTTTGCTTGAAATGTACAGCCCCTGTTAGGAATGGGATGAACAAGTACATCCAGAGCAGAGATTATAGTGTTATAGGGAGCTACTGATTCATTAAAAGACTCAGATGCATTGTGGAGGAAAGAAGTGATGAAGGGTCGATAGCGTGAAGATTCCTAAACATGTTGGTAGAGATCGGGTGACACCAGGACGGGAGGTGGCTAAGGGTGAAAGTTAGCAGGTGATGGTCAGATAAGGGAAACACTGAGGTGCAGAGGTTAGAGGGTGAGCATTTGGAGAAGAAAACAAGGTCAAGGCAGTGGCCATGCTTGTGAGTAGGACCATTAGAGCACAGTTGTAGTTTGAATGAGGAGGTTAGGGAAAGGAATTTTAAGGCATAAGGGTCAGAAAGGTCATTAACATTAAAATCCCCAAGAATAAGGGAAGTTGAATATGCATCCAGAAAGGAAGAGAGCCAGGAGTCGTCTGTGAGAAAGGTAGAGGTGGACTGAAGGGGGTAGGTAAATGACAGCTACCCAGAAAGATAATGGAGTAAATAGGTGGATGGCGTGGACTTCAAAGGAAGCAAAGTAATTAGACTGAGGCAGGAGGGGCTGAAATTGGCAGGGTTGAGAGAATAGAAACCCAATACCACTACCATGGCCAATGGGCCGAGGTATATGGGAAAATTGGTAGCCTCCATGACAGAGGGCAGTGACTGAAGCAGAGCCTTCAGGGAGAAACCAAGTTTCAGTAAGAGCCAGGAGATGCAGAGTATTAGAGATAAAGAGGTCATGAATGAAGGCAAGTTTACTGGATAGAGCATGTGTATTCCACAAGATGATGAAAAAGGGGGAGAGGAGGGAGAAAAGAGAGGGATATGAACCATATTTGAGAGGCTATGTATTGATCGATCTTGGGAGTGTGAAAAAAGAATGGGGGGGGGGGAGTCAGGGTTGGGATTGATATCTCCAGATGAGAGAAGGAGAAGGAGCAGGAGAGAACGAGGGAGAGAGGAGGGCGGCACGATGGAAGCGAGGGTGAGGTTCCCTCAGTGAGAATGAGATGGATGAATGAGAGGAAGAAAATGGTGAAGCTGAAGGGAAGATGATAACATAGAAGAAAAAAGGGCAGGGGAGGAGGGGATAGGAAGGGGTGGGTAATGAGAAGAAGAGCCATGGAATTGTTGGAATGAGGAGAAAAGATTAGGGAGAGTTAACATCAGGAATGCAAAGTGATGTGGATCATAGGAGTGGAGAAGAGAAGAGAATGCAAATCAGAGGAGATACATGTAAAGAGGGAGGAGAGAGGTCCCGGTGGGTTCAGGTGCATCTGAGTAATTGCGTCAATGAGCAGAGGAAGGCTATAAAAGAAAGTTAAGTTAGGGGTGTGTGGTAATAAAGTGAAGTGTTAAGGAGGGACAGAGAACTGCAGAGAGCAGGAGCTGGGTAAAGGAGAGACAAAAAATAGAACACATACTGAAAATCTAGAAAATCTAACCAGGCATACAGAGGGGCTCACGATTCTGATCCCGTGGGGCACGTCTAACCCCGCAGAATCAGAATCGCAATCGGTCATGAATGTGCAGGCTGGGACTGTGATTCAGTCCAGCCTGCACGTACAGTACATGACAAGCCCAACTAACTCAGTCAGGGTTTTTAAATTACACCGCGGCTCCATTTAAAAACAGTGATGCCAGCTGCTGGATAAAAGTGCTTATTCCCACTTTAATATACCTTGTTCACCTGAAGCTTAATTAATCTCAGGTCCTCAATGTATGACTGATTTGGATAAAGAGCTGCACCTGAGAGCAGCCCCTTTCCTCTAAGACGTGTAAGTACCTATAAAGCTACAATTACCCCGGGGTGGGTGGGTGTCGGGGGGGGGGGGGAGGGAGGGAGGGAAATAAGACCTATTAAAAGAGGGCTGTTACAAGGTACCCTGTCCTGTAACCTCAGCAGGGGGAGAGGGGGTTAGTCCCTCAGGTAGACTAGAGCAGGAAAAAAAGTTTAAAACATAGCACGTTCTGGGGAAAGAGCACGGATAGATATTTAATTTAAAGTAACAGTTAACCTGGCTATCACACAAAGGCCAGATAGTTGAAAGAGGCAGGGTATGTTATACAGCTGAGAAAGCTGAAGTGCAAAACTAAAGGGAACAGGGAGATGAAGTAGCACACCAATAAAGACAAACAAATAAATAAATAGACAGTTAGAACTCACAGCAAAGTCGTCACAGGAGTTAAATATCCACCTCTATAGCAGAGCACTGTTAGGGCACTGCTCTTCCCAGAGCAGAGAGAGGCAAACAGAGTGACTAACACGTGGGAGGAGGAGACAGGAAGAAGGGCTACACCGTATTGTTTTACTGTACATTTAATGTAGTAGATGACTTTTCTGTACCGCCAATAGGTGAAAAAGAGAATTACAATGCAATTATTTCACTGTATCTCTAATTGTGAGATAGATATGGTAAGTGAAGATAATCCTTCCCTCTACCTTCTACAGCTCCATTTCCCGGTACCTGGTCTGTCTCTTGTGCACTGTGATTGCAGTACGCACACCTGCTGGTGCTCACAAGCTCAGAAACTAGGAGACTAAACATTTTGTAAGCATTGGCAAACTGTAAGCATACCTTCCTCTAGCCTCCCTGTCACTTAATCGATCCCCTCCCCCAAGAGGGACTCTCCCTCAAAAAACAGCCAGTCAGCCAGCAGCCCTCAGGAACTCCAAAAGACAGCAACACTTTCATTGCTTGCAATAGAGAGGTACTTCTTTTTTTTTTCTTGCTTCTAAGTGCTATTTGCAGCGCATGTAGCTAGCTATCCCTTCCTCTCTCCCTCAAAGTCACTCACAAAATGTTTCTCTTGGGTTTGGTGCTGGGCTGTGTCTTCGAGCCCTGCAGTGACATTATGAATTACTCAGGCAAGGAGAGGTTTCTTTGGTCGCTTGTCAAATATTTCCAACATGATTGGCTAAAGTGCCTCATGCTTCTTGTTGCCCCCCCTCCTTCTTCCCCTCCCAGAGTGGCTCCAATGTGTCCGGCCATGTGCATGTGCCCATAATAAAAACAAAGGAAACATATGGCAAATTGTCAAAATCTGCAGTCATGCACATTTGGTTAGTTTGCTCCAGAACACATGGAAAATGGCACAATTCATTGTGTCTTGCTAGTATTTACTTAGCAAGTCTTACTGTACTATGTACTGTACAGTCGTATGTGCTGTAAATATGAACAAGCATTCAATCTGGTGTATGGTAAAATTATAAAACAGCTTCATGAAACAGTACAAGCAAACATTGAAAAAGCGATAAATCCCTCACCAGGCAGTTACCACCAGACCCCTTAAATGACTGCACATCCCTATGGGATGTGACATGAGATAGGATGTGAAAGCTGAAAAAGAAAGTTATTAAGCGTACTAAACATAGCCCTGCTTTGATTAAAAAAGGCAATTATGTCTCCAGATGGAGTTTCTATTGAAAATTTTACTTTCAATGAAAGCTTTTTTTCTAAAACAAAAAACTGCTAACGATAAATGACCATTATTATATGAAAGAACACAGTGTTCAAAACAAAGTGAACTGATGCTGAAAGAATGTTCTTTAAAAAAATAAAAATAAGCGACTTTATTCAACACAGAGGACAATTAGCATTATGCTTATTATGATACTAACAAGTTAGAAATAGATTCTCCAATCAATGTGCGAGAGATCAGATGTCCATTATGCAATGAGAAGTACTGCACCACATTCTCCGAGTCAGTCTGCTTTAATGAGAGGGTTTGAAGATGAGAACAGTTTACCCTAAATATCCTTTAGGCTGGAAAAGGATGAACAGCAGAAAATAATTTGGGTTTTGTCAAATATCAATAGCTGTGAAATGTGACATTCAGCTTGAAATGTTCACACACCCACAAATTGAAAAATGTATTACTGCCTCAGGTGAGAGCTACGCTAGCTCAGGAAGCTATAACCCCCAGGAAACTAAAAACATAAGAACATAAGATATGCCATACTGGGTCAGACCAAGGTCTATCAAGCCCAGTAACCTGTTTCCAACAGTGGCCAATCTAGGTCATACGTACCTAGCAGTATCCCCAAGAGACACAGGTTCCACAATGCTTGTATTGGGTCAAGCATTGATATCCTGGGTCCCTTTTTAATAATGGTTTATGGACCTTTCCTCCAGGAACTTGTCCAAACCTTTTTTAAACCCAGCTACACTAACAGCCCTTACTACATCCTTCGGTAACAAATGCCAGAGTTTGATTACACGTTGAGTGAAAAAATATTTTCTCTTATTTGTCTTAAATAGTTTACCCTGTAGCTTCATTACATGTCCCCTAGTCTTTCTATATTCTGATAGTGTAAACAATCGATTTACGTTTACCCATTCCACTCTATTCATTAATTTATAGACTTCTATCATATCTCCCCTCAGCCATCTCTTTTCCAGGTTGAAGAGCCCTAACCTTTGTAGCCTCTCTTCTCTGTACCCTTTCTAATAATGCTATATCCTTTTTAAGATACGGCGACCAGAATTGCAATATTCAAGGTGCGGTCGTACCATGGAACGATACAGAGCCATTAAAATATCCTTTGTTTTATTTTCCATTCCTTTCCTTATGATACCTAGCATTCTATTTGCTTTCTTGGCCGCCGCTGCCCACTGGGCAGAGGGTTTTAACATGTTATCCACGATGACTCCTAAATCTTTTTCCTGGGTGGTGGTTCCCAATGTGGAACCTTGCATTGTGTAACTATAGTGTGGGTTGTTCTTTCCTAGGTGCATAACTTTGCACTTGTCCACATTAAATTTCATCTGCCATTTGGATACCCAGTCTTCCAATTTATCAAGATCCTCTTGCAGTTTTCCACAATCCTCTTGGGTTTTAACAACTTTAAACAGTTTTGTGTCGTCTGCAAATTTGATAACCTCACTAGTTATTCCCTTTTCCAGGTCATTTATGAATATGTCAAAAAGTAGCGGACCCAGTATAGATCCTTGGGGTAATCCACTATTCACCTTTTTCCATTGGGAAAATTGGCCATTTAGCCCTACCCTCTGCTTTCTATCTTTTAACCAGTTCCCAATCCACAATAGTACACTGCCTCCTATCCGATGACTTTTTAGTTTTGCCAAAAGTCTCTGATAAGGGACCTTGTCAAAGGCTTTCTGAAAGTCCAGATACACTATATCAACCGACTCACCTTTGTCTACCTGTTTATTCACACCTTCAAAAAAACATATCAGATTAGTAAGACAAGATCTTCCTTGTCTAAAGCAATGTTGGCTGTCTCCCATTAGGCAATGACTATCTACATGCTGTGTAATTTTGTTCTTTATGATGGTTTCTAACATTTTCCCCGGTACTGACTTCAGGCTCATCGGTCTGTAGTTTCCCGGATCACCCCTGGAACCCTTTTTAAAAATTGGCGTTACATTGGCGATCCTCCAGTCTTCAGGTATTACAGATGATTTTAATGAAAGTTCACAGATTACTAATAGCAGGTCTGCAATCTCGTATTTCAGTTCTTTCAACACTCTTGGATGTATACCATCCGGTCCAGGTGATTTGCTACTATTCAGTTTATCAAACAGTTGTAATACATCTTCCCGGTGTAGCGATATTTCTCTCAATTCCTCTGCAGTATCACCTTTAAATACCACTTCAGTCTTGTGTAAAATCCCTACACCTTCCTCAGTAAAGACCAAAGCAAAGAATTCATTCAGTCTCTCCGCTATAGCCTTGTCTCCTCTTACTGCCCCTTTTAGCCCTTTATCATCTAACAGTCCAATTGACTCTCTCACAGGCCTTTTGCTACGAATGTACTTGAAAAAGTCTTTATTTCATGTTTTTGCTTCCGTAGCAAGTTCCTTCTCAAATTCTCGCTTTGCCTGCCTTATCAATGCTTTGCATTTAACTTGCCAGTGCTTGTGCTGTTTCCAGTTTTCGTCATTTGGCTCTTTTTTCCATTTCCTGAAAGATGCTTTTTTGGCAGCAAGAGCCTCTCTGACCTCACCTTTAAACCATGCTGGCAGTTTTTTGGCCTTTCTTCCACTTTTCTTAATGCGTGGAATACAGCTGGTCTGGGCTTCCAGGATAGTATTTTTAAACAACACCCAAGCTTGATGTAAGTCTTTAAACTTTGCAACCGCTCCTTTTAGTTTTTTTCTTTACTATATTCCTCATTTTATCATAGTCTCCCTTTCGAAAGTTAAAAGGTAGTACTGTGGATTTCTTTACTATCCCTCCTCCACTAATTAAATCAAACACGATCATGCTATGATCACTATTGCCAAGAGGCTCCAACACCCTTATTTCTTGCACCAGATCTGGTGTTCCTCTAAGGACTAGGTCCAGTATGGCTTCCCCTCTGGTCAGTTCATGAACCAGCTGCTCCAAGAAGCAGTCATTTATTTCATCTAGAAACTTTATCTCCCTAGCATGTCCTGCCGTGACACTAACCCAGTCGATACCGGGGCAATTGAAATCACCCATTATTATTACTGTGCTGTGACTTTTCTGTCTTCTCTCTGTCTCAAATGAGTGTCTTTTGAATTTCCAAACCCTTCCAGGGCTGGCGAGGGAGGAGCTAAGTGACGGCAACAGAGGGGAAGCCATACTGGACCTAGTCCTTAGTGGAACACCAGATCTGGTGCAAGAAATAAGGGTGTTGGGGCCTCTTGGCAATAGTGATCATAGCATGATCGTGTTTGATTTAATTAGTGGAGGAGGGATAGTAAAGAAATCCACAGTACTACCTTTTAACTTTCGAAAGGGAGACTATGATAAAATGAGGAATATAGTAAAGAAAAAAACTAAAAGGAGCGGTTGCAAAGTTTAAAGACTTACATCAATGGCCGGCATACAAGCGGCGAGTGGTGAATTACATTGGCTCCCAGGTGCATGCGAGCGCATGGGGAGCCAATGGGAAGACGGGAGGCGGGTGCAGGGCTGGCGAGGGAGGAGCCAAGCGACGGCAACAGCTCCTCACGTCTTCTGCCTCCAGCCCTGCTCATTGCTGGTCCTCCTGGGCAAGTTTTCCTGCGCGGTTATGGTTGGGCATAAATAGGAAACTAATAAATGAAAATGAAAGGGGACAGTGAGGGGGGGCTGGCACCAGATCCTCTGGTGCTGTTGTCTCCAGCGGAGCATCAAAAAAAAAAAAAGGAGGGAAAAGGTTTTGCTGCAGGGTTGTGGGGGCCTTGAGGGGCTGCAGTTGGCGCCGTGAGTTGCTACAGGAGGAGAAGAAGGCTGGATGGACGTGGATGGAGAGGAGGAAGAGAGTGGGTGAGTATGTGGGGTTATATAAAAAAACATTAGAGGAAAATAAAGGAAGGGCCTGATGCCTCCTCGCAGCTAATCTTCCACCAGCCTCGATATGCTCATATAACCCCCTCTTCTCAAGTTGCTTCATTGACTCCCTATCCATTTCTGTATCCAGTTCAAACTTCTCCTACTGATCTATAAGTGCATTCATTCTGCTGATCCTCCTTTCCTTTCCTTTCATCTCTCCCTACACTCATCTTCAGAAACTCAGCTCTTCTGGCAGATCACTTCTCTGTGCCCTTATTTTCTACTGCCAACTCCAGAATTTGATCCTTTCACCTTGCTGCTCCTAATGTCTGGAACAAGTTACCTGAGTCTGTACATCAGGCTTTATCTCTTGTCCTTTTCAGATCCAGGCTGAAAACTCATCTCTTCGAGGCCACTTTTGGATCCTGATCCACTTAAGGGTATGTTTACTAAACCGTCTTAATGTCACCGGCACTAGTTGCAGCGATAATGTGAAGAATGCCATATAAGGAGTGGGCGTTTTGGTCTTAAGGTAGCAATCGCAGATTATCGCGCGATAAAGTGTGCCGTGTCCGTTATCGCGTGATAGAGGGAGCCGTGGCATGTTACCACGCGTGAACCTTAACTTCACTCACTGACCTACACTCATAGCAACAGAGGTGTAGCACACTGGTTAATACAATGACTGTTGAGACAGAGGTCATGAGTTCAATCCCCCAGTGGGTGTAATGAATAAGGGTGGCCAAGACAATTCCCTTTCTTGCTTGTAACAGTCAAAAAACATTCCAACAATCTGTGCTGCCAGCTAAAAATACCTGCACCCTAGTGCCATAATCTAATGCACCTTTTAGGGTGCACCAGAAGGCACATCATAAACCACCACGTCAGCCAAGGCAGGTCATAATGTGCTCCAGAGGGCATGACGAAAGGTTGGCAACCCCCAAGGCACCATATTAGGTGCCCCATAAGCTGGCTGAATCTAAGGTGTGGCTAAAGATGCCCCAAGGATGTATAGGTGACTCAAGAAATGGTGCGCAAGAGCAGTAAGGTCCCCCAAGTTAAAAGCAAGAAAGGCATGGGCAAACACAGATGCACCCTAACACTGCACAGAGCAGCGAGGAAAGACAATGCACAAGTGATGGAAGGAAGTAGATCAGAGCTGATGGACCAGACAAATCTGTGTCCAGTCCATATGGCAGCTGGAAAAATGGACAAACATATCGGGGGTATCTGTAGCGATGCACAGGCTGATGGTAATATACCATGCAACAATGACAGTGTGTGGCAGAGGATGGGAAGACGTGTCCAGCAGAGGAGGTAGAGGTGGCAGGATAGGTGCAGCAGTGCCATACAGAGCACACACAGGAGAGGCAACCAGGAAGAGCTGCAATGCAGAAACGTTTATCAGTGCAGGACATGGGGTAGCAGCTTGCACATCAGGGCAGGACAGCACACAGCTGGCAGGCACACATAGATGGACAGAAGGATGGTTGGCAACTGTGATAAGGGTACAATGTGCTAACAGCACAGATCTGCACAGATATGACTGTTTCAGGACAGGCATACAAATCAAAGAGAACAGAGAGGAATCAAACCTATGACAATTAACATAAATGTTAATGCAGAAACCGGTAGGCCACACCACCAATGTGTGGTTGTTAGCAAAGGCTGCATACAAGAATACTGCAGGGCATCACACAAGAAGCCTGCTGTCTGCCAGGATAGGCAAACCTCCAACAGTAACCATGATGGAATGCACATGCAGATCTGGTGTGTACAGATCAGATCACAGTCTGTAATTGGGACCAGAGCCACATATAACTATATGCACACACACAATGAAATGTTATGCAGTGGATACAGCATACAAAAGAGGAAATAACCTAAACCCAAAGGGTGGCAGGGGATGCTCTGTGGAGCAGGGCAAAATATGGAACAGAACAGGAGCATGTGAGAATTGAACCTGCAAACAGGTGTGGTACAGACCAACTGAACCACAGCAATGCCAATCCCCCAAGCGGAATGCCATGTGAACACTACAAAGAAAGAGACATATGCATCAGCTAATATATGATGGATAGGCAGCACAGAGGGCACACTTTGGTGTACAGTGACGAGATGGAAGGGTGTGTGCATAGGTGATGAACCTGCAGGTAGCTCATGGTCAGGTTAGCACAACAGAAAAAATAAGTAAACCCCATGTGGGGATCAAACCTGCAACTTATGTCCACAACCACTATCCCAAACAACCACAGCAAGCACAATGCAAAAATATTACCTCAAAGGGAAGGTGTGTATGGGAACCTGTAACACCCAGTGATGTGGCAAACGGCTGGCAGATAGACAGCTGGCACCGTACAAGGATGTGAGCACAGGTGAGCCATGTACATGACCAGGAAATCACTAAATAAGTGTGTCAGTGTGATCAAGCAGCAGCAGAGACAAATGTATGTTCAACACATATTTTTATTTTGGTTAATCATCACAGATAGTGTAGATACCACCTATCATAATATCAAGGTGAGTGGATAACAGGGGAAAAGTTACAAACACATTTTGCAGGGCAGCAACCCACATGTTACAGAAAACTCACTGGCCCATCTACAGATGATGGGCAGGAGAGATAATGTGCATTAGGCGCATGGTGTGCAGTATGCATTAGTCCCCCACCCCCCACATGCTGCTGCACGCCCCAAATGCATTAGTTACATATGTGTGCATGTAGACAGTAGGCGGTGCATGATGAGGGCCCAACACACATCAATCATGATCTGTTCATAAAAACATATCTGTCTGCCAACACAGGAGGCTCACAAATGAAACAGCATATGTTGTTAAAAGTAAGAAAGTGTAAACACAGATATCGAAATATATGTTACAGCTGTCACATAATGCCTGATATAGGAATCAAAGCAGCAACAATATAAACCAAAATAATCGTCAAATGGACAATCAGGATATGCTAACAGGTAGCAGAGGCACATGAACACAGAGAATTCAAATGAAACAAACCGCAGAAACATGCAGAGATAATACTATGCAGAAGGTCCCCTGCACTGGTTGGTGTGGATACAGTGTCTGTACACATATATCACGGTACATGGAATGCACAAATGAAGGAAGAAAATGGACACCCACACTGCCACACTACAAATACAATGGGGCAATGTGAGTGTCGTTACCTCAGGGGATAAATAGGACTGTGCAGACATGCAATGCTAGGTTTGTAAATCAATGCAGAGTGCCACGTCTGTACAGTAAACAAACACAATAACCTGTATATACAGATGGAAAGAAAGGTCAAACATGTTACAGTAACCACACAGAAGCCATATTGCCACATGCTGTGTTGCACCAACATAGTCAGTCACATGTACATGCACCGTGTATGTTGAAACATGATACAGTGATGCTACACATGCACTGTAACACCCTTGGTGAGTGCAAACATCAATCCAAGATGTTGGTGTGCAGTAAAGTGGTGTGGTGGCAAATACTGTGTCATGTCTAAGTGGAGGGTAGGTGGACATGGACAAGAGGACCTCTCCATTGCTCCCCCTGTGCCACACGCATGGCTGTATGCTCATGTTGAACCAAACAGTTGAGCATATCCTGCGTTCCATGTCACACACATGGGCAAAACACAACACCACAATGTCAGAAGGATGTACAACATACAGCGACAATGTCAGTCCCTGCCGCAAACGTGGGGACCAGTACACAGTGTCCACAGTGCAAAGGGTGTCTGCAATCCAACAAGTCACGTTAAGACTGTCCTTGAAACCCTGGGCAGGCATAGTCAAGTGTGACATCCCAATATGCCACAGTACTGGAAAGGTCATGTGTATCTCCTGCGATGAACACGACACCCAGCCAGAGCACGGCAGCAACGGTGTGTTGGACAGGCCTGTCATGCCCAAAGTGGCAGTCCAACAATAATACTGTTCATCCTAGGCATGTATCCCACTCGCAGAGGTCAAACATCCTATGGCACCATTTCCCAGGGATAGTTCCATGACGTTGTTGTGTCCTCCAACAGGTGGGTGATGGTGACGTCAGATGCACTGTAGTCAATTTTATTTTTTTATTTATTTATTTACAATTTCTTATATACCGTACTATTCGGCATCAGCGTGGTTTACATGGAACAGAAAAATCAGACAGGATACATATGCCTGAGTTTACAATTAACAGGACCGCAAAACTTGGATAACCGAGGGTAAGTTTACAATTAAACAGGAAAGCAAAACTTGGATAACCAAGGGTAATTATTTACACACTGGAGTCACAGAATAAATATAACATGTGACAATGGTCAAGGACACCTTGATAAGTGTGTTCTCCTGGCTGACTAGGTGTGTTGGTGTAGCTACAAATATTTGAGTGGGGATGTGATTCAGTGTCCTCTGGGAAGTATTTGAGGAAAAGGTAGTGTTTGAGGGCCTTTCTAAACTGGTTTAGGTTAGTGATTGCTCTAATGTTTGTTGGTAAGGCGTTCCAGAGTCTTGGGGCACAAAGTCTGAAGGCCCTATTTGCTGTTGTCGCGGTGCATCTTGGTTTTTTTTTTTTTTTTTTTTTTATTATATCATAAATGCAATCCTAATAGATAGTTCAAAAGAAATACACAGTCTGAGATGAATCAATACAAAGAAATATCAATAATCAAACTAAACTCAATACTGTGTAACAGCCCACATCATGGAGAAGACAGCTTAAAGGTACCTGGGAAAATTCTTAATAAAGGCTACAACCACCTAACAAAATAATCTTATCATTAAAGAAAGATAAAAGAAGCAAATTCAGGCTTGGAGGGACAGCAGGAGCGCATCTAGTTGAGATGATTCAACAAATACATAATCTATACCCTGAATAGTAACTAAGCATTTACAAGGAAACCGAAGGAAGAAGGTCCCCCCTGCAGCCAAAACACGAGGTTTAAGCTGGAGGAAGGACTTCCTCCTCAGTTGAGTATAACGGGAAACGTCAGGGAAAATAGATATTCTTAATCCATAAAAATCAACATTCTTTTTCAGAAAAAAAGCTTTCATAATTTTTGCCTTGTCAGAGAAATTTACCAAAGTAATTACTAAAGTGGCATGCGTAGAAATCAAAGCCTGAGAATTTTCAAGAAAATCAGTCAAATTTAAATCACTTTGTACTTCTGACGGAGCCACATCCTTGTTCGAGGAAGTCTCCCGACTTGGCAGATAATAAGAATGTGAAATCAGAATAAAATCAGCATCTGGCATCAATAAAACATCTTTGCAGTACTGCCTAAATAAAAGAAGAGGTGTCATAAAACGAGTCTTAGGAAAATTTAGAATACGAAAATTATTCGCATGAGACTTATTTTCCAATAACTCTACCTGTTTATACAAAAAGTAGCGTACCTTTTAAAGAGGAGGCGCTCGCCGATTGAAAAACACCGGCTTGAGCCTCCAATTTATCAACCCGCATAGACAAACTCCCAACCGTTGAGCCCAAAGTATGCACCTTGTGCACAACCTGTTGGGAGAAAGCAGACGTTTGATCCATAAATTTAGTTAACAACAAGTTAGTGGCAGAGACTTGTTTCCAGATATCCAGTAAAGAAACATTAGTAGGATCAACTACAGAAGAAGAGGAGGAAAAATCCTCCAATTTGATAGCCAGAATAGGAGTTAAAGAAGAAACTTTACTAATAGCATTAAGAGAACTGTCACAAACAGCGCCCTCTTCCTCCTCCGAGGCAGAAGCCTCAGAGGAAAAGGTGTCCAAATCCAACACCTGAGTGCCAGCGGGATTAGGAGGAGGAGTCCTTTCGATGGTACTCAGGGAAGCCCAGAGACAGGCGAGGAGGAAGCAGGAACTGGTGAAACAAGCTTATGTTTAGAAACCACATGCTGGTCCATCGGACCAACCACTGCTTTGGAACCTGAATCGTTATCAGAAATTTTTTCTCAGACTTACTTTTCCTCTTAAAATGACCTCTGGGCATTCCCTCAGTGGTTAGAGCTCCGAGGCTCCAAAGTAGCACCAAAGGGGCACCAAAGGGGTGTACCCCCTTTGGTCACGCCCCCTTCGGGCACGCAACCGCGGGCCGCGACCGCGGCCGCGAAAGGCAGTTGGCTTTTAACTGTTGCAGTTCCCCAATGAAAGAAGGGGTAGGAGGAGCTTCACCTGCAAACACTTCAGCTGGAAACAAAGTTGACTGCCAAGCCCCGATATCCTGGCTGCTGCTTCTCAGCTCCTCTGAGAGCAGCTGGCTTTTAACTGTTGCAGTTCCCCGATGAAAGAAGGGGTAGGAGGAGCTTCACCTGCAAACACTTCAGCTGGAAACAAAGTTGACTGCCAAGCCCCGATATCCTGGCTGCTGCTTCACATCTTGTTAATTCTCTCAGAATTGTTAGCGTATTTATCGCTGTGGATCTTCTTGATATATTAGGGGCTATGGTTTAGATGAGGTCGGTTAGTGAGGAGGAGGAGGAGAGACTATTGACCGTTTTGAATGTAAGTAACACTGTCTTGAAGACGATCCTGGCCTGTATAGGAAGCCAGTGTAACTGTTTCAGAAGGGGCGTTACATGGTCTCTCCTAGATGCACCATGAAGAACCCTCGCTGCACTATTCATTCCGAGCTGTAGAGGGTTCAAGGTGGATTGGGGGAGTCCTTGTAATATGGTATTGGTATAATCAAAATGAGGTATGATCAGAGCCTGGTAAATTGTACGGAAATCCCCTGGTTCAAGCAAGGGGCGTAGGTGTCTGAGTGAACGGATCTTGTAATAGATCGCTCTTACAGTGTTAGCTATGTGTGCCTTCATGTCAAGGTTTTGATCCAGTGTAACACCCAGGTATCGTATTGTGAGTTTGGCTTGTAGATCGGCTTCTTTCACCTTCAAGTATTGTGGTGGGGTGAAATTCAAGTTCCTCGTAATGAAGAGCACCTTGGTCTTCTTATGCTGAATTCAAAGGTTTTTTGACAGGAGCCATTCCGATATGGCGTTGAAGCAATTGGTCAAAGGGGAGAGGTCCAAATTATCTATGGAGAACGGCATATAGAGCAGGACATCGTCAGCGTATATCATGCAACTGACATTGAAAGACCGGATGATATTACAAATGAGTTGCATATATATGTTGAACATCAAGGCAGAGAGGGAGAATCCCTGTGGAACGCCCTGGCCTTGATGAAACGGTTCTGATGTTGCTCCCCCGGATTGTACGTGCTGCCATCTTCTGGACAAGTATGATCTGCACCATTCAAGTGCTGTTCCGCAAATACCTTTCTCTTTTAGCCGCCCTAGGAGAAGCTCATGGCTTACTGATTCGAAGGCTGTGGCAATGTGCTTTGTGCGTCCTCTGCCCTGTGTCAGAAGAGGATAAACAATGTATTGGTATGCTGCTTGCAACATCAGCCCAAATTGCAGAGAGTCAAACATCAATATGTATGTAATGAAATGTCACACAACCAAACATAACATGATCACAACACAGAACACAGTGCATGTTGTGAACATTTGGAATTGGAACCGCAGACGAGGGTGTCACATGGATATGGTCATGTCCATGCCCATGTTACACAGGCGTTTCACAGCTCCACCCCATGTGCATCAGCGTTCGTGTACAGAGACCCAACATGAAATGTCCATGAAACAAACAGTAAATCATTAACATGTAAAGGATGATGTCATTCCCAAAAAGACCAAAGGTGCAACCTACCGTGTGTTTGCATCAAGTGTCTGTTTGGGATCCCCTGAGGCTCTCAAAGGCCACAACATGTCACAGTGAAGGGAGAAGATGTCATCAAAATGTGTCGAATCACCGTGTCCCCATGTCCCGCCATGTCCACATTATGGCGATATCTGTGATACAAAAATGCTGTGGCATAGTGGTCTATCAGCACACAGGAGATAGGTCAGCTCACAACACACAACACATGTCCACAATGTTCACAATGTTCACAAGGTAAACAGCAGTAAGGTAGAGATAGCACAGTCACCACAGCTCCCCAGGTGTACAGACCCCTCACACCACATGATAATGTAAAATTCCTGCACGCTGTATCATCACACAGTCAACCTAAAAACACACACCCACACAGTATGCTAAGGTGAGCATGCCAGCAGTAGCATACGGCCTGTATGTGCACAATTGGAGAATTTGTCCAGACACCTGAAGCGACTCTTTAAAATGGCAAAGGTGCGCTCTATGATGGAGCGGCTGGAGGCATGGGCCTCATTGTAACTCCTCTCTGCACATGTCCGTGGTTGATGCACAGGGGTCAGCAACCAGGGGCGACACCCATATCCTGAATCACCTGCAGAAAGAGATGTGGAACGTTAAAGCAGGAGCTGATGTCCATCCAAATGGACACAAGTATGTACGTGCAAACCAAATGCACAAAACATCCTCACAGAAACATATGACATCACATGATGGGACACCACAACTATGCATCAGCATGTGAAGTTATAACACACAAAACAAGGGGTAGGTGTACGGAGTGCAATCAACCTAATCTATAACCACTACAAAATGCTAGCGTCAATTCTATCATCATCACACAGCACCGTAGCAAGGTAGAGCTGGAGGGTACAACCCCCCCCCCCCAATGTTAGGTCACACACAGACAGATGAGACACACACACAACTAGGGATACACCTCAAAGACAGACATGTGCACATACGGTTAGTCACAGGATCACCATGTGCATGTCAGAGATGAGAAATACACACCCAGCAGTATACAGTCCTCATACTGGCCTGCCTCAAATTGTCTGAATAGTGCTGAGTGATGCAGGATATAGGAGTCATGCGTGGACCCTGGAAACCTAGGGACCACATTCAGAATATGCATATTTGCATCACATACAACCTGAACATTCAGGGAATGGTAGTGTTTGCGGTTTCAGAACACTACCTCCCTGTCTCTGGGCAGGACCAGGGCATCATGTGTGCAATCAATAGCTCCCATCATGTGTGGTATCCCGGCAAACTCCTCAAAGGCCTGGTTCAGGGTCCCCCACTGTTGCCTAGTGTTGAGAATGGCAATGTAATTCCCCACCTGGCTGATCATGGCACGCAGTACCTGGTGGAGACAGCTTGAGAAGGTGGGGAGGCTCATGCCACCCACTGCGGCCACAGATGACTGGAAACAGCCAGAGGCAAAGAAATGTAGGGCACCAAGAAGCTTGACCAAACCCGGTATGGCATATGACCGACCAGTCAGGGGCTCGAGGTCAGGTCTTAGATCCTCATAGAGCTCCCTAATAGCCCCCATGCTCAGGTGGTAGAGGGAGATGACCTGGTCCTCACGCATGCCCTGGAGCTGGGCCCTGGGCCTGTAGAGGCGAGGCTGGCGAGCCTGCAACTCCGCAAGCCTCCTGCGCCATGCCGGCACAGCCCCTGCCTGGCCTGCCCCCACAGCAACAGGTCTATGTTGCAGTGGGACTACACCCATGCGCTGTGCCTCAGCCCCATGGACACCATCTCCCCCGTCAGGCAACCGCAGCCCCTGCTCACCTCCCACTGCACATGCAGCAACCACAAAGCCTGCCATAAACTCCACCCCCTCAACTCCTCTAACTCACTCAAACTCAGACACTCACCTCACCAACCTAGCCACACACCTCCCCCACCACACTCCATCCCAGCCACACAACCCCACAACCACTCACGAACCCAGCCACTCCCTACGACACACCTGCCTCTGATACTCTCCTTGCTTCACCAACAACCAACAGTGCATGCCTTCTTTCCCTCGCCTACACAAACCCCTCAATGTGTACCAGGTGTGCTTGTGTATTTATAGTTTTTTTTATGTTGCGCGTATTGCGCATGCGCAGTGGCGCGAGCATGTCGGCTGCACGCATTGTGCATGCGCTGCGGAGATGCGGAAGGTATGTGCGCGGGACACCATGTTACACATGCGCTACACGTGAGCGTGAGACATGCACATGTGCTGCGTGACGTGACGTGCATGCCCAAGCCTCACGCTCATGCACAGCACATGTGTAACATGGTGCCCCACCCATGCACCTTCCATGTCTCTGTGGCACATGCGCAATGTGCGCAGCTGACGTGCTCGCGCCTCTGCGCATGTGCAGCACGCACAACGTAAAAAACCTATAAATACACATGCACACCTGGTACACGTTGAGGGGTTTGTGTAGGCGAGGGAGAGTGTCAGAGGCAGGTGTGTCATGGAGAGTGGATGGGTTGGTGAGTGGTGGTGGAGAGTGTCAGAGGCAGGTTTGGTGTGGAGAGGTGTGTGGCAAAGCAGGCGAGAGAGAGAGGAGGGGAGGCAAGGAGCAGGCAAGAGAGACAGGAGCTGAGTTGAGGAGCAGGCAGCAGAGAGAGAATGCTAGGTAGAATGCTAGGTATCATAAGGAAAGGGATGGAAAATAAAATGATTTTTCTACCTTTGTTGTGTGAACATTTTATTCTCTGATCATGCTGGTCCTCATCTGAGGCCTCTGCTTTCCTGTCTTCTCTTAGCTCTCTTTCTATGGTCTATATCCATCTGCTATTTCTTGTCTCTTCTTTTTTTTTCTTCACTTCCTTTCATCAGCCTATTTCCAGTCCTTGTAGCCCTCCCCAGTATCAGCCACCTTGTCCAGTCCTCCCCTCCAGTACCTTCCATTTTCAACCGCCTTGCATTCCCAGGACTTCCACTGGTGTCCATTCCCTTCCAGTCTCTCTCCATCACAAGTGTCAACTCCCTTCCATCCCCCTCCATTCCCATCCCCAAATGTCAGCTCCCTTCCATCCCTCTCCTCCCTTCCCTAATATCATCACCCTTCCAATCCCCCTCCAGTACCATCCCCAGGTATCAACTCTTTTCCAGCCCCCCCCCATGTCAGCCTCCTTCCAGCCCCCACCTTTCCCTGTTACAGTCCCCTTCCAGTCCCCACCTTCCCCCCATATCAGCTCCCTTGCAGACTTGACCTTTCCTTGTCAGTTCTTTTCCAGCCCCCTCCTCCCCCAGTGTCAACCCAGTTGCAGACCCCACCTTCCTATCATGTCAATTCCCTTCCAGCCCCCTCCTCCCCCTGTGTCATCCCCATTACACACCCCACCTTCCCCTCACGTCAATTCCCTTTGAGCCCCCTTCTCCCCTGGGTCAGCCCCATTGCACACTCCACCTTAACTTGTCAGTTCCCTTCCAGTCTCCTCCTCACCGAGTGCCAGTCCCCTCTTCCCCCTGTGTCATCCCCATTGCAGACCCCACCTTCCCCTCACATCAATTTCCTTCCAGCCCCCCTGTCAATCCAGTTGCAGACCCCATCTTTCCCTTGTCAATTCTCTTCCAGCCCTCTCCTCCCCCCTCCCATGTCACCCCCGCTGCAGATCTCACCTTCCCCTCACGTCAATTTCCTTTCAGCCCCCTTCTCCCCTGGATCAGCCCCATTGCACACACTACCTTCCCTTGTCAGTTCCCTTTCAGCACCCTCCTCCCCCCGGGTCAACCCAGTTGCAGACCCCACCTGCCCGTCATGTCAATTCCCTTCCAGCCCCCCTCCCCCTGTGTCATCCCCATTGCAGACCCCACCTTCCCTTCATGTCAATTCCCTTCCAGCCCCCCCCCCCGTCAGCCCAGGTGCAGACCCCACCTTTCTCTTGTCAATTCCCTTCCAGCCCCCTTCCTCCCCCCACCCATGTCAGCCCCGTTGCAGATCTCACCCCTCCCTTGTCAATTCCCTGGCCCCTCCTCTCTTCTCCCCATGTCAGCCTGCTACCAGCCCCCACCTTCCTCTATGCTAGTTCCTCTACTGCCTCCTTTTCCTGCAGCCGCGGCTCCCTAAATCTTAGAGAACTGTGGCTGTGCTGGTAATTTGCAATTTAAATAAAAAAGAAGCCGGTGCAGAGCCTTCCCGCCTTTTGAAGGACTCTGTGTAGCTTTGTCCTGCCCCCAAAGGTTACAACTTCCCACAGTTACAACTTCCTTTGGGGGTGGGACAAAGCTGCATGGAGTCCTTCAAGAGGCGGGAAGGCTCCTTACCGACTTCTTTTTTATTTAAATTACAATTACCAGCACAGCCGTGGTTCTCTAAGAGGCAGGGAGCCGCGGCTGCAGGAAAAGGAGGCGGTGAGTTTGCCGCTGACGAGAAGTGGACTCGGCAGTGGCAGCAACTTGTGCACTTTTTTTTTTGCTTGTTCTTTTAACTTTTGAAGGCGAAGTGAGGCGGCTATTTTGGGGACATTTTTTGCCGCCCTCAAAACTGCTGCTGGAGGCAGCCGCCTTATTTCACCTCATTATAGAGCCGCCCCTGGCCATGAAGCAGATAAAATGTTTTTGAAATCTGACCGATCATAAGATTTACATTTTATACTACCTATTCAATATCACTTGTTATCTACATTATAGCATATCCTTGCAAAAAAATACACATCAGGAAAACTAAAAGGACTAGGCTGATGCAACATCAAAGTATGTTGAAAATGAGAAGTACTCAGACTCCTTTTCTACAGCATTGTATTAAAGAACATCATGCATTTGACGATCTGAAATGTGCCACTATTGATTATGGGGGTTATTTTAGAAGCCCTATTTGCAATTTAAATACCTTTGATCTAGTTGACCACAGCATCCTCCTCTTGCGATAATGTAGTTTCATGGTTTGTTTCTTTCCTCTCAGATTGCTTTTTCTCAGTCACCATAGGCTCTCTATCATTTGCTCCTTAACCACTAATTTGCACTGGCTCCATACTGGCACGTCTTCATATTTTTCTTAGCCCCCTAGCATGTTTAATTCAGGAGATGGGGATCATTGCACATTGTTATGTAGATGAGCTATTATTAATAGCCTATACAGATGCATGTTCCACAGGTCTATCTTGCCTAAATCATTGCTTACCCAAAGTTGTTACCTGGCGACTGGCATCTGGCGACTTTGGGTTTTGTAGAATAGTCTTCCACCATCCCTTTGTTCTGAAAATTCTACTAAAAAATATTAAAAAAGGAATTTCAGAATGGTTGTTTAATAAAACTTTCACCCTTGGGTAAATGGTAGAGGCAATTAATATTGGCTTATTTTTATGTTACTAATCAATATACTAGGAATTAATTGTTGTCATATTTGTATGATTCATTTTCATGTTTTATTATAGTATCCATTTTATTTTAATTTTCTTTATGTATTAATGCATATGGCTGTCTCACCTGTACTGTAAATAGCTCTAGCAGCCTATAGCTAAAGGGCAGTGTGATGATGTCTGTAGAGTGTTGCCTGTCTTTCTCCAGAGGGATTATCAACAAGCCCCTTTAAGAGATCCTGCAGCCCAGAGTCCAAGGCTGAGAAGGTGTGGCTTGCAGGAAGAAGTTAAAAACCGAGCAGGCTGCAGGAGGGGGAGAGGCCCCTGGAGCCAGGAGTTCTTACAAGGCAAGCCATCTAAAGGTAGGAACTTTAACTGGGCAAGGAAGGAACTTTAACTGGATTAGAGGAAGGACTGGGAGACCAGCTTTGTAAAGGTTTAACAAGCTAGGTCTGAATAAAAACACATTTGCTTTTCCTGAACTGCTGTCTGGTGTTTTAACAGCAAACCCCTTCCCACTGCATGCCACACAACCACATATGGTGGTAGCTTGGGGATTTTCTGTACCATGTGACTGAGGATAAATCCACATTCCTTTAGGGCTGGGCCTCTACAGCAGGTCAGGGGTTTTTTGTTTCTTTGGGCAAAGAAGGTTAGCCTCCCCTAGTTTGTGAGCTTTAAGAAGGTTTAGTTAGTGATGGACAGGCAGACTTTGCTTTGGCCACTAGAGGCCACTAAAAATTTGTTGGAGCTGGAATACTGTAGGGTTAACTCAGCCGCAGAAGAGGAAGCTGTGGTGGTGTTACAAGAGAACAGTGAAAGTCAGGATGGAGCAGCTCCTCTAGATTCTAGCAGAAAGTCAGCAGCAACAGCAACAATATCAGCAGCAACAATAACAATGTCAGCAGCAGCTACAAAATTTTATTCAGGCACAAGAATTACAGCGGAGTTCCCTGGCTCAGTTGATTCAAGCCCTACAGAGACCTCCACTCCACCCTTCAGCACTACTGAAAATGATGGCAGAAGATGAACCTGATCACTTTTTAGTGAACTTTGAATGAACTGTTGCCATGACTAGGTGGCCAAAGGCAACATGGACTACTTACTTGGAGAATTTGCTGATGGGTAGCAGTCAGGGTCATTCCAGGATGAAAACCCTGATGGGCGAGCTACATACACAGCGCTCAAGGCCACCTTATCAGAACAAGCTGGCTGACTCATTGCCAGTGATTCAGAAAAGGGGGACTCCAGATAAGAGCGCTTCGGAGATTCCTCTGCCAATTGAAGGAGCTTGCATGGAAGTGGCTGAAACCGGAGGGAAAGACCGGGCTGGAGGTATCCAAGACTGTGCTATTGGATTAGGTTTTGGAGTGCTTGACCACCCCGATGAAACAATGGGTATGTCAGCAGCCCAAGCTTACACTGGAGAGTGCAGTGGAAATAGCTGAAGGGTACCATGAAGCCCAGCCAGTGACTAAACAGGATAGTGAGAAGGGAAAGACATCACCCGTTAGCCCAGAAGAATGGAAGGGGAAGCCTGAACAGATGTTGGCTCCCATGTTCCAACCCCAAAATACCCAATGAGATCCTCACAGATCAAGGAACACCCTTTGTATCCAAGATGATGAAGCTAGTGTGCACCTTACTGAAGGTCAAGATGCTGTGAACAGATGGATGGCCTTGTTAAGCGATGCAATAAAACTCTGAAACAGATGTTAAAAAAGTTCATTCAGGAGGGTGGGAAGAATTGGGACAATTTATTTATTTATTTACATTCTCTTATATACCGTGCTATTCTGCATCAGTGTGGTTTACATTGAACAAACTGAAATTACATTGAACAGGGCATTATAACTTGGAGATAACTATTTTACAGGGAACATGGGCTATGGAGGGTTAAGTGGCTTGCCCAAGACCACAAGGAGCACCTGTGGGACTAGAAACCCCAGTCCTTCTGGCCCAAGGTTGCTGTCCTCTAGTGGGATTTGAACCCCTGACCTTCCGACCTGAAGTACCTTGCCCCAACCACTAGGCCACTCCTCCTCCAATTTCCTGCCCTATTTGATGTTTGCCATCCATGAGGTACTCAGAGTATCATTGAGTTTTCACTTTTTGAGTTGCTCTTTTGAAGATGTCCAAGAGGCATATTAGATGTGGTAAGAGAAACCTGGGAAGAAGAACTGCATGCTGGGCATAATTTGCTGGAGTACATTATACAAATGTAAGAGAAAAGCCGGAGAGGTGGCCAAACTCAGTCTGAAAAAAGCCCAAGCCTAGCAGGCCAAGCACTACAATGGGGCAGCCCTGCACCACATCTTCCAACCATGAGACAGAGTTTTAGTCTTGTTGCCCTCATTCAAGAGCAAGTTACTCTGTAAATGGTAAGGGCCCTATGAGGTGGAAGAGAAAGAGGAGCCTGTTAATTACCAGATTTCCGAGCCAGATAAACAAAAGAAAGTTAAAATTTACCATATTAATCGATTGAAAACCTGGACTCCAGTGATGGCTATGATGGTACACGGCGATGATTTTGGGCCAGAAATTTCAGCCCCATTAGATCTAGCTCAAGTTCTGATTGCTGCCAGGAGAAGAGATATAGAAGGTTTAATCCACCGGAACCTAAAGCTATTCTCCATCCGCCCAGGACAAACCCACTTTATTTATAATGATATCATTATTGACCATTGGGTGCTTATCCAGCAATGACCCTATCAGATTCTGGCTGCCCGGAGATAGGCTTTGCCAAGGAGCTGGAAGAGATGCTTAACTTGGGAGCTATAGAAGAGTCCATGAGTGACTGGTCATTACGCATTGCCCTAGTTCCTAAACCTGATGGAAGCGTCAGATTCTGCGTTGACTTCCAGAGGGTCAAAGCAGCTTCTAATCTGGATGTTTATCCCATACCCACAGTAGATGAGCTAATTGAGTGATTCAGTGGAGCATGGTTTATATCAACCTTGGACCTGATCAGAGATACTAACAGATACCCTTGACTGTGGCTGCCAGGGAAAAAACTTCTTTTTCGACTCCACAAGGTCTGTTCCACTTTACAACGCTGCCCTTTGGATTATAAGGGGCTCCTGCCACATTTCAATGCCTAGTCAACCGCCTACTTAGATCGCACAAGGCATATGTGTCTGTCTACCTTGATGACATCTTTAGTGGGGTAGGTTTAAAACTCTGCTTTGGTAACTTTCTCAGCTCTTAGGAACTGCTGACACCTAATCAGGAGTTAGTGGGCCTGATTAGCCTGTGAATGAACTGAGAGCAGCTGAGACCTGCATAAAAGGCTTCAGAGCCCTGCCCTGTTGAGGCATTCCTAACAGGGGCTATACAGTTCAAAGGTAAGAAATTTGAGGGTTTATTTTTTTTAATTGTTAGCTCTCTGACTGGGAGCTCTTAAAAGGGTTTTGATATATTTTTAAAACAAAGTTACATTCTTTTTGGTGCTTTAGTAGACATATTTTCTTTAGTGGGGTAGGTTTAAAACTCTGCTTTGGTAACTTTCTCAGCTCTTGGGAACTGCTGACACCTAATTAGGTGTTAGTTTCCTCCCTACCCCCAAACTCCCACCCACCCCTAATGAGCAGTCTTGCTTTATAGGGCACCTGCCCATTTAACAAATCACAGGGACTTGGAACAGTACATTTTGAATGTAATTAAAGAGATTTAACTGCTTTTTCTCTGAAAGGACAGCTGGGAAACCGGCTGGTACTTTGGTAGATCTCTCTCTTTTGCTTTAACAGATACCTAAGCTCCACAAACTGAACAATGGCTGGGAAAAATCACATCACTAAAGCTGTTGCCCCTGTTACAGCTTCTGCCTCTGTCCAGACAGAGGTACCAATCCCATTTGAAGGACTGGTTCCATGTGCAGGGTGCCTGCATGCTGAAGCTCTGAGGAAACAAGTAGAGGAACTCAGAGAGGAGGTGGTGAGGCTGAGGAGCATTCAAGACAGTGAGAAGTACATTGATGAGATGCTTCTTGCAGCAACAAAGCTCTCCAGCAGAAGAGAAGATGGGTGCCGACATAATGACAAAGGTTGGACACAAGTCACCAGGGCCTGCAGAATCACCAATCCAACTTCTCCAGCCCTTGAATTGAAGAACCATTATACAGCCCTGGAAGTGGAACAGGTGAAAGCATCCCTGGAAAGGGAAGAACCAGAGTTCAAGTACCCCAAAGTTGCAGAATCAGTGACCACAAGGAAACGAAGGGTAGTGGTGGTTGGTGACTCTCTTCTGAGGGGTACTGAGGCATCCATCTGCCGACCAGACTTGATGTCCAGAGAGGTATGCTATCTGCCTGGTGACAAAATCCAAGATGTTATGGAGAGTTTGCTGAGACTCATCAAGCCCACTGACTATTACCCAATATTGCTAATCCATGTCGGAAGAAATGATACTGCCAGGTATCCCTCGGAACGTATCAAAAGTGACTTCATGGATCTGGGACAGAGGGTGAAGCAGTTAGGTGCACAGGTGGTGTTCTCTTCAATCCTCCCTTTTGAGGGTAAAGGCCAAGACAGAGAGGCTCGCATCCTGGAGATGAATGCATGACTGCGTGGATGGTGTCATCGAGAGCGTTTTGGTTTCCTAGACCATGAGATGCTGTTCCAAGGGTTGCAGAGCAGAGATGGCATCCATCTGTCCAAGAAAGGTTGACACGTCTTCAGTAGTAGACTGGCTAATCTACTGAAGAGGGCTTTAAACTAGATTTGTTGGGGATGGGTGAAGAAGGCCCCCAGGTAAGTGAAAGCTCCCAGGTAAGTGATACATTAAATACCTTTATGGAAATGGGTAACAGGTGTAACATATGGAAAGCAGTGTGTATAAATCCCTGTAGCATGGGAAATAAGATCCCTGATGTTGAAGCTTTGGTGGGAGCAGCTGACTTGGATTTAGTGGTAGTTACAGAAACATGGTTCACAGAAAACCTTGACTGGGATGTAACTATACCTGGCTATAGTTTATTCAGAAAGGAAAGGGTAGGAAGAAGGGGAGGAGGAGTGGCACTATATGTAAAAAATACTATTAAAGCTTTGGAATTACAGAGCTTAAAAGGGAGAGAGGAGGCATTGTGGGTTAAACTAGAAAGAGGGAAAGAGAAATCTATTTGCATTAGCATGATATACAGACCTCCCTCACAAGAGGAAGAGGTGGACAGAGAGTTAATTCAAGACATATGCAGCATTGCCAGGAAAGGGGAAGTGCTACTGACAGGGGATTTCAATATGCCAGAAGTGATTGGCACATTCCTGCTGCAGTATCACCTAGAAGTAAAGAGATCCTGGATTCTCTACAGGGAGAACTATTCAGGCAATTGGTAACAGACCCCACACGTGAAGGGGCATACCGGACTTGGTGCTTACCAATGGTGAAAGTGTTTCTGATGTTATAGTGGGAGGTCATTTTGCATCCAGTGATCACCAAATGGTGTGGTTCAGTATTAGGACTAGGGCTGTTAGAATCCATTCAAAGGTGAGGGTCTTAGACTTTAGGAAGACTAACTTTGCCAAGATGGGCCAATACCTCAGGGGGTCTTTAGTGGGATGGAAACAGCTGTGGGATGTAGAAAAAGAGTGGGCAAAACTGAAAGGGGATATTTTAAGTGCAACCAATCTTTTTGTTAAAATGTTAAGTAAAGGTAAGAGGAAAAGGAGATCGCTATAGCTTTTGAAAGAAGTAGCTGAAAAGGTGAAGAAAAAGAGGGAGGCCTACATGAAATACAAGAGATCACAGAGAGAGGAAGACAGGCATCTATATTTGGAAAAACTCAGAGAAGCTAGCAAAGTAGTCAGGAAAGATTCAAAAAGAGGAGGAAATAGCCAATGCAATACAATAGGGGGATAAGACATTTTTCAGATATGTTAGTGAGACGAGGAAGTGCAAAAGTGGTATTGTCAGACTCAAGGGTGAAGGGGAGGAATATGTAGAAGCTGATGAGGATAAAGCAGAATTGCTTAACAAATATTTCTGTTCTGTGTTCACAGATGAAGAACCAGGAGCAGGACCTCAGAAAACACCCATAAGCAGGAACAGAAGGGACATCTTGAACAACTTTGAGAAGACTGTGTTTGTGAGAAATTAGCTCAACTTAAAGTAGACAAAGCGATGGGACCAGATGGGATATACCCTAGAATACTGAGGGAACTTGGGGACGTTCTAGCAGCTTCACTGACTGACCTTTTCAATGCCTTGTTGGAGTCGGGAGTGGTGCCAAAGGACTGGAGAGAGGCTCATGTGGTGCCTTTACACAAAAGCGAAAGTAAGGATGTGGTTGAAAACTACAGGCCGGTTAGTTTAACTGGTGGTGAGTAAATTATTGGAAATGCTGCTGAAAGAGAAAATAGTGAGGTTTCTGGAGTCCAGCAGATTACAGGATCCGAGGCAGCATGGATTCACCAGAGGCAGGTCTTGTCTGATAAATCTGATTGATTTCTTTTACTGGGTGACCAGGGAGTTGGACCGAGGGAGAGCCCTAGATGTGGTGTATTTAGATTTCAGTAAAGCCTTCAACACTGTTCCTCACAGGCAACTTATAAACAAACTGAGCACCCTAGGGATGGACCCTAAAGTTACTGCTTGGGTTAGAAATTGGTTGGGTGGGAGGCGACAAAGAGTACATGTAAATGGAGCTCACTCTGCGGAGAAGGATTTTACCAGTGGTGTGCCCCAGGGATCTGTTCTGGTCTGATTCTTTTTAACATCTTTGTTAGTGATATAGCGGAAGGGCTGTTGGGTAAGGTTTGCTTCTTTGCGGATGATACCAAAATCTGCAATAGAGTAGACACTCAGGAAGGTGTAGATTACATGAGGAAGGATCTAGCTAAGCTTGAACAATGGCCTAGAATTTGGCAGCTGGGATTTAATGTTAAAAAATGCAAGGTCATGCATTTGGGCTGGAGCAATCCAAGGGAGAAATATAGTATAGGGGGTGAAGTACTTTTGTCCACTAAAGAAGAGCGTGACCTAGTCATGGTTCTGTCTGATGATCTTAAAGTAGCTAAACAGGTAGAAAAGATGACGGCAAAACTAGAAGGATGCTTGGGTGAATACGGAGAGGAATGGCTAGCAGAAAAAAGGAGGTGACAGTGCCTTTGTATAAGTCTTTGTTGCGACCTCATTTGGAGTATAGTGTGAAATTCTGGAGACCGCACCTTTAAAAGGATATAAACATAATGGAGTCAGTACAGAGGGTGGCTACTAAAATGGTTAGTGGTCTTCATTATAGAGCATATGAGGACAGACTTAAGGATCTTAATATGTACACCTTAGAGGAAAGGCGGGATAGAGGTGATATGAATGAGATGTTTAAATACCTCTGTGGCATAAATGCACAGGGGGAGAGCCTCTTTCAATTGAAAGCAAGTTCTGCTATGAGGGGACATGGGATGACGGTGAAGGGGGACAGATTTAGGAGTGATATGCGGAAATATGTCTTTATGGAAAGAGTGGTGGATCCTTGGAATAGTCTCCCAGTGGAGGTGAGGACAGTCTCTGAATTCAAAAAAGTATGGGACAAACACAGAGGATCTCTAAAGGAAAAAAGGGGACTGTTGTAGTTGTTGATATGGAAGGACAGACTAGATAGGCCATGTGGTCTTTTTCTGTCGTCATATTTCTATGTTTCTATGTCATCTACAGCAGAGACTGGACCACCCATCTAACCGAAATACAAGCCATATTGACCAGCTTGTGGAAGGCTGAGTTGATGGCCCACCCCAAGAAATGTTTTCTGAGAGGCCACGACATTCAAAGCCTGATGTATTTAATTGGAAATGGGCAATACAATCTCAGCTACAGAAGGTAAATGCCATTGCCCAGGTCCCCACCCCAAAATAGAAGAAAGAGGTTTGTGCCTTCCTTGGACTGATTGGTTATTATCACCAGTTGATCCCTAATTTTGCAGAGGTGGCGGAGCCATTATCCAATCTCCTCCAGATGAGAGCTCCCAAATGGTTACTGAACCTGGACCTGGCCTTACAGCATCTCAAGAGAGCTGTGTGCTCTGAAGCCATCCTGAGTAACCCTGATTTCTCTCTACCATTTATTGTGCAAACTAATGCTTTGGAGGTGGGTTTAGGAGCCGTTTTGGCACAGGAAGTCAGGGTTGAAGAACATCCTATTGCCTTCATCAGTAGGAAACTGCTTCCTTGGGAGAAGCATTATGCAGTGATCAATAAGGAGGCCCTTACTGTCAAGTGGACCCCTGAAATCTTCAAATCCTACCTGCTTGACCGTCTGTTTAAGTTAATAATGGACCACCAACCCCTCAAGTGGTTGGCATGACAGAAAGAGTCCAATGGTCATATTATGCAATTGTTCTTGAGTTTCCTATCCTACCACTTCCAGGTCTGCCTTAGGGCTGTTTGGACTCACCTTAACACAAACTTCCTTTCCTGGATGGGGGTCCTGGTAAGGCAGGCATTCAATGGGGCATGATTAAGCTGAGGGGGAGAGTGTATGATGAGGTCTACAGAGTGTTGCCCATACTTCTCCAGAGGGATTATGAGCAGGCCATTTTAAGAGAGCCTGCAGCCCAGAGTTCAGGGCTGAGAGGGTATGGCTCACAGGAAGAGGTTAAAAACCCAGCAGGCTGCAAGAGAGGGAGAGGCCCCAGGAGCCAGGAGTTCTTTCAAGGCAAGCCATCCAAAGTTAGGAACTTTAACTGGGCAAAGAAGGAACTTTAACTGACCTTGAGGAAGGGCCAGGAGACCAGCTTTGTGAAAGTTTAACAAACTGGGTCTAAATAAAACATGTTCTGTTTTCTCTTAATTGCTGTTTGGTATTTTAACAGAAAACCCCTTCCCACTGCATGCTACGCTACTACGGGTGGTATATCAAATAGCACTAATAAATAAATAAATAAACATTAGCAAAACCAAAGCTACCTGATTTACTGGGAGCACTAATGCTCCTTCTGTTTCTCCCATTCTCAACAGTCAACCCATAGACCTTAAAACCTCTTTCAAATATTTGGGTCTCTAATTTGACACTGAACACTCTTTCGAAAAACAGGTCAATTCTGTAGCCGAAGTCCTTTCCTAGCCCTGCTACAATTTTGTGCCATACGTCCTTTCCTTGATACCTCAACTCAAAAGACTTTAGTACTCAGTTTTATTATTTCACATCTTGATTATTATATTGCTCTCTATGCGGGGCTCTTTACATTTGAATTAAAATGCTTAGAAATTATTCAAATTCCACTATCTGAATTCTATGTCACACCTGTAAATTTGATCATGCGACTCAATTGCTAATTCAACAACACTGGCTCCCACTCCTTTATCAAATCCATTTTAAAATCTTAACCTGTCTGTAAAGCCCCCTACACTAACACACCTGTGTGCCTAGCATCACTTATATGTCCTATCTTGAACATTATGCTCTATTCATGGAAATCATTTACACATCCCGCCCATTTCTCAAGCTTAATTAGAAAGCATAAGATGCTCAGCTTTACTCTCTAGAGTCCCCAGTCTCTGGAACGATCTCCATCTCCAAGATCTTACAAGAATTTTAAAACTGGCCTGAAAATATATGCTTGAGCTGGCCTTTGTTGACCAATAGAAGTTAGCGGGCCAGGGAAACAGCTGATATCGCTTGAAAACGTTTCCTGTTTGAATCTGAGAGCAGAAGAAGCCTCTGGAGGTAAGTGAACACAACTTTGCTGGGAAATTTTGATGACTTAAAGCTTGGGACACAAGAAACTATGGGCTTATTTGAACAATTCTATATTTTAAATTCCTTAAAGGATAAATTAGTTATTGGCTTGGCTTAAAGGTTTAGAATTAATTTGCCCTAGTTTCTAGATAGATCTTTGAGCGTTTTAGTACAGAACAGACAAGTATTTACTAAAAATAAAGGTTTAGAATTAATTTGTCTTAGTTTGTAGTTAGGCCCTTTAGACCTTTAATACAAAACAGACAAGTACTTACTTGAATTAAAGATTTACAAATAATTTGCTCTAGTTTGTAGTTAGGCTTGTTAAAGTATTAAAACAAAACAGATAGGTAGTTAATCTCCCCCCCAACTCCTACCCATTCAAGGTACATCCATTATCTTCTAGTCAGTTTTCCCAATTAAGAGTAAAATTTGTCATCATCACAGGATATTTTAATCAGCAAGTGATTAAACCATTATAGATTATTAGCAATTCAGTGGAAAGCAAATATAAAATATTTACAGATAATATACCATAAACATTCTACAGGCCTTCATTTTAATTTAGGTATGCCTACTCCCTTAGCAATCTATACAACTAAACAAATCATTACAAACACGCAGACAGCAGTCCAGCAGTGAGATAGGGTCTATCCAGTCTTTTACACTGAGTGCCACATGTATGATTATCTTCCATTTGGTGAGAGATCAAAGGAGTGCACTCTGTGCAAAGAGCTCCTGGCTTTCAGAGAACAAATCTGATCTCTGGAGGCTAGAGTGGCAGATTTGGAGAAGCTGAAGCAGACATAGAGGAGACCTATAGGGACATGATAGAGAAGTTCCACCTCCTGTAGCCAGGACCTTCCCTCCAGGGGATGCAGTATCCTCTCATACCAAGGATGTGTATCCAGGGATGTCTGCCCAGGAGAGAAGGGTTAAGATAGCCATTCTAGCTGGTGATTCATTAATTAAGCATGTAGATAGTTGAGTGGCTAATGGGCATAAGGATCATTTGATCTTGCCTGCCTGGTGCAAAGCTGGTAGTCCTCACACATTACCTAGATATGATTTTAGACAGTGCTAGGGAGGAGCCAACTGTCCTTGTACATGTTGGTCCAATAACATAGAAAAATGTGGGAGGGACGACCTGGAAGTCATATTTAGGCTTTTAGGTAGAAAGCTGAAATCCAGGATCTCCAGGGTAGCATTCTTAGAAATGCTTCCTGTTCCACACACAGGACCCAACTGACAGGCAGAGCTCCAGATTCTTAATGCATGGACAAGACACCGTTAAAGGAAGAAAGGTTTTAGATTTGTTAGGGATTGGGCTGCTGATGCTAGCATTCAACAAGGAATAGAACACCTTTTAAACTAGAACCTGGGAGGAAGACAACATTCATTCAGGAGTGCATGGTTTGGAGTAAAATATTTTGAAGCATACCCTCAAAAATAGAAAAGTTAGGGCATCCCGACAGAAGGATTGCAATAAAGGCAAAAATAGCCCAGGTGCCTTTAAATAAAAAGCAGAATGAGTTTAAAGGTGGCAAATGATCCCTGCCAACTGCTATGAAGGTTGTAAATTAAACAAACATAAGAAATGCAATACTTGGTTGGACCAAGGTCCACCAAGCTCAGAATCCTGTTTCCAGCAGTGGCCAATCAAGGTCACACGTACCTGGCAGGTATCCAAAGTCCACAGTTTTCACAATGCTCATCCTGGGGTAAGCAGTGGATTTCCTGGGTCCTCTTTAATAATGGTTTCCTCCAGGAACTTGTCCAAACCTTTTTTAAACCCAGCTAGTGCTACACTAACAGCTTTTACTACATCCACAGGTAACAAATTCCAAACTTTGATTATGCGTCGAGTGAAAAATATTTTCTCTTATTAGTCTTAAATGAGTTACATTGTAGCTTCATGACAAGTCCTCTAGTCTTTCTACTTTTTGATGACGTAAACAACCGATCTACATTAACCCGTTCCACTCCATTCATTAATTTATAGACTTTTATCATATCTCCCCTCAGCCGTCTCTTTTCCAAGTTGAAGAGCCTCAACATTTTAAGCCTTTCCTCAAAGGGGTATCCTTTCCTTCCCCTTTACCATTTTGGTGACTCTTCTCTATATCTTTCATAATTCCACTATATCCTTTTTAAGATACGGCAACCAGAACTGCACACAATATCCAAGGTGCAGTCAAACCATGGAACTATAAAAAGGCATTATAATAGCCTTGGTTTTATTCTCCATTCCTTTCCTTATGATTCCTAGCATTCTATTAGCTTTCTGGGCCATTGCTGCACACTGGGCAGAGGGTTTCAACATATTATCCACGATGGCACTTAAAATGTTTTCCTGGGTGATGGTTTCTAAGGTGGTACCTTGCATCGTGTAACCATAGTTTGGGTTGTTCTTTCCTAGGTGCATAACTTTGCAGTTGTCCACATTAAATTTCATCTGCCATTTGGACACCCAATCTTCCAATTTTTCAAGGTCTTCCTGCAATTTTTCACAATCCTCTTGGGTTTTAACAACTTCAAATAATTTTGTGTCATTTGCAAATTTGATCACCTCACTTGTTATTCCCATTTCCAGGATATGAATACGAAAAGCAGTGGGCCCTGTACAAATTTACTTTTCTCCATTGAGAAAATTGCCCATTTAGCCCTACTCTCTGCTTTCTATCTTTTAACCTGTTTCTGATCCACAATATTACACTGCCTCCAATCCCATAACTTTTTAATTTCGCCAAGAGTCTCTCATGAGGGACCTTGTCAGAGGCTTTCTGAAAATTCAGATACACTATATCAACCAGCTCACCTTTGTCTATCTGTTTATTCACACCTTCAAAAAACATAACAGATTAGTAAGACAAGATCTTCCTTGTCTAAAGCCATGTTGACTGTCTCCCATTAAGCCATGACTAAATACATGAACAGTAATTTTATTCCTTATAGTGGTTTCTACCATTTTGCCCAGTACTGATGTCAGACTCACAGATCTGTGGTTTCCTGGATCACCCCTGGAACCTTTTTTAAATATTGGTGTTACATTGGCTATTCTCCACTCTTTAGGTACTATAGTTGATTCTAATGATAGTTCATAGTTTACTTATAGTAGGTCTGCAATCTCATATTTCAGTTTTTCAATGCCCTTGGATGTAACAAATATATACTCATATCCCCTATTTTTTTTGTGTTGACAACGAACACTAATGTGGAATAAGGGTAAGAAGCCAGAAATACAAAGGATTCCTTAGCTGCATATCTTTGGAAAATCTTTGCAGTAATAGTATAAGCGGACTGGCACCCTTTGAAGGAATTAAGATTGCCCTGAACAGCATGCCTATAGGTATGCACATGATAATGCTGAAAATCACATCATGAATAATGAGCTCCTTAGGAATTCAGTTTGATTTTGTGCTATTGAGAGCAATTGAACATTGAAGAAGTAGATGTAATTTCAAGAATATATAGAACACTGAGAGTCATTGAAGTGTCATTGGGAGCAATTCAGCTAAATATTAACTGGATGGCATTTGTGAATTCACCTGAAGTAGGACTGCAACTTTAGAGGGCGATCTGAGAGAAAGTACTATGTCATTGGATAAAAATCATTAGGCATGCTTAAAAAACTTTTGAGTGTAATTTTTGTATTTTAAATTCACTAAACATTTTTTGAAGGTGTACGGGCATTATTTTATGAAGAGTAAAAAAGGAAAATATTGAGACTAAAGAGATTGGATATAGTCTGTTTGGTGGAATATTGCCCAACAAAATTTTATTTCTTGCAGATAGATTTAATTGCAACTGTATATTAAAAACTCCAGTAAATCCAATTTTTGTGCTTTTTGAAAGAGTAAATAATTGATTCATGTCTACCCTTTCCATGCCACTCAGGATTTTATAGAACTCTATCATATTTCCCCTCGGCCATCTCTTCTCTAGAATGGAGAGCCCTAATTTTTTTAGTCTTTCCTCACAGAAAAGTTGTTCCATCCCCTTTATCATTTTGGCTGCCCTTCTCTGTACCTCTTTTAATACCCCTGCATCTTTTTTGAGATGTGGAGAACAGAATTGTACACACTTCTCAAGGTGCATTTGTACCATGGAGCAATAGAGAGGCATTATGATATATTTTGTTTTATTTTCTATTCCTTTCCTAATGATTCCTAACATTCTGTATGCTTTTTGGATCATTGCCGTGCACTCAACAGGAAATCTCAATGTATTGTCTACAATAACACCCAGATCCTTTTCTTGGATGGTGACCCCTAATGTGAAACACAGCATTGTGTAGTTTGGGTTATTTTTCCTACATGCATCACTTTACACATGTCCATATGAAATTTCATCTGCCTTTTGGTGGCCTAGTATCCCAGTCTCACAGGGTTCTCCTGCATTTTCTCACAATCCACATTTGATTAACAACTCTGGGGTCATCTGCAAATTTAAACACCTCACTTCTTGTTTCCAATTTGAGATGATGTATAAATTTGTTAAAAAGCACCAATCCCAGTACAGATCCCTGGGGTACTCTGTTCTCATTCACCTTCCTCCATTGAGAAAATTGTTAATTTATTCCTACTCTCTGTTTTCTCTCCTTTATCCACATGTTTATTCATGCCTTCAAAGAAATGGATTAGATTGGTGAGGCAAGACTTCCCTTGTTAAATCCATGTGGATCATAAAAGACATGCTCATGTTCTTGAAACAAAATTGGGGGGCTGATATTCAAAGTGACTAACGCGGTTAGCAGACCGGAATATTCAGCTAGTCGCTGCTGCTGAATACCTCCCATAATATTTACAGAGGGATATTCCCTCCTAGCTTGTGTTGCTCTAGAAGCATCAGGAAACATTTGTACAAGATGGCCATAATAAGGGACATCCTTCTTCCTGAAGTACAGTAATACTTATCTGTGTCAGTTTTATGCTGGGTAGTCTCCAAATACTGTAAGTAGCCAAGTCTAATTCAGTGAAATTTAATTCACCTTCAGCACTTTCTCCCTGTATATCTTTGCAAATACTTCTAGGTAAATAGTAACCATTTTTTTTTTAAGTTCCGTCAAATCAGTGCTGACTCCTGGCGACACAACAGCCCCTGGGTTTTCTTGGCAAGGTATCACCGGGCCTTTTCTTCCAAGGAAATGGCAGGTAAAGGGACTTGTTCAAGGTCACAAGGACTGCCAGAGGGAATTAAACCCAGATCTCTTTGGCTGTAGGCTGATTATCTAAGCACTAGGCTACTCCTCCACTCTAGTAACACATAAGAAATCTATTTTCTTCTGCTTGAGGCAATTGTAAAATTTCTTTTAAATAGTACCTAAATAAAATCTCTGGAGACAAAAGTCTTATCACAGAAAAACTTAAAACACAAATATTTTTTGAACATATGAAAAGCATTTTACAAAGGATGTACTTGGGACAAGATGAACATCCAAGTGGCAAATATAGGCTATTGTTGAACCCGGCCCGTGGACAGGCAGTGCAGTTGCAAAAAAGCAATCTGAACATGCGGGAGAATGGATGCACAGGCCAGACTATGCAGCCACATTTCCATCTGTTGTGGAATTCAGTAAGGAAGACAGCCAAGGTGCCATTTACAAACACAGGCCAATGGACAGCCAGGCACGAGTGATGATAAGCAAGCATGTGCAGGCATACAGAGGCCGAGCAAAAGGATATGGTGAGAAGTTGGGTCAGTGGCGACAAGGATGCCCAACCTCTCCTGTGTGGTGACCAAGTACCTCTGCTACCTGGTCCTAGAGAATGAAGAGTGCCTCCAGCCACCATGAAGGCACAGAGGTGCAGGCAATCTAGCGTATGATCTACCAGACGCTCCATCAGTAAGTGTGACAGAGGGCATGGAGAGGGGGCAGCAGCAGGTGCAGGATGGAAAAGGCAGGTGAAGACAGGGGTGGCAATCAAACAGAGAGCAGAAATATGAGAGTGGGGACAGTGATGGTGAAAGAGGGGGGGGGGGGGAAGATGGTGCAGGTAGCCAGCAAGGAATGGGAACACTGTCCCCCAAAACCAGAGTGCAGACTACAACTGATGACATGGCAATGATATTGAAGTGTATAGAAAGGGAGGAAATGCATGCAGGGTCATGCAGGTCAATAATAGCATGCATGCACAGAACAGAGAGTAGGCAGAACAGTGATGTATGTACAAGGTGTGCAGGAAAAGGCAGGGGCTAGACCATTGGTTCCCAAACTTGAGTCAGGTCCCCAAATGAAGTCATATCATCAGTAGATGGGGATAACAGAAACATGGCCATTTCCCCTTCTCTCTGGACTTTCACTGTGACCTATGCCAAGTAGTGGCAGTCAACAGCCAGTATGTGGCCTGTGAGCCAGTGAACATTCATAAGCTAGTGCCCCCTCCTGGGTAAGCTTCCTGTTAGACTGGAACCCCTGCTGAGTACTGGGGTCTGAAAGCACACACTGCACACTGACACAAGGGACTCTGTGCAGATTGTTTCTGCTGGTGTTGCCACTACAGTTGCTGTTGCTTTCTGCAATAGATGAGTGGAGGAAGGGGAAGGGGGCTGGAGATTTGCTATTTTGATTTCATCATCATCTAGGGTCACGTGACTTTTCTGTTGTTAAAATGGGGTCATATAGAATGAAAGTTTGAAAAGCACTGGGCTAGATGTTGGAGCAACCCAGCATGTCCAACTGGCACACAGGGTGACCAGAGTGGTAAGCCCAGAGTGGGAGTCAGACCCAAAGGCAGGACTAGAGGTGGCTGCCAACAACAGAATGTAGTGTGGAGCTGTCCCATTTGTGAAAAGGTGGGAGTGGAACAAATGTATGGCACCAGTGGTGGGAGAGCTAGATGCCAAGTGAAAATATTATGGAAGCACTGATGGAATCACTTGCATCTACAGGCATACAGAGTAAAGAGAGACATAGAGGCCCTAAAAACTGATTTCAGGGCCACAAGGATGAAGAGGCTAAGGCATTGGCAAGGCTGCAGTGGGAGCTGGCTGAATGCCAAGGTAAGGACAAGATGCATGAGAGCAGCTGGCCAAGCTATGGCGTGGTCTATGGCGTGGCATGGCAGCAACACAGAGTGGGTGGTAGGGGTGCTAACAGCAGCGATGGCCATGGCAAAAGGATGGGCAAAAGGCATAGCTTGGAATAGGTGTAATATGAACATCCTATCTACCTTGCAGCTGCAGATTTCATGCTGCCACCAGTGGAAGGGCCCAGGGAGCTGACAGTGGAGGAGCTGCATCAGGAGGAAGAGCGAGAGCCTATAGACACCTCTCTTGGTCCTGCACCACCCCCCCCCCCCCCACTGAAGAAACAGTGGCCGGCAGCACTGCCAGCAGCAGCTCTGGGCATCTCATCATTGACTTGTCCTGGGAGAAGGCGGATTAGGAGGCAAAAGAGGCCACCACCATGAAACCCAGGCTCTGCTTCCAATACGTTGGGAGAATGATAAAAAAAAAATTGACGGTCAACTCTTGCCAGTTTGGATGAGAGCCTACTGGCTGCATAAGAAGAAGGGGGAAATGGGTGGCTGGGGGAGGGGGAGGGAAGGTGGAGGGGAAGCATGTGGCTGAGGTATGCAGGTAGCTGGGGATATGGGAACGGGAAGGTGGATGGATTAGAGGTAGGAGTGGTGGGTAGTGCAGGGGTGCATGCCACTGGCAGCACTGCTGTGACACAGCTGCCCAGGGCTGTAACATATCAGCAGCTTGCTATGGCCAGCTTCCAAATACTCCACCATGAAGCTGCCCTGGGCCTTGGTGAGACAGATGTTCAGATGGCCACTGTTGGAAACAGGATACTGGGCTTGATGGACCTTGGTCTGACCCAGTATAGCATATCTTGTGTTCTTATGTTCTTATGCTGTACCTGCAGGCATAAGATGTAACAGGCCTTTGCGGTTGTTACCTGGGTCCAGGACCTCATGGTGGGCCATCTGGAAGGCCTCAGGGCAGAGATGCAGGCCCTGACACAGGCATGTTTGACCTGTGGAACTGCATCTCTGCTCTGATGTCACCCACTCCCAGGGGGAGGAGCTTAAATAGAGGGGAAGGGATTGTGGAGTTGCACCTTGGTTTATGTGTTGTTACAGTAAATGTGTGCTACTGATTGAGACAACCACTGTGTTTATGTCTTCCACCATCCCCTTCTGAAGTTGTATGCCCTGTGTTCCTGCAGCAAATGGCTTAAATGAAGCCCCCTCTTTGGGGACATCTGTGCCCAGTCACCCAACATGCATCTACAATGACCTGCTTGCTGAACAGCAGATGTTCATAGCAAAGGTTGCATGTATGAGTGCAGCCTGCTGAGTACCCTTTGCTTCATTACTACGGTGAGATAAGCCTACATTCTCCATGCATGCATTGGTCAGGATGCCATGAGGTAAACATTATGACCATGCCCTTCACAGGAGCAATGGGAGGCTGCTAGTTACCGAACGGGCCAAAAATATATATATAGGAACCATCCTGGCGGTATGTGAACATCACCATAACCCCTTGGCCACCGCCAGCAAGAAGAGAAAAAGGTTGTCCATGTTGTCAATGTCTCCCTTTCCCAGTGGATCCCCCCATCACCAAGGGGCCAGTGCTGCTCATTGCTCTCATGCATAAACCTGCACCATCTCCCAAAAATAGCAACAATAGGGATCCATAGATAATGGCAACAGTGTCCCAAGGCATATGACCATCAGTACCTTTGGTCAGGGAACAGTAACTAGAGCTGCATGGTCTGGGACCAAGGTAAAAGATGTAGGACCATCAGACACCATCCTGGGTCTGTATCCAAAATGGCAGAAGGATCTTGGCTGGTTAAAAGCACCCTTGCTCATGCTGTACATTGTAACATGAACAGTCCCTAGACAGTAACAGTGCTATGTGACAGTAGTCCCTGCTATAAAGAAGCAGGGGCACTGCAGCACCAGCATAAAGATGCACTGTGAGTCCAACTCTGCTCTGCTATTATCCTGTAAGCATCTGCAACAGGAGCATGATGTTCATCCACAGATATGCCCTGCACTATAGCGTGTCTCCCAAGTGTTTGCCATCAACAGTGACCCTCAGCACAGGAACTTCCACATACAGTCATACCGAACCCTCCCTTCAGGATCCAAAAGCAATGTAGAGGCCCCGCACTGTACTGCACATACCCAGTACCTACAGGGTACTATAGACACCTAATAGATGTGTGACATGGGAGTCTGTGAGTGACTGTCATCTGGCATGCTTATGGACCCTCCGCTGTCTTTTTCAGTTTTTATTTTGCGGAAGGTACACGTCTCTATTTTCCTCCATGCATATGGTTTATCCACCACAAAGAGTCATCTGGGATAAAGGAGTCCAGGGACCAATAGTCCAACCAATACCATAGTGCAACATCTGGTGTGTTACTAATACTGTCGCTGCAGGCATCCAGGTAACCGATTCTGGAAGCCGACCTGTGGACGTCCATCTGTTGGGCAAATCTATGCGAATGGCTCATTTTCGACGTTGAGCCATACATTTTTGGGACGTGCAAATCAGCCCATCTGAATATAAATAAAAGCAGCAGCGTATGTACAAATGGTCTATTTGAAATTTGATCCAGCTGGAAATGTCACTGATCTTTCACCATGGCATCCAAAGGCAAGGCTTCCTCCAGGAAAGAAAACATGTTGTGGAGAAGTGGAGCTTACGCTCAGAGAGGTCCTTGCTAAACTCCAAATCCTATTTCAGAATGATGGCACTAACTATAAGGCACATCAGAAGGAGCATCTCTCGTATGTCATATGTATCAAACTGAATGCCATCTACCACCATAACCATGATGGGGAGGATGTAGTGGAAGTGGAGAGCAATGAATTAGAAGGCAAAGGCTAAGACAACCAAACACAGTCCAGATGGCCACCCGTTCTGAGTGAGTTATACGAATGTGTACTAGGCACCAAGGATGAGGAGTCTTTGGCAGGGATCAGCAATCTTGATAGTTTAGTAGTGCTCTCCTTAAATATAGAAAATATGTTGTGAGTCATGATGGCAGCTGGATCATCTGCACTGGTGGCCATAGTGATTCTATACATACCCTTTGCTGTCCACAACACCGGTCTGCATAGTGAACGCGAGTCTTACCCACCCAACCCCCTGAGGGGCCTGGCATCTACTACACATTTTAGCAGCTACATCAGTGTCATCCCGCCACCTTCCCCCCAACTCCCAATCTATATGGTGCCAGGCTACTGCACCAGGATTATGTGGCCAGCTATCTTGGTAGCACAGGCATTTCTGCAGCATTTCTGCAGACACAGCATGCCTATGGAGTGGTAAGCACAAGTAGCAGTATCGTGGGCACACTAGCACCATACAGGTGTATAAAGAGTACTGCCTGCTGACCACCTGAAGCCCCTGCATGCAATAGGGTGGGTGGAAGAGTTACACAGCTGCATTCCACTCATTCCTCTTTCCCACCACCTCCTTGAGTCCCCATGCAGCCCACATTGCTCACCCTTCTGTGCAAATTCACCCCTAAACCTTGGCATTATGTGCTCACGTCACATGTCCTGTGCTGTTGCCCACTGCATTCACTGCCTTGCTCATATATACAAGTGAAATGTGCCTGAACCCAACAACACCTGTATCAGCAATATATGTGCGGTCAGTTGGATGCTCTTTCCTTACCTGCAGGTGCTGGTACTGGCTGTGATGGTCTGCAAGCTTTCATAGACAAAAGTCAGAGAGTGAGGGGAAGGACAACCCTATGCCACTTCCTGATGCATTGGCAGGGAGGAGTGGTCTAGTGGTTAGGACAAGGTACTTCAGGCCAGAGGGCCGGGGGTTCAAGTCCCACCTGGGGACAGCAATCTCAGGCCGGAGGGACTGGGATTTCTAGTCCTATAGGCACTCCTTGTGGTCTTGGGCAAGCCACTTAACCCTCCATTGCCCATGTTCCCTGTAAGTATTAGCATATGTGTCTCATAACCCCTTGTGTTAAATGTATCCCACAATTGACTGCTTTGACCCGGTGAAAAGCAGGATATAAATACAGCTAAATAAATAAATAAAATATAAATAAATACAGAGACAAGCCAGAGAGAAGAGGAGCACAGTGATGCTGTGGACAGGTCTGTAGATGATGTGATGCTGTTGTCCAAGAAGAGAGAACCAGGGAAAGGATGTTATCTGACCACCAGGAGCAGCTTGTAGCATCGCCACCAGCCTCCAATGTTGCCACTGACTCACCTGACAAGGAGGGATCACTAGATCCACCAGTGGAGTGTTGAGCACCTCCTCCAGTAGAATGCAGAGTACCTGGCAATGGAGAGGGAGTGAAATGATATCCTGTGAAATATCCTGCAATTGCAAAGAGAGAAAAGGAAAGCAGGTCATTGGCATCTGCAGGAACTGCAACACATCAGCCAGTCACTGGACACATTTCTTTTGCATTTTGGCCATCTAGCTTCCCAGGCACCCCTACTGGATATTGTCCCATCCAATGTTCCCACAGCCTCTGCACCAGTCACCTCAGGCCTCATACCTACCAGTAGTGATGGTGGAGGTGCTAGGATCAGCCAAACCAAACCAATATCCTGGGTGCACACCACAGGGCTGTGGCTCTTCCCTATGCGTCCCTAACTTCCTAGCTGCCAAGTGACAGGGAGGTGAGGGAATGGAGCTGGATGTGGACAGCTCATCAGGGCCGTGAGAGTTTAGTGAGGAGAGCTTGGTTATCACTATTCTGTCCCTATTCATCCCTCAGGGCCAGGGTGGTAGAGGATACAGTGTGAGAGAAAGGAGCAAGGGCAGGGGACAGCACACCAAGTAGAATTTTGTGTCACAACAGCCAAAGCTGCTTCTTAAGGAGGTGACTGTATTGTGTATTATAAGCCATGTGTTGCAAAAGCTGGGTTGTATTGTGTTTGTTCTGGGGTGTCCCTGTGTGTTTGTAGGGAGAAGGAGGAGTCTGAAAAGGTGGATGAGGGGGGTAGGAGGGGGGTTGGTTGCATGTTGTGGTCCCTTAGGGGCTGTAGGCTGCAGCAGCATTGTGTAACTGGGGCAGTAGAGAACTGCACTAGTGTCCCAGGGGGTCACAGGGTGATGTTTGGTGGTTTGTGGCACTGGGGTATGGGCTTTCTGTGTGTGGGGGTGAGTGGATGGGCAGATGTGTGCTGGTTTGTGGCTGTATGTTGGCTGCTTCATAATAAAGACATACGGTACCTCATGTAAAGTGATTCTTATTGCTATGGCCTCTTCTGGTGCATTTTCTGGAGGCAGGGGCAGGGGCAGGTACCTTCTCTTGACAAAGTTATGTAGCATGCAGCATGCGATTAATATCTCACACACTTTCTGTGGGTGTAGTGTAGTTCACCCCCTGATCTGTCCAAACACCAGATTTTCAGCTGGCTGAATGTTCTCACTATTACAGAACACGTGATCCAGTGCGTCTGTTTATAGCACTTCTCTGCATCATTTTGAGATGAAACAATGGGAATCATGCACCAGCTCCTCAACAGTTATCCTCCGTCACCTGTAGAGCAAGACAGATGGGGGGGGGGGGGGGAGAGAGGGTGGACCTTATTGAGTAGGCCACAGCCTCTGCTATCCTTGTCAATATTACAGCTCACATCTATTCCTATACCTCTATCCCTCTCTCCAAGTTTTTTAGTCAGATGGCAGGCAGATGGTGCCTACCATGTGATTCCACAATGCCCACCACCCCAGGATGCTGCAGCTGTCATCTTGTCCTGTACCCAGTTTTGCTCAGTGCCTACATGAGGTTTGCCCTGCCATTCTCCATACATCCCCCTTCTCCTTCCTCCGTGGGCACCAGACCCACAAACATCTCTAGGGGGATATTCAAAGGCATCTACGTAGCTTGCAGACTTTAAAACCATGTAAATGCTGTAGAGTTGGATATTTAGCAGCATTAACATGGTTAGTGCTGCTGAATATCCACAGATGCCACAGCTACATGCTAAGCAGTTAGCATCGGGATATTCCAATACTAGCAGTTAGCATCGGGACATTCCAATACTAGCATCCCTTCACTGGCTGCCAATTCAAAGCCGGATAACATATAAAACACTAATTTATTTATTATTTATTTATTAACAATTCTTATATACCGCACTATTAGACATCAGCGCGGTTTACATTGAACAGAAAACATCCGACAGTTTACACATGTCTGGTCGTTACATTTAACAGGAAGTATAACTTGGCGAAATAGGGGAAACTAAATACAATGCAGGGTTATCTGATAAAGGATATCCTGGTTAACTATATACAACAGTGGTACAATAGTATATGGAACAACTTGCTATTTACATTGTGAAGTTGGTCTGTTGCGGGGTCTATCTGTTTGACCACTTCTGCTATTCACCTGGGGGTTATGTTCGGAGCTGTCATTGAGATATTTAAGGAAGAGGAAATGCTTTAATAACTACTTATAAAACACTATTTGATATGGCACCATGCACATTAAGTAACTTAATTACTAAAGAACATTCAAAACCTACTCAAAGAAAAGGTCAATTAAATAAACTCAAAACTCCCAAAGACTTCATAAAAACAAATAAATCAACAAACAACAGAGCATTCTCACATGCAGCCCCAATATCCTGGAATTCCCTCCCAGTTGAACTAAGAATGCTAACAGAGATTAATGAATTCTGCAAAAAATTGAAAACCCACCTTTTTACAATACACTACAATAACATAGACCAGCCCTCAAAAGAATTAGATAAAGGCTAATCAGTTTCTGGTTAACATCTTACTATAACAGAAAAAGAAAACCTTCCCCATCAAAACCTGAACTACTCATTACGATAATACCCTACATAAAATGTATATGTATATAATGTATATAGTGTTGCACTGTTCCGTGCTAATCTGTTTAACATTTTCTGTTAATTTTACATTGTTTATAGTTATATGTTATATGTAAAACAAACTATGCTTTGTTGACTGTTGTTATTTGTGAACCGCAGCTGATCCCCGGAAGCCGCGGTATATAAGTGCTTGTTAAATAAATAAATAAATAAAATTCCGGAGTGGAGCGGAGCCGTTGCCTTGTTGGCAACACATGGGTAAAGTAAGGCATGACAAATGCTGCCCTTTCTTTACCTGCAGAATCTCACTGAGCAGTGTCTTAATATCGCTGCTGCCTGATTAACTTCCAGACTCTGTGGTGACCTGGATATTCAGTGCTGGTGGCCAGATATGGCTCCATCATTGAATATCCACAGTTAGACTACAAGCGCTAGCTGCCACCGCCGACTATCCCCTCCTCTGTGACCCCACCCTCTTGCCTCCCTCTGCGGCATGATTTCCGTGGGGCACCCTCCATTCCTAGCAAACGTACATCACACTGCTGCCTGTCCCGTTCTAACAGCTGCTGAGGTCTACCTTCCTTCCTGGCTAGTGCTGGATGTGGGGTTAGCAGTCTGATCCTTGGCATATCAGCCTGTGGACACCCTTTTGACCTTCGCCTTTCAAGACAAATCGCCTGCTTTGCTGCCAGCATATGGCGCTCCCTGCAGTCGGCAATCACTGGCTGCTGTTTTGTTACATTTGGTGACACATGTAGGGACATGGAGGACTTGAGCACTTATCGAGAAGCCAGCCAGCTGTGATTTCCCCACTGCTGAATTGCTCATGAATGCCTGACTGCACCAGGATATAGGCAGTGTGGCATGACCCTGGGAAATGAGGAAAGACAGCTCCTTTTTTTAAATTTTGAATTTCTAAATTTCAGTAAGGATACCTCAAGCAATATATATACACTTGAACCAAAGAAAGAAGTAGCACAAAGAAAATATCCAATTATAAAGTAATAATGGAATTAAACAAATTATATATGCCATATTTGTGCTACCCACTAAAAGCCCTCAGGAAAAGACGGGGGGGGGGGGGAGGGAAGGGTCCAGAAAAGGAGGCTTGATCATATAACTTATACACATAAAGTAATAACACTATTCTTAAATCATGCCACATGGCCCAAATAAACATATTAAGCATCCTAGAGAGAACTGATCTTAAGTCGATGTAACTGTAACCACCATTGAGCTTGGAGCCTTACGAGAATCCAGAGAAAACATAACTGCTTCACATCATAGAAAACATACCTAAGCAGAAGAAGATTTGATGAAACATTTGCAGAGAAACCCAAACATAAAGGAAAAACCTAACAAAGCAAACTCAGAACGCATTACAAGAAACTGTCGCCTTTTAGACTCTGTCATAAAGGAAATATCCGTGAAAACCCAGTCTTTTTGTCCAAAAAAAGTTTCTCTCTATTTTGAAAATAAAGCTTAAGAGCCACATGTGGCCCCAGAATTGAATATCCGTGTATCACCGCACAACCCAGAAGCCGCCAAAGCTAACCGGGCAGCAGAGATATTACACGTTGTCTGGTTAGCATGTGTGCCATAAAGATAGATGAGGGTTTTCCTTGCCTATCTTTTCAGTGCAGAGTAATAACTGGGCAGCATGCAATATCACTGCTGCCCAGTTATCTCGTGCCTCTGCCTCCGCTCCTCCCTGGAACGCCCCCAACATGACCCAGTGCTAGCTGGATAACATCGGGGTGTGTAGAAAGCATAGATGGGAAAATTCAATGGCACTACCATACATCTGCCTTTGAATATCCCCATCTAAGACATTTACCCAGTTTACTAGGCTGTAAACCATGTAAATGCCCTTCAAATATCATGCCCTAAGAGTCCAAACCTGGTCTGGTTCAAGGACAAAGGTGACCAAATGTGTAGCTCTTTGCACATTCTCAGCTGCCGAATTTTCCAACACTTGTGTCAAATTCAGGGTATGAAGAAAGCAGCCCCCTGCTCCCCATCAGAGGTGAGACTACTAGACCATTTCTTAAAGGGAAGATAATAAACCTTGGAGGTAGGGGGTAAAGCATTCTCTGGGAACCCCAAGATATCCAGCAGATATTTTTTAAAAAGTTCAGCAGGAGAGGCATCAGCAGATTTAGGAAAATTCGCAAAGCATAAGTTTAATTTTTTGGAGCAATTTTCCAGTTTCTCCATCTTAACATGGATTGCAGAACAGTCCTGAATGAAGGATGCAATCTGCGTTTGCAAAGATTGTACCTGTGAAGTCAAATTTTCCACCATAGCACTAGTCTGAGAACAGGCTTGTTCGTGTAATTCAATTCTTTCCTGAAGCGCTTGATTTGCTCCTTCAACCCCATTCAATAACTGGATATTGATTTCTTTAACAACACAATTGCTGCCCAAATCATATCAAGCGTTACCACTCAAGATTTCACCAGGATGCTAGTATCCACTGGGGGGGGAGGGAGGGGAGGGCTTCCTTCTGCCTGTGGCTCCGACAGTTGTCCCGGGTCTGACGTCACTCCTAGCGCCATAGGACCAAAACTTGCACCAGTCAGATAGAGAAGATTCCCCTTGTGGTTCCCCAGACTCACCCGGGGATTTAACCAGTGAACATGGACTTGCCAGTTCTCCCAAACCAGAATAGGTAAGGGGGGGGGGGGGGAGGAGGCAGAGCTCCAGCATTAACCCCAGCAGAATCTATCGTAGTGTAGCAGCAAAGCGCAGACAAACCAATGATACCAGGAGTCTGTTCAGAAGGTCCAAATAATTTATTTGTGCACAAGTCTCGAACCAGTCAATTTCAAAATGGCTGAGCAAAGATTTCAAGCATTACAACAACTTTTATAGACTTCTGTTCCATTCTAGGTATAGAAAAACATTTCATTGGTCCCGGTAACCTCCCGTACCTCCCGTACCCCTTCCATTGGTCCCGGTACTGATAAGTTTATCCAATTATGTCCCTTCAGTGGGCATGGCACCTGCATACCCCCCTTCTAGTCCCAATTACAATGGTCAGTTCATCAACTTGTTACTTTCACACTCTCAAGGCCATATAGCCAATTTGTGCATGCAGAGGAGCAGGGCTCTGCAACTCATCTGTCAGCACTCCCAATTATATTCCTTGCAGATGTACTTTTTCTTATCAGTAACTTTTAAACACATTTTTCTGTATTTTTCCATCTCTCAGTTCTGCTTACCTAAGTTAGTTTAGTTCTCTTACAGAGTTCTATCCTACAATAGCAGCATATTGGCGGATGTGCAATTCCTATATGCCTCTCCACAGGCTTCATTTACAGGTCAAGCTAGCCATGCTGGCCTGCTTATCTCAGACACCATGGATCACAGGCCTTCACCTGCCACATTCCCCCCTTTGATTAATCTCACCCTATTACTTAATAAGGTGTGAGAGTTAAATCACCTTTAGAAGAATCACATCATGATTGAAGGATTTCGACTAGGGCTGGCTTTGTATAAAGCCATTATTTTAGTTGCGGTCTTCCGCTCTACTGTGCTATCAATAGCATTATGAATGGAACGCATACAACATGGGATTAAACATGGTAATAAGAAAATAACAGCAACAAGAATTAGTACTAAGACAATGAAAGTCTTAAATCCTCCCATCCAAGAGAAAAGGATAGCAAACCAGTTAGGAAATTTCAATGAGTGCCAAGTCTGTACTGGCACATAAGCATGTCTTTGCATATCTTTAGCAATTTCTTCAACTACTTGACCCTTATCATCTATTTTCAAACAGCAATTAGTTAGATTCAGTTTACCACATACTCCTCCTTCTGCTGCTAACAAATAATCAAGTGCTAAGCGGTTCTGATATATAGCAGTGCGCATCTGAGTACTTTGTCTAGCTAAGAGCGTAAGAGCATGACTAGTTTCATTGGTTATTATTTCAACTACTGCTTGTAAGCGAATAATACGATTAATCATATAGATTGGAGTACGATAACCATACATACCATCATCATTCCAAGTGGCAGGCCCATAATACTCAATGATTCTTTCTGGTGGCCAATCATCACCCTGCCACTTTTCCCACTTGCCTATCTGTAAGGCTTCTCTTTTCTGTCTTAATGCTCTCTTGTGTCGGTGGGTAGTGTATACAGGGTATCCTAATTGTTCTCCATGTTCAGTGTTTAAAAGGAAGAAGGAAGGTCTGATGGTTCCTAAGACACATGCTCCTCCCCAGTGTGGCGGGAGTTGTGCATACGCTCGGTTTCCACAGATCCAATATAGGCCAGGTGGGGCTTGCCAGGCTTGGACTTTGGCAAGGTTAGTCCATAAACCAGCAAGTTCAGGAAATCTGGCTAATGGGTTAGGAGGTTCAGGGTGTCTGATTCCTGACCACCATGCTGTCTTTTTGGTCGTGGCATTATAGTACTTCTGGCTAAGACAGACCAGCTGTCCTACCTTCTGGGTGAACTGGGGTCCAGTTCTGGCATAGCAAAGACGTCCAACGATGGAGTGCGCTAACACCCACTCACTGGTAGTCTTGTGTAATTCAGTCTGATTGTAAACTAAAGAATAATTCAATTCTTGGGCTTCCCATGGCCATTGGTCTCCCATTTGGGTTCCGCCACAGAAATAGCAATCTGAGATCTTAAGACTAGATACTACTGCTCCGTCTAATTCTAGAAATAGATTCTGTGAGGGGTGAGGGATCTCAAACTTATTTACATGCATGGCTTCATAAAAGGTATTATGAATATGATATTTGGATGACTTGTGGGCTTGGGTATTCAATCTGATATACACAATGGTTCCTGGATCTATTGCCCCTCCAGCAATACGCAAACCAAACTTGTATCCTTGTTTCCATGCATGGGGATTGTGTATACGTAAGTGTAAGGGGTTGCAAGCATCTTTCTGACATTTATCATTTGTGGTTGGCTTGGTTAAAGTAGCCATTCGTTTATCTATTTTCTCATCAGTTATACCAGTATTCCAGGTAGCATAAAAAACACATCCCCAATACGGGCAATAGTAATCTGCTGCTGGTGCAGTACTATAGCCTGGTTCCTTTTTACCTGTACACTTCCTCCATCCTGTGGCACCCTCTGGACACATGTACTTATGGTCATTTCGATACGCTTTCTCCCAAGTACCACAGGTGGAATAACTATCTCTATTAATGGCATTACATGCATCAAAATTCAAAACAGCAGGTTTAGTAATGTCCTTAAGTGGTGGTGTAGCAGCTAGTATAGGTCCATCTGCATCCTTCCATCTTATTTCCAACGTGTAATAGGATGGATTCTGATGCGGATTATAGCATGCTCTAATTTTGCCATAAGTGCAAACATTTAGTTCAGTGGTGTTATAAATACACCGAGTCACTTTTCCCTTGCAGGTATAGTAAGAATGATAAATCAAAGTCTGAGTTACTTTCAGTCCAGTTCTAGTAGAAGTAATGCAGGCAGTGCATGGAGGTAGAGCATAAGTCTGTTCAAACCCTCCAAATAAGGCAACCAAGGCAAAGCAAAAGTAAAGATGCATGTTGATGTTGATTGGAGTTCTTCTGAATCCTCAGCTTGCTGATCTTGATCACGACGGTCTTTTATTCTTCATCCCATTTGCTAATGAAGCAATTTAACGGGTGCTGAGTGTTGATTGAAGATCCTCAGGTTGTCCAGTACACATTAACCAACTTATTAGCAATTTCAGTTGGCTTGTGAAGTCTGGCTTAGTCAATGTAGTCTCAAAGTAGTGTGTCAAATCACACGCAAATTGGGTTCGTTGAAACAAAACTGTTGCTGCATGGAAAACAGCAATCCTCTTCGAAAGACTTGGCTACTGCAAAGCACTTGTGATGAAGTGTCTAAGCTGCTGGTTGCCGTCTCAGAGTAACTCGCAAGGGTGCATCAAGATGCTGTTCTGCTGTCCACTGCTCAGGTTCAGGATCAGCGGCGGGCTTGACTCTGCTGTGGTGGATCCAGGCGTCGATCTCGGCTACCTTTACTGCAGTTGGGGTAGACAGGATGACGGTGTACGGTCCCTTCCAATGGGGTTCCAGCGGTGTCTTCTTCCAATCTTTGATCCACACCGAGGTACCAGGCTGATAGGGATGCAAGGGTTCCGTCAAGTTGATAGGCAACTGGTCTTGGATCCACGCATGGAGAGTCTGCAGAACAAAACTAAGAGCTAGGAGTTCTTGTCTGGTTACTTCTGAACCAATTTGGGCTAAACTTCCTTTGACTCCCTGCACTATCGGCGGGGGTTTACCATACAAAACTTCAAAAGGGGAAAATCCTGTTGACTTTACAGGAGCTGAGCGTATTCTGAGTAAAGCTTTGGGGAGCACTTGGGGCCACTTCAAGTGTGTCTCCTGACAAAGCTTGGACATTTGGGCTTTTAGGGTACGATTCATTCGCTCAACTTTCCCTGAACTCTGGGGTCTGTATGCTGTGTGGAGTTTCCATTGTATCTGCAAAGCTTTTGCTAACTGTTGAGTAACTTGGGAGACAAATGAGGGTCCATTGTCTGACCCTATTACTGCTGGAATTCCGAACCTAGGGACAATCTCTCTCATTAAGACTTTGGTAACTTCTCGGGCTTTCTCAGTTCTGGTTGGGAAGGCTTCTACCCACCCAGAGAAAGTACAAACTAATACTAACAGGTAATGGTATCCATTGGCTCTTGGCATTTTGGTAAAATCAACTTGGAGGTTGTGCATGGGGGTGACACCTCCTGACTGAACTCGGGGTGCCGTTATAAGGCCTTGCTTGGCATTATTTTTGGCACAGGTTAGACATTGACGTGCTACTGAGGCTGATATGGTTGTCATCAGAGGGATGTAGAAATGTGGTCTGAGTGCTTTTTCCATAGCACTTTTCCCATAGTGGGTAGCTTCATGAAAAGCTTTGACAAAAGATGGTCCTAACAGTTCAGGAATTACTATTCGTCCAGGGGGTTGACTGCCCTCTTCTGGTGGCAGCTCAATCCATCCATCTTTCAGTACTCCATCTTCTTTGTTACAGTAGTAATCTAATTCTTTGGTGGTATATCGTGGTGTCCATAAATTCAGAGGTACTGGAAACAATGCTGCTTGCATTGGCATAGCTTGTGGGGCAATCTGTCCTGTCATAGCTGCTTGTCGTGCTGAGGCATCTGCAAATCTATTTCCTCGGGCAACTTCTCCTTTTCCTGCTTGATGTCCTCTACAATGCATAACAGCTACACGTGTTGGGGCCCAAACTGCATCAAGTAACATCAATATCTCGGGACCATACTTGACTGACTTTCCTCCGGATGTGATGAGTCCTCTTTCTTTATAGAGAGCTCCATGGGCATGCAAGGTAGTGAAGGCATATTTGGAATCTGTATATACATTTAGCACAAGTTTTTCTCCTAACAGCAATGCTCTGGTGAGTGCTATCAATTCGGCTTTCTGGGCTGATGTGCCTGAGGCTAGAGCTGATGATTCAACTACTTCGTGTTGAGTGACGACTGCATATCCGGCACAGCGTCGTCCATCGAGGACGAGACTGCTCCCATCAACATAATAGATTTGGTCAGGATTGTCTATGGGCACATCTGTCAAGTCAGGTCGACTGGAGAACACAGTTTCCATGACTTCGATACAGTCATGTTCTGGGAGTTCTTCACTGATGGGTATCAAGGTGGCTGGATTCAAGGCATGACTCACTTCTAGTTGTATCTGTGGGTTTTCCCATAACATGCTCTGGTACTTCAACATTCGGGAATTGGTGAGCCAATAATTTGCTTTCTGTTCCATGAGAGCAAGGACTGCATGTGGCACAGTGACTCGTATGTTCTGTCCTAGTGTGAGTTTGTCTGCTTCACTCACTAGTAGCGCTGTAGCTGCAACGGCTCTCAGGCATGGTGGCCATCCTTTGGCCACAGGGTCCAATTGTTTCAATAGGTATGCTACAGGTCGCTCCCAATTTCCCAATTTCTGAGTCAACATGCCTAAGGCATTTCCCTGTGCTTCATGTACAAACAAGTGGAAAGGCTTGTGGACATCTGGTAGTCCAAGTGCTGGTGATGACATCAATTCTTCCTTTAATTTCTGGAAGGCTGTATCCTGCTCAAGTCCCCACTCCAGTGGTGACTTCTCTTCTCCTTTTGTGGCTTCATACAGTGGTTTGGCAATTTGGGCAAAGTTGGGTATCCAGATTCGGCAATATCCTGCCGCTCCCAGAAAGGCTCTGACTTGCTTTCTGGTTGTTGGAGTTGGAATTCTACATACTGCTTCTTTTCTTTCTCTGCCTAATCTTCTGCTTCCTTGGGTAATACGAAAACCCAAGTATTTCACTTCTTTTTGGCATAGCTGTGCTTTTGCTCTGGAAACTTTGTATCCAGCTTCATCTAGTAACTGCAAGAGATCTTTGGTGGCTAGTATGCATTCACTTTCTGATATGGCAGCTATCAACAGATCATCCACGTATTGGAGAAGCACTCTCTTCCCCGGGGCCACTGGATAGCTTGAAAGATCTTGATTCAGTGCAGCACTAAAGATGGTAGGCGAATTCTTGAATCCTTGGGGTAATCTAGTCCAGGTGAGTTGGCCCCCTCTTCCAGAGGTGGGGTCCTGCCATTCAAATGCAAACAATATTTGACTTACAGGGGCTAATCTTATGCAAAAGAATGCATCTTTTAAATCCAGTACAGTGAAATGGGTAGCTTCAGCAGGTATCAGTCCTAGAAGAGTGTAAGGATTGGGTACAACTGGATGTATAGTTTCAACTGCATCATTTACTCTCCTTAAGTCTTGTACTGGGCGGTAATCATCCGTTCCAGGCTTCTTTACTGGCAAAAGTGGAGTGTTCCATGGGGATTGACATACTTTTAGTAGGCCATACTCGAGCAATCTTTGCAAGTGGCGATGAATGCCTTCAATTGCAGCTCTTGGGAGAGGGTACTGTTTGACGTGCACTGGTGTAGCACTAGGCTTGAGGGTTACAATCACTGGAGCTATATGCTTGGCTAGACCTGGGGGACTGCCTTCTGCCCATACTCCAGGTGGTGCATGAATGTTCTTTAAAGTTTGTTCAAAATAAGTGTCTTGGATGGAGTCATCAACGTAATACCTCCATTCTTCTTCTTGGGGAACGGTCAGCAGCATTATTCCTGATGGTTTGGCTTGGGAATTTACTGTCATTTGCATTTCTCCTTCTTCAGAGAAAGATATCTGTGCTTGAAGCTTGGCTAACATATCTCGTCCCAGCAGTGGCACTGGACATTCGGGCACGTAAAGGAATTGATGAGTTATTTGCTGTCCTCCTAGACTGCATATACGATTCTGAAGAAAAGATTTTGTAGCTTTGGCACCAGTTGCTCCTATAATGGTGACTGCTTTTGTAGAAAATGGGGCTATCTTTTTGTCTATTACTGAATGTTGTGCTCCAGTATCAACCATAAAGTCCATAATTTGGTCTCCTATTTGTATTCCGACCATAGGCTCCTGGAGACCTAAAGCAAACTTGGAGCCCGGTCTGTCCTAATCCACGTCATTCTCATCATTGACCGGTGTGGCCAATGCTTGAATGGCTCCTCCTCCTCTTTCTCACTGGAATTGTTCTCGATTGGCTCCTCCTCGGTTTCGGGGATAGCCTCGTCTTTCTTCTCGCCACTGATGACTGCTGTCGTCATCTTGCTGGGCGTCTTCGAGTTGCGGGCACGTATCTCTCCAATGACCTTCTTCTCTACAGTAGGCGCATTGGTTCACGCCTAGCTTCTGGGTCCGGCCTCCGCCTTGACCCCGCCCTCTTCCTCTGCTCCGTCGACTAGGGACACCTCCCCTTTTCTGTTCAACTATGGCCGCAGCCAAAAAATCAGCTTTCTTCTTCATCTTTCTATCACATTCTCTCTGTCTTTCAGTATCACGATTCACATACACTTTATGAGCGACTTCCAGTAACTGTGTTGCATTCATGCCCGCAAACCCTTCTAACTTCTGTAATTTGCGTCTAATGTCTGGTTGAGACTGGTTTACAAAAGCAGAATTCACCATACATAAACTTCCTGGTGCCTCGGGATCATAGGGGGTAGACATTCTGTATGCTTCAGTTAATCTTTCATGAAAATCTGCTGGGCTCTCATCTACACCTTGGATAACTCCTGCAACTTTGGAAAGGTTCATAGCTTTCTGGCCCCCCCTTTTCAGGCCTTGTAAAAAGCCTTGGCGAAAACGGGCTAGGGCTGTGGTTCCTTCTTCTGTATTTGGATCCCAATGGGGGTCTTCATTCGGGAATTCTCTCTGGGCTGCTTCCCGATGGTCTATTCTACTCTGCCCCTGTCCCGGAGCTACAGGGTTATCTGCCATCCATTCAATAGCTGCTTTTCTAATTCGTGCTCGCTCCTCTGTCGTGAATAGGGTAGTCAGGAGCTGGCGGCAATCTGGCCAAGTGGGTTGGTGAGTTTCCATAATAGTAGTTACTAATTCTGTCAGTTCCTGGGGCTTACTAGTATAGGAGGCATAATGCGACCTCCAATTTAACAAATCAGTTGTAGAGAAAGGGATATACACATAAGTTAGGGGTCCCGCTACCACTTCATCATTATCATTCTTTACGGGCACTCCCGGGACTTGCCGTAAAGGCAGCATTTTGGCAGTAGGTGTCTTTTGGGATCTAAGTTTATTTTTGTAATTGTCTTCGAAGGGGTCACTTTCTTTTTCTCAACAGGTTTCACTTTGGGTATATCTTTTGCTGGTTTGCTAGTGCTAGCAACCACTTGTACACTGTCCTCCTCGCCTGGGGCATTCTCTTTTTCTTCCTCTTCTACCTCTGCTTCTGACTCGCTTTTTATAGCATCTTCTTCTTCAGCTGATCCCTCTCTCTCCCCTTCGGGAGGTGAGTCAGGAGCTGGGTCCTGTTCCGGCCATCGCTGGGGTTCTGGGGCAGGACGCCGGACTGCTCTTACCGGACCTGGGGTTCGAGGCTGTCTAGGAATTATTTCTGGGGAATCAGGATCTACCAGGATGGGTTTCTTCCTGGACTTCTTATCCTGCTCTTTCATTCTAGGCTGTTCCGTTTTCTGACTAGAATCTGTCTTAGCTAACATTATTCTGCACTGTTCCTCATAACAGCGCTGCGCACAGGGGGGCGGATCTTCACAAATACTTAACCAGGAATCTATATAGGGGTACTGATCGGGGTGCGCTATCCGCACTCTACGGTGTATTGACTGAATAATCTCTACATTGAACGTTCCCTCTCGGGGCCAGATGGGGTCTAGATCGGGCCACTCCCTAGTACACAAAATCTGCAAACGGGCTGCTGTCATTTTAATACCATAATCTCCAGAATATCCCTCTTTAAAATGTACGATCATACATTCTAATGGAGTGTTTCTAGTAGACCCCGCCCCTCCCATTTCGATGTGTGCGCGCAACAACAGACAAAAGGGAAAAGGAGTGCGGACCGTGGGTAAGGGGTCCTCACGGCCCTAGAAACGTATAGGGAGTACAAATAACAAGACAAGACGACAATCGCTTCCCCCTTTTCGCGACCTGAACGCGGTCGCCCGGTCAGGAAATGCGCTACTCAGGGGTCCGCCTTCACTTGGTCCATGCTGCCAGACCTCTCATTCACACTTCGTTCACACAATCATGCTAGCAACGTATCCCAGAATGCATTCGTTTCTATCTATTCTGACTAGTCTTTTTCCCAATTACAATAAGGATGAGGGTTTCACCCGGCGAATTCCCATGCGGGGTTACTCGGCCCTTCCTTGAGAGGTGATCAAGCTCTCTTACCAATTCCCAATATCTCGAGATTACAAATTCCAAATTCCAAGTTCCAATGGCAGTACTGCTCTTTCTATTTCTGTCTAGACACCAAATCAAAACTATACTCACCGGATCCGGTCCTCAAACTTCCCAAGCAGGCGCATGAGTTGGACCTCGGACTCCCCTCACTCGGGTTCGAGGCGTTGGCTCCAACCGGGCCCGGCACCCGCCGAGGTCCGACCAGCTCCCTCCGATACAAGGGACCGGTGGCGCCAGGGAGCAGCCCTCGTCGGAAGGGCGCGATCCCGGCAGGACCAAGCCTATAGAGGCGGAAAGTCGTGGTATATTGCCCTATATACACTTTGATTCCACAACTTCCCGGCCAACGCACCAAGAATATGTAGCAGCAAAGCGCAGACAAACCAATGATACCAGGAGTCTGTTCAGAAGGTCCAAATCATTTATTTGTGCACAAGTCTCGAACCAGTCAATTTCAAAATGGCTGAGCAAAGATTTCAAGCATTACAACAACTTTTATAGACTTCTGTTCCATTCTAGGTATAGAAAAACATTTCATTGGTCCCGGTAACCTCCCGTACCTCCCGTACCCCTTCCATTGGTCCCGGTACTGATAAGTTTATCCAATTATGTCCCTTCAGTGGGCATGGCACCTGCATACCCCCCTTTTAGTCCCAATTACAATGGTCAGTTCATCAACTTGTTACTTTCACACTCTCAAGGCCATATAGCCAATTTGTGCATGCAGAGGAGCAGGGCTCTGCAACTCATCTGTCAGCACTCCCAATTATATTCCTTGCAGATGTACTTTTTCTTATCAGTAACTTTTAAACACATTTTTCTGTATTTTTCCATCTCTCAGTTCTGCTTACCTAAGTTAGTTTAGTTCTCTTACAGAGTTCTATCCTACAATAGCAGCATATTGGGGGATGTGCAATTCCTATATGCCTCTCCACAGGCTTCATTTACAGGTCAAGCTAGCCATGCTGGCCTGCTTATGTCAGACACCATGGATCACAGGCCTTCACCTGCCACAGTAGCTCTGATGGTCAAAAATGGCTGCTGTACGGGCAAAGGTCCAACCTCGGTATAAGTCTTGACCTTCTCCTTTCTCTTCTCCTAGACAAACAAAGAAAACAGGCAAAATCCTGATGAAAAATAATCATCAGAACTTAGAGACAAGCAGACAAGCCGGAGCGGGCTAATATGCGGACATCATATTGGATCCCCCCCCCCCAACACAGGGTCAGGAAGACATCTCTTATTTCCCTTTCAGCACTACAGACCACCTGCATATTTATTGAATGGTAGGCATTTCTATTCATGTATGTGGCTTTCCATGCCCTCGGAGGGTGCAGGGCCACATGTGTAAAGTCAATGACACCCAGCTCCATGGGAAAGCCTTCTACCTGATGAAATTGCAGTATGGTTTCTTGATGCTGCTGTACTGAGCTCAGAAAGCTTATACAGGATGACCCAAAAAAGTGATAACATCTCGTAAATTAAAAGCTTACATAGTTTACTTATTTACCTTTTTTAGCTATATAATGTCTTTATACCGACAATCTCCGGTCGCTGTCTTTTTTTTTTTTTAAATTGTCAATCGTTTACATCTGTCTTTTTGAATTTTTAAATAACTTATATGCTACGAGATGTTCTCACTTTTTTTGGGCCACCCTGTATACTGGTTGAGATCTTGCTCCAGCATTAACACATCTGGTGTATGGCAACTTTGTCCAACCTGAATCACGTCAGGCGGTGGTCATCAGTGAGCCCCATGTATTGGATTCTCACCCAGTAAACCCTCTGATAGGGGTGCCCTTTGCACAACCTCCTGTACACTTTGTTCAGCTCCTCCTCTATGACTGCTGCATTACAACCACCCTTCACCAACACCCCCTCACACACCACCAACACCTTTCTGTTACCTCCACCAACACACAGTGCTCAGTGCTGTGTGAGAGAGGAGTCGTGGAATGCCTCGCCGACTTGGGGGGGGGGGGGGACAAACTCCACCCCAAGCTCCACCCTAAGTTTGCCCCTAGTCCCCCGTGGCCTTCCCCTCCTGTTCTGCCAGTGGGGATCCAATCTTCCATGGGCAGGAGATAAGGGAATGGCTGCGACTGTGGCAGAATCCTTCTGTCACAACAGCATTCCCTTCCTGCCCACAGGGATCTGATCTCCTGTGGGCAGAGTGGAAGGCCACCACAATTGCGGCAGCCTTCCCCTCCTGCTTTCGTGAGATTGGGTCCCCTACAAGCATGTAAGTGTTAAAAATATACTGCCTTCTATTTTGAATTTGTAGGTTTTCAGATATTTATTTATTTATTTATTTATTTTATTTAACAGTATTTCTAAACCGCCTTATCTTAATAATCAAGGTGGTATCACAGCAAACAATCTGGTAAAGTGAGTGTGTTATGCATGCAGTGAGGGTGAAATTTAGTTGAGTGTGTGTTGTATTGTGTGCTAGATTGGTTTGAGCTATGTACAAGGTGGGCTATATACAGTGGTGCTAAAAACATTTTCCATACATACATTGTTTAGGCGGTATCATGTACTGTTATACATTCTCTGAGGGTATGTGATGTGTCCATAGTGTTCTATGAACAGCATGATTACCATTTATTTACCATTTATTTTGAGTATGACAGTCAGAATGATAAGATTCAAATTAAAGCCGAGGCAGCCACCTATGGCAAAACAGTGGCCATTGTCGGTGATGTCATGGATGGCTGTGCCACAATCACTGTTCCCTCTAAGCTGTGCGCGTGTGCGCGCGCACACACCTCACCGAGCGAGTGCACATGCTTTATAACAGAGCGCACAAAAATTACGGTTCTGATTCTGATAGAAAATAACACAGATGTCTTAAAATTTAAGTTGTGTATTTACGGTTTTCACAAGTTCTACAATATTTTCTGGTGCAATCAATGTGGTGTACATACTGTATTCTGACGTGTAGTCAAATTTTAAAGTATATAACTCCTAGTGTCGTTATGTGGTGCACAAAAATTTAACCTTCCTTCAAAAGCTGCACAGCTGATATTTTATGCGCACACAGCCTACAGAAAATTAGAGGGAACATTGGCCACAATTGAAACTTAGTATTAGAATAAATTGTGCAAACGTTTTGTTTTGTGAAAAATTGAAAAATGGCTGCTTAAAAAGACTCATCGGGACAAGTGGAGAAAGTGCAAATACTTTGCAAAGTGCAAATAAGAGTTAATGAATTTTAGAAAACGTGCATGTGTTATGATTTTGAACTATTTATTTATTGAATTTTCACTTACCATACACTTTACTTTATACTCAAAGCAGTGTACATAAAACCATAAATACACTAGTTACATAAAATCATATTTTACATTCAAAACAAATTTACATTAAAGTATCCATCACTAATGCAATTAGCAACCAACTCCTATCAATAACTTGCATCACGCTAAAACAGATAATGTTAATACCATATCTACTGTATTCTTATCCTGCAGCCATTATTAACTGTTGGCAAGACAAGAGGAAATAACCAAGCCTTTACTTGTTTACAAAACCCAGCTAAACTTATGGTGTTGAGAATCTCAGGTGGCAGCTTTTTTCCAGGGCCAGTGCCACCTACTAGCAAACTAGGCAGCTACCTAGAACACCAACATATACAGGACGACCCACTGCTGCCTCCCTCTGGGACCTGAAGCAGTGGCAATGACATGAAAATACAGTACTTACTCAAAGCCATCAGTGAGTTTGGGTAAGTGCTGTGCTTTTAATGTCATTGCTGTCGCTGCAGGTTCCAAAAAGGGGTGATGTCGATGGCAGTGGGAACATGAGTGCGAGCAGGGAGACGGCAGGAAAGAGGGTTCGTCTACGGCACTTCAGATCCTTGCACTGGCCTTGCTTGTTCCACACACCTAAAAGCAGTCATTCTGGTAGAGAACAATTTCACCACTGCTACAGAAGGAAGAGTAAAAAGAGCTTCCAGGAAGGAGTGGACTGGGTGTGTTGGTACATTGACATGCTGTTGGGTTTCTGGATGTAAGCCTACAATTATTTCCCTCCTTTGGTGACCCAGGAAAATGCAGAATAAGAAAAGGGTTTTAAAATTTATTATTGGTATTTAGCTTATGTCTTTCCAGGAGAAGATCAAGGTGGGTCACGTCCAGGTACATGTATGTATTTCCCTGTCCCCAAAGGGCTCATAATCTAAGCTTATATCTGCAACAGTGGAGGGTTAAATGGCTTGCCAAAGGCCAGAAGGAATACCAGTGGGACTTGAACACTGATCTTTCTGGCTCTAGGCTGCTGCCTTAACCACTTGGCCACTTCTCTGGAATGCCTGATCCTAAATTCCTGTTTGTGAACAGGAAGTTGGCATCGGACATTGTAGGGTCAGAAGCAAACAGCCTCTGGCACCAAAGTATTAAAGTAAGTGCCGCGGGGCTGTTCGCAGCCATTGCTGCCGCAGCAGGATATGGGGAGAGGTGTCAGCAGTGACAGTGGGTGCTGGAGAGTGGGCAGGGGGTGCGCAAGGGATGAGATTTGCTTGAGGTGCCTCATCTCCTTGTGTTGGCCCTGGATGGAAGGAGGATAACCAATGGGGCATGGTGATACCAGAGTATAAATTGTATTGCAATGATAGGATGAATCAAATTGGTGAAGGAGCGGCTCTATATGTTAGAGTATTGAATCAAATAGAATACAAATTCTGCAGGAAACAAAATGCACTATTGAATCCTTATGGATAGAAATTCCAGGTGTGAAAGAGAAGAAAATAGTGGTAGGGGTTTACTACTGTCTGTCTGGACAGAATGAGCAGACAGATGAAATATTATCAGAAATAAAGAAAGCTAGAAAAATTAGCAACACAATAATAATAGATGTTTTCAGTTACCCCAATATTAATTAGATAAACATCATGTCAGGACATACTAGGGAGGTAAAATTCCTAGATGGAATAAATGACTGCTTCATGAAGTAGTTGTTTCAAGAACCAACTAGAGAAGGTGCTATTTTAGACTTAGGGGCATGTTTACTAAAAACTGCCAATGTGCGCAGCCGCAAAATAGCACACTAAAAGCGTATTTAAGAGCGCTTAAGCGCCCCGCAAATGTGCGAGGAACCCCCGCACCCTTGCGCGTCACACTAACGGGTGCCGCACAAGTACAGGCCCGCAAATGTCCGATAGAGGTGTGGAAAGGCTAACGGAGGGTGGAGGAAGGCCCCGGAGGGGCGGAGAGAAGGGGTTAATGGGCAGGGAAGGGGAGGGGAGAGGCGCCCTGCACATTATCGGGGCTGAATTTCAAAGGAAAAATAGTGTGAGTGAATCACTTGCGGTAGAATGCATTTAAAGGGAAGAGAAACCATTTTTGTCAGCAATGTACAGCAAAACCGGGGAAACCTGCAAAATGTGAGCAGTGTGATACATGTGCACAGCCCAAAAGTGGAATTAAAAATAGAAAAGGACCACAACAAAAATTGTAAAAATAGGAATTCAGCTGGGGAACAGTTATAGCAATGGGCAAAACTAAAAAACACACCCAGGAAAGCTCCTGCTAACTAAGGCAGACAGAGATCTCCAAAATGTTTATGCAGCACCTACCTATTTCACAGGTTATTGCTGCTTTGGAGCTCTAGCATGGCCACATTCAGCTATGCAAGGTGTTGTGGACCTGGTCCTGGCCGCAACATTACAAACTCAGGGTGAGCACAGTAACCGCACAATGTGATGGTGTTTAGCTACTCTTTGCCGTTTGTCCACCCACTCAGGACACCCTACCAGGCCGAGGTGCTGTGTGGGTGCACACGGACACCTCCCCCTACCAGGCCGGGGAGCTTTAGGGGTGCAGTTCCCATCTTGTGTGCATCTGTGGACAGCTGATTTGCATGTGCAGTGCATCATGGGTACGGGTGGCCTAAGCCTATCCTGTTTACACCAGTCTGTGATGTGACGTGCAGGCTATCTGCAGCCAGGCAAGGGCTTGCTTATAGCTATAGAGCTGTAGCCCAATGGTTACATCACTGCCTGTGCAGCCAGAGGTCATGGGTTCAAACCCACAGTGGGGTTCTGTGATAGGGTTGTCCAAAGCATTATTTTAATTTACTGTACATATGTTGATGCCTGCAATAACACCCTCAGCGTACTGTACCCATAAGGTGCCCCTGAGGGTGCTTTATGGGGTGCCCTATAGGGCACTTTATGGTTGGCATCCATATAGGGTGCACTATACATTATCCTGTGTCGCAACATACATGCTGCCCTATAGGGGACATTCTAGGGTGCCTTGGCGGACGGTGCACTGTAACATATGCCTTATGGGCCGCCTTATGTTAACATGCTGTGAGAGTGCGTTTGCTAGTAGTTATCACAAAATAAAATTAAAAAGCCTCCTACAGCACTCCACAACATAAAACATACTGCCTCAGCTAGCCTTTTTCACTGGGCATTGTGAGGGATTGAACCCCTGGTCCCTGCACCATTGGTCAGTGTCTTAACCATTGTGCTGTGGCTGTGTTCCTTTGCTTTTGCATCAGCATGCCGCCTTGTGCCCATCAGCGCGCCGCATCCTGCTGCCCACAATGAACAGTGCGCCGCCTTATGCAGCCCAAAATGAACAGTGCGCCGCCTTATGCCACCCAAAATGAACAGTGCGCCGCCTTATGCCGTACAAAATTATGTTGTCTCCTGACACACTTTTCCACATTCAAGGTGGTGCCTCAGCCAGCCTTTTTGGGCTGTGCACACTGGGGGATTGAACCCATGGTCCCTGCACCATTGGTTATTGCCTTCACCATTGTGCTACGGCTCTGTTCCTATATGTGCCCAGCTGCGCCCCACTTAGCCTTCCCACGCGCTAATGTGGGCCCCGCACATTAACGCGCACACGTACGGTCGTTTTTTTTCCTTTTTCGGCCTGAACCGCCCACTCCTTATATGGCACAGGCACACTACCGCGGCCCCGCACATTAGGAATGTTTAGTAAACATGCCCCTTAGTTCTTTATGGAACATAGGATTTGGTATAAGAGCTAACTATGGCGGGACAACTTGACACTAGCAATCATAACATGATCATGTCTGATTTAATAACTCTAGTGAGTATGGAAAGGAAATCTATTGTGTCAGTGTTTTATTTTCAAAAGGGAGACTATGATAAAATGAGAAAAATGGTTAGAAAGAAACTAAAAGGAGCAGCTGCGAACGTTAAAAGCTAGAATGAAGTGTGGACATTGTTTAAAAAATATAATCTTGGGAGCCCAGACTAGATGACATGTAAGAGACAGTCCCTGTTCATAAGAGCTTACAGTCTAATCAGGACAGACAACACAACAACTGGGGATTAGGATATATCTAGGGAAATGGAAAGGAACAAGAGACTAAAAAGATCAGTTAAATGCAGTTAAATGATAAGGAAGGCATAAAGAGAATTTGAAAATAAGCTTGCCATGGAGACAAAAACTCACAATAAAACCTTTTTCAGGTACCTACAAAGCAAGAAGTTGGGAAAGGAGTTATTTGGACCATTAGATGATCAAGGGGTAAAAGGGGCATTCAGGTAGGACAAGGCCATAGCTGAGAAACTAAATGAACTCTTTCCTTTGCTCTTTACTGAGGAAGATATGAGAAAGCTACGCATGGCAGAAAGGGTATTTAATGGTGATAAGTCAGAAGACCTGAATGAGATCTTAATGAAGCTGAAGATGTAATAGAACAGACTAATAAACTAAACAGCAAAAAATCACCTGGACCAGTTAGTATACACCCAAGAGTGCCAAGAGAACTCAAAGATTAAATTGAAGAGCTACTATTAGTGATTTTTAACCTATCATTAAAATTGTGTAGAGCACCAAACTGGAAGAGTAGCCTAGTAGTTACAACAAGAGCCTACTACTCAGGCAATCTGGGTTCAATTCCCATTGGTATTCCTTGTATCCTCAGGCACATCACTTTACCATGTAATTACCTGTGAAGAAAAGGCCTGGCAATCTACTTACAGTCATATCTTACCAAGAAAACCCAGGTGCTACTGGGTCCTGAGGAGTCAGCATTGACTTGAAGGAGTGTAAAAAATGGTACCAGAAAATTGGATGCTGGCCAACATAAATGCCAGTTTTCAAAAAGGGATCCAGGGGTGATTCGGAAAACTACAGACCGGTGAGACTAACATTGGTGCCAGGCAAAATGGTGGAAATCATTATTAAGAACAAAATTATTGGGCACTTGGACATACATGGTTTGATGGGACAAAGTCAACATAGATTTAGTCAAGGGAAGTCTTGCCTCACTAATCTGCTCTATTTCTTTGAAGGTGTGAATAAACATGGGGATAAAGGTGAGCCGATTGATGTGGAGCCCCATTCCAGGAGAGGGACTTCTGGCACGTCCGGACATCCCCCGCTGAAGATGGGGCTGTTAGGACCCAATTCTGGTCCATGGGAACAAAACGTTCCCACGGGAGCCAGAATCGGGCCTGAGGACGGCCCGATATGCCCCCCCCTGCCTGCAGGGACGTCCTCCTCACAGGTGTCCCAGACATCCGCGGCTCCAGCCCCCCAAATCCCTGCCACCTGACCCATGGCTGGCCTCCCGCGGCCTGGATTGGACTGCGGAGACCCTCCCACATCCGGCTATGGTCTTGGGGGTGGCTCACCTGCCCTGATCCTCCCAATAGTGCTGCTTTAAACCACCTCTGAGGTGGTATAAGCAGCAAGCCCCAACAGGCCTGGCAGCATGTACAGGGCCGTGACCTGAATTGGCATTGTACATGCTGCCGGGCTGGCCTGCCCCCGCTCTAGCCTGATCCCGCCTCCGCCAGATCTCCCCATCCTGATGTACAGGACATATAGGGAGAGCCAGTAGGGAATAGGATAGAGGCGACTTACGGGACGTGTAGCCCCGTAACCCGCGTTCCTGAATGAGGGCCATAGTGTATTTAGACTTTCAGAACATGTTTGACAAAGTCCCATATCAGAGACTCTTGAGGAAAATAATAAAAATCATGGTAAAGGAAGCAATGCCCTATGGTAGACCGGAAAAAGGTGAACTAGAATTTTTTGCTACCTCTAGTAAAATGATGCTGCCTCAGATCCTGCAATCCCTTGAATTCCAGACACCACACTATCCTCAACTTGAGCAAAATTTCCAATAATTTATTCACCACAGAGGTTAGACTAATTGAGCTATAGTTCCCAAGCCCTCACTTCTGATTTGTGTGGACAGGAGCCATATCCACCCATCTCCAGTCCTCCAGGATCGCTCCCGACTCTAAAAACGCATTGAAAAGGTCAAACAGTAGAGTCAACAGTACTTCCTTCAGTGCCCTGAGATGAATCCCATCCAGCTCCATCACTTTGCATGTTTCTTGAGGGATTCAACTTGCAGTCGTCTTTCACAATGAAGTGGTTCCTCACCCTAGGTCTGGCTGTCCATCTGCATGGATGCAAAAGTAGCAATGGGAGCAACAGCTTTGGCACTATGATGTTTACAAGCTATATTTCTGCTGCTAGAAGTTTTGGTATCTGTTGGATAAAATGAGAAAAAAGACCTACCAAAGTCCCTATCCTGTCTTCAGCTGTCCTATCAGTAAGAAATGGCCTTTTTGGGGCTGGTTTAATAATTGTGCTGCATAAGGATATGTACCATTTACTTGTGTAAATCCCTATCTTAAAGGGTTTATGTGCATAATGGGCACTTGCATGCATGCTTTAGGCAGTCACTCTTCTGTGAGCATGCACATAAGTCCTAACGGAGCTCGGTTGGCACATAGGTTGAGCTCAAATGTACACGTATAAGTTATCAAATACTCTAACTTATACATGATTCTAAAAAATATAGGCCTAGGCCTAAAACCTGAAGGAAAGAAAAAGTTCAGCAGCAAAAAAGCCTTGCCTAAAATAGAAAAATCCCTTCCTGCAAACAGTTACACAAAATAAACTAGTAGCTTAAAGCAGCAATATATTACAATGTTATATAACAAAAATAACCTTTTTTATAAGAACTCTCAGACAGAAAACTTGTACTAAAAGTCACAAAATTTCCAGATTTGTATGGCTTTCTCTAGTAAGACTTCCTGCCCGGGTATTTTAATCTACAGGGTATATGCTTTATCATGGCTTTTAATCAAGACCTTTCTCACACAATCTAAACATTTGGATTTTTATTATTTAGCTCATACCTTTTCATACCCCTGTCTAATTGAATCATTGGTATATTTTTAACAAATAATAAAGTTTTCTCTCTCAGATAGTCTGACCATAAATAGTACAACCACATCTTAGGGTTTTAACTTGCTGGTCTATGATCCTAAATTTGCTTAATAAAATTTGTAGCAGCATTATTTCCATTAAACTTCTATCTCACTTTAGAGTTCTGGCAAGCCTGAAGAGTAATCTCAATTGCAGTCACTTCCTCCTTTCTGTTCTATTTCTACAGGAGTCTGGCTTTTGTTTCTTTCTATAGCAGCTCCACATTGGTTCCAGGTTCTCAACTGCCTTAACCTATGATCTGAACCCTAGCTACGTTTTTTTAACTGTCCCTCTGTATTTATTTCCAAATGGTTTATTAACCACAGCAAAAGAACAAACCATTAAACAGATTATCATAGCAATACAGACAAGGATGCAGCGTCATTACAGCATTAATAATAGCATATTACATTTTCAAATTTTCCCCCTTTTGCCCCCTCTTCCTTTCTCTCCCCCCCCCCCACCTGTATGTGGGTCCCTGAGCCTCATACAAAAACAGCAAAGTGGCCCCTTGGAACATGAGTGCTCTTACACACTCCAAAGGATTGCACATCAGACCCCCAGGGGAGTATATCTTCCACCCCCCATGCCCCCTCCCAACTATCCCTCCAACTATGGTCTAATCAGCTTACCCCAGTAATCACCCGCGACTGTGTGGTGCTCCAGGCTCGTGCCTGGCTCTATAGATCATTTAAGTCAAAACTACAATCCCACGGGGGCAGGTGTTGGATATAATCATCCAGACCGCATGAAATCTAGATAACTGCTGTCTAGAGGCCTTAACCCAACATTTATCAATTTGCATGTGCTGGTGCAGCGCATTCCTCCACTGCCAATACTGCAGATGTTCCGCACTTTTCCATTTTTGAGTATCGCTTCCGCCCAAGACAATTTCAGCCGGCACCACCGATCCTTGCCCACTATCTTCACCCTCTCTATTACCCAAAGAAGGGCTAACTGTGGAGTGAGCTTCCACGTCCAACCAAGTATTTGCTCTATAAACAGGTGAATCACATTCCAATAGCCCTGTACCCATGGGCAGTGCCACAGCAAGTAGATCAGCGGGGCCCCCTCTGCTCCGCACCTGGGACAAGCAGACCAACCTTCATATCACATCCGCCGCAGCCCACCCGGTGAAAGATAGGTGGGCTGCATCACCTGATATTGTTGACTGTGAAGAGGGGTATCTTACCTATCAACTTCTACAATGCCTCTCTGGTCAGAAATGTACCCAAGTCTGCATTCCAGGTTCCACCAACTGATGGCAGGTAGACCAAGAGTTAACTGAAGCAAAATAAAAGGGGACTACTACATCTGGAGAGAGATCTGCAATTATAAGTATTTACTTCTCGGAATTTCTCTAAATCTTGGGGAAAAAGGAATTCTTTAGATTAAAGCTGATTAATCTGTGAACCCAGTGTATTTGTTAACTCAGTCAGGGCCTAGTAGCAGCAAAGAGTTTTCAGTTTAAATTTAAATACAGCAGAGAGCTTTCTGGTTAAATTTAGAACCCAAGACTCCCTCTATCCAAGCAAGGGCTGTGGGACTCCCCCTGGAGATTGGTCACAGAATACCTTAGAAGCACAGGGCAGGGTACTTTGTAGCAGCTAGCTTTTAATAGGTCTTCTTTCCTTCCCTCCCTCCCTGACACCCACCCACACCTGGGATAATCATAGCTTTATAGGTGCTTAGACCTCTTAAAGGAAAGGAGGTGCCATACTCACTCACAGGTGCAGCAGTTTATTCTCATCAACATACATTAAGGACCTGATATTAATTAAACTTCAGGCGAACAAAGTCCGTTAAACATATTAGGCATAGTTTAATTAGCATAAGTATCCCCAGCAACCCTTTGTAAGTAAAAAATTTAAATATCAAAACACAACTTTAAAACTAAGATGCAGACAGCAGTCCAACAGTGAGATGGGGGCCTTCCAGTCTTTTGCATTCAGTGTCACACATATGCTTTTCTCCCAGTTGGTGAGGGGTTTAACGTGTGCAGAAGATGCAAGGAGTTCTTTGCTCTCAAGGAATGAGTTCAATCTCTGGAGGAAAGAGTAGCAGACTTGGAAGACATAAGGAAGACAGAGAGGTACATAGACGAGACATACAGGGATACAGTCCTGAAGTCCCACCTCCAGTCTGGCAGTATCCCTGTTGCCATGGAGGAGAGAGGCCACGTGACAGGAAATCATCACCCTGGTGTGGCAGGAAGCGATCCTGTATCTAGGACCTGTCTTCCAGGTGAGGTAAAACCCTCTCACACTGAGGAATTTTCTCCAGGGCCATGTTCCCATGACAGAAGGGTTAGGACAGCCGTTATAATTGGTGATTCGATCATTAGGCATGTAGATAGTTGGGTGGCTGGTGGACGTGAGGATCGCCTGGTAACGTGCCTGCCTGGTGCGAAGGTAGAGGACCTCATGCACCACCTAGACAAGGTCTTAGATAGTGCTGGGGAGGAGTCTGCTGTCTTGGTACATGTCGGTACCAATGACATAGGAAAATGTGGTAGAGATGTTCTGGAGGCTAAATTTAGACTTTTAGGTAGGAAGTTGAAATCCAGAACTTCCAGGCCAGGGTTCTCCAAAATGCTTCCCATTCCACACGTAGGACCCAAAAGGCAGGCAGAGCTCTGGAGTCTCAATGCATGGATGAGACAATGGTGCAAGGATGAGGGTTTTGGATTTGTTAGGAACTGGGGAACATTCTGGGGAAAGGAGGGGCTCTTCCGAAGGGATGAGCTTCATCTTAAACAGGATGGAACCAGGCTGCTGGCATTAACCTTTAAAAAGGAGATAGAGCAGCTTTTAAACTAGATAATAGGGGAGAGCCGATAGTTGCCCAAGAGCGCATCGTTCAGAACAATGTATCCTTGAGGATATTACCAAAAAAATGATGTTAGGACACATCAGCAGAGAGGTTCCAATAAAGACAAAAGTAGCCCAAATGCCCTTGAGTATGGAGAAGACAGAGCTTAAAGAGTCCAAATTATTTATTTATTTTATTAATGTTATTGTTCTTATATACCGCACTCTTAAAAATCAGCACGGTTTACATACGATACTCTGCCAAATAGGCACTTACAATGAAACAGGAGATTAAACTCGGAAATCAAATTACCCCTGCCTACCGATAACCAGATTAATATGAATAAAATACAGTCTCTAAAATACTTGTATGCAAATGCTAGAAGTCGAAAAAATAAGATGAGAGAGTTAGAATATATCGCACTACATGAGAAGCTAGATATGCTTGGTATCTCAGAGACATGGTGGAAGGAGGACAACAAGTGGGACACTGTGATACCTGGGTACAAACTGTATCGTAATGATAGAACTGATCAAATTGGTGGAGGGGTTGCGCTCTATGTTAGAGAGGGCATTGAGTCACAAAGAATTAAAGTTTTGCAGGAAACAAAATTTGCTGTAGAATCTCTATGCATTGAAATTCCATGTAAAAAGGAGAAGGCAATGGCAGTGGGGTTGTACATCGATCGCCTGGCCAGAATGAACAAATGGATGATGAAATGCTCAAAGAAATCAGGGAAGCTAACAAAAGTTACAGAACAGTAATAATAATGGGTGATTTCAATTACCCCGGTATTGATTGGGTCAGTGTCATGTCAGGACATGTTAGGGAGATAAAGTTTCTAGATGAAATAAATGACTGCTTCTTGGAGCAGCTGGTTCATGAACTGACCAGAGGGGAAGCCATTTTGGACCTAGTCCTTAGTGTAACACCAGATGTGGTGCAAGAGATAATGGTGTTGGGGCCACTTGGCAAAAGTGATCATAGCATGATCACGTTTGATTTAGTTAATGGAGGATGGATGGTAAAAAAATCCACAGAACTACTTTTTAACTTTCAAAAAGGAGACTATGATAAAAAGAGGAAAATAGTTAAGAAAAAACTAAAGGAGCAGTTGCAAAGGTTAAAGACTTACATCGAGCTTGGGTGTTGTTTAAAAATACTATCTTGGAAGCCCAGACCAGCTGTATTCCATGCTTTAAGAAAAGTGGAAGGAAGTCCAAAAAACTGCCAGCATTTATTTTTCAGTTTTTTTATGCTGCTTTATCATTTCAATCAAATTAGTTTACATTGTAACTTAAACTTGGTAAACATACATTAAACAGGGACATTGATAACTTGGATTTTTCTGAGCAATGGAGAGTTAGGTGACTTGCTCAAGGCCACAAGGAGTGCTAGTTGGAATCAAACACTGGTTGTTTGGGTCTCAAGCCAGAGAACTAACCACTAGGTTACTCCTTCACTCCAAAGGTGAAGACAGAGAGGCAGCTATTGCCAAAAAAGCATCTTTCAGGAAATGGAAAAAAGAGTCAAATGACGATAAAAGGAAACAGCACAAGCACTGGCAAGTTAAATGCAAGACATTGATAAGGCAGGCAAAGAGAGAATTTGAGAAGAAACTTGCCGTGGAAGCAAAAACATGTAATAAAGACTTTTTCAAGTACATTTGTAACAAAAAACCTGTGAGAGAATCAGCTGGACCATTAGATGATAGAGGGGTAAAAGGGGCAGTAAGAGGGGACAAGGCTATAGCGGAGAGACTGAATTAATTCTTTGCTTTAGTCTTTACTGAGGAAGATGTAGGGATGTTAACCATGACTGACGTGGTATTCAAAGGTGATACTGCGGAAGACTTGAAGGAAATATCGATACACCGGGAAGATGTATTACAACTATTTGATAAACTGAAGAGTAGCAAATCACCTGGACTGGATGGTATACATCCAAGTGTGTTGAAAGAACTGAAATATGAGATTTCAGACCTGCTATTAGTAATCTGTGAACTATCATTAAAATCATCTGCAATACTTGAAGATTGGAGGATCGCCAATGTAATGCCAATTTTTAAAAAGGGTTCCAGGGGTGACACGGGAAACTACAGACCAGTGAGCCTGACATCAGTATCGGGAAAAATGGTAGAAACCATCATAAAGAACAAAATTACTCAACATGTAGACAGTCATGACCTAATGGGAGGCAGCCAACATGGTTTTAGATAAGGAAGATCTTGTCTTACTAATCTGTTATGTTTTTTTGAAGGTGTGACTAAACAGGTCGACAAAGGTGAGTCAGATGATATAGTGTATCTGGACTTTCAGAAAGCCTTTGACAACATCCCTCATCAGTGACCTTTGGCAAAACTAAAAAGTCATGTGATAGGAGGCAGTGTACTATTGTGGATAAGGAACTGGTTAAAAGATAGAAAGCAGAGGGTAGGGCTAATGGCCAATTTTCCCAATGGAAAAAGGTGGATAGTGGAGTACCCCAAGGATCTGTGCTGGGTCCGCTGCTTTTTGATATATTCATAAATGACCTGGAAAGGGAATAATGAGTGAGGTTATCAAATTTGCAGATGACACAAAACTATTTAAAGTTGTTAAAACCCAAGAGGATTGTGGAAAATTGCAAGATGATCTTGATAAATTGAAAGACTGGGCAGCCAAATGGCAGATGAAATTTGATGTTGACAAATGCAAAGTTATACACCTAGGAAAGAACAACCCAAACTATGGGTACATGATGCAAGGTTCCACATTGGGAACCTCCACCCGGGAAAAAGATTTAGGCGTCATCGTGGATAACATGTTAAAACCCTCCGCCCAATGTGCAGCGGCTGCTAAGAGAGTAAATACAATGCTAGGTATCATAAGTAGTTGTTATGGAAGGACAGACTAGATAGGCCATGTGGTCTTTTTCTGTCATCATATTTCTATGTTTCTATAAAAAGGGGACTATTGTAGTTGTTATGGAAGGACAGACTAGATAGGCCATGTGGTCCTTTTCTGTCGTCATATATCTATGTTTCTATGTTTCTATAAGGAAAGGAATGGAAAATAAAACAAAGGATATTATAATGCCTCTGTATCGTTCCATGGTGCGACCGCACCTTGAATATTGTGTGCAATTCTGGTTGCCGTATCTTTAAAAAGATATAGCGTTATTAGAAAAGGTACAGAGAAGTGCCACCAAAATGGTAAAGGGGTTGGAACGATACTCCTATGAAGAGAGGCTAAAAAGGTTAGGGCTCTTCAACCAGGAAAAGAGATGGCTGAGGGGAGATATGATAGAGGTTTATAAATTAATGAATGGAATGGAAAGGGTAAACATAGATCGATTGTTTACGTAATCAGAATATAAAAAGACTAGGGAACATACAATGAAGCTACAGGATAACCTATTTAAGACTAATAAGACAAAATATTTTTTCACTCAATGTGTAATCAAACTCTGGAATTTGTTACCGGAGGATGTAATAAAAGCTGTTAGTGTAGCTTGGTGTAAAAAAGGTTTGGACAAGCTCCTGGAGGAAAGGTCCATAAACCATTATTAAAAGGGACCCAGGATATCAATGCTTGACCCAATACAAGCATTGAGGAACCTATGTCTTTTGGGGAGATTGCTAGGTACTTATGACCTAGATTGGCCACTGATGGAAACAGGATACTGGGCTTGATGGACCTTGGTTCATCTTATGTGCTTATGTTCACCTGTGACACCGTAAGCTGATCCGATTCTGTAGTAAGAAAAATCTCCTCCAGGTCAGAACAAGTCACTGTATAGGATTTCCTTTTCAAACCCCTGGACATAACTCCAAGTCTGATAAGAAAATAAGTCAGCTGCCTCAAGACCTATTGCGCCTGCAACTCCAGGAAGTATAATATCTCCCCATTGGCCGTTAGAAGCTTATCCACCTGATGAAGGACCAATCATTTCCAATGCCAAAAAATGTGATTCCTCCATGCCAGGAGCAAAGTCCGCATTTCCATGTATTGGTTAATAAACCGATCAAAAAGGGGAGTGACACAGCTTACAGCATATCCAACCCCAGATCCATTGCAATGGCCTAATGAGTATGCAACGCTATAAGTGATCAGGCAGAAGTTTCAATTGGGCATGAAGGACATAGTTCAAGTCTAGGGATGCCACCAGTGCCCATTCACACTCCAAGTGAGTATTCTCCACAATTGCAAAGAGCCAATCCTTGTGTTGGAGTAGACCTGCTAAATTATAAGCCCTTGGTTCTGCCACGCCCATGTCTCCCCAGCACCAGGATCCGCGGCTGGTCTGGTGAGCTATACATGCCCTCCGGCCTTGCCACAGAAAATATGACACATGCCATCCAGTCAGGTTAGGTCTTCAAAATGCCACAGGAGCAATAATTGTAACATGTATAGCCAGTGAAGAAAAACAACCATCTCAAACAGGGCTATACGCTCTCACAGAAAAATTGGTGAGTCTTTCCATTTCTCCAATGTAGGCGCGGTTGAAGCCAGGAGCAGGGGCACATTCCATTTGTACAAGTCCCCAGGAAGGGCTGGCACTATAACCCCCAAGTAGCGAAAAGATTGGCCAGCCCAATGCAACAGAAAATTGCCACCCCCTTCAGCCCTAAGCTTGGTTTGTGTTGCCAGGGCCTCTGATTTCTCTAAGTTAAGTTTGTAGCCTGACAGAGCTCCATATTGTCAGAACTCCTTCAACAAGACAGGTAAGGATTTCTCTGGATCCATGAAGTGGACCAAAAGATCATCCGCAGAGGCTGAGAACTTGAATTCATACATCCCCATGTTTACCGCCCTGATCAATGGGTTCACCCGGATGAGGCAAAGAAGTGGTTTGAGTGAGAGTAGAAATAATAAAGGAGATAACAGGCAACCTTGCCATGTCCCCTAGTGGAAAAAAAACCCCATCTGTGCAAACATAAGAACATAAGATATGCCATACTGGGTCAGACCAAGGTCCATCAAGCCCAGTATCCTGTTTCCAACAGTGGCCAATCTAGGTCATACGTACCTAGCAGTTTCCCCAAAAGACACAGGTTCTGCAATGCTTGTACTAGGTCAAGCATTGATATCCTGGGTCCCTTCTTAATAATGGTTTATGGACCTTTCCTCCAGGAACTTGTCCAAACCTTTTTAAACCCAGCTACACTAACAGCCTTTACTACATCCTCCGGTAACAAATTCCAGAGTTTGATTACACGTTGAGTGAAAAAATATTTTCTTTTATTAGTCTTAAATAGTTTACCCTGTAGCTTCATTGCATGTCCCCTAGTCTTCCTATATTCTGATAACGTAAACAGTTGATCTACGTTTACCCGTTCCACTCCGTTCATTAATTTATAGACTTCTATCATATCTCCCCTCAGCCGTCTCTTTTCCAGGTTAAAGAGCCCTAATCTTTTTAGCCTTTCTTCATAGGAGTATCCTTCAATCCCCTTTACCATTTTAGTGGCTCTTCTCTGAACCTTTTCTAATAACGCTATATCCTTTTTAAGATACGGCGACCAGAATTGCACACAATATTCAAGGTGCGGTCTCACCATGGAACGGTATAGAGGCATTATAATATCTTTTGTTTTATTTTCCATTCCTTTCCTTATCATACCTAGCATTCTATTTGCTCTCCTGGCTGCCACTGCACACTGGGCCAAGGGTTTTAACATGTTATCCACAATGATGCCTAAATCTTTTTCCTGGGTGGTGGTTCCTAATGTTGAACCTTGCATCGTATAACCATAGTTTGGGTTGTTCTTCCCTAGGTGCATAACTTTGCACTTGTCCACATTAAATTTCATCTGCCATTTTGATGCCCAGTCTTCCAATTTATCAAGATCCTCTTGCAATTTTCCACAATCCTCTTGGGTTTTACCAACTTTAAATAGTTTTGTGTCATCTGCAAATTTGATAACCTCACTCGTTATTCTACTTTCCAGGTCATTTATGAATATGTCAAAAAGCAGCGGACCCAGCACAGATCCCTGGGGTACACCACTATTCACCTTTCTCCATTGGGAAAATTGGCCATTTAGCCCAACCCTCTGCTTTCTATCTTTTAACCAGTTCCTGATCCACAGTAGTACACTGCCTCCTATCCCATGACTCTTTAGTTTTGCCAAACGTCTCTGATGAGGGACCTTGTCAAAGGCTTTCTGAAAGTCCAGATGCACTATATCAACCGACTCACCTTTGTCCACCTGTTTATTCACACTTTCAAAAAAACATAACAGATTAGTAAGACAAGATCTTCCTTGTCTAAAGCCATGTTGGCTGTCTCCCATTAGGCCATGACTATCTACATGCTGAGTAATTTTATTCTTTATGATGGTTTCTACCATTTTTCCCGGTACTGACGTGAGGCTCACCGGTCTGTAGTTTCCTGGATCACCCTTCGAACCCTTTTTAAAAATTGGTGTTACATTGGCGATCCACCAATCTTCAGGTATTAGAGATGATTTTAAGGATAGTTCACAGATTACTAATAGCAGGTCTGCAATCTCATATTTCAGTTCTTTCAACACCCTTGGATGTATACCATCCGGCCCAGGTGATATGCTACTCTTCAGTTTATCTAATAGTTGTAATACATCTTCCCGATGTATCGATATTTCCTTCAATTCTTCCGCACCTTTAAATACCACTTCAGTCATGGGTAACATCCCTACATCTTCCTCAGTAAAGACCGAAGCTATCGCCTTGTCGCCTCTTAGTGCCCCTTTAACTCATCTATCTTCTAATGGTCCAACTGACTCTCTCACAGGTTTTTTGCTACGAATGTACTTGAGAAAATCTTTATTTCGCGTTTTTGCTTCCGCAGCAAGCTTCTTCTCAAATTCTCTCTTTGCCTTCTTTATCAATGCCTTGCATTTGACCTGCCAGTGCTTGTGCTGTTTCCAGGTTTCATCGTTTGGCTCTTTTTTCCATTTCCTGAAAGATGCTTTCTTGGCAACAACAGCCTCTCTGACCTCACCTTTAAACCATGCTGGCAGTTTTTTGGATTCCCTTCTACTTTTCTTAAAGTGTGGAATACAGCTGGTCTGGGCTTCCGAGATAGTATTTTTCAACAACACCCAAGCTTGATGTAAGTCTTTAACCTTTGCAGCTGCTCCTTTTAGTTTTTTCTTAACTATTTTCCGCATTTTATCATAGTCTCCCTTTCGAAAATTAAAAGGTAGTATTGTGGATTTCCTTACTATCCCTCCTCCACTAATTAAATCAAAAGTGATCATGCTATGATCACTATTGCCAAGTGGCCCCAACACCCTTATCTCTTGTACTAGATCTGGAGTTCCACTAAGGGCTAGATCTAATATGGCTTCCCCTCTCGTCGGTTCATGGACCAGCTGCTCCAAGAAGCAGTCATTTATGTCATATAGGAACTTTATCTCCCTAGCATGTACTGCCATGACACTGACCCAGTCGATACCGGGGTAATTGAAATCGCCCATTATTATTACCGCACTGTAACTTTTGTTAGATTCCTTTATTTCTTTGAGCATTTCATCATCCATTTGTTCATTCTGGCCAGGTGGTCGATAGTACACACCCACCGCCATCGCCTTCCCCTTTTTACATGGAATTTCAATCCATAGAGATTTTACAGCAAATTTTGTTTCCTGCAAAACTTTAATCCTTTCTGACTCAATGCCCTCTCTAACATAGAGCGCAACCCCTCCACCAATTTGATCAGCTCTATCATTACGATATAGTTTGTACCCAGGTATCACAATGTCCCACTGGTTGTCCTCCTTCCACCATGTCTCTGATATTCCAATCACATCTAACCTCTCATTTAGTGCTATATATTCTAACCAATGTTCCCTCTAATTTTCTGTAGGCTGTGTGCGCATAAAATATCAGCTGTGCAGCTTTTGAAGGAAGGTTAAATTTTTGTGCGCCAGATAACGACACTCGGAGTTATATACTTTAAAATTTGACAACACGTCAGAATACAGTATTGCCACCACAATTATTTTAATCAAATTAAATGAAAATAGATGATTACTAAATGAAGCGGAAAATTTCTAGTAATTACAATCACAACTTTTAAATTTTAAGACATCTGTGTTGTTTTTTATCAGAATCAGAACCGTAATTTTTGTGCGCTCTGTTGTAAAGTATGTGCGCTCACTGGGCAAGGTGTGTGCGCACGCACACGCGCACAGCTTAGAGGGAACAGTGATTCTAACTCTCCCATCTTATTTTTTAGACTTCTAGCATTTGCATACAAGCATTTTAGAGAATGTATTTTATTCATATTAATTTGGCTATTGTTAGACATGGGTAATTTGGGATCTTTAAGCTCTGTTTGCTCCATACACGAGGGCATTTGGGCTACTTTACTCTTTTTTGGAACCTCTCTGCTTTTGGTAGTATCCTTCAAGGATACATTCTTCCGAACCATCCGTTCACCAAAAGCCGCATACTTGGATTAGCGTATATCGCCTTTAGCAACTGGATGAAAAAGACATCAAAATCAAACTCCTCTAAGATAAGCAACAAATATCGACATCCCACTCTATCAAAGGCTTTCTCAGCATCACAACTAATCAACAACAAAGGGGTCCCTCTAGCCACACAGGAATGCTGGGAAGCCAAGATCTGTCGTAAATTTCCCACCACCTGTTGACTTTTAACAAATCCTTCCTGGGACTGGTGAACCAACCAAGGCAACAGAAGAGAAAGACATTCCACTAAGACCTTAGTTAGAATGTTAAGATCAACAGTAAGCAAAGAAATTGGGCAGTAGGACTCTGGTAATAGTGGGTCTTTCCCTGGTTTGGGCAAAAGTGTGATCAGAACCTCATTATTGTGATACAGGACAGTGTGTAATGTGGCCATTTGTTGATACATCTCCGCTAATGGTATGCAGACTTTGTCACTCAAAAGTTGGTAAAATTCCATGCTAAACCCATCACTACCTGGTGGTCTCAGTTTATGTAAGGTCTTAATCACTTGTTGAATTTCCCCTGTAGCTATGGGAGCGTTCAATAGGTCCCGACATCCCTGTTCTAACAGTGAGAAGTGACAAACCCTGAGATTTGCTCAAGTGCTGGATTCATCACAATCCTCCGCTGCATATAAGCTACGATAATAGGCCAAAAATGCCTCCTCACCTTACTCTGGGAAGTGCATACTCTCCTATCTGATTGCCTCACTGCCACCACTGGTCTGGAGTTCCCCCAGCCTTGATGAAGGATGATAGAAGACATCTAGCACAATTCCCAAACCTATGCAACACATAGCGGTAGTGTAGCATGGATCATTTGGCCCTGGTGTGGACAGCAGTATTCAACTGGCTTTTTAAAGTCAGATAAGCTGCCCGTTTATCCTCAGTTTCCTGATGTATTAATCATTTCCATAAAAAACGGAGCTGTCTGCCCCATTCCACAAGGTTGCAATTGGCTTCCCGTTTACAGCAGCTGAGATAACTAAAAATCATACCCCTTAAATATACTTTAGCAGTTGCCCAAAAAGAGAGGGGTTATCTCTATGTATCCCGTTAGTGTTGTCATATATCGCCCAATGTTCCTGCAAAAAAACAAAGAAAATCCACATCCCCTTTGAGACGCAACAGAACTCGCCACTGCCTATCCCCTTCCCATGCAGCCATCAATTGTACATCGACCCAAACCTTGGCATGATCAGAGATCTGAACATTCCCTATCTGTGCTTCCTGGACCTCATTTAAAAATCCCTGAGAAAGCAAGAAATAATCTATCTAAGACCATGTCTTATGTGCTCGATAAAGATGAATATAATCAAGCTCCCTAGGGTGGAGAACCCATCAGACATCTATTAGGTCACAACAATCACATAGGCTAAGGAGCTGGCAGTGCTTTCTTGAGTCATTCCCTATCCCACCCCTAGATCTGTCAACCCCGGGGTCAAGAACACAATTGAAGTCTCCCCCCCACCACAACATTGTGGTCAGTGCCCATGGTCAGGCACTGCACCAACATATCAAAAAAGCTCCTGTCATATTGGTTAGGGTAATAAAAGTTTTCCAGCAAAAGCGGTATGCCCTGAAGGCAGCCCTTAATAAAAAGATAGCGCCCCCTGGGGTCAGAGATGGTCTGCTCTACTTGCAAATCCACTGTTTTGCAAATTAAAATCACTACCCCCACCTGTTTACTGCCTGCGGAGGCCCCGTAAACTGCCCCCACCCACCATCTCTTTAGTTTGGCGTGTTTAGCCACCATCATGAGAGTTTACTGTAGTAAGGCAATATCCACCTGTTGGTCTCTCAGTGCCTTCAACATTTTGTGGTGCTTTATAGGGCAGCCAATGCCACAGACGTTCCAAGAGATCAACCTTAGGCCTCAATTAATCATGTGATCCCCTGGTGAAAGAAATAGCCCCACAGAAAATAGACCTTCTCCAAAACCAAGGGATCTTGTCGCCTAAGATCCCCTCCGCTATCCCTTTAGAAGTCCCATCACTCTGCCCATGTCTATCCTCCTTTGTTGGTTCCCAACTTAATTCCTTCTTGTCCCCCCACCAATTGTGTTCTCATCTGTGTGTATGCCAACTGAACCCAATTACTCTACCCCAAGCCCTCGCCTCCCCCCATCCCATGCTATCCTTGCCCCCTCTAACCCCCTTCCCCCCAGAACTTCACCACTATTGCTCCAACTTGGAGCCCTCCATGAGAGTCAGGATTGCGTGGGGCCCCCACTGTCAATCCAGAATCCTCCCGAATGCATTCCCCCTGTAGCCTCCAAGTCCCACACATGAATCCCAGCTATGTGCGCCTTCGAGCCATGGGCCCATGCTAGTGGTCATAGCCCCATATTGGCAGTAATGAAAACTGCCAGAAACCCCCTCTCTGGAGACGATATGGGGGGCCCCTGAGCTCCCTAGCTCTTCAGAGCAGGAGTGCTTAAGGGTGTCTCTGCCAGGCCTTCCCACACAGCACTGGAGGAGTGCTACATTCCCTTCCCGCTGATCCCGTGTAGATTTGGTCTGAAAGGAAGCGTGGCACCATAATGGTTCCCAAATAACAGCTGTGTCGATAACTCCCATGAGGAGCTTCTTGATATCCCAAAGCTGGAGAACCACCACAGTCTACTATTACGCAATAAATTTTCAACAGACCCCCATAAGAGTCAACAGTGCAAGAAAACACAAACATTTCTACCCCTCCATACCCCACTGATTCTATAAACATCCAATTCCCCTTATCCCATTCAACAGCATTCATCCCCCGTTGATCATATACATGCTTCCATTCACTCCTCACCCCCACCCCCACCCCCACCCCCCACTTCACATTGTCCTGTACTCCAGTTCCACAGACCAAGTTAAGGAAAGGACAGTGAATGTTTATAGCATAAAGCCCCCAGATGTCGGGGTAAACCAGCTCCAAAAGGTCAGTCAGCCCTGTCGAGTGTCCACAGGCCTTGTAGGTGTTACTGCCAGTCCATGGCCCAGCAGACTCATCCCTGACCTCAGGAATCCATCATGGCTACGGATGGTAGGAGACCCGAAAAGGTGGAACACAAAGTCTTGTTTTGAGAGGTGCCACCAACAAATAGCCATAAAGCAAGTTCTTGCCTGTCTGTCGAAACTGGCTCCCTAGTTCAGTCAGTTGGCAGAGCCTCCAAAAACTGCGCTGCTTCGGCCGGAGTGGAAAATACCTTCTGATGCCCATTGTCGTCAACGCAGAGGCGAGCCAGGTATAATAAGGTGAACTGTAAGTTCTGTGCCGCCATATGGCCGCAGACTGCTGCAGAGTCCTTCTGCCACCAACTGACAAGGATGGAGTAGTCTTGGAAGAAGAGAAGTCCGCGTGGACAGGTCTCAGTATTGCATTGTGCCCTTACAGCTCTTAGCACAGCTTCCTTTTGTGCATAATTTAAGAAGCATGCTACCATCACCCGGGGCCTAATGAGGCCCTCTTTCTTCGAGCCCAGGCAGTGCACCCACTCCAGGATGACCTTACCCACATGTTCTGCAAGAGACAAGGGGTATCCAGGACTCCAAGAAGCCCTGTAGTTCACTGTCAAAGACCGACTCCTCAAGTCCCACTATATGTAAGTCTTTGCGGCGACCCCAGTTCTCCATGTCATCCAATTTTTCACCATATTGGTGGATTAGGTCTTCCATTTTTTGTATTTTAATGGTCTGAGATTGTATGGTCTCCTTCAGCATAGCCACACACTTGGTCCATGCATGCCATAAAATCCTTCCAGCCTTGAGCCACCTGGCTAATCTGAGCCGAAAGATCTTGGTACCAGCTCTCTAAGGCTTGGACCACTGCCACTGCCACTTCCTCTGTTAAGATGGAGGAGCAGTCCATGAGCAGACTTGTGGAGCCAGTGTTCGCCATCTTGTTTTCCAGCAGCCGCTGTTTCTCCTGCCTAGCTACTTTCACCGCCATCCACTCTCTGTGTCAATTGAGAGCCCCTAAAATGAGCCTGCATTCCTCCTGGATCTCATGCCAGCAAATCGGGGGGAGCAGAGTATATTAGATGGAATTAGTTGCAGATAGCTGGTGGGGAACCCCAGAGCTGAAGGGAATGCTGCTTCCTTGGCTACCTCTTTTCTACATCTTTGAATGTCTTCCACAATATGAGGTCGCTTCCTGTCAGGACCCTCAAGAACTACATCTCCCAGCAGTACCATAAGCTTACTTCTTTATATTATGTTATGTTATGTTCTCCTGAGCTCCATCTGTTGGTGAACTTCTGTAAAAACAGTGACAATTTGTCCAATACATCACAATCATCAAAAGGCATTCAAACAAAATCAAGGTTTCAAGAACATCCTATAATAAAAAGTAGTATACACCTACATAAAAAACTAAGAGGGACATATTCAAAATATTTTAGTTGCTTAGAAGACATGCTAACCAATGTGGTGGCCACTGAATATCCCCAACTAACTCAGTTAAACACCCAATGCTAATCAGCAAGTGACATGGCATTCCGGGGGTGGAGCGTGGGGAGGGGGGGCAATACCTTTAGTTTGCAGGTCAGTGGTGATATTGCTGTTAACTGGCTAACTAAAACACCTAAAGTTATGACAGGTAAAAGGCTGTCCTAATAAAATACATTTTATCTATCCAGCAGCTGAATATCTCCTCTGACCAGCCAACTAAATTCTATTCGTGCAAACCGGACATTCGTTTTGACTGCCGCTTTAACAATCTTGGCAACTGTCACTGAATATGCCCCCTCCCCAAATTAAAAAAAAACAGTGTTAGATAAATATTATTGATTAGGAAGATCCAGAGAGCTAGCATAGTGCACAAAAAGGCACAATTTCTAGTTCAGACTAGATGGTCAGTTCTATCTGAAAGTATACAGAGAAATGTTTTCCCCACTGATTTCAAAGATTTCTTGATCAGGTGAAACCTAGCCAGGCATGCTATCTTGGTGAGCATTAATAGATACAGTTTAAGTTTCTAGAAAATTTTGGGTTCCAAAAATGAATACCAATCTCTCAACCAGAAAAGCAGGATCCACATGCTGAAAGTTATCATGACCTGAACATGTGGTCTAGAATGTGCATTCAGCTATGTTGACCTCAGTTGAAAAACTGTATGTTTGTGTAAGTATATGTTCTTATGATTTAGCAATATAAGAAGATATATCTACTTCTATGGCTATAGTATTTGAAAGGTTGGCCTACAGCCCATAATCTAGAAGCACAGCAAGATTCTTGGGAGCTAATCTAGCTTGTTATTTATTGTTCTGTCTATATTTCTGATTTGTCACTGTGTGTCCTATCTTCTGTCTGTCCTTTACCCAGATCCTGCTCTCTGCAGTGCTGTGTCTCCCTTCTGAACACTTTATTGCCTCTGTTCTCTGACTAGTACTATCTGACTGCACATTAGGAGTGCTTTTTTCTTTCTTATTTCTCCTTCTCCCTATTCCTCTACAAGGCCTGTCTTGTAGGTACTGTATTTAAAGTCTTAAGTTTTTTTTACCTTGCCTGAGTTTTACTAGGGCACTTCTTGTGAAATCTGCCTGCTTCCACTTGTCTTCAGCATTTACTCAGCTCCTCCCCTGCTGGTGCTTTGTTCAGAAGCTTTCCTCTCTGAGCACATAAGCTGCTGACCTACCATTTGGAAGTTTGTGCTTAGGAGAACATCCTCATTGCAAGTATCTACTAACTTTGTATGCTGTGTTCAGGCATTTTCCTGGGGCTGCTTAGAATCTAGCTTGTTCTGTCTATATTTCAGTTTTGTCAGTGTGTGCCTTATCTTCTGTCTGTCCTTTACTCAGATGCTGATCTCTGCGGTGCTGTGTCTCCCTTCTCAACAATTTATTGCCCACCCCAACCCCTCAGCCCTCCCACCCCCAGCTTAACATTCTTTCATAGCCTTCTTCTGATCATTGACACACTCAGGTGTACCTGAAGCCACCAGGACTTTCTCCTCCCTCTCTACCTGTATCTCCTTTGATTTGCATTATATCCTCTTCTCCCTCTCCTATGGCGCCACATAATTTTGAGTTCTTGATGTTAACTCTCTCTAATCTTTTTCCCTCATTCCCACAGTTGCATGGCCCTACTTACCCACTCCTTTCAGTCCCCACCTCCCCTACCATTTTGTCTTTTACCTTATCATCAGCCCTTTAGCTTCACCATTTTCTTCCTCTCATTCAGCCATCTCCACTCTCACTTAGGAAACCTCACTCTTGCTTCCATCATGCCACCTCCTCTCTTCCCCATTCTCTCCTACTATTTTCCTTCTTTCATCTAGAACCCAACCCTGGCCCCCCTAGACTTTTTTCATACTCTCAGGGCAGATCAATGCGTGACCTTTCTAATCTTGTTCATATCCCTCTTCTCTCTTCCTCTTCTCTCCCTTTTTCATGCGCATTGTGGTATGCACATTCTGTCTCCAATAAACTTGCCTTTGTTCATGACGTCTTTATCTCTAATACACTCCATCTCCTGGCTCTTACTGAAACTTGGCTTCTCTCTGAAGATTCTGATTCAGTTGCCGCCCTCTGTCATGGAGGATACCTATTTTCCCATACACCTCAGCCCATTGGCCATGGCGGCAGTGTTGGGTTCCTATTCTCTCATTCCTGCCAATTTCAGCCCCTCCTTCTGCCTCCATCTAATTCTTTTGCTTCTTTTGAAGCTCATGCCATCTGCCTATTTTCTCCACTACCTCTCTTAGTAGCTGTCATTTATTGACCCCCCCCCCCATCCCCAACAAGTCCACCTCTACCTTCCTCACCGACTTTGACTCCTGACTCTCTTCCTTTCTGGATGCATCTTCCCCTTACCTTATTCTTGGGGATTTTAACATTCACATTAATACTCTTCTGACCCTTATGCCTTAAATCTCCTTTCTGTAACCTCCTTATTCATCCTTCAGTTGTGCTCTATTGCTCCTACTCACAAGCATGACCACTGTCTTGACCTCGTCTTTTCCTCTAACTGTTCACCCTCAAACCTTTCCACCTCATTTCTGCCCTTATATGACCATCATATGCTAACCTTCACCCTTAACCATCCCCCATCTTGGTCTCACCCAATCTCAACCAACATGTTTAGAAATCTTCACACTATCGACTCCTCAGCTCTCTCCACTGCTGTCTTATTTCCTCTTTCCTCCACTCTGTCATTTGAGTCCATTGATGGGGCAGTATCCAGCTATAAAACTATACTCTCCTCTGCTCTTAATGCACTTGTTCCTCCCATTCCATGCCCTTTGAAGCGTACAGTGCCTCAGCCCTGGCTATCTATGTTCCTGTGCCCGCTCAGCTGAGCACCTTTGGCTTAAATCATGTACCATTGCTGACTGACTACATTTCAAATTCATGCTAAGCTCTTTTCAGTCCACCATGGTGCTTGCCAAGCAAGAGTACTTTGTCTATTTGACTAACTCTCTTTCCTCTGACCCTCGTCAGCTCTTTTCTATGCCTAACTCTCTCCTCAAGATCCCTCCTCCCCCAGTCCCTCCTTCACTTTCTGTCCAGGCCTTGGCTGACTGTTTCCATGACAAAATCCAAAGATTAGCCTTGAATTCTCCAAAGGTTCACCTCCACCTCCCCCTGTTCAATCCCAAATCCTTCCCTCACCATCTGTCACCCTTTCTTCCTTAACATATTACTTTCCACTGCAACTGTTCCTGTGGCCTTCAAACATGCTGTGGTTACACCTTTTCTCAAAAAGTCTTCACTAGATCTTACTTGTCCTTCCAGTTATTGACCTATCCCTTTTTTAAAAAACTACTTGAACGAGCAGTTCTCCGCTGCTGTCTTTACGTTCTTTCCTCTCAAGCCCTTCTGGATTCACTGCAATCTGGCTTTTGTTCTTTACGTTCCACAAACATAGCTCTTGCCAAAGCCTCCAGCGATTTGTTCCTCACCAAATTCAAATGCCTCTACTCAGTTCTCATCCTTCTTAATCTTTCTGCTGCCTTTCACACTGCTGATCACCTGCCTCCTGTGACACCTTGCTGTGAGTTCTAGCTGTTTATTTAATTATTTATTGTTTGTCTAACTGTTTATTTAATTATTTATTGTTTGTCTTAGTGGTGTGCTAGTTCAGCCTTCTCAGCTGTAACTTACCTTGCCTCTCTCAACTAGCTGGGCTTTGTGTGGTAGCCAGGTTAACTGTTCATTTTAAATTAAATCTCTCTCCCCAGAACCTGCTGTGTGTTAAACTTTTTTCCTGTCCTAGCCTGCCTGAGTGAATCCTCCACTTCCCCCCCACCTGCTGAGGTATTGTGTAGCCTTCTTCCTGTTTCCTCCACGTGTGCATAGTCTGTTTTAGTTTGCTTTTCTCTGATCAGAGAAGAGCAGTGCTTTTACAGTGCTCTGCTAGAGAGTGGATATTTGCCTCCTGTGACACCTTGCTGTGAGGTCTAGCTGTTTATTTAATTATTTATTGTTTGTCTTAGTGGTGTGCTAGTTCAGCCTTCTCAGCTGTAACTTACCTTGCCTCTCTCAACTAACTGGGCTTTGTGTGGTAGCCAGGTTAACTGTTCATTTTAAATTAAATCTCTCTCCCCAGAACCTGCTGTGTGTTAAACATTTTTCCTGTCCTAGCCTACCTGAGTGAATCCCCTCCCCCCCCTGCTGAGGTATTGTGTAGCCTTCTTCCTGTTTCCTCTACGTGTGCATAGTCTGTTTTAGTTTGCTTTTCTCTGATCAGAGAAGAGCAGTGTTTTTACAGTGCTATGCTAGAGAGTGGATATTTGCCTCCTGTGACACCTTGCTGTGAGTTCTAGCTGTTTATTTAATTATTTATTGTTTGTCTAACTGTTTATTTAATTATTTATTGTTTGTCTTAGTGGTGTGCTAGTTCAGCCTTCTCAGCTGTAACTTACCTTGCCTCTCTCAACTAACTGGGCTTTGTGTGGTACCCCCCTCCCCCCTGCTGAAGGTTCAGGACAGGGTACCTTGTAACTGCCCTCTTTAATAGGACTTATCTCCCTCCCTCCCTCCCTCCCTCCCTAGCACCCACCCACCCCTGGGGTAATTGTAGTTTTATAGGTACTTGCACATCTTAGAGGAAAGGGGCTGCTCTCAGGTGCAGCTCTTTATCCAAATCAGTCATACACGGAGGACCTGAGATTAATTAATTAAGCTTCAGGTACACAAGGTGTATTAGGGGTATTAGATACACTTTTATTAGTATAAGCATCTACACCAATCCTTATTATATACAGAATTTAAAAGACCTAAACACAAGCTGTAAACTAAGATGCAGATAGAAGTGCAGCAACGAGATGGGGGTTCTCCGGTCTTTTGCATTGAGTGTCACATGTATGATTTTCTCCCAGTTGGTGAGAGGTCTTACGTATGCATTAAGTGCAAGGAGCTCTTTGCTCTCAGGGAACGAGTCCGTTCTCTAGAGGATAGAGTAGCAGACCTGGAAGACATAAGAAAGACAGAGAAGTACATGGACGAGACCTACAGGGATATAGTCCTGAAGTCCCACCTCCAGTCTGGCAGCATCCCTGTTGCCATGGAGGAGAGAGGTCACATGACAGGAAAGCATCACCCTGGTGTGGCAGGAAGTGATCCTGTAACTAGGACCTGTCCTCCAGGTGATGTAAAACCCTCTCGCAGCGAGGACGTTTCTCCAGGGCCATGTCCCCATGAGGGGAGGGTCAGGATAGCTGTTATAGTTGGTGATTCAATCATTAGGAATGTAGATAGCTGGGTGGCTGGTGGACGTGAGGATCGCCTGGTAACATGCCTGCCTGGTGCGAAGGTAGCAGACCTCACGCACCGCCTAGATAGGATCATAGATAGTGCTGGGGAGGAGTCTGCTGTCTTGGTACATGTTGGTACCAATGACATAGGAAAATGTGGTAGGGAAGTTCTGGAGGCTAAATTTAAGCTTTTAGGTAGGAAGTTGAAATCCAGAACTTCCAGGATAGCATTCTCCGAAATGCTTCCTGTTCCACGTGCAGGACCCAAAAGACAGGCAGAGCTCCGGAGTCTCAATGCGTGGATGAGACGATGGTGCAAGGATGAGGGTTTTGGATTTGTTAGGAACTGGAGAACATTCTGAGGAAAGGGGGGGCTCTTCCGAAGGGATGGGCTTCACCTTAATCAGGATGGGACCAGACTGCTGGCATTAACCTTTAAAAAAGAGATAGAGAAACTTTTAAACTAGAAAATAGAGGAAAGCCGACAGTCACCCAGGAGCGCATGGTTCGGACGAAGGTATCCTTGAAGGATACTACCAAAAGCAGTGAGCTTCCAAAAGGGAGTATAGTAGCCCAAATGCCCTTGAGTAAGGAGCAGACAGAGCATAAAGATTCCAAATTACCCATGCCTACCAATAGCCAGATTAATATTAATAAAATACAGTCTCTAAAATGCTTGTATGCCAATGCTAGAAGTCTAAACAATAAGATGGGAGAGTTAGAATATATAGCATTAAATGAGAGGTTAGATATGATTGCACTCTCAGAGACATGGTGGAAAGAGGATAACCAGTGGGACACTGTGATACCTGGATGCAAACTATATCGTAATGATAGAGCTGATCAAATTGGTGGAGGGGTTGCGCTCTATGTTAGAGAGGGCATTGAGTCAGAAAGGATTAAAGTTTTGCAGGGAACAAAATTTGCTGTAGAATCTCTATGGATTGAAATTCCATTTATGAAGGGGAAGGTGATGGCAGTGGGAGTATACTATCGACCGCCTGGCCAGAATGAACAAATGGATGATGAAATGCTCAAAGAAATCAAGGAAGCTAACAAAAGTCACAACAGAGTAGTAATAATGGGTGATTTCAATTACCCTGGTATCGACTGGGTCAGTGTCACAGAAGGACAAGCTAAAGAGATAAAGTTTCTAGATGAAATAAATGACTGCTTCTTGGAGCAGCTGGTTCATGAACCGACCAGAGGGGAAGCCATACTTGACCTAGTCCTTAGTGGAACGCCAGATCTGGTGCAAGAATTAAGGGTGTTGGGACCACTTGGCAATAGTGATCATAGTATGATCATGTTTGATTTAATTAGTGGAGGACAGATAGTAAAGGGATCCACAGTACTACCTTTTAACTTTCAAAAGGGAGACTATGATAGAATGAGGAATATAGTTAGGAAAAAACTAAAAGGAGCGGTTCCAAAGGTTAAAGACTTACAGCAAGCTTGGGTGTTATTTAAAAATACTCTCCTCGAAGCCCAGACCAGCTGTATTCCACGCATTAAGAAAAGTGGAAGAAAGTCCAAAAAACTGCCAGCATGGTTTAAAGGTGAGGTCAGAGAGGCTGTTGCTGCCAAAAAAGCAACCTTCAGGAAATGGAAAAAAGAGCCAAATGATGAAAACTGGAAACAGCACAAGCACTGGCAAGTTAAATGCAAAGCATTGATAAGGCAGGCAAAGCGGGAATTTGAGAAGAAACTTGCTATGGAAGCAAAAACACGAAATAAAGACTTTTTCAAGTACATTCGTAGCAAAAGGCCTGTGAGAGAGTCAATTGGACCATTAGATGATAGAGGGGTAAAAGGGGCAGTAAGAGGAGACAAGGCTATAGCAGAGAGACTGAATGAATTCTTTGCTTCGGTCTTTACTGAGGAAGATGTAGGGATGTTACCCAAGACTGAAGTGGTATTTAAAGGTGATACTGCAGAGGAATTGAGAGTAATATCGCTACACCGGGAAGATATATTACAACTATTTGATAAACTGAATAGTAGCAAATCACCTGGACCGGATGGTATACATCCCAGAGTGTTGAAAGAACTGAAATATGAGATTGCAGACCTGCTATTGGTAATCTGTGAACTTTCATTAAAATCATCTGTAATACCTGAAGATTGGAGGGTCGCCAACGTAACACCAATTTTTAAAAAGGGTTCCAGGGGTGACCCGGGAAATTACAGACCGGTGAGCCTGACGTCAGTACCAGGGAAAATGGTAGAAACCATCATAAAGAACAAAATTACACAGCATGTAGATAGTCATGGCCTATTGGGAGACAGCCAACATGGCTTTAGACAAGGAAGATCTTGTCTTACTAATCTGATATGTTTTTTTGAAGGTGTGCATAAACAGGTAGACAAAGGTGAGTCGGTTGATATAGTGTATCTGGACTTTCAGAAAGCTTTTGACAAGGTCCCCCATCAGAGACTTTTGGCGAAGCTAAAAAGTCATGGGATAGGAGGCAGTGTACTATTGTGGATCAGGAACTGGTTAAAAGATAGAAAGCAGAGGGTAGGGCTAAATGGCCAATATTCCCAATGGAAAAAGGTGAATAGTGGAGTACCCCAGGGATCTGTACTGGGTCCGCTACTTTTTGACATATTCATAAATGACCTGGAAAAGGGAATAACTAGTGAGGTTGTCAAATTTGCAGATGACACAAAACTGTTTAAAGTTGTTAAAACCCAAGAGGATTGTGGAAAACTGCAGGAGGATCTGGATAAATTGGAAGACTGGGCATCCAAATGGCAGATGAAATTTAATGTGGAAAAGTGCAAAGTTATGCACCTAGGAAAGAACAACCCACACTATAGTTACACGATGCAAGGCTCCACATTAGAAACCACCACCCAGGAAAAAGATTTAGGAGTCATCGTGGATAACATGTTAAAACCCTCCGCCCAGTGTGCAGCGGCGGCCAAGAAGGCAAATAGAATGCTAGGTATCATAAGGAAAGGGATGGAGAATAAAACAAAGGATATTATAATGCTTCTGTATCGCTCCATGGTACGACCGCACCTTGAATATTGTGTGCAATTCTGGTCACCGTATCTTAAAAAGGACATAGCGTTATTAGATAAAGTACAGAGAAGAGCCACCAAATTGGTGAAGGGGATGGAAGGCTACTCCTATGAAGAGAGGCTAAAAAGGTTAGGGCTCTTTAACCTGGAAAAGAGACGGCTGAGGGGAGATATGATAGAGGTCTATAAATTAATGAATGGAGTGGAATGGATAAACGTGGATCAATTGTTTACGCTATCAGAATATAGAAGGACTAGGGGACATGTAATGAAGCTACAGGGTAAACTATTTAAGACAAATAAGAGAAAATATTTTTTCACTCAACGTGTAATCAAACTCTGGAATCCGTTACCGGAGGATGTAGTAAGGGCTGTTAGTATAGCTGGGTTTAAAAAAGGTTTGGACAAGTTCCTGGAGGATAGGTCCATAAACCACTATTAAAAAGGGACCCAGGATATCAATGCTTGACCCAGTACAAGCACTGCGGATCCTGTGTCTTTTGGGGAAACTGCTAGGTACGTATGACCTAGATTGGCCACTGTTGGAAACAGGATACTGGGCTTGATGGACCTTGGTCTGACCCAGTATGGCATGTCTTATGTTCTTATGTTCTCACGTTCTCCTTGATACCCTGTTCCCTCTTGGATTTAGGGACTCTGTTCTGTCCTGGTTTTCTTCTCTTTCCCATCGCACTTTTAGTGTATGTTCTGGTGGATCCTCCTCTGCTGCCATCCCACTTTCAGGTGGTACACCTCAGGGTTGTGTCTTAGGACCTCTCCTTTGCTTTCTCTGCACTCATTCCCTTGGTGTACTTATTTCCTCACATGGTTTTCAGTACCATCTTTTTTTTTTTAATTGTTTATTTAAAATTTCCTGAACACAAGAATAAATCGAAGTAAGTAATCCTTTAACAGAATCGTAAGTAGTATTCAAGAACAGAATAATATTCACAACAATCATATCACATCAAGAGAGAGAGAATCCAACACAGCACCCCCAGGGGGAAATAACAAATACCAGGAAAAAAGGAGTTTAAGATAAACTCCAAATTAGGGACATAAAGAGAAAGCTAACCCACCTGAACTTCTTCCCCCTTTACAACATCCTCCTTATTTGCGTCAGTTTCTTTCTGATCAGTACCATCTTTATGATGACAACTCTCAGATCTACCTTTCTGAGCTTGAAATCTCTCCAGGAATCCAGGCCTGGATCTCTGCCTGTTTATCCGACATTACCACCTGGATGTCTCACCGCCATCTGAAAATGAACGTGGCAAAAACTGAGCTCCTTATCTTCCCCCCTAAACTCACCTCCCCCTTCCTCCTTTCTCTATTTCTATGGATAATACCACACTCATCCCTGTTTCCTCAGCTTGCAACTTTGGGTTATCTTTGACTCTACTCTCTCTTTCTCTGCACACATCCAACAGATAGCTAAAACCTGTCACTTTGTTCTCTATAACATTTGCAAAATGCATCCCTTCCTTTCTACACACACTATTAAGACCCTCATCCACTCACTAGTCACCTCCCTTCTTGACTATTGTAACCTTCTCCTCACTGGTTTCCCTCTAAATCATCTTTCTCCCTTTCAATCTGTCCAAAACTCAGCTGCATGGCTTATCTTCCACCAGTGTTGCTATGTTCATGTAGCCACTCTTCTCAAGTCATTTCACGGGCTCCCTATCCATTTCCCCATCCAGTTCAAGCTTCTCCTATTGACCTACAAGTGTATTCATTCTGCAGCTCCTCAGTACCTTTCGTCTCTTATCTCACTTAATCTAATGGTTATAGCACCGGTGTGAGAACCAAGAGACCAGGGTTTGATTCCCATTAGCTCTCCTTGTGCCTTGGGTAATTCACTTAAGCCCCCATTGCCTCAGAAAAATCAAAGTTATTAATGTCCCTGTTTAATGTATATTGCCAAATTACCATGTAAACTGCATTGTCTGAAATGATAAAGTAATATAAAAACCTGTTTAATAAAATAAAAATAAAAATAAATGCTCTCCTCCTTGGGAACTCCTCTCCTCTGGATGATCCCTTTTATCTGTGCCCTTCTCTGCCACTGCCAACTCCAGACTTCCTCCATTCCACCTTGCTGCCTGGAACAAATTACTTGAGTCGGTGCGTCGGGCTCCTTTCTGGCCCTATTCAAGTCCAGGCTAAAGACCCACCTCTTTGAGGCTGCTTTTGGATCCTGATGCTTCTCATTCTCTTGCCCACTACTTATGTGTAGCTTGCCATACTCTAGGCCCCAGTTTAGCAATGTTTATTCATTTTCATTAGATTATAAGCTCTGATGAGCAGGGACTGTGTCTTACATCTTTATGTACGGCGCTGCATATGCCTTGTACATAAGAACATTAGAACATAAGATATGCCATACTGGGTCAGACCAAGGTCCATCAAGCCCAGTATCCTGTTTCCAACAGTGGCCAATCTAGGTCATACGAACTTAGCAGTTTCCCCAAAAGACAGAAGTTCCACAATGCTTGTATTGGGTCAAGCACTATAGAAATAATTATTAGTAGTAGTAGTAATGAGTTCTTACGTGTTTAGGGAGCTGCTCAAAATTTGGAAAGTATGGCTCTTGGTCCCATTCACAGGTACTATGTTTATTTTAGATGCCCTATTCACCTTTCCCATAGGTAAAATCAGAGCTTACACATGGAAATTGCATCCACATATATAGTAAGTGGCCATTTTAGAAAGGATCTGATTTACATGTGGATGTTCTTAGTGCGCTGAAGTTATGTAGGAGTGTTTTGGTGACATGGTCTTGGTGTGACCTGGGCAGGACAAAAATCTACATTTCATATGGGGAATACACGTGTAAGCCCAACATTATCCACATTTGGATTTACCCCTACTCCATGACACAAATAGGAATTTAAAAAGTACTCTTTTTGGCCATCTCTTCATGGGAGGGATATAGGGAGATCTCCCCCTTAATTCCCAAATGTTTATTTCCTCCTCCTTATTGAAATGAGGCAAGAGAGAGCCCTCTGTACTTAATTAAGAGCATCTGCACATTTAATTTTGCGAAGTGGCCCAGAAGCACGCGTAAGTGTCAGCATTTAGCCATGTTCATTGCTGGGTTTCTTCTGTCGATTTTTCCTGTGTATATATTTCTGAAATGGTTCCTCCTGCGGCATGTTCCTAAAATACCATCAGAACTGCATATGCCCTAACCTCGACATCTTAATTCTAATCTCCATGTCCTATCTGAAATGTGCTTCCATATAATGCGTCGGAGATATATAAAATATGTACTGGTTTAATGGAGAAATGCACTCTTACAAACTCATGCGTATTTCTTAAAAGAATCACCTGCTGTGATGGACCATCCATGAATTTACCATAATTGATCTCATCAGCTGGTGCGTATTTTATCTCTGTATACCTCTGAATTCAGAAATATCACACTGTTTCCTTGACTGGCATCTTTATTGTAATCTCATGTAATTTTCACTTCTTTAATGCCGATTCCTTTTTGTTTGGCCAGTGTAAAAACCATGAGAGCACTAACCCGAAAAGTAGACCTAAAGAGGGTAATTCCATAAATGCCTGCGGAGTTAAAACGCATTAGCATGTGTGTATTAAAAGCCTATTTTAAAAAGTGAAGTATACGCATTCTTTACTCTATAAACTAGGAACAGAACTGGGGTAAAGACACCCGCAAACTAGGCGCAAGCTCTTATGTCTGCTCTATGGCAAGTGTAAATAGCCATGCCTGTTTTTTGCAAGAACACTTGTACATTATAGTATTTTATAACTTACGCACATTAATTTGTGTTCTGTCTATGCTCCGCCGAAACTCCACGGTATGTGTGATCAGGCTTATGCACGCGCTTACAGAATTGCAACCTTCTAAAGTACATATGGAAGTGCCCATTCAGATGTGTAAGTTAATGGAGCATACCACTACACAACTCCTTATAAAATCAACCCCAAAAGAATCCAGCGTGTTAGAAAAACTGGATTACATCTATCAACTGTCCTTGCTTCCAAAAGCAGAGAGGGGTGGGACTCTCTCTCTCTCAGGTGCAGGGTCTGGGAAGCTCCCAAAGTAGTACAAACGCTACGGATTTTTTACTCAGAGCAACACAGGGAGGTAAGTAAATAAATAAATAAGTTAAGAAAACTTTAAACAAAAGCACTGTGAGGAATATTTGCTTGAGAAGTTATTTTGTTTGTTTCTCTTTCAAAGTGCTAGCAGCAGGCAGAGAACAGACCCTCACTGCTTTAAAATTTATTTCATTTACTTTTTCAAGACTGCTAGCAACAGACAAGAAGAAAGGCCTCTGCAATTGTTTATTCTGTTTGGATACTGAAGGGGATTGAACTTTGATAACAGGGACAAGGGACAGACGCTGCTGTGATTTATTCAAGTTTTTCAAGCTGTTCAAAAACATCATCTTCTGTGAACGGTGTGGTATCTACTCCATTCTCATATGAATGACAAATATACAAATTATACCACACCATTCACAGAAGATGATGTTTTTGAACAGCCTGAAAAACTGAAAGTGGACAAAACCGGATGAGATACATCCCAGGATGCTGAAAGAGCTCAGAGAGGTTCTGGCAGGGCCTTTAAAGGATATTTTTAATAGATCCTTGGAGGCAGGAGAGGTTCTGTAGGACTGGAAAAGGGCCACTCTGGTACCTAGTCACAAAAGTGGTAATAGGGCAGAGCCTTATTGTGATGGTAGGAAAAGTAATGGAGGCACTCCTGATAGAATGAAAAGTGGACTTTCTAGAAAACAATGGGTTGCATGATCCGAGGCAACATGGCTTTACCAAAGGATGATCATGCCAAACAAATTTGATTGAGTTCTTTGAATGGATGACTAGAGAACTAGATCAAGGGCATGCGATGGATGTGATCTAGCCAGATTTCAGCAAAGCCTTTGATCCTATTCCTCATAGGAGGCTTATCAATAAACTGAGAAGCCTGGAGATGGGTCCCAAGGTAGTGTACTGGATCAGAAATTGATTGACTGACAGACGACAGAAGGTGGTGGTAAATGGAACTCACTCGGAAGAAAGGAAGGTGGGTAGTGGTGTGCCCTAAGGATCGGTTCTGGGGCAGGTACTGTTCAATGTATTTGTGAGAATGTTACTGAAGGACTGAAGGACTGCCTTTTTGCAGATGACACAAGAATTTGCAATGGGGCGGACTCCTCTGAGGTTGTGGACAACACGAGGAAAGATTTACTAAAACTGGAAGAATGGTCTAGTGCTTGGCAATTAAGAATTAATGCAAAGTGCAGAGTCATGCACTTGAGATGCAGAAATTCAAAGGAATTGTATGGGATAGGAGCCGAGAGGTTGGTGTGTGCAGACCAGGAGAAGGACCTCAGAGTAATAGTGTCTGAGGATCTTAAGTGGCAAAACAGTGTGACAAGGCGGTGGTCAAAGCTAGAAGGATGATGGGTTGCATAGAGAGAGGAATAACCAGCAGAAAGGAAGAGGTATTAATGCCCCTGTACAAGTCACTGGTGAGGCTTCACTTGGAATATTGTGTTCAGTTTTGGAGACTATATATTACAAAGGATATAAAAAGGCTTGAAACGGTTCAGAGGAAGGCGATCAAAATGAGTTGGAGCCTGCATCAGAAGACATATGACTTGAAGACATAAATATGTATACCCTAGAGGAGAGGAGAGATATGATACAGACATTTAAACACTTAGGGCCCGATATTTGAAAGGCATTTACATGGTTTACAGCCGGTAAACCGTGTAAATGCCTTAATTGGGGATTTTCAACAGCGCTTACATGGTTAGTGCCATTGAAAATCCCCTTCTAAGGCCCCTACGCACCCTGATGCTATCTGGTTAGCATCGGGGCATGTTGTAGGCATTCTGGGGTAGAGCAGGAGCGGCAACAAGCGCTAAACAGGTAGCAGCGATATTGTATGCTGCCTGGTTAGTGATCTGCGCCAAAAAGATAGGGGAGGCACAGGAGTGAACCGGGCAGAATGCAATATTGCTGCTGCCCAGTTAGCTGTGGTGTCTTCTGACATGTGCAGCAGTGACCGGATATTCAATGCCATCTCTGCAGCGCTGAATATCTGGTTTAGAGATCAACAGGGAGGGTTATGTGCCAACAAGGCACATAGCCCTTCCAAAATGCAGACAGCTGAAAATCAGGCTCTTGAAGGTTATTAATGAACAAAAGAATCTATAAAACGATTTTATTTATTTGTTGTTCTTATATACCGCACTCTTAAAAATCAGCGCGGTTTACATATAACAGATTGTGCAAAATAAAGCACTTACAATGAACAGGGTAGATTAACTTGGAATTCAACTGATGATAACTATGTACAACAATATAGACCTATCTACAGAATGAATTTTTACAGTATATACATCCATTGGTAAGGTTTACATGTTCATGGTTGGTAGAGTGTTAAGGGGTGACGTGTTAGAGGGCTGTGAATAGTGTAGGAGAAAGAGGTGATGTTTAAGCGCTCTTCTGAATTGGGCTAGGTCTTTGATGGCTCTAATGGTGCAGGGAGTGCGTTCCAGCAACTAGGGGCATATAGCTTGAATGCTCTGTTCCTGGTTGTCTTTGTGCATTTTGTGATTTCCCTGGGAATCGATAATGTGTTTGCAGTGCATGTTCTCCTTTCTCTGTTTGCTGTCATGGGGTGTATGAGGTCCATTAAGGCTGTGGGGGCCATCTTGTTGATGATTTTGAAGGTGATGATGGTTACTTTATATGTTAGTCGACAATATATTGGCAGCCAATGTAGGTCTTTGAGTACCGGGGTGATGTGGTCAGCTCTGGAGGCTCCACTCAGGAATCTTGCAGCTGTATTCATCGCTAATTGTAATGGGCTTATCGTATTTTTGGGAAGGCCATGTAGGATTACATTCGCGTAATCAAAGTGGGGGATCACCAAGGCTTGAAAGACTGTTCTGAAATCCTCAGCTTGTAGCAAGGGTCGGAGGTGGCGTAGAGTTCGTATCTTGTGGTATACTTGTTTGATTATGTTGTTGATATGAGTTTTGAGATTGAGCTGTTGGTCTATGGTCACACCTAGATAGCGGATGCAGGGTCTGCTCGAAAGTTCAGCATCTCTTGTCTTTATGGTTTTCGGAGGTATGAAGGATTGATTCCTTGTCACAAATAGAACTTCCGTCTTCTTAAAGTTGATTTTGAGACTTTAGGATAGGAGCCAGTCGGTTGTGGCATTGAAGCAGTTTATCAATTGGGTGAAATCTGGGGTTTCAGTTGTGAACGGAGTGAAGAGTAATACGTCGTCTGCGTAAAGCAGACAGGAGATGTTAAATGATCGAATTATTTTGCATATCGGTTGCATGTAAATATTGAAAAGGAGTGCAGAGAGGGATGAACCCTGGGGCACTCCGTAGTGTTGTTTGAATGGTAGGGAGTTTTTAGATCCTGTTTGTTTCTGCTGCCATCTGTCGGTTAAGTAAGATTTGCACCAGTGCCATGCTAGGTTGCTTATCCCTTTATCATGCAGTCGAATTAGAAGTTGTTCGTGGTTTACAGAGTCGAATGCTGCGGCGATGTCAAGGAAAATTAGAGCATATCCTTGTTTGTGTGGTAGCCAGGTTAGCTGTCCTTTTTACCTTAAATCTCTCTCCCCAGAGCCTGCTCTGTGTTAAACTTTTTTTCCTGTCCTAGCCTGCCTGAGTGAATCCTCTCCCTCCCCCCCCCCTGCTGAGGTATTGTGTAGCCTTCTTCCTGTTTCCCCCACGTGTGCATAGTCTGTTTTAGTCTGCTTTTCTCTGATCAGAGAAGAGCAGTGCTTTTTACAGTGCTCTGCTAAAGAAGTGGATATTGCCTCCTGTGACACCTTGCTGTGAGTTCTAGCTGTTTATTATTGATTGTTTGTCTAACTGTTTATTTAATTATTTATTGTTTGTCTTAGTGGTGTGCTAGTTCAGCCTTCTCAGTTATAACTTACCTTGCCTCTCTCAACTAACTGGGCTTTGTGTGGTACCCCCCTCCCCCCTGCTGAGAGTTCAGGACAGGGTACCTTGTAACTGCCCTCCTTAATAGGACTTATCTCCCTCCCTCCCTCCCCAGCACCCACCCACCCCTGGGGTAATTGTAGTTTTATAGGTACTTGCACATCATTGAGGAAAGGGGCTGCTCTCAGGTGCAGCTCGTTATCCAAATCAGTCATTTTATTTATTTATTTATTTATACACATTTATATACCGCATCTTCCAAAGTTCAGTTGCGGTTTACAGTGAACAACAATCAACAAACAACAAAGCAAGTTTGTTTTACAAGGAACGTCGTATTATAAACAGAACATATTACAAGGAACATCATATTATATATAGAATAAACAGTCTAAACAATGTGAGATTATACAGAACAGCGTAAACTATATACAGTTTTATATATATATATATACATGGAAGTGGAGGGACATAAGCCGTGAGATCATCATGTGTGCTATCTGTGTAGGTTAGAGGGTTTTTGCGTGAAGCAAGACAGATACTTCTTTAACCTTTGTCTAAAGCAGGTGATGGGTTATCTATGTTATAGTGTTTGGTGAATAGATAAGTTTTCAATTTTTTGCGGAGTTCCGTGATCTCTGTTAGAGTTCGCAGCTCTTCTGGGAGGGAATTCCATATAGTTGGGGCTATGTGTGAAAAGGCTCTATTGTTTGTTGATTTATGGGCTCTTGTATAATCTTTCGGGATCTTTAATCTGTTCAATTGTCCTTTTCTGTGTGTAGGCTTAGATGGTTCTTTGTGTATTAAGTTACATAGCATGGTTGGTGCCATATCATATAAGGCCTTGAAAGAAGTTAGTATTGTTTTGTAGATTATTCTACTTTGAACTGGTAGCCAATGGAGGGAGGCTAGTATTGGTGATATGTGTTGGAGTGAGTTAATTTTCAATATGATTCTTGCCGCTGCATTTTGCGCTAATTGCAATTGTTTGATGTTTCGTTTTGATATGCCTATTAGAATTAGATTGGCAAAGTCAAAATGTGGAGTTATGGTGGCCTGGATTATGTTAATAAAGTCTTGTGTATATACTAGCGGACGAAGTTGTTTGAGGGTTTTAAGTTTGAAATAAATTTTCTTTATGGTATTGCTTATGTGTGTTTCCATTGTAAGGTGTGTGTCTAGTATAACACCTAGATATCTTATTTCCTTTTTTATTTTAATTTCTTGGTTTTGAAGTCTTACGTGAGATGGGGGGATATAGGATTTGTTCTTGGTCACAATTCGAACTTCAGTTTTAGTGTGATTTATGTGGAGGTTTTGTTCTTTTAGCCAAGTTGTGATATCATTATAGCAGTCCGATAGGAGTTGAAGCGGTAGGTTGGGTATCGTGAATGGTATATACATCATAATATCGTCTGCATATAGATGATATTTTACTCCAAATTTTTTGAAAATGTTGCAGACTGGTTTAATGTATATATTGAAAAGCAGGGCTGACAGCGCTGAGCCTTGTGGTAATCCAATTTCTTGTTTATATGTGGTTGAGTTTTGATTTCCAATTCTTACATTTTGCGTTCTATTATTTAGGTAGGATGAGAACCATTTATGTACTGTGGATTTTAAGCCTATTTGTCTCAAGTTATTGAGCATTATTGTGTGGTGTACGCTATCAAACGCAGCTGATATATCAATGAAAAGTAGAATGAAGGCCTGTTTATGATTGTCTATCCCTCTTAGGAGTGTATCTATTAGAACTGTGAGGAGTGTTTCAACTCCATGGCGGGGCCGAAAGCCATACTGTTGTTCATCAAGAGGGTAAGATGATTCTAGAAAATCCTGTGTCTGTAATTGAACCACTTTCTCAATTATTTTAGCCAAGAATGGTATGCTTGAGATGGGTCTATATGATGCAGGCGAAGTTTTATCAAGTTTGTTGTTCTTAAGTATTGGTCGTATTTGTGTGTGTTTGAGTGATGGTGGGAGGTAGCCTTGGGTTAGTGAGAGGTTCACTATTGAGAGAATGTAGGGTAATAGAATTGTTAATGTGTTTTTTATCCATGTTACTGGACATGGATCTAGATAAGAAGTTGTGGTGTTGAGACTGGTGATGATATTTTTTAGTGTCTCATTAGTTATGGGATGAAACTCTGACCATTCATCTGAAGGCTGGTGTGATAAGTTGGTAATGTCTATTGACATCGACGGCATTTTTGCTTTGTTTTGATAATGGTGGGCTAAGGTTTGAACTGAGATGTCAGTAATTTCGTTGTCAGAAGTTTGAGGGTTGGTTAAGTTTCTGACAATGGAGAATAACTCTCTTGGCCTGTTATATGATTTTGATAGTATATTAGCATAGTATTCTTTTTTTGTGCTGTCCAAGGTTTCTTTGTATTTAGTGAGGTGGTTATTGTATATTTCTTTGTGTATCGTCAGTTTAGATTTGCGCCAGTTGTGTTCTAGTTTTCTAAGAATCCTTTTCATTTGTTTTAGGGTAGTGTTGAACCATGGTTTGGTATTAGTTTCAGAGTAGGTGATCTTTTTATGTGTGTGATTAATTTTGGCTGCATTGTTGATGGTTTCATGCCAGTTTTCAACAGTGTCATCTAAATTTGTTGCAGGTGATAATAGGTGGGGGATTGTTAAGTCAATAAATTCTTCATTGTTAAACTTTTTGAATCTTGTAGTTGGGACATTTCTGGTGTGATTGTTAGTGCTGGTGAAGGGATATGTAAGATTTATTTTGATAATGTAGTGATCAGACCAGGGTATCTGTGTACATTCAACTGAGTTTGGATTGATTAGTTTGAAGAGTGTATTAGGGAGAAAGACAAGATCGAGTGTTCCACCTTTGATGTGTGTAGGTGTGTTTATTATTTGGTGATATTCCATGTCAGATATAGTATCAAAGAATAGTTTAGAGTCCAATGTTGGCAGCGAGGGAAGGTTAAAATCTCCTAGCATAATTATAGGGTGTTGTTCAGTGGAGGAGCTGAGGAGTTCGATAAAAGAATCAAGGCAATCTGAGGCTGATTTGTATTAATAATGTATTTATGTTGTTAGAGATGTTGGAGTGGATTGTTTTGGCATTTAGTACCTTTTTCGTCATCATTAATACACCTCCGCCTTTTTTGTTAGTTCTATGTTTATAGAAAGTGTCATATTCTTCATTATTAAGTTGGTTTATGTAGGCTGTATCTGTATCGGAGAGCCAGGTTTCTGTGACACATAATATGTCTGGTTTTATGTCAGATATTAAGTCATTAAATATGGGCAGCTTGTTTTTCATCGAGCGTGCGTTGATAAGGATGCATGAGAGGGAAGTTGAGTTATTGGTGCATTTTCCCTTGGTTGTTTGAAGTGGGATAGTTTGTTTTATGTGAATTAGTCTATGGAGATTTAATTTAGGATGGTTGTTTGGATAAATATGTCCAATGTGGTGGCTGTTTCGCGTATGAGTGTGAATTATGGGAATTGCTTTATGATTTTTGTCATTTAGGGTTAGTGTTAGGTCAATGGTTAGTATTGCTAAGACTAAACCAATATAAGATAGTTTCAATAGCATGATGTTTGTACGTGGCATTTTAGATAGGTTGCTGTTGGTGATGCTAAGCAGTTATATACCAGGGTAGGAAGGTGAGAGAGAAAGTGAATCACTGGGGAGTTGTGTTATGTAGAAAGTTGACAGAGGAGCTGCTAGATACAGTATTAATCCTAATTGATAGAAGTTACTGACAACAGTATATAATTGTGTAATAGTTACTGACCACAGTACTGATTGATGATAATATACTACTGACAACAGTAATAAAATGTATGATAGGTACTGACTAGCTAGCTAGCTACTGACATCGGTTTTGAATAATGAAATACTACTGGCAACAGTAATTAGTACTGCTGACAACAGTGATATTATGGGTAATAACTATTTGCAGACAACAGTACTGGTTGAGGATATGCTACTGACAACAGTAATTAAATTATGTTAGATACTGGCTGGCTAGCTACTGACAACAGTACTAGATGAAGATATACTATTGAAAATAGTAATAAACTGTAGGAGGCTACTGACAATAGTATTTAGTGTATCTCAGGACAGCAATTAATTGTTAACACAGACACCTGAAAATAACTTTACAGATTGTGCAGAGAGGTATGGTAAATTCAAGTTTTAGGCTGTAAATAATCAGTTAAATAGTGATTGTCGGAGTATACTTGCTGCGCTTGATGAATCTGTGAGGGGGATGAGGTGTGCGAGCTCAACCTTGGGGGAGCTCAGCTGTGCTCAGTATCGTTGACGATTCCACGTTGAGTGTTTCTACATTGTTTCTGTGGTAGATGGGTAGGCTTAAGTGCCTTAGCCTAAGGGCCGTGCCAAAGGGCCCTCTTGCGCGGCCCTCAGGCGCGGGACCGCAAGGCGTGGTTGCACCTGTTCGCGCCCACTTTTAAACTGTAGAGCTGGGCCCCGATTGGGCAGGGGTAGGCGATGACGCGGTGGAAAGCTTTGCCGCACAGGAGCTCTTTGTGGAAGCACGTGTGCTGAGCGATCTGCTGCTTCAGCGCTGTTCTGCGTGCAGGGAGAAGGCTCTCCTCCAACAAGCTCTTTTGTGAGGTTAGTGACCGGAGCGGTTCTGCTGCTTCTTCGGCAGGGAGAGGGCTCTCCTTCGCTGATTGGAGCCGCGGGTAGTGTTCCTGCTCCTCCTGGAGCTCTGAAGAGAAGGGTCTTTTGCCTGTTCGCGCCCCCTTTTAAACTGTAGAGCTGGGCCCCGATTGGGCAGGGGTAGGCGATGACGCGGTGGAAAGCTTTGCCGCACAGGAGCTCTTTGTGGAAGCACGTGTGCTGAGCGATCTGCTGCTTCAGCGCTGTTCTGCGTGCAGGGAGAAGGCTCTCCTCCAACGAGCTCTTTTGTGAGGTTAGTGACCGGAGCGGTTCTGCTGCTTCTTCGGCAGGGAGAGGGCTCTCCTTCGCTGATTGGAGCCGCGGGTAGTGTTCCTGCTCCTCCTGAGGATCTGAGATTAATTACTTAAGCTTCAGGTACACAAGGTGTATTAGGGGTATTAGATACACTTTTATTGGTATAAGCATCTACACCAATCCTTATTATATACAGAATTTAAAAGACCTAAACACAAGCTTTAAACTAAGATGCAGACAGAAGTCCAGCAACGAGATGGGGGTTCTCCGGTCTTTTGCATTGAGTGTCACATGTATGATTTTCTCCCAGTTGGGGAGAGGTCTTACGTATGCACTAAGTGCAAAGAACTCTTTGCTCTCAGGGAACGAGTCCGTTCTCTAGAGGCTAGAGTAGCAGACCTGGAAGATGTAAGAAAGACAGAGAAGTACTTGGACGAGACCTACAGGGATGCAGTCCTGAAGTCCCACCTCTAGTCTGGCAGCATCCCTGTTGCCATGGAGGAGAGAGGTCACGTGACAGGAGAGCATCACCCTGGTGTGGCAGGAAGTGATCCTGTAACTAGGACCTGTCCTCCAAGTGATGTAAAACCCTCTCGCACCGAGGACGTTTCTCCAGGGCCATGTCCCCACGAGGGGAGGGTCAGGACAGCTGTTATAGTTGGTGATTCAATCATTAGGAATGTAGATAGCTGGGTGGCTGGTGGACGTGAGGATCGCCTGGTAACATGCCTGCCTGGTGCGAAGGTAGCGGACCTCACGCACCGCCTAGATAGGATCATAGATAGTGCTGCGGAGGAGTCTGCTGTCTTGGTACATGTTGGTAACAATGACATAGGAAAATGTGGTAGGGAAGTTCTGGAGGATAAATTTAAGCTTTTAGGTAGGAAGTTGAAATCCAGAACTTCCAGGATAGCGTTCTCCGAAATGCTTCCTGTTCCACGTGCAGGACCCAAAAGACAGGCAGAGCTCCGGAGTCTCAATGCGTGGATGAGACAATGGTGCAAGGATGAGGGTTTTGGATTTGTTAGGAACTGGGGAACATTCTGGGGAAACGGGGGGCTCTTCCGAAGGGATGGGCTTCACCTTAATCAGGATGGGACCAGACTGCTGGCATTAACCTTTAAAAAAGAGATAGAGAAGCTTTTAAACTAGAAAATAGGGGAAAGCCAACAGTCACCCAGGAGTGCATGGTTCAGACGAAGGTATCCTTGAAGGATACTACCAAAAGCAGTGAGGTTCCAAAAGGGAGTATAGTAGCCCAAATGCCCTTGAGTAAGGAGCAGACAGAGCATAAAGATTCCAAATTACCCCTGCCTACCAATAGCCAGATTAATATAAATAAAATACAGTCTCTAAAATGCTTGTATGCCAATGCTAGAAGTCTAAACAATAAGATGGGAGAGTTAGAATATATAGCACTAAATGAGAGGTTAGATATGATTGCACTCTCAGAGACATGGTGGAAGGAGGATAACCAGTGGGACACTGTGATACCTGGATACAAACTATATCGTAATGATAGAGCTGATCAAATTGGTGGAGCGGTTGCGCTCTATGTTAGAGAGGGCATTGAGTCAGAAAGGATTAAAGTTTTGCAGGGAACAAAATTTGCTGTAGAATCTCTATGGATTGAAATTCCATTTATGAAGGGGAAGGTGATGGCAGTGGGAGTATACTATCGACCACCTGGCCAGAATGAACAAATGGATGATGAAATGCTCAAAGAAATCAAGGAAGCTAACAAAAGTCACAACAGAGTAGTAATAATGGGTGATTTCAATTACCCCGGTATCGACTGGGTCAGTGTCACAGCAGGACAAGATAAAGAGATAAAGTTTCTAGATGGAATAAATGACTGCTTCTTGGAGCAGCTGGTTCATGAACCGACCAGAGGGGAAGCCATACTGGACCTAGTCCTTAGTGGAACGCCAGATCTGGTGCAAGAAATAAGGGTGTTGGGACCACTTGGCAATAGTGATCATAGTATGATCATGTTTGATTTAATTAGTGGAGGACAGATAGTAAAGGCATCCACAGTACTACCTTTTAACTTTCAAAAGGGAGACTATGATAGAATGAGGAATATAGTTAGGAAAAAACTAAAAGGAGCGGTTCCAAAAGTTAAAGACTTACAGCAAGCTTGGGTGTTATTTAAAAATACTTTCCTCGAAGCCCAGACCAGCTGTATTCCACGCATTAAGAAAAGTGGAAGAAAGTCCAAAAAACTGCCAGCATGGTTTAAAGGTGAGGTCAGAGAGGCTGTTGCTGCCAAAAAAGCAACCTTCAGGAAATGGAAAAAAAGAGCCAAATGATGAAAACTGGAAACAGCACAAGCACTGGCAAGTTAAATGCAAAGCATTGATAAGGCAGGCAAAACGGGAATTTGAGAAGAAACTTGCTACGGAAGCAAAAACACGAAATAAAGACTTTTTCAAGTACATTCGTAGCAAAAGGCCTGTGAGAGAGTCAATTGGACCATTAGATGATAGAGGGGTAAAAGGGGCAGTAAGAGGAAACAAGGCTATAGCAGAGAGACTGAATGAATTCTTTGCTTCGGTCTTTACTGAGGAAGATGTAGGGATGTTACCCAAGACTTAAGTGGTATTTAAAGGTGATACTGCAGAGGAATTGAGAGAAATATCGCTACACCGGGAAGATATATTACAACTATTTGATAAACTGAATAATAGCAAATCACCTGGACCGGATGGTATACATCCCAGAGTGTTGAAAGAACTGAAATATGAGATTACAGACCTGCTATTGGTAATCTGTGAACTTTCATTAAAATCATCTGTAATACCTGAAGATTGGAGGGTCGCCAACGTAACACCAATTTTTAAAAAGGGTTCCAGGGGTGACCCAGGAAATTACAGACCGGTGAGCTTGACGTCAGTACCAGGGAAAATGGTAGAAACCATCATAAAGAACAAAATTACGCAGCAAGTAGATTGTCATGGCCTAATGGGAGACAGCCAACATGGCTTTAGACAAGGAAGATCTTGTCTTACTAATCTGATATGTTTTTTTGAAGGTGTGCATAAACAGGTAGACAAAGGTGAGTCGGTTGATATAGTGTATCTGGACTTTCAGAAAGCTTTTGACAAAGTCCCCCATCAGAGACTTTTGGCGAAGCTAAAAAGTCATGGGATAGGAGGCAGTGTACTATTGTGGATCGGGAACTGGTTAAAAGATAGAAAGCAGAGGGTAGGGCTAAATGGCCAATATTCCCAATGGAAAAAGGTGAATAGTGGAGTACCCCAGGGATCTGTACTGGGTCCACTGCTTTTTGACATATTCATAAATGACCTGGAAAAGGGAATAACTAGTGAGGTTATCAAATTTGCAGATGACACAAAACTGTTTAAAGTTGTTAAAACCCAAGAGGATTGTGGAAAACTGCAGGAGGATCTGGATAAATTGGAAGACTGGGCATCCAAATGGCAGATGAAATTTAATGTGGACAAGTGCAAAGTTATGCACCTAGGAAAGAACAACCCACACTATAGTTACACAATGCAAGGCTCCACATTAGAAACCACCACCCAGGAAAAAGATTTAGGAGTCATTGTGGATAACATGTTAAAACCCTCCGCCCAGTGTGCAGCGGCGGCCAAGAAAGCAAATAGAATGCTAGGTATCATAAGGAAAGGGATGGAGAACAAAACAAAGGATATTATAATGCCTTTGTATCGCTCCATGGTACGACCGCACCTTGAATATTGTGTGCAACTCTGGTCACCGTATCTTAAAAAGGACATAGCGTTATTAGAAAAAGTACAGAGAAAAGCCACCAAATTGGTGAAGGGGATGGAAGGCTACTCCTATGAAGAGAGGCTAAGAAGGTTAGGGCTCTTTAGCCTGGAGAAGAGACGGCTGAGGGGAGATATGATAGAGGTCTATAAATTAATGAATGGAGTGGAACGGATAAACGTGGATCAACTGTTTACGCTATCAGAGTATAGAAAGACTAGGGGACATGAAGCTACAGGGTAAACTATTTAAGACAAATAAGAGAAAATATTTTTTCACTCAACATGTAATCAAACTCTGCAATCTGTTACCGGAGGATGTAGTAAGGGCTGTTAGTATAGCTGGGTTTAAAAAAGGTTTTGACAAGTTCCTGGAGGAAAGGTCCATAAACCACTATTAAAAAGGGACCCAGGATATCAATGCTTGACCCAGTACAAGCATTGTGGAACCTGTCTTTTGGGGATATTGCTAGGTACGTATAACCTAGATTGGCCACTGTTGGAAACAGGATACTGGGCTTGATGAACCTCGGTCTGACCCAGTATGGCATGTCTTATGTTCTTATGTTCTTAATCCCGGTGATGAGTGTTTTAATGAGGGTGGTGAGGAGAGTATCGACACCATGGGATTCTCTGAAACCGTGTTGGCTTGAGTCTAGGGGGGCATTAGAGTCGATATGATCCTGTAGCTGTTTTTGTACCTCCTTATTTATTATTTATTTATTTTATTTATTTAACATTTCTTCTATACCGCGCTATTAAAATCAGCGCGGTGTACATCGCACAAGAATACTGCAATGTATACAAACAACATTGAGTTTACACAGAACAGGGAATTGAACATGGGAGCGAAACCGGGGAAACTAAATACAGATTAACTACAACTATTATCTTTGCTAGGAATGGGATACTGGATATGGGTTGGTATGATTCGACCTTCTGAGCGTCAAGTTTAGCATTCTTTAAGAGGGGCCTTATGGATGACTTCTTAAGGCTTGATGGGAAATGTCCAGAGGAGAAGGAGAGGTCGATGATTTTGGCTATTATCGGACTACGTGGCGTAGTGACTTTATCCAGAGAGCTGGACAAGGGTCGTTGGGGGCCGTAGTGGCATTGATGCTGGAGATGATGGTCTCAATGTTTCTTTGTGACGGTGTCGAGAAGATGGAGAGCTGTTTGGGCGGGTTCGTGGTGGGGGAGGATAGTGTGGCATTACTAACATTGTTGGTTTTGGCTATCAGGTAGTCGGCATAGTCTTGAGGTAGAATCATGGCTGGTTGTGAGGCTGATGGTTCCTTCCTTAGGGACTTAACTATGTTGAACAGGTCATGAGTCTTGTTCAGTGATCGGTTTAGCAGTTCAGAGTGGCATTCTTTCATTTTAGAGGATATAAGATTTCGATGGGCTTGCAGGTAGGAATTGTAGAGTGTCTGGTCTGATGTGGCTCGGGTGCGTCGCCACTTTCTTTCCAATTTCCTGAGGGCTCGTAGGGAGGTCTTTAATTCTGCGGTATACCAGGGTGCAGATCCCTTCTTATTTGGCTGCTGCCCTACGACATGTGGTTTCGTCTGGGTAGGTATGTAAGCAAAGGTACTCAGGTTGGTATTCCACGAGTCTAGTACTTCTTCAAGATTTGGGGAAGCAATCTTGATGTTGGGAAGGACGTTTTTGGTGATCTCCTCACTATCAAAGTGTCTGAAGTGTCTGGAATGTACTATTGTATTTTTAATTGGTTCAGGGGTGTTTTCTCTGTCTTGGTATAATGGCATTTGGAAACTGATTAGATTATGATCGGACCATGGTACAGGTGAGATGGTTACATTGAAGTTGTGGTCGGGCTTTACCTCTAGTCTGGGGCTGAAGATAAGGTCTAACATATACCCTTTTTGGTGAGTAGGGGCAGCAACTATCTGTTCATAGTGTAAGTTACTGAGAGCTTCAAGTAAGGCACTGGAGTGGGTATCATGTAGGGCTGGGAGATTGAAATCGCCCAGTATCCAATTTGGTTTACGTGCATTTTGGGGGTTAGATGCTAGTTCAACTATGGTTGCAAGATCATCAGTAGATGAGGATGGGGATCTGTATCTGTAACTAGAGGGTATAAAATAAAGCTGCAAGAAGGTAAACTTAAAAGCAATGTCAGGAAATACTGTTTCACTAAAAGAGAGGTGGCTGCTTGGAATGCCCTCCCAATGGAGGTGTGGGGGGGGGGGGGCAAATACAGTGGCAGAATTCAAAATGGCATGGGACAGTCAAAGTGGATCCTTTTATAGCAAGAGGCTAAAATCAAAATAAACGTAACCATTTTTTATACTTCAACAGATGGAGTGGAGCGGCGAATACACCTACTCTAGCCACCTTACTGGGCAGACGGACCGTACTGGTCTTTATCTGCCATCATATACTGTGCTACTATGCTACTGTGAACTGTTTTAGTTACCAGAGAAAGCCTAGACTGCATGAAGCACATAGAGGATAAGGAGCTGTAATTATATGACATTACATGAATGTGGGAGTAGCAACAGAGCTACCTCTAGCAGCCTCACAGTTTTCTCCTCTTTCTTTAGACTTTTTTTCAATTAGAACTGGTTTCTCTTGGGGCGAGTAATTTAGCTCACACCTTTCTAGAAGTAAACATAATCAATGCTAGGGTCATATCTCGCTACTGGCATTAAATATCTGGGTTGGCTGAATACTGTAGCAGTTTAGCTAACTGGTCAACAGCGAATGTGGAGACGCTGACTGGTTAGCTAAACTAGATAAAGTTAGACCATCCTTTAACGCTGGAATTACTGAGATTTTCTAAACACACTGAATACCGTTGGGGTCATAAATGACCCCACGACAAATTTTAATTGCTAACCATGAAAAATATAAACTAAATAGACAAAATATTATTCTAAATTAATTATTTATTATATGAAGGTTAAATGTTTTGAAATTTAATGCTTTATCATAAAATTACATGAAGAAGAGTTGCCATGAAAGCAGTTTTTGCATGCACTTGATGAACACAGTAAAGTACTACAGTCATTTGCATGAGACACAGACAATTTCTGAATGTTCTTTGCAAACATTGCGCTTGCAGGAGGTGCAAACTATGTTGCTTTTCTTGTCTTTTTCTCTGGAACAGCAGTGACACCTTGCCCTTTTCTTTGGTATCCCGACATTGCAAACAGCATCAGTGGCTTCTTCAATGCTGGAAGAAGTCTCGCTGCAATTACTCTGAAGCAGCTGCTTTCTTAATTCCAAGAGGAATAGACGACGTCTGTGCTTTGACTTGGACTGCCATTCTGGATTTAGTGACATCCAAACAATAAAAGCGTTCAAAGCACTGATGTCCAACATGTTGTAGAAGATGTCACTGGCCAGCGTCTTGTCATTCGTTTTGTGGTATACGTGCGCAACATTTGATCTGCTGTATCTACTCCACCTTTACTAGAATTATAGTCCAAGATCATGCATAGTTTTTTGTCTGGACGTGTGTTATCTACATCTTCTTGATCATGCAAACTGCTCAGAAGAACAACCACTTTTCCTTTCTTCGGGCAATAGGAAACCAGAGTGGCGTCATCGCGAAAGGCAAACAGTGAAGTGAATAACTCTCGGCCCTTTCTGTTACAAATTTTGGAGGTAATTCTTTTCTATTCTTTCAAATTGTCCCCAAAAGTGTCATTTGTTTTTCTAGCAATTTCCGTGACAGGGATAAACTGCAGAAGAAATTGTCAACAGTAACATTTCTGCCAGATTGTGTCAATCCTTCAGTGAGTTGCAGCACAACCCTTTCACCCTGATTCTGTTCCCTGTTTTGTCCGAGTTCCCTTCCTGTATATACTTGAAGACGCAGAACATATGACGTTGCACTGTCACACAACATCCATAGCTTTATGCCATATTTCCAAGGTTTGCTGGGAATATATTGTCTGAACGGAACACGGCCACGGAATGTAAGCAGTTGCTCATCCACGGTAACATTTTCACCAGGAACAAAGGCGTCACTTAGAGTTGATTCCCAGGTATCAAAAAACGTGCCTGATTGGAGCAAGCTTATCCATGCCTTGTTGTTCATGTCTGTTGGTTGCTTCATCAAATCTGAGAGCACAAGAGATTTGCTGAAAATGGTTACGGGCCATATTTTTGCCAAAAACAGAATGACCATCTTCAAGGTTCCACAACTGAACTATGGATTCATTTCATGACTTGTACACGCCTGAGAGGATCAGAAGTCCAAGAAAACGTTGAAATTCTCCATCTGTGAAATCTTTCCATGTGTCGTCATAAATGTGTCTTCCTTGTTTGTGCGTCCACTTCATGATTTCATTCAATAAGTTCATCCTCATGAACCAGTGGAATGCTGCGAGAGGGCCATCAACATTTCGTACAGCATACCTTGTAGGACCTTGTTGTACGGGCATGACATTAGCTCTGGCGTATCTTCCAGCAGCTTGCTTTATAGGTTTCTTGTTCCATGATGTGGCATCCTTAGATACATAGGCTTCAATGGCAAGACTTGTGCTTATAGTTGATGACCTCTTAGCTCCTCTACGACCACAACTAAGATTCCTCACAGATGATACTGACACCGAGGACTCCTGCCTTCTTCCCCGTCCAGCACAGCCTCGACCTTTGCCTCGACCTGTAACTTGACTCTTTGCTGCAGGCGATGTTACCGGCTCAACATCAGTCTCACATTCAGTTGGTGACCAACTGCTGTCGCCATCTGAATCATCCCACAAAACCTTTGATTGGTTAATGTTGGAGAATTGGTCTACTCTAGGAGGGGTTTAAAAATGAGTTGTGAATGATCGGTCCGCATGCGCGGCGGTTTTTTGCTGATTACCGGCTGCCTTTGGTCGGTTGGTGTAAGAGTGTGTGTAAACGTGGGCAGCATCTTTGGTGAGTGGTAATTTATAGTTTGTGGTTATGGGGTACACAAGTAGTCAATATTTTAATTTATGAGCACGTGAGGGGGATTATTTAAGGATTTATGTTTCTGTTTGTTTGTAGGTAGCAATTTTAAAGGTCCCCTGAAGAAATTACATTGAAACGTCTGGCTGGTACCGGGGCGGTACGTTGCGATCTAAAAACTGATGTGCAGAGTTAAGTCCTCCTTTTTTGTGGAAAGTTGGGTATATTGCTCTAATTTTTGGAGTTATTGAAAGCATAAGAGTTTTTGACATCATAAGGAGTTATCAACAATATAAGGATGGACATTTCTTCTGAGTTTTATGTGATAGAGAACACAGAGGTCGCTGATGTTATATAACACAATTGCTGTAATTGGGTGTAAGCCTTAAGACAGCAGTGTTTTTTCTACTGAGACCTCGTGTGTATTTTGGATTCTCTCAGAGTGCTGAAAGTGAACGATAAAATTTATTCTTTTGCCATCTGAATCATGACTGTCATCATCAGATTTATCGCCCGAACTTGGCTGATATGCTTCTTCGCTTGCTGAATATGCTGCATCATCAGACGTCTCAGAGCCATCACTGTCAGCATCTAGTTGCAATATTTCTCTTACTTGGGCAGCTGAATACTTTTGTTTTGACATCATAAACAATAACCTAAAATAAATAAACAAAGATAAAGTTTAATAAAACACAAAGCAGTTTTACTATAGGTGTACAATTATCGTGATGAACGAGCTGAAAGCCTTTAGATTTCATCGGAAATAATGAGAGAACGTATGATATCAATTACAGAAAATGTGTAATTTTCATAAAATAAGAGTACAAAAAATAAATGATACATAACACAGGTACACTAAAAAAATTTTTTTTTAAACTGCCTCTAATGTTTCGATTGATTTTTACGTTTTTTGGTGCGCTGAATCCAAATCTGGTAACCAATTTGCTCCATCACGTACAGATTGTTTGCTACATTGGGTTAGCAGTTTGAGGTGAACGTTTCAGATTGAGTGCGATCGAGATAAAAGTTTCTTGGATGAATTCTTTATACTAATTGTTTAGTAGTTATTCAAATAAGAATAAAGAAAATTGTAACAAGGCAGCACATAAGAATAGAGTAATGTCAACAAAACACACTGTGATGGTAGCAAAATTGTCTGCACTTAAAACAGCCACATACATGTGCACAAACATTGAGCATATAAGAGCGAGGATAGACACAAAGCAAAGCAAAGAAATGTGCAAAAAATGTTGTACAGGTATGTATGTAAGAATAGAAAACGCAAACCGCACCATTGCAATACATGAAGACAAACACCCCATGGTGTGAAAATAAAATTCTAATAAATGAGATCCGACACTGTGGTAATAACTAGCAAATTTTTATTTCAAAGTTTAGTAAAAACACGATATTTGTCAACACAGTTTAGATTTTAAAGTCATTCTTGGGTCAATCAATCTCCTGGTGGGCACGTTTCTTCTTCCCCCGAATGCTTCTCTTGGTGCGCTGTTTGGCGTATTTTTCATCTGGGGTTTCCCGCAGCAGCAACCAGCAGAAATCAGCCATCATAGTGGTGTTCCATCTTCCTTGGTACCTTCTCTCTGCGTCCTTGATGTCCTGGTGAAACCTTTCACCTTGTTCTTCACTGTACGCCCCCAAGTTTTCGGGAAAGTAGTTCACATGGGAGTGCAAGAAATGGACTTTCAGGCTCATGTTACAGCCTTGTTCTTTGAAGGCATTGAGCATCCTGGCAACAATATCCTTATAGTTCTCATCCCGCCTGTTCCCCAAGAATTTGAGAACAACATCCTTGAAGGAATCCCAGGCTTCTTTTTCCTTCTCAGACATCGTTTCAGCGAATGCTCCATCTGAAATGAGTTTCCTTATATCAGGGCCAACAAACACTCCTTCCTTTAGCTTTGCTTCAGAAAGTCGGGGGAACTTTGAGCAAAGGTACCGAAAGCACTCACCATCTTTTGGAAGGGACTTGATGAATTGCTTAATGAGACCCAACTTAATGTGGAGAGGTGGTAATAGAATTTTATCACGAGGTACCAAGCTCTCATGAAGAACATTTTTCTCACCGGGTCTCAAATACTCCCGAATTGGCCAGTCTTTTTTCCCCCAGTGTAGGTCGCGGGCCCGGCTATCCCACAAGCAAAGGAAGCAGGGATATTTGGTGAAACCGGATTGCTGCCCTAATAGCATGGATAGAATTTTAAAGTCTCCACAAATCATCCACTAATGCTCATCATAACGAATTTTCTGAAGAATCAGGGCCAAATTCTCATATTTTTCTTGGAGAATAACAGAGTGAGCAATAGGAACTGAAGTGAATGTGTTGCCATTATGAAGAAGAACACCTTTTATGCTGTCTTTTGACGAATCAATGAACAGCCGCCATTCAGCAGGATCATACTTGAGTTTAAACTTTTCCATCACTCCGTATATATCGTTGCAAAATACCAAATCTTCCTCTTTGCTGAAATACTTCAAAAATTGTGTCTCGCGGTTGCGGTACCAATAAAAAGTTGTTCCTGGTGACAATAGATTTTTTCTGTTTAAGCCGAGAACCTAGCAGTTGGGCAGCATCTTTTGGGAGTCCTAAATCCCGGACTAAATCATTCAATTCAGCTTGAGAGAAAAGTTCAGGTTTCGGATCTGGTTCAGTTTCAAACTCGGAAGTACTGGACTCATCGGGAAAAGCCATCTGATGAGTCTCATCATGATCAGAACCGTCCACACAAATATGATCCAAAGATTTTGGTGGTTCAGGCACAGGTACTTCGTTGCTATGAGGCATAGGCCTAATTGCTGAGGGAAGGTTGGGGTAACTTATTACGTTCTTATTTTTTAAGTTGTATCCCTTCACAATGCAAGAGCAAAAATAGCAGTCACTGCTGTGGTCTCTTTGTTCACGCCACATCATAGGTATTCCGAAACAAAATGCTTGTTTTTTACTTTTCATCCATAAGCGTAGATCTTCCTCACATGTCTTGCACACTTTGTGAGGAGCCCACGGTTTGTCTTGATCGCCTAACTTCAAACCGAAATAGGCGAAATATACTTTTTTAATAAATGCAGAAATGTTCCTCTGCCGCTTTTTCACGGTATATTCCCCACAAATTAAACAAAAATTGTCCGGAGAGTTGACGCAACCTCTGGTTCTGTGAGCCATCACAAATACACAGCACTGCAAACTACAACTGTAGTGAACCACTTCGGAATAAAGCTGGATTACGACTGAGCAAACAAAAGGTAATAATGAACTTGCAAGAAACTGAAATTTGACAGGAACGTTCATGTCGCAACCACCGTGTTTGAGCGAGCGAACGAGGCGAGGCGAACAGGAAAGAACATGCGCCAGCGCGAGTACTGGATTTAGCCCCCCGCCTCCCAATTGTCCTGTTAATGTATAAAATGAATACAAAACACTCTAAAATATCATGAGGGAGTGTTTCTAGTTAGTTAACCATTACAACCTCTATTTTGGGCCAAGAAAATAAACTGCAGTCGGCTAAAAAGAAATTATGTGAACATTCCTTATATGGGTAAGAAATCTAATTTTGCAAGAAAACGTGACGTGATGGAACATTTTGGCTATTTTTCCTGGATTCAGCACCCCAAAATCTATAGGAATCAGTTGCAAAACTGGAGGCAGTTTTTTGGTAGTGTACCTGTGTAATTAATGATAAATACCTTTGTCAGATCAAAAAATTCACAAAACTGCAAATTGTATCACGATCCAAACCGGACGTAAGCAACTGGGGTCAAAAATGACCCCACTGGTACTCTGTGCTGCAATTCATCTCTAGCGTCACCTAGCGGATGAAAATTATTCCTCTCATGGCGCAATATAAAGAGAATACTGACATGTGAAAAGTCATAAAAAGATTGCATTCTTGAACAACTAGTTTCCGAGATAAGCATTGTGAAACTTGCAATGGGGTCACTTTTGACCCCATCGGTACTCCCAGGGTTAAAAGATAACCAGTTAGCGACTGAATAATGCAGTGCTTTTCAAACGTTTATCCCATATGACCCCATTTTAACGACTGAAAATTCACATGACCCCAGATGATAATGAAATCAAAATAGCAGGTCTCCAATTTCCTTCCCCTCCCTCCACTCATCAAAAGCAGAAAGCAGCCGCAACAGAAGGGGCAATAGCAGTAGCAGTCAGCATAGGGCCCCTTGTGTCAGTGTGCAGTGTATGCTTACAGACCCCAGTACTTAACATGGGTTTACAGTCCTATAGGAAGCCTACCAGGAGGGGGCACAGGACTATGAATGCTCATTGGCTCACAGGCCACATGCTGACTGTTGACTGCCACTACTTAGCATAGGTCATAGTGAAAGTCCAGAGAGAAGGGGAAATGGCCATATTTCTGTGACCCCATCCACTGATGATGTGACCCCACTTGGGGTCCCGACCCCAAGTTTGGAAACCACTGGAATAACCCCACTAACTGGTTATACTCGGATGCCACCCCATTCCACCCCTGGAATATCCTACACTAAGCAGCTAGCATTTGGACATTTAGTGGCTCACACCAGACATACTCGCGTGTATTTGGCTCCTCTGCATTTTTAGCAATTTTCAGAGTTTCTTCAGTCATCCATTTTTGGCCATTTTTGAACATAAGAACATAAGATATGCCATACTGGGTAAGACCATGGTCCATGAAGCCCAGTATCCTGTTTCCAACAGTGGCCAGTCCAGGTTATACGTACCTAGCAGTTTCCCCAAAAGACACAGGTTCCACAATGCTTGTACCGGGTCAAGCATTGATATCCTGGGTCCCTTCTTAATAATGGGTTATGGACCTTTCCTCCAGGAACTTGTCCAAACAATTTTTAAACCCAGCTACACTAACAGCCTTTACTACATCCTCCGATAACAAATTCCAGAGTTTGATTACACGTTGAGTGAAAAAATATTTTCTTTTATTAGTCTTAAATAGTTTACCCTGTAGCTTCATTGCATGTCCCCTAGTCTTTCTATATTCTGATAATGTAAACAATCGATCTACGTTTACCTGTTCCACTCTGTTCATTAATTTATAGACTTCTATCATATCTCCCCTCAGCCGTCTCTTTTCCAGGTTAAAGAGCCCTAACCTTTTTTAGCCTTGCTTCATAGGAGTATCCTTCCATCCCTTTACCATTTTGGTGGCTCTCCTCTGAAACATTTCTAATAACGCTATATCCTTTTTAAGATATGGTGACCAGAATTGTACACAATATTCAAGGTGCGGTCTCACCATGGAACGATATAGAAGCATTATAATATCTTTTGTTTTATTTTCCATTCCTTTCCTTATGATACATAGCAGTGTATTTGCTCTCTTGGCCGCCGCTGCACTCTGAGCCGATGGTTTTAACATGTTATCCACAATGACGCCTAAATCTTTTTCCTGGGTGGTGGTTCCTAATGTGGAACCTTGCATCTTGTAACAATAGTTTGGGTTGTTCTTCCCAAGTTGCATAACTTTGCACTTGTCCACATTAAATTTCATCTGCCATTTTGATGCCCAGTCTTCCAATTTATCAAGTTCCTCTTGCAATTTTACACAATCCTCTTGGTTTTTAACAACTTTAAATAGTTTTGTGTCATCTGCAAATTTGATAACCTCACTAGTTATTCCCTTTTCTAGGTCATTTATGAATATGTCAAAAAGCAGCGGACCAAGCACAGATCCCTGGGGTACACCACTATTCACCTTTCTCCATTGGGAAAATTGGCCATTTAGCCCTACCCTCTTCTTTCTATCTTTTAACCAGTTCCTGATCCACAATAGTACACTGCCTTCTATCCCATAACTCTTTAGTTTTGCCAAAAGTCTTTGATGAGGGACCTTGTCAAAGGTTTTCTGAAAGTCCAGATACACTATATCAACTGACTCACCTTTGTCCACCTGTTTATTCACACCTTCAAAATAACATAACAGATTAGTAAGACAAGATCTTCCTTATCTAAAGCCATATTGGCTATCTCCCATTAGGCCATGACTGTCTACATGCTGATTAATTTTGTTATTTATGATGGTTTCTACCATTTTTCCCGGTGCTGATGCCAGTCTCACTGGTCTGTAGTTTCCGGGATCACCCCTGGAACCCTTTATAAAAATTGGCGTTACATTGGCGATCCTCCAATCTTCAGGTATTACAGATGATTTTAATGAAAATTCACAGATTACTATTAGCAGGTCTGCAATCTCATATTTCAGTTCTTTCAACACCCTTCGATGTATACCATCCGGCCCAGGTGATTTGCTACTTTTCAGTTTATCTAATAGTGGTAATACATCTTCCCGATGTACCGATATTTCCTTCAATTCTTCCGCACCTTTATATGCCACTTCAGTCATGGGTAACATCCCTACATCTTCCTCAGTAAAGACCAAAGCAAGGAATTAATTCAGTCTCTCTGCTATCGCCTTGTCGCCTCTTAGTGCCCCTTTAACCCCTCTATCATCTAATGGACGAACTGACTCTCTTTATTTCGCGTTTTTGCTTCCGCAGCAAGCTTCTTCTCAAATTTCCCCTTTGCCTGCCTTATCAATGCCTTGCATTTGACTTGCCAGTGCTTGTGCTGTTTCCAGGATTAGCTGATGCTAGGCCCTGAGTGACTATTAAATTTAAACTACAAGCTCTCTGCTGGGTATGAAATGTAACCAGAAAGTTCTCTTCTGTGTTTTAAATTTAAACTTAAACTGCTGCTACTAGGCCCTGACTGATTTAACAAAAAATAGTGTGTTCACAGATTAATTAGCTTTAATAGAAATAAATTTAAACTAAAAGTACTTTGCTGATGCTAGGCCCTGAGTGACTATTAAATTTAAACTACAAGCTCTCTGCTGGGTTCCATATTTAACCAGAAAGCTCTCTTCTGTGTTTTAAATTTAAACTAAAAGTACTTTGCTGATACTAGGCCCTGAGTGACTATTACATTTAAACTACAAGCTCTCTGATGGGTATGAAATGTAACCAGAAAGTTCTTTTCTGTGTTTTAAATTTAAACTTAAACTGCTGCTACTAGGCCCTGACTGATTTAACAAAAAATAGTGGGTTCAAAGATTAATTAGATTTAATAGAAAGAATTCCTTTCAGAAAATTCCCAGAAGTATTGCAGATCTTTCTCCAGAAGTAAACGTCCCCTTTTCTAGTCCTTGTTCTCTTTCCCCAGTAGGTCATGTATTGTTATTCTCTGAAATGTATTGGTTTAATATTTGCATTGTTGCCTTTGGATAGGTAGAGTATAGTGCTTTGTGAGTCCTGGTAGTGCTGTTATGATACGGTGGGTTTGCTATGGGTTTAAATGGGCAGTGTTTGTAGTAGTTTCTAATGTGCCTGGCAGTTGGCACTGGATTATAGTAATGAAGAAATCTTTCAGTCTTTCTTTATCCATACACTCATGTTTACTAAAAGTTAGTGTATGGTAACATTATGCAAATATTTATGCAAATGAGGCCCCTTATGCAAAAGAGGCCCCGCACCGAGTCTCCGCACATGGCCTCACACTCCCCTTGGGCCACCCCTGTGCACCAGGTCATAGTCACTGTGACAGCCACCCCTACCCTAATACAATGCTGACATGATAGCATAGTGGCGCAAATTCTTTTTGACTGCTGCAGTATGTATATGTGCTGCCACTGTCACAGCAGAGTTATACCAGACATTGCAGATGTACACCATTGGCAGCCATCTTGTCAGCCTAGTGGACCAGTCAGCCTCATTGTATTGCTCACATGACACCTCCTTTGCCAGTTTGACACCAACATAAAAGTACCCTTTATTGATAGGGCACCATGCTGTTACTGCCAATGGAACTCTACTATCACTAAATTGAGAGCTACAATGGGAGGAACACATTGCATACATTAAATAGGCTCTTTCACCTCAAAAATAGCCCTTAACCCTGGGAGTACACAACGCGTATCTCGGAAACTAGTTGTTCAAGAATGCAATCTTTTTATGACTTTTCACATTTCTTATGTTCTTGCTGAGAATGTTCTCAAACAAATAGTATTCTTCCAGAAGGCTCAGAAGCACTTCTGATGGGGGTGGGAAGGCTATGAAGACAGGATCTTTGCTCTGGCATCAGGAGCATAATAACTAAAATAGGAATGAGACCAGGAAATGATTTGTCACGAATCAGTAAGGGAGTTTTGTTGCTGAAGCTAAGATAACCCTAACAGGATGGTACATTGATAACCCATGATATCAAACTTAATGAGAAATACTGTTGATATTTCTCATGTCATTTCAAATGAATGAATATTTCTAGTGCACATCCCCTGGCAAAGTACACACAACGGGGTCTATTCCGTTCCACGAATAGCGTCCCCTGTTTCCATCCCCGACAAAGCCTCCCCGTACAAACAAGGAGCACACTCCTCCATTAACCTTAATCAGGTGTGCTCCCTAGCTGGTAAGCTGGTAAATGATCTGTGGGTATGCTTATACTTGTGCTACCTCTCACAAGTAATACACAAAAATACATTTCTTAAACAAGTGAAAGGTAGCTAAATTTGCCATATTGTGTTAACTTCTATCTGAAACTGCTTGCTACACAAAGAGCGTAACCAATGGAGAGTAGAGTAATGATCCATTTAAAAGAATCCGCAGGGTAAGGTATATAAGGCACTGTGTTTGTACTGATGACATTAAAGTAATGTTACAGCAATGCATTAACTCTGACATAGGCAATAACAAATGGTTTGCAATGGATATGCTTCCAAATTTGAGATTGATTGCTCTACATACAAGTTACCAAACTCACACTACAGCTCTTAGGACTTCTCTCACTCAGAAAGAATTAATTTCACTACTAGACAAAACGGAACTAGATAAGCAGCTTACAGATGTATCACTGAGAATTACAGCAGTGCTTCTCGCATCACATCAAGATCAATGAGCAGTTCCAGAGCGTACACATTTTTGTTTATTGCACAGCAACTATTACTCTTTAGTGTCATGGCTTATCTTTTCAATATATTCTTTTATAGTAAAAGTAGAACTTCAAGTCCATTTGGATTTTGGCCTATGGCCCCCAGTCATTTTGGTTTGTGCCGGCATCATTCCTCGCTGACTGCGTGCCATCCCCATATCTGCACCTGGCTTCTTGCTGCTGCATTTCATCATTTCCATTCCAGAAATCAGCTTTTTAATCTCACTTTCTCTTGACATGTCACAACCAGTACAGTATGCTACAGAGAACTGTGATTGCTGTCGTTCATGTTGAACAATTTCATTTTCACACCTTTGTCTGGGTTGTAAATAAGATGGAATTTCTCAGTGTTACTAGTTTCACAGCTATAGGGGCAGCAGCAGCAGCAGCAGCAGCAATCATTGCACTCGTCCTACCAACAATGGAAATGGTAAGACTTATCTTTCTCTTTTTTTGACTCACAGCTGTCTCCTGCTTTTTTGGATGTCCATCTTCACTGAAGTCTGTCCTAACTGGACAATGACATTATGAGCCTTTTTCACAGCAATCTAGTGGATGACAGCAGATAAGGGCTAGTTGATCCGTCCAGTCTGCCCAATTGTTTTAGTTTCTGGTTCTCACTCATACTACTTTTGATAATTCCTTCACCTGGCACAGTTATTGTGGTAGTCCCTTGGCTAACAGCCATGAACTGTGGTTTTCTCTTGAACATAGCACAAATGTCCTCCTGAGATTGCCAATAGAAACATAGAAACATGACGGCAGAAAAAGACAAAAAATGGCCTATCTAGTCTGCCCTTCCGTATCAACCACTACAACAGTCCCCTTTTTTCCTTTAGAGATCCTCTGTGTTTGTCCCATGCTCTTTTGAATTCAGACACTGTCCTCATCTCCACCACCTCCACTGAGAGACTATTCCACGGATCCACACTCTTTCTATAAAAAAATGTTTCCGCATATTACTCCTGAGTCTATTCCCTTTCATCCTCATCCTATGTCCCCTCGTAGCAGAGCTTGCTTTCAATCAAAAGAGGTTCTCCTCCTGTGCATTTATGCCACAGAGGTATTTAAACGTCTCAGTCATATCACCTCTATCCCACCTTTTCTCTAAAATATACGTTAAGATCCTTAAGTCTGTCCTCATATGCTTTATAATGAAGACTATTAACCATTTTAGTAGCCACCCTCTGTACTGATTCCAGCCTGTTTATATCCTTTTGCAGCTAATGCCATCCATCAAGTTGGCATTAGTTTCACCTGCGACATCTACAAAATGTGTGGTTACTGCGTGCTGCCGATACTTGCAGTAATCACACATTACTGGCCCTCCCACTCCACTCACTCTCTGTCCACACCCTTCCCAAGCATGCAGCTACTGCACGATCTACAGAAATCACTATGATAGCTGCTTTCTTGGCGTGCTTTTCCCACATTGTTGCCACATTAGCAGCTAATGCGTTTTAGTAAACAAACCCAAAATATTTTCTTTTCTCTGAATTAATGGGAGGATGCCGGCCATGCTCCCAACAAATACTGCTGAGATTTTGCAGTTACCATATGTTCACTTTTACAAACGAATGTATGGTAACTACAAATTTTTACCACACTTTAGTAAAAGGACCCCTAAGTTTAGGCCTTCTGGAAGTCAACATCCTTGGGGTCAGGGTTAGATTGAGAGACAAAAGTTTAGCATCCAAACATAGGTGTTACAACAGCATACCTAATGCTTGGCTGCAACTATAATTTGACCCCATATAGTTTAGAAATGTTCTCAATCAACGTGTTTTCTTGTAGAATGCTTCAATTTCTTGTATTTTCTCCCTTGAAATAATTTACGGTTCTTAGATGAGGGATGATAACCAGGGCAAGGATAAGCCTGGCCGCAAGTGACTCATCTTTCTTCATCTGGACACACTTCTTAACTTATTCTGTTCCTACTTGGTGAATACAGCTCTCCCGCTAATCTTAATTACAATGCATTTCAGTAACCCACAGAGCAAAGACTACAGACATTCAAATGCTGCTTGTTATTATATCGTGAGGTAAATAAGAGAAAACTAGTTCGGATTGTTGGTTAGAAAAAGTAATCTCTTTGTGATGAGTTCTTTCTAGCTATCAAAGTCCAGCTAAGAACTTTAACATGAAGATACCTTAATCCAGAATATTAGATATATGATACCAGTGGGTTTTCACAGAAAAGAAATACAGTAGGTTAAGGAACTGCTGTAAAAGCATGCTCTGATGTTTTATCATGAAAAAGAAAGCAAATAATCAGTTTTACTTCCTATTTCACAGTGACTTCCCCGTCACAGCATGCTACTACTGACAACTGTAGTTTTACAAGACAAAATAATAGTGGATTCTTAGTGTTAGTACTTAATTTTTCCTGCTCTATTTTTCTTGTGTTCTCTCCCACTGTCTCTGTTATCAGTAATCTTTCTCTGTATGGTTCTTTGGAGGACGGGGGAGGAAGAAGACATTTTATATCAACAACATTCTTCAAACAAACTAGTACATATTTCCTGATATAATAAACAGATTTTGTTTATAGTTTCTGTTCTACAAAACTACAGTGATTGTAACTATCAAGGAGAAATTTGAACACTTCATAATGCCTCCTTCATTGGTATGAAAACATTCAATATATGAATTTCTGTTTACTAAGTACGTAAGTAAACATTAGAGTAGGATTTTCCATGTAGAAAATTATGCGAGAAATGGAGTCAGTTTATAGCCACAGGTGCTAACCAGTAGAAACGTAGAAATATGACCACAGAAAAAGACCACATGGCCTATCTAGTCTGTCCTTCCATATCAACCGCTACAACAGTCCCCTTTTTTCCTTTAGAGATCCTCTGTGTTTGTCCCATGCTTTTTTGAATTCAGATATTGTCCTCATCTCTACCACCTCCACTGAGAGACTATTCCATGGATCCACCACTCTTTCCATAAAGAAATATTTCCGCATATCACTCCTGAATCTATCCCCTTTCAACCTCATCCCATGCCCCCTCGTAGCAGAGCTTGCTTTCAATCGAAAGAAGCTCTACCCCTGTGCATTTATGCCACGGAGGTATTTAAACATCTCAGTCATATCACCTCTATCTCGCCTTTCCTCTAAGTGTTACATATTAAGATCCTTAAGTCTGTCCTCATATGCTTTATAATGAAGACCACTAACCTCTGTACCGACTCCAGCCTGTTTATATCTTTTTGAAGTTGCGGTCTCCAGAATTGCACACAATACTCTAAATGAGGTTGCACCAGAGGCACTATCATCTCCTTTCTTCTGCTGGTCATTCCGCTCCCTATGCACCCAAGCATCCTTCTAACTTTTGCTGTTGCCTTTTCTACCTGTTTAGTTACCTTAAGATCATCAGACACAATCACACCTAGGTCCCGCTCTTCTTTAGTGGACTAAAGTACTTCACCCCCTATACTATATTGCTCCCTTGGATTGCTGCAGACCCAATGCATGACCTTGCATTTTTTAACATTAAATCTCAGCTGTCAAATTCTAGACCATTCTTCAAGCTTAGCTAGATCCCTCCTCATGTTATCTACACCTTCCTGGGTGTCTACTCTATTGCAGATTTTGGTATCATCCACAAAGAGGCAAACCTTACCCGACAACCCTTCTGCTATATCACTAACAAAGATGTTAAAAAGAATCGGACCAGGGGGGCGGAGCCTGATGTCCAGCGGGTAGGACGCTTTGCGTTGAAGCTCCCGAGAGGCCTACTCAGAATCCTGACTTAATACCTATATAAATTTACTATTTCGCTCCGAGCTGACCGGGGCACCTCGGGGGGATGGCGGCCCACAAACCAGCGCGCTTGGACTTCGGGTCTCCTTCTTCTTCTCACGGAAAACGCTCCAAAACAGAGGTATCCTCCCCGCAGAAGATGGTTCCATTTCGTGAAAACCCCGCAATGCACCTGGAGATTTTGGAGGAAATACGCGGCGTGAAGGAATTGGTGCAGTCTAATGGAGAAGCGCTTCGAGCCATGCGAGAAGACTTTGGAGTGCTCCAGGACCGACTTGAAGGTCTTTCATTACGGCAGGACAATATGGCGGGGGTCCTCGACTCGCACGAGGTGCGCTTGGGCAAACTGGACAAGGCTGAGCGCCAGATACAGAATCTTCAAAAGGAGTTGGAAGATAGCAATAATCGCGCCCGTCGCAACAATGTGAGGCTCCTCGGAATGCCGGAGGGGGTGGAAGCAGGAGATATAAGAGAATTCTTGCTCAAAACTCTTCCCTCCTTGCTGAAGATCACTTTTCACAGAGAACTGGAAATCGATCGAGCACACCGTGTTCCTGCCCGCATGGCGCTCAACCGCACGACCCCCGGCCTATTATCTTTAGCTTGCTACGATATCAACAAGTGGAACAAATTTTACATGCTGCCCGAGCGAATCATCATTTGGAATATGAAGGTCGTAAGGTCTCTTTCTTTCCTGATTTGGCAAAGCCTACCGTTGACCGTCGGAAGAAACTCCTTGCTCTTCGCCCTCGACTTCAACAGCTACAGGCTCGCTTTGGCCTGTTGTATCCAGCGAAGCTCCGAGTGACTCTCCACAACCAGACCAGGACGTTCGAGGATCCTGATCTATTATCAACATTTTTGGACTCCAAAAAAGCAGAACAGATGCGCTAATCCCAAATCTTGGACTCTTATCTGCCGGCTCTGTCCGCCATTTTGAAGGGCCCGATGCGGCGGTCATAGCCCAGCACAGAAATAGCCTGGGCTTTCTTTCTTTCTCTGTATGACTTTTGTCTTTGGTCTCCTATCCCTTCATGATGTGTGCCTCGGTCGGATTCGGAGCACGCACAGTCCTACAGGTTATATGTTTTTTCAATTTCGGCCTTCTCTGGGGTTTCTCCCCGCAGACACATGGTCGCCAGTAATTTTGGGGTTTTGCTTCTCCTCTACCGTACTGCGGTTTTCTTTGTTAATGTGGGGCGCTTCATTGTATTATATTAGCTTATTTTTCCTATGTCATGTGTACAGCCAGATACAGTCAGTTTGAGGGACACAGTGAAATTATGTGTGCTATCATGCTCAGAATTTTAACTTTTCTGAATGGCCTCATGTAAAATCTTATTATTCATCGTCAAAGGCATTGCTGGTCCACTCAGAAGAAAGAAAATCCTTAGCTATCTTAGCCACGAGCACGTTGATTAGGTGTTTCTTCAGGAAACGCATTACACTCTGCTGAAACACTGAGACTCGATGCTGGGCCTCGCATGGTGGCTGCCTATTCTCCCACCGTTTCCGGATGGTGCGGGATGGCCATACTGGTTGGGAGGTCTTTGCACGCTGCTGTGCCTGATGTTGGCGCTGACATGGAGGGTAGATGGGCCCGTGTGCACCTTGGGGTTGGAGATGGTGAATTCACAGTTTTGCGCAGTTGGCCTCGGCCTCCGCCAATGCTCCATTAATACTTGGTGGCGATTTTACTCGAGTGTTCCCTCAATCTTTTCTTCTCAAACAAGGTGCTCGTTGGTTGGAGGCTCCAGTGCCGAGCAGACCTGTGTGGCTAGATATAGTAGCGGGCCTTTGCTCACCGATTCCTCTTACCTTACTCCCTGGTGTGACTCTCCCATTAGACTCCCACTATCCACCAATGTTTTTCGACACTTTAGGTGCCTTTAATACTCCTATGCAACCTTTCGACTCCCGACTCTGGTCAGTGCAACTTCAGCATTGCATTCGGAGCACTGGAGTACTCCCGCCATCGGCACTCTCTGCATAAGGTTGATTGGAGACTTCCGATCTCTCGGTAGTTCACCGGGTGTAGCATCCAATTTTACTGAACCTTATGTAATGCTATCACTAGAGATGCCTCTATGGCGCAGAAAGTATGGGAGAGAGAATTGCATGTAACTTTAACCTCGGAGCAGTGGAGCCTTGTCTGGAGCAGAGGGACACAGGTTCCCGACCCGCCTCACTCACTCAGACCCTCTTCTTTCTAGCCCACCGGTGTTTTTACACTCCTCACAGTTTAGACAAATGGAACACTACTCAGGGTAATGGTTGCTGGACACGTCCTGTGGCCATTGGTTTATTACTTCATTTCATGTTATGCATGAATATCCCGCACTGCAGTGTAACTGGCGTCGGGTCTGGGGTCGTATTTAGTCTATATTGCACTCTCAGGAGTCCCTTTCTTGGAGGATAGTGGGACTTCGCCCAGTTGCGGGGATCCCCTCTCTCCCAAGAAATGGCTTATCTCCTTTTGAACTTTATGCTTGGCATTGCTGTTTCCCTAATTAAGTAATACTGGGAAATTAGTTCCCATCTGAGCCTCAATGAATGGTGGTGGAATCATGCCTGTCTCTACAGTAAATATGAACAAATACCTCGTCTGTGCGCTTCCTCCGTTCAGACTCCTTCTCATTGGTCTCAATGGAAGATGTTCAATGAATATGTACATTTTGCTAAATGCTCTCATCTGACTGTCTAACTTTGTATATATCTCTGTCTCATGATCATGCTGTATTGTGGATACTTTTTGATCGTTTGATGTATAATCACTGTTAATTGGAAGCGCTCACATGCTGATACAAACGGGTAGAGAAGAAGCACCGGGGTGGGGGGTAATGGGTTTACTTTTCCTTCTTGTATCCTTGTTTTGTCTCTTTTGGTGTGTTGTTTCTTTTGTTTGTTGCAAAATGAAAATAAAAGTTTCAAAAAAAAAAAAAAGAATCGGACCAAGGACAGATTCCTGGGGCACACCATTGGTAACCTCCTTCTCTTCAGAGTCAGCTCCATTTACCTGTACCCTTTGTCGCCTCCCACTCAACCAATTTCTAACCCAAGCAGTAACTTTAGGGTCCATCCCTAGGGTGCTCAGTTTGTTTATAAGTCGCTCGTGAGGAACAGTGTCAAAGGCTTTACTGAAATCTAAATACACCACATTCAGGGCTCTCCCTCGGTCCAACTCCCTGGTCAACCAGTCAAAGAAATCAATCAGATTTGTCTGACAAGACCTGCCTCTGGTGAATCCATGCTGCCTCGGATCCTGTAATCCACTGGACTCCAGAAACCTCACTATTTTCTCTTTCAGCAGCGTTTCCATTACTCATCACAGCGTTTCCAATAATTTAAACTAACCAGACTGTAGTTTTCAATCACATACTTACTTCCGCTTTTGTGTAAAGGGACCACACAAGCCTCTCTCCAGTCCTTTGGCACCATTCCCGACTCCAACGAGACATTGAAAAGCTCCTAGAACGTCCCCAAGGAGGGGGAGGGGGGAGGAACGCGCGTTAATGTCACGTAATGATCGTTAACGTTACATAACGCGCGTGGAGGAGAGGGAGGAGGGGAGGAGGGGGGAGGGGGAGGAATGCGTTAATGTCACGTAATGATCGTTAATGTTACATAACGCGCGTGGAGGAGGGGGGAGGAGAGGGGGGAGGGGAGGGGGGAGGAGAGGGAGGGGGAGGAGGGGGGAGGAACACGCATTAATGTCACGTAATGATCGTTAACGTAACATAACGCGCGTGGAGGAGAGGCGGGGAGGAGAGGGAGGGAGGGAGGGAGGGGGAGGGGGAGGGGGAGGAGGGGGAGGGGGAGGAGGAGGAGGGGGGAAGGAGGGGGGGAGGGGGAGGAGGAGGAGGGGGGGGGGGAGGGGGGAGGGAGGGGGAGGAGAGGGAGGTGGGAGGAGGGGGAGGGGAGAGGGGGAAGAGAGGGGGGAGGGGAGGGGGAGGAGAGGGGGGAGGAACGCGCGTTAATGTCAAGTAACAATCGTTAACGTTACATAACGCGCGTGGAGGATAGGGGAGGAGAGGGGGGAAGGAGAGGGGGAGGGGTGAGGCGAGGGGGAGGGGGAGGGGGAGGAGGGGGAGGGGGAGGAGAGGGGGGAGGAACGCGCGTTAATGTCACGTAATGATCGTTAACGTTACATAACGCGCGTGGAGGAGAGGGGGAGGAGAGGAAGGGAGGGGGGAGGGGGGGTGGAGGGGGAGGGAGGGGGGAGGAGGGGGAGGGGGAGGGGGGAGGAGGGGGGAGGAGGAGGAGGGGAGGGAGGGGGAGGGGGAGGAGAAGGAGGGGAGGAGGGGAGGGAGGGGGAGGGGGAGTGGGGGGGAGGAGGGAGGGGGAGGTGAGGAGGGGAGGGGGAGGGGGGGGAGGAACGCGCGTTAATGTCATGTAATGATCGTTAACATTACATAACGCGCGTGGAGGAGGGGGGAGGAGAGGGGAGGGGAGGGGGGAGGAGGGGGGAGGAGGGGGAGGGGGAGGGGGAGGGAGGGATGGGAGGAGGGGGGGAGGAACGCGTGTTAATGTCACATAATGATCGTTAACGTTACATAACGCGCGTGGAGGAGAGGGGGAGGAGAGGGAGGGAGGGGGAGGAGGGGAGGAGGGGGAGGGGGAGGGAGGGGGGAGGAGGGGGGAGGGGGAGGAGGGAGGGAGGGGGAGGGGGATGAGGAGGAGGGGGGTAGGAGGGGACATAGGGGGAGGAGGATGAGGGGAGGGGGAGGAGGGGGAGGGAGGGGGGAGGTGGGAGGAAAGGGAGGGGGGGAGGGGAGGGGAGAGGAGGGGAGGAGAGGGGGGGGGGGGAGGAGAGGGGGAGGAGAGGAGGGGGGAGGAATGTGCGTTAATGTCACGTAACGATCGTTAATGTTACATAACGCGTGTGGAGGAGGGGGGAGGAGAGGGGGAGGAGAGGGGGGAGGAGGGGGGGAGGGAGGGGAGGAGGGGAGGAGGGGGAGTGGGGAGGGGGAGGAGAGGGAGGAGGGGGGAGGAGGAGAGGGGGGGAGCACATGTTAATGTCACGTAATGATCATTAACGTTACATAACGCACGTGGAGGAGAGGGGGGAGGAGAGGGGGGGGGGGGGGGGGAGGGGGAGGAGGGGGAGGGAGGGGGAGGGGGGGAGGGAGGGGGAGGGGGGATGGGGGAGGAGTGGGAGGCGGGGAGGAGGGGGGAGGAGGGGGGAGGGGGAGGGGGAGGAGGGAGGGGGGAGGAGGAGGGGGGAGGAGGGGAGGGAGGGGGGAGGGGGGGAGGAGGAGGAGGGGGGAGGAGGGGAGGGAGGGGGAGGAGAGGGAAGGGGGAGGAGGGGGGAGGAGGAGAGGGGGAGGTGGAGGAGAGGGGGGAACACGCGTTAATGTCACATAACGATCGTTAATGTTACATAACGCGCGTGGAGGAGGGGGGAGGAGAGGGGGAGGGGGAGGAGAGGGGGAGGGGGGAGGAGGGGGGAGGGGGAGGTGGGGGGAGGAGGAGAGGGGGAGGAACACGCGTTAATGTCACATAATGATCGTTAACAATACATAACGCGGGGGGAGGAGAGGGGGAGGGGGGAGGAGGGGGAGGGGGAGGGAGGGGGAGGAGGGCGGAGGGGGGGAGGAGGGGGAGGGGGGAGGAGAGGGGGAGGAATGCACGTTAATGTCACGTAACGATCGTTAACGTTACATAACGCGCGTTATGTAATGTTAACGCAGTTTAGTAAACATGCCCCTTATTCTTCCCATTTCCAGGTCATTTATGAATATGTTAAAAAGCAGTGGGACTAGCACAGGTGCCTGGTGTACTCTACTACTCACCTTTCTCCATAGATAAAATTGGCCATTTAGCCTTAGAAACATAGAAATGTGACAGCAGAAAAAGACCACATAGCCTATCTAGTCTGCCTTTCCATATCAACTACACTAGTACCCTTTTTTCCTTTAGAGATCTTCTGAGTTTGTCCCATGCTTTTTTGAATTCAGATACTGTCCTCATCTCTACCACCTCCACTGGGAGACTATTCCTTGCATCTACTACTCTTTCTGTAAATAACTATTTCTGCATATTACTCCTGAGTCTATCCCTTTTCATTCTCATCCTATGTCCCCTCATAGCAAAGCTTGCTTTTAATTGAAAGAGGCTCTTCTGTGCATTTATGCCACGGAGATATTTAACTATCTCTATCATATCTCCTCTATCCTGCCTTTCCTCTAAAGTATACATATTAAGATCTTTAAGTCTGTCCTCATAAGCTTTTTAATGAAGACGATTTTACTAACCACCTTCTGCATTGATTCCAACCTGCTTATATCCTTTTGAAGGTTCGGTCTCCAGAATTGCACACAATACTCCAAATGAGGTCGCACCAGAGACTTATATTGAGGTATTACCACTTCCTTTTTTCTGCTGGCCATTCCTCTCCCTATATACCCAAGCATCCTTCTAGCTTTCGCAGTCGCCTTTGCTATCTCTTTAGCTACTTTAAGATCATCAGACACAATGATGCCCAGGTTCCGCTCTTCTTTCATGGACTGAAGTGCCTAAATCCCTACACTGTACCGCTCCTTTGGATTTTTGCAGCCCAAATGCATGACCCTGCTGTTTTAGGATTAAATTCCAGCTGCCAAATTCTAGACCATTCTTCAAGCTTAGCTAGATCCCTCTTCATGCTATCTATTCCTTCCTGGGTGTCTACTCTATTGCAAATTTTTGTATGATCTGCAAACAAGCAAACCTTACCCAACAGTCCTTCCGTAATATCACTAACAAAGATGTTAAAAGGTAAGCTCCTTCTCCTCAGAGTGAGCTCCATTTACCTGTATCCTTCGTCGCTTCTCACCCAACCAATTTCTAACCCAATCAGTAAATTTAGGGTCCATCCCTGATTTAACTAACATAGAATTTTAAATTGACACTGAAGCAGTTGAATTGAAAGAATTCCCTTTTCCCCAAGATTTTGAGAATTTCCCTGCAGGAAAATACTTAACAGTGCAGATTCCTTTCCAACAGTAGCAGCTTCTCTCTCAGTATTCCTTCAAGGACATCTTTAAGAGAAAGAAATCTCATCTAACTACGGGGTTGATGAGTTGGGCATCTGAAAACATGCACTTAGAGGTGAAAATCATGGAGATGTCCACAGAGCCATTTTAAAAAGCCGGGTATATAGGTGTCCCTAGCGTGAAAATGTCCATGTAGCATGGGAGCGTGGTGGAGGCATGCCCTCGGCAAAGCATGCAAGTTGCACATTGAAATGAGATTTCAGAATGGCCCAATCATATTTAACTGACAAATTGGGGTGGAGACAGAACGATTTCAGAAGGCATTTATTGATGTCTTCTTTCACAGCTGTCATTCCCCTGGAATTTTGGGCGTTCTGCTTTGGATGCTCCATATTCTTCTTAAATGGCCCTTTTAATATGCCAGTTGACAAGGTTATGTCAGTGGACAGAGTATATTTCCATTGAATAATCTAAGGTTAGGGTCCCTTCATGATATTTCGAAAACTTGCTGAGCTGCAGTGGCATAAAGTAGAGTGGTTTAGAAGCATGTGTTATATTACTACAGCACCCCCTTGGGCAATGCTGACCACATAACTTCTTATTTCTCTAATAATTAGAGATCTAGGTGTGGACTTTTTTAAAGGGAATGAAAGGGACAAATATTTTCTCTTCTAATTCTTATGAAAATTAGAATATACTTTTGGAAAAATAGAAACAGGAGTACAGGTCTCATACAGGGACTATAATAGAAAAGTTTTACAATGTTATCAATTTTGGAGTTATGAAAAGGAGAAGTTTTTTTTCGACCCCTCCATTCCTGAGAAGAAAGAAGGAGGAGATGAACATAAAAAGGTTTCCCTGGCTGAAAAACCCATTTACATCAAGAGTGTGGAGACGTCCAAACGCGTGTGGTTTCAAGATGGCTGTTTGAGTCTGCGTCCCATTCCACTTGATGTCAAAACACAAAGGAAAGGCGATGACCTTCCCCCTCAGAGTCCCAGTCTGTGCTCTCCGGTCCTATGGACCATTTTGTGGGGATATCTAAGGCTGCAATTGAGGGGCTATGCTTGGAGTTGCTTGCAGTTAGCAAGGAGGAGCTACCGCAACTTACCAACCTGGATATCTCGCTGTCTCCTGATGCGCAGACGCTAATGCCATGCCCGGGTGACCTCCTCCCTTCATCTATTGAGTCTGAGCTTGCTTTGTTGGATTTCAGCAATGTATTGGGCCCAATTCAATGGGCCTCATTGGCTCAGGGGTGGGAGGAGATTCCCTGGGAGGAGTGGCTGTGGCAGAAGAATCAATGGCCAGCAACCCTGATGTTGGTAAACAGGCACCTGGAGTTATCCTGGATGTGTCAACCATCTCGTGTTCCTGTTCTTCTATATGGTCTAAGAAAATTACCCTTGAAATTATTTGGGAAGCCATATCTAAATTATCAGAAGTTGTTTCCAGACAAAATATTGAGATCTTTGCCAGAGTACATCAAAATTCGGAGAGTTTGGCTGTATGTGTAAGTACCGCTGGCAATTTAAAGCAAAACGTTGAAGATCATGATCACCAGTTAGCTACAATTTCTGATACAAATTTGGCTCTGATGAAGGATCATACTTCCTTAAGGCTCAAGCTAGAAACTTTGGAGAACTCTGTTCATGCTGTTAACCTGTGAGTTCTGAACTTTCCTAGAACATCTGGATTCTCCGCATTGGAGATGTTTACGAAAAATCTTTTGGAAGCTTTGTTGGTTCCCTCAGACCTTATACCACCAATAACAAAAGTTTACTATTTACCTTGGGTAAAAAAGTGCCAACCAGTTCTTATCTGATGCTAACATGGAAATGTTGAATGTCTCTGATATATTAGATGTCTAGGGACGTGAGTCTTATAAACCTGTTACTTGTTTCATGTGCTCTAGTGGCTGATAGAGACTGAATACTTAAGATGTATTTTAAGAAAAGATCTGTTCGTTTTTGTCGCTTCTCTGTTTCTATATTTCCGAATATTGCACGGGAGACACAAAAATGCCATAAGGAATTTCTCTTACTTAAACCTGGGTGACACAACCGGATGCTGCATTTCTCTTATGATTTCCCTGTAAATGTTTAATCTTGTATAAATCTGTTAGATATCTTTTTTCAACCATGTGACTTGCTTGCCTTTCTTAATGCTGGGTTATTGGTATCATCTAATACTGCTGACCATGTGGGGTGAAATGTGATAATGTCATGTGCCTCGGGATTCTCTGTAGACATTTGTTTTCCTTTTTAATTTAGTTAGGAGTGGAGGAGTGGCCTAGTGGTTGGGGGCGAGATACTTCAGGCCGGAAGGTCAGGGGTTCAAATCCCACTAGAGGACTGGGGTTTCTAGTCCCACAGGTGCTCCTTGTGGTCTTGGGCAAGCCACTTAACCCTCCATAGCCCATGTTCCCTGTAAAATAGTTATCTCCAAGTTATAATGCCCCGTTCAATATAATTTCAGTTTGTTCAATGTAAACCACACTGATGCAGAATAGCACGGTATATAAGAGAATGTAAATAAAATATTTGTTTATGTACATTTTTTATATACCGCTTTTCAGATTCTCAAAGCAGTTTACATAGAACATAACTTTGTTTACATAGAACAGTTCATTAGTAATAGACAACAGAACAAATAACAATGACATCTTACAACATTTGTAACTTTTTGCAGCATTTTAAATATTTTACAGATGATACATTTTGGAACTATTTACAGGGTATTGATTGCTTTTTTCATACAATGCTCATGGAATGCTCAGGTTTCATTATCCTACCTGAATAGCATTTCATGTTATACCCTTCACTTTATGTGAACTACAAGGTATGCTTTTTGGTAGTTTTCTTTGTAACAATTTCTTTGTAATTCTCTTAAGAATTTTTCTTTTTTTGTACAAGCTTTTCATTGTTGATATTTGTAAATTAAATAAAGAATAAATAAAAAACAAAAAGCAAGAAGATGAGGAGATTTTAGGTTGCCTAAATGGTACTTGAAAGAGAGGAGATGAGACCATAGGAGAAGTTTGGAGAGGGAACCAAAAGGTGTATTCACTCAGAAAAAGAAGATTAGGAGGTATACGAGAAGAATCTGGATGAGAGAGGTTTAGTAATATAATAATATAGTAAATATAGGGCTGGATTAAAGCACAGGCAAACTGTGTACCTTCCTATTGTTCAAATGTTTAGGGGAGCCCGTCAGGACTCAGGAGGCTTACATTCCAACTATCTGGCTTTTTTGTCAGGAATCAACATATTTTTACATTAATGTCCAACGTAACGTTAAAGCACCTTAACATTACATAATGTGCCTTAACGTTCCCGGCTGCGGTAAGTCCCGCAGAGGGTGGAGAGAGGGAGGGGAGAAGGGGTCAATGGGTGGGGTGTGGGCGGGGAGAGGCCCCTTCCACACTAACGTGGCAAAATGAAGGGCTGAATCCTAATGTAACTGAAAACCTGGTGTTAGCACACATTTACAAGAGAGAGAAACTATTTCAGTGTCAGCAATGTACAGCATAGGCAGGGAGCCCAAGAAAGGTGATAGTAGTGCACCATTTGCAGCAACAGCATAGTGCCCAGGTATGAAAGGCCACTATGGTGATGGTGCAAATGGGGCATGGGGGCTGCAGGCGGGACATGCAGTGGGGGCTACTGGGGCACAGGGTGGACTAGGCGGTTGCTGAGGTGGCAAATAGGAACACAGAAAATGGAAACCAGCAAGACAGCAATTGACCAGGGTCAGACATGCCCATGAGTATGCGTCCCACAGTGTCCCATCCAGGAGACAATACCCAGCAGGTACCACAAGGGGCACATAACATTGACAGGCGGTGCCGGGGGAAGCATGGACATCTATGTAGGCACCCCTACCCCAGAACCCACACCTTAGGCAGCCGCCTACCTGCCTCCTGGATGGCCTGGGATGGCGCACCACCGGCACCGACAGCATATGGTCATGGTGGCATGGCAGAGGCGGTAGGTGATTGTACTGGAGGGAGCAGTGGCACCTTCCTGCAATGGACCTAGGCCATGCCCTGTACCAGTACGTGGTGTGCAGTGCAACAGAAGAGGTTGGCCAAGGAACATAAGGGTAGCCCCAGGGACCACTATGCTGCTGTGGCAACAGTGTGGTGCAGTACACCCAGCTAGCATGTCCTAGAGCAGAGGGTCAGAGGTTCAGGTCCCATCTGTGGATCCTGCAGAGCATCTCCCCATAGTTTTAGCCCACAATGCAGCCACAACAACAACATGGGCAAGCCCCAATGCAGCAGTGCACAGGGGTATGGACACCCACTCACAAGGGCTCCACTATCCACAGCTTCATGGAGTGTTAGGCTGTTGGTCCCAGCACAGAGCTTCAGTTATCACCAGAGCACTACTACTACCCCCTGCAAAGATTAGCAATGTCGGCACTATGATCAGGACCAGTGCGGCGGGTAGGGTTGTCAACCACCTCCATCTCTGCACAATGCTGAGATAGGTGTGGGAGTGTGCATATGTCTCTCCATTGTTTTGTGTCTGCCATCACCTCACTGAGCCCAAATTGTTCACACTGCTTCCAGCGTTAGCCTGCAAATGTGCATAATGAGGAGCAAGGTATTGTGGGTATGGCCCAGACAGGGCAGATTGGCCAGGATGCATCTGCACAGGGTTGAGGGCAATGGCTGAGACACTGTAGTGCTCGACCACCACCTGCATGGACAGGGTGGCCACAACATGTCACGCTGGGGAGGGGGGGGGGGGGTCACTCTGACCGAGCAGTGACCATGGCATGTCTATGTTCCCACATAATACTTGCTTTTAGTGCTACCTGTGTGTTCCCAGTTCTAGGGCCCAATCACAGAGATACCTGCTTGGTGTTTGTGCTGTGCATCCCACTTCTGGGTGCACAGGGTTACTCTGTGAGCATGCACTATGGACTGGTTAGTGGGCTGTCTCCAGTTCACCTGTGCATGGTGGGAACATCTTGTAGGATGCTGCAGAGGCTGTCTGTTGGTGAATGACAGCCCATGGCATGGGCCAGTTCAGCCTACCCCAAGCATCACTGCTGGTCTGCAATGGTCACAGGTATGGCACTGGCCTAGCAGTCCTCGAGGGCTGTCATCCACTAGCAGAACTGTGGTTGCTGGTACTACAGCCATTCTGCAGGGTGCAGGCACCTGTCCAACCACCCCCTCATCTACAAAAGGGGGGATTGAGGCCCCCTTGGGGTATATAGTGCATACCACATGCCCATAGTGGCAGTGCTACATCGCCCTCATGCAAGTCTAGACACCCCACTGCCCTGCTAACAGGTACCCATGGCAGCCAGACCTTAACACAGGGTATGCACTAATCTGGGTGGTGTCTGGTCCCACAGGGCCACATGTGACTGCAGAACACAGCTGGAACAGATGTACCTGCAGGTGCACTGCTGGGAACACCTGTCACACACTGGCAGTGCTGGGGATGCGCAGCAGGATCTATCTCTAACACCACATGTACTGTGGACCTAGTGTTGGGCGCCCATCCTGTCCCTCAGGGTGAACACAGAACCTGCACAATGGCATGGTCTGTAGCTACTCTGTGCCAGTATCACGCACTGTCAGTCCGTCTTACCACGCTGCAGTACCGGAGAGGTGCAGACTCCATTCGGTGGTCAGCTGTAGGCTGCTGTTCTGCATGTGCAATGCATCATGGGTGCTGGTGGGGTTACCCTAGCCTGGCACACAGAGCAGACGGTTTGTGCAGTGACCTGCAGTCCTTCTGTACTCAGCAACAGGCCATAGAGGTATAGCTTACTGGTTAGTACACTGATGTTCTAGGTGGAGGTCATGGGTTCAATTCCTCATTGTTCCCTCCTGTTTATAGCAGATTTTTTGCTTGCCTGTGACAGTCATATCTTTGCAGTTCTGTGCTGCCAGCCCATAGTACCCTCACCACAGTTGCCAGCAATCCTTATAAGGCGTTATAAGGCTCCTAATTAGGCACAGTACAAGGCACATTATAAGGCACCTTATTAGGCACAGTACAAGGCAAGTTATAAGGCATGTTATAAGGCACCTTATTAGGCACAATACAAGGCACGTTATAAGGCATGTTATAAGGCACCTTCTTAGGCACAGTACAAGGCACGTGCCTTGTACTGTGCCTAATAAGGTGCCTTATAACATGCCTTATAACATGCTTTATAACGCGCCTTACCTGGCATGGCTTGCCATAATGATGCTCCGCCTATGCCTTTATATGGGCATCTGTACCTTTACCGCAGAACCTAACACAAATAACATTACCGTAGTTTAGTAAACATGCCCCCTATTTGCAGTTATCCAGTCCTTCCTTGTGTTTATTATAGTTTATTATGTATTTGTTATAAGAAAATTAGAACATAAGATATGCCATATTGGGTCAGACCAAGGGTCCTTCAATCCCAATATCCTGTTTCAAACAGCAGCCAATCCAGGTCACAAGTACCTGTCAGGTTCCCAAAAAGGTACACAGGTTCCATGCTGCTTATCCCAGGAGCAAGCAGTGGATTTCCCTGGTCTTCTTTAATAATGTTTTATGGATTTTTCCTCCGGGAACTCGTCCAAATCCTTTTTAAACCCAGGTACACAAACAGCTTTTACTACATCCTCCAGTAACAAAATACAGATTTTGATTATGCAGTGAGTTAAAAAATATTAGTCTTAAATGGGCTATATTGTAGCTTTGTTGCAAGTCCCCTAGTCTTTAAACTTTTTGAAGCAGTAAACAACTGATCTATGTTTACCCGTTTCACTCTATTCTTTATCTTATAGACCTCTATCATATCTCCCCTCAGTCGTCTTTTTGCCAGGTTGAAGAGCCCTAACCTTTTAAGCCTTTCCTCATAGCGGTATCCTTCTATCTATTATTTTGGTGGCTCTTCTCTGTACCTTTTCTGGTTCTGCTATATCCTTTTTAAGATATTGCAAGTAATATTCAAGATGCGGTCACACCATGGAGCAATACAGAGACATTATAATATCCTTTGTTTTATTCTCCTTTCCTTTCCTTCCGATTCCTAATATTCTATTTGCTTTCTTCACTGCTTCTGCATACTGGGTGGAGGGTTTTAATGTATTGTCCGCAATGATACTTAAATCCTTTTCCTGGGGGTTGGTTCCTAATGTGGAACCTAGCATTGTGTAACTATAGTTTGGGTTGTTCTTCTCTAAATGCATAACTTTGAACTTGTCCACATTAAATTTCATCTGCAATTTGGATGCCTCTTCTTTCAATTTATCAAGGTCCTCTTGAAACGTTTCATAATCCTCTTATGTTTTAACAATTTTGAATACTTTTATGCCATCTACAAATTTGATCACCTCACTCATTATTCCCATTTCTAGGTCATTTATGAATATGTTAAAAAGCAGCATGCCCAGCACAGATCCCTGGGGTACTCCACTACATTTCTCCATGAAATTAACACATGCACTTTTATGCTGGATGCCACATGGGCCCTGGCCCCATCAAAACTTTGCTGCTGCGATCGCAGCCCTCCCCTACCTGCGAGGATCCGATTTCCCATGGGCCAGCGATCATGACGTGGCAGGCAAGTGCCACAATATCAGCAAAGATCATTTCTGTCTGCCTGAGAGAGATCGGATCCCCATGGGCAGACAGGATAGAAAGGCTGGTGATTGCAATCTCATGGAATTTGGCTGGCCTAGAAGCCAGAGCTTGACCCCTGCTGGATGAGATTCTAAAAGAGACCATTTACACTCATAATATATCCCTTTTAAGTGCCTATTTTCAGGCATAAAGTAGGTGCTTCCTTATAAAATTACCCTTCAAAGTGTGCAAATACTTTGGAATTGCCGAAGTGTGTGTTGGTGTTTCTCCTTTTCTACTTCCTCCTTTCTGTCATTCTCTCTCTCTTCTCCATCTCTGCCCTGGCCTGTATTTCACATTTCCCATAATTCCCCTTTTGCATGTCTTCTTTCTGTAAATTCCAGCTTATCAGTCCTTACATTTTCATTTCACGAAATGAAGGATAATGATCACTGATGTCAAACAATTGTCAAATAACCACACTTCCAAAATAAATTTAGGGGTATGTTTACTAAACTGCGGTAATGTAATTTGTGTTAGGTTCTGTGGTAAAGGTACAGATGCCCATACAGGCTCACATCACCCTTTTTATAGGTAAGGGACAGGTGCCCCAGCCCCCATGAAGCAACCTCCATCCTGCTGGTATAAGACAGCTTTCCAGCTGGGCCAGGGCCAGAGCCATACCTGTGGGCTGGGGCAGTGGCAGACCAGAAACAATGATGGGGTTAGTTCTGGAAAACCCCAACTGCCTCACACCACTGTCTGCCAGTCACCAGCAGACAGCACCTTATAGGTGTTTATTTATTTTGCTGCATTGATATCCTGCTTTTCACCAGGTCAAAGTGGTTGGGGGATACATTTAACACAAGAGAATATGAGACACATACACTAATACTTACAGGGAACATGGGCAATGGAGGGTTAAGTGGCTTGCCCAAGACCACAAAGAGCACCTGTGGGACTAGAAACCCCAGTCCTTCCAGCCCAAGGTTGCTGTCCTCTAGTGGGATTTGAACCACTGACCTTCTGGGCTGTGGTACCTTGCCCCAACCACTAGGCCACTCCTCCCTGTGCTCCAGGCATGCACAGTCTAACTGCAGACACTCCACTAGCCAGTCCATAGTGCATGCTCACAGAGGAACTATGTACACCAAACAGGCATTTCAGTGATTGGAGCACCAGCATTAGAAACACAAAAGTATCACTGGAGGCAGATAGTGTAGAGCGCTATGTGGGAACCTAGACATGCCATGGTCACTGACGGTCAGAGTGAGTGCCCTCCCAGCATGCCATGCTGTGGCCACCCTGTCCATGCAGGCGGTGGTTGGGCACTACAGTGTCCCAGCCATTGCCCCACACCCTGTGAAGATGCATCCTGGCCAATCCGCCCTGTGTGGGCCATACCCCAAATACCTTGCTCCTCATTATGCACATATTCAGGCTAACGCTGGTAACAGTGGGACATTGTGGGCACGGTGAGGTGTGGGCAGCCACAAAACAATGGATAGACATACACACACACACTCCTCTTGCAGCATTGTGCAAAGATAGGGGTGGTTGGTAACTCTGCCCGCCACACTGGTCCTGATCACAGTGCCGACATCGCTAAACTGTGCAGGAGGTAGTAGCAGTTCTCTGGTGATAACTGTAGCTCAATGCTGGGGCCAACAGCCTGACTCTCCATGCATCTTTGGATTGTGGAGCCTTTGTGAGTAGGTGTTTGTACCCCTGTTTGCCGCTGCTTTGGGCTTTGCACATGTTGCTGTTGTATCTGCATTGTAGGGTAAAACATAGGGTCATGCTCTTTGGGAACCACAGCTGGGACTTGAACCTGTGACCCTCTGCTTCTGGACACACTGGCTGGGCATACTGCACCACACTGTTGTCACAGATGCATGGTGGTCCCTGGGGCTACCTGTACTTTTCCTCAGCCAGACCTTTTATGTTGCACTGCACACCACATACTGGTACAGGGCATGGCCTAGGTCCACTGCAGGCAGGTGCCACTGCTCCCTTCAGCACAGGCATCCCCCCCCCCCCCCGCGCCATGCTGACATGACCATATGCTATTGGTACTGGTAGGTCGCAGTCCCAGGCCATCCACTGTGTGGGTAGGTGGTCGCCTAGGGAGCGGGGTCTGGGGCATGGGGCATACATGAGCATCCTCACATCCCCCTCCATCACCGCCTACCAATAGTCTGTCCCTTCTGCTTGGGGGAGGGTTGGCTGGGGGTATGTCAGGTCAGTGCCCTGGCAACTGTTAGCTCAGGTGGACCAGGTAGATGTAGGTGGGTTGTACTTGGCCTTTGTCAGCTGCTGTCATGCTGATTTCCGGTTTCTATGTTCCTATGTGCCACCTAGGCCCCTGCCGAGTCCACCCTGTGCCCCAGCTGCCCCCGCTACATGTCCCGCCTGCAGCCCCCTATGCCCCACTTGTACCATCGCCATAGTGGCCTTTCATACTTGGGCTCTATGCTGTTGCTGGAAATGGAGCACTACTATCACTTTTCTTGGGCTCCTTGTCTATGCTGTACATTGCTGACATTGAAGTTGTTTCTCCCTCCTGCAAATGTGCATCTAACGGCAGGTTTTCATTCGCGGTAGGATTCAGCCCTTCAGCGCGTTAGTGTAAAAGAAGCCTCTCCCCGCCCACTCCCACCCATTGACCCCTTCCCCCCGCCCTCTCTCCACCCTCTGCGGTGTTTACCACGGCTGGGAACGTTAACGATCGTTAGGTAATGTTAACCCATGTTAACGTTACATAATGAGCGATAACGTTACCTAATGATCGTTAACGTTACCTAACGCACAGTCTGTAACGTTACTGCAGTTTAGTAAACATGCCCCTTAGTTTATTTTCAGATTTTTCAAAAATTTTCACAATTTGGGGTGGCATTATTTTTAGTTCTTCTTGCACATTTGTTTTAATAAGCTTTTTATATACATATCTGAATGTTTTAACACACGCAAATCAATTGTACACATGTTAATTCATAGGTTTGTACATGTGCAATCAATTTTGCATGCACTAGAATTTCCTGGTGGTTCTGTGTGAGAAATCTGAAGACATTAGAGGAAGGCTCCCTGGAGGAAGGAGGGTAGTATGGAATGAAGGCAGCCTGGGAGGGTATCACAGCTCCTCCAAAAGAGCTATGCAGTCTTTTGGATTATTTATTGACATCAGATCAGACCTGGGTCAGTTTTAGAAATCCTGCGGTAGCCTTGGGACATACTAATTAGCTCTGTAACAGCGATGATCAGAATCCTGCTATTCTGTTGTGAATGGGCCCTTAATTAGAAACAGTGAGTCCTTTGTGCCTTCTATATTGTGAAATGTTTTATGTTTGAACATCAGTTGTCATATGTTTACCATTTGTTTAAAAGATATTTTTTGTGATCTAAATTAATGTGGTTTGGATAGGGAATTATATAAAAAAAGTGTTCTTTTCTTTTTCCAAAGAGAAATACAGGAAGATTTTTTTTTAGTGCACAGACCAATGGGCAAATGTTTACAGGCACCCTAGGGTTCAAATCTCATTGCCCTCCTTATGATGCTGGGCAAGTCACTGAACTCTCCATTGCCTCAGTATAGATTTAGATTGTAAGCCCGGCGGGGACAGAGAAATACCCACTGTACTTGAATGTAATCTGCCTCGAACTACTACTGAAAAAGGCTAAATCCAAATCCTTATCCCCAAAGGCCTTTACTGGACTTTGAGATAGCAGTCTGGCTACAAATATTTGATAAATATTAGTTAAGAACATAAGATATGCTATACTGGGTCAGACCAATGGTCGATCAAGCCCAATATCTTTTTCCAACAGTGGCCATTCCAGGTCTCAAGTACCTGCTCCCAAAGGTTTACACATTCCATTATATTTATCCCAGAGGTAAGCAGTAGATTTCCCAAGTCCTCTATAATAATGGTTTATAGACTTTTCCTCCAGGAACTCATCCAAACCTGTTTTGATTCTAGCTACACTAGAAACATTTACTAAATCCTCTGGTAATAAATTCCAGAGTTTGATTACATGCTGAGTGAAAAAATATTTTCTCTGATTAGTCTTAAATGTGTTATATTGTAACTTCATTGCATGTCCCCTAGTCTTTCTAATTTTTGAAGGAGTAAACAAATGATCTACGTTTACCCATTCCACTCCATTAATTTATAGTCCTCTATCATATCTACCCTCAGCAATCTCTTTTCCAGGTTGAAGAACCCTAATCTTTTTAGCCTCTCTTCATAGGGATATCCTTTACCATTTCGGTGGCTCTTCTCTGTACCTTTTCCAATTCTTCTATATCCTTTTTAAGATATGGCGACCAGAATTGCACACAATATTCAAGGTCCAGTCACACCTTGAAGCGATACAGAGGCATTATAATATCCTTGGTTTATTTCTCTTCCTTTCCATATGATTTCTAGTATTCTGTTTGTATTCTTGACCACAGATGCAACTAGGCAGAAGGTTTCAACATACTATCCACAATGACACCCAGAATCTTTTCCTAAGTGGGGTTTTCTAATGCGGAATCTTGCATTGTGTAACTGTAGTTTGGGTTTTTCTTCCCTAAGGGTACCATGTTGATCCTATTGTTCACTTGACTTCTTTGAAATTAAACCCCAATGTAATTATTAATTTGCATTTCTAGCTTTGCATCTTTAGATAAAGTTATTGTAAAGGTTTAACTGAAGGAGACGCACATATGAGCTTAATTTCCCTTGCCAATAGGTATCACTAAATATTTCTCATTTGGAATATACCCCTTTCTGCTTTGAAACTTTTGGACTTTTTCTGTGGCTTCCCCAGGGTGAAGTTGTAGCTTAGCATGTTTGCTAAAATAGCTTCTCCATAGTTTTTCTTTTGTGTTAGGTTTAAGAAGTATGTAAGGGTGGTGATAAATTTCTCTTACCAATAAGTGGCTTTAGAGGTCTAATGATCTCTGCTTGTGATGAGTGGAAGTAGGAGGTGTATTTTCAATAACAAAACCTGGGAGAGGTGCCTGAAATTTGGTTATAAAATCCATAGTAAGGGATGGGATCTTTGCTCCTTTTCCCCATCCTTCAGTGTAACTGGGGCTGGGGAGGAGCAGCTGAATTTTGGGAAATGTGGTCCTTGAACCAGGCAGTCTGATGTTTGGGATCTGTTACATATAGATCCTAGAACAGCTTCAGTGAATCACTAGGAGAGGAGGAGAGTTGTTGTTGTTAAGTGCCGATGAGTTGGTGTTGACTCATGGCGACCTTCTGGATAGTTGTTCTAAACTGTGTTTGGTCTACAGGCAGGCGGCTCAACTGAAGTATTGCTGACCAGGACAGAGGCCTATTGCTGATCATTGAAGAAGAAGAAAGACTGAAGCAGAGAAGGAAGAGGTATTGAGAGATCCCAGGAACTTATTAAAGCTTCTTAACTGTTTTACATGTTTTCTCCCAGAAGCATATTCTGGATTTGCTTGGAGATTGATCTAAAGCAGAGATTCTCATACCCCGTCCTCAGGACACACCTAGCCAGTCCTGTTTTGAAGGTAACCACAATGAAAATGTATGAGAGAGATTTGCATACAATTGAAGAAGTGCATACAAATCGCTATCGTGCTTATTCATTGTGGTTATCTTTAAACCTGACTGCCTAGTTGTGTCACAAGACAGGGCTGAGAACCCCTGATGTAGTGCCACCATTTGAACATGAATTTTAAAGACTGTTCATTAAACAAGCTTTGATTTTATAGGAAACCCTGACGGGATACTGATTTTTGTGGAAGTGACCATGTATTGACAGGACATTTTGGAGAAATAAGAGGGACACACAACAGAGGTAGACTTGAAAGCAACCCTTTCCCTCTGTCCAACATGACACTAAAAGTCAGGGGATTGGTTGCCAGCCTGTACAGTGTACCCACCAAGAACTTTTGGTTACCACTCAAGAGGGATTACAGAGCTACAAGTGAATTAATCTAAATGTGTAATTTTAATTTAAAAGAGAGTGAGCATTATTTTACGATCTCCAGTACTAAGGGGAATGTATACTAAACCGTCTTAATGTTACCGGCGCTAGTTGCAGCATTAATGTGAAGAATGCCATATAAGGTAGTGGGCGTTCCAGTCTTAAGGTAGCAAGAATCTGTATCGCGCAATAGTGGGCGCCGTGGCACGTTAACACACCTTAACCCTAAGTTCATGCCAGCGCAGTGCTAGAAGCTATAAAGATGTAGCCCACTGGTAACTGCAATGACTGTGGAGGCAGAGGTCATGGGTTTGATCCTGCAGTGGTCTTATCTAAGAAAGCTGTCTGAAGCATGTCCTTTTATTTTAAATCAGTTCTGCCAGCAAAAACACCCTCACAGTGCCGTAACCTAAGGTGCCTCATAGGTCACATTATAAAGTGCCCTGTCTGCCAAAGCACCCTATAATGTGCCCTATAGGGCGCTTTATAGGGCACCTTATAGGGTGCCCTATAAGGCGCCTATGAGACACCTTAGGCTATGGCACTGTGAGGGTGTTTCTGCTGGGAGCACTAATTGAAATTAAAAAGAAAAACCTCAGATAGCATTCTTAAATAACACCACTGTGGGATCAAACCCATGACTGCTGCTTCCACAGTCATTGAAGTAATCAGTGGGCTACATCTCTATTGTGTCTAATACACCGCTGGCTGGCTACAGAAAGACTGCAGGTCACCACACAAACTGTCTGCTGTGGTTTCCAGGATAGGGTAAACCCACCCGTACCCATGATGCACATGCACATGCAGATCAGCAGCCTACATCCGAACACAAGATGAGGTATGCGCCTCTATAGCACCCCGGCCTGGTAGGGGGAACTGACCGTGTGTGTTACTGGCACAGAGTAGCTACAGACCATGACATCATGTGGTTCCTGTGCTCACCCTGAGGGTGAGGTGGGGCACCCAGCACCAGGTATGCAGCCCCTGGCTTGGCTGAGATAGGCTGTGCTGCAGGTCCCCATCAGTGCCAGTGTGTGATAGGTAGTCCCTGCAAATGCACCTAGGTCCATCTGTATTTCCCAATCATGTTTAGCTCTTGTGGACTATGATGCACCCAGAATAGTGCATATCCTGTGTGGGTGCCATGGTCACATGTTATAAGTGAAGGGTGGTGTTTGGACCCCAAAGTGGATTATGTAGCACCACCCAACCTGCCCTCTGTGGGGCAGGGTGGGGGACAGGATCTCCCACCAACAAATCCACAGTATACATCTCTGCAATGGTGGCAGTAGAGAGGACCATCAACCCCAGTCCTGCTGGAGAATGGGCACCCTACAGGGCAGTCAATGCAGATCTGTACGCATCACATAGGGCAGTAGGCCTGGAAAAGCACAGCTGCCCCACCACCCCTATCTGACAGTCAGTCTCCACCCTGCAAGGTGTTCCAGCCATACACATGCTAACTGTAGACAGTCTGCTAGCTAGTACATAGTGCATGTTCCTGGAGGAACTGTGTGCACCCAAAAATGGGATGTGAGCACACACACCGAGCAGGCATATCAGTGATTGAGCCACAGAAAAGGGAACACAAAAATATCACTTGAGAAAAATAGTCTATAGCACTATGGGGGAACCTAGCCATGCTGTGGTCACTGCTCAGTCAGGGTGAGAGTGACCTCCCAGCATTACATGCTGTGGCCACCCTGTCCATGCAGATGGTGGCCGAGCACTACAATGTCCCAACCATTGCCCTATGCCCTGTGCAGATGCTTCCTGCCCAGGCCGCCTTGTCCGGACTATACCCACATTACCTTGCTCCTCATTATGCACATTGGCAGGCTAACACTGGAAACAGTGCAAGCATTGTGGGCTCAGGAAGGTGTAGGCAGCCATCTAACACTGGATAGACTCCCAAACCTATTTCAGCATTGTGCAAATATAGAGGTGGTTGGCAGCCCTGGCCACAGTGCAGGCATTGCTATGGTACTCAATACTGTTAGGGTCACACCCCGGGGTGTTAAACACTATCAGAAACAAAACCTGAAGCACACTCTGCAGATATCAGAAAGGTTGCTATGATGAATCTCTGTCAACAAATTGTGTTCAACGTAGGATTTGTTATCTGACAGTATCCATAGCAACCTTTTGACATATGTGGAACATGTTTCCATGTTTAAGATGGCATTGCTAAGGTATGCAGGTGCTAGTGTTGGTAGCTGCTGTTCCTCGCAGGGCCCACCAGCCTGACTCTCCATGAGCTGCTGGATAGTGGGGCCTATAAGTGTGGGTGTTTGTGCCCCTTTTGGCCGCTGCTCTAGGGCAAAGGTTCCCAACTCCGGTCCTGATGGTCCAAACACGTTTCAGGTTTTCATGCTGTCCCTAATGAATATATATTTGCATACAATGGGGGCGGTGCATGTAAATGCATCTCATGCATATTTATTAGGGACATCCTGACAACCTGAATGGTGTTTGGCCTTCCAGGACTGGAGTTGGGAAACTCTGCTCTAGGGACTGCACATGTTTATGGTATATGTGCTCTTTAGGGTAAAATATAGGTGTTTATGGTGTCTTTCTTTTATCTGCAATAAGGGTTCCATCTTTATTACCACAGTTTAGTAATGGGTAAAATGTGGGGACATGTCCTGCAGGAGCAACAGCTGGGACTTGAACCTGTGACCTTCTACCTCTGAATATACTGGCTGTGTGTACTGCACCAAACTGTTGTTACAGAGGCAGATCATTCCCTGGGGATACCATGACTGTTTGTCAGACAGACCTTGTCTATTGCAGTACACGGCACCCACTTGCACAGGGCTTGGCCTTGGTGTGTTGTGGGCAGATGCCACTGCCCCCTCCACCACCAGCACTCCTCTGCCACCATGCTGACATGCCCTTATGCCGGTGGTGCTGGTGGTGCGCAGTCCCAGGTCATCCAGTGTGCCAGTAGGTGGCTGCCTATGGTGCGTGATATTGGGTAGGGGTGCCTGCATAGACATCCATGCTTCCCCCTGGCAGCACCTGCCAATGTTATGTGCCCTTTGGGGTACTTGCTAGGTAATGTCTATTGTGGCACTGTGGGACACACACTCGTGGACATGTTTTCCCTTGGTCAGTTGCTGTCTTGCTGGTTTTCCGTTTCTACATTCCTATGTGTCACCTAGGCATCTGCCTAGTCCACTCTGTGCCCCAGCTGCCCCACTGCATGTCCTGCCTGCAGCCCCTTGTACCCCATTTACACCATCACCATAGTGCCCTTTCCTATGTGGCCACTCTACTCTTGCTACACATGTGAACGCCACTTAGGCAAGCTGCCCACTATACACCACAGCAAACCCTCATCCACACTATCAATGTTGGAACATTCACTTTCTAGGGGGAATCAGAACTGACCCTTCCAAAGGTGACATCTTCCTTTTTATTCATTATGGGTAGTGTTGATTACCGTTTATCGATGTTTTTTCTATTGGCCAGTTCAGTGTTTTGTATTTCCATTTTGCTTCTGCTCATTATTTCTCTGGCTTTTGCATGTTTTGTTACTGCACATGTATCACTACTATCACTTATCTGGGTCTCCCTGCCTTTGCTGTACATAGCTGACTGAACTGGTTTCTCTCTCCTGCAAATGTGCCTCTAGCGCGAGGTTTTCACTGGTGCTAATTTCCAGACCTTCATTTCACGGCATTAGTGTGCATGGAGCTTCTCCCCGCCCACTCTCCACCCATTGACCCCTTATCTCCACCCCTGGGGAGCCTTACTCCGCCCTCTGGGAAGCCTTACTCCACCCTCTGCGCACCTTAACGCCGCCGGCGACGTTATCGCGTGATACGTGACGTTCTCGCACGGTAATGTGCCATTATCGCGCAATAACATCACATATCGCATGATAATGTTGCAGCTGTGACATTAGCGCCATTTAGTAAACATACCCCTATAATTTCTATTACTGTATAATTTGAAAAGAATATATTCAGTTTGCAGTCCAGAAAATTATTTAGCTATAATTTTGCTGTGGAAGACCACAATGGAGAATACCTTTTAGAATGTTAAGTCTGAAAGAGGGACTATAAAATGTATTGCTAACATGAATTTTACATGCCCAAAACTGCATTCCTTTTGTACAGTGTAATCCAATTTCCCTCATCCCCAAGGCTTGCTCGAAAATGTCATGCAAAATGTTCTATTCTTTCCTTTAGCCACCAATTTGGCCTGTTATGCTGGATGCAGTACACAAAGAGCTGAACCAAGTTGTAATATCAATTTATATAAAAAATCATATTTTAGTTCTCACCTAATATCCTTGCAGTTTTGGGATCAGAAATGTAGACGTCAATGCTGTCTGAAAAGGGTTCTTGTGGCATTAGCGGTTTAATCATGTCAGCAATCCACAGGAATAAAGATTAATTGGTTAATTTGTACCTGAAGAACCTCAAACTGTTAGATCATGAAGCTGTAATTAAGCAGTTATGACATGGGCATAGATAAAGATATTTGAATAATTTGAGTTCACACTTGAGCAAGATGAATTTCAGCCTGTTTGAAATTTGTCAGCTTTTCTGGATTTCTGCCAGGTTCCCTGGGAACAATTATTCAGTTTAATGCTTAGGAGTTTCCCATAGATCTCACAGAATTCCAATACCTACTTGAGAACTTCCAAATTTGAGAAGTTCAGTTTTCACTCAAAGGAAGTCATTTAGCAATGCTAAGGGGTATGTTTACTAAACCGGGCTAACAGTTAACCCGTGCTATCTGCCACTTGGTCCCATATTATTCAATGGGACTGAGTTGCAGATAGCCCGGGTTAACCGTTAGCCCGGTTTAGTAAACATACCCCTAAGTGTTACATGTAGTGGTATGCCACAGTTCAGGAATCTTCAGTCTGCCAAGATCCTATTTTGCCTTATGGCTAGGGAATTGTAACCAAATATATTCAGATTTGAGTTCTCTGCCTCTGTTCTTCCATAATATGATTGTAAAGTCCCTCTGCAGTGAGCATTGTGTATGCAAAGATAGTCCACTGAGGAAACAAGAATCTAGACTCTTGAGCCGACGATGAGGGCTGCTGTCCCCACTACATGGGAAGCCCTCCCCAGTATGCAAAGGCACAATTTTAAGCTGAAACAAGGCCCCCCTCCCTTTTTTTTTTCAAAGTACCACTGCATCAGCCACACAAGACTCACTTGCCCGATATGCAGCCTGGAAACATCGGCCAAGCTGCTTCAGTCTCAGAGCTCAAGGAAGCATTGTGCTACCTAAAACACCTGTTGTGAAAAAAGACTACTGCTTCAGTGGGACAGCAATCTTCATTGTTAGCACAAGTGGCCACCAGGGCCGGATTTGCCTATACGCCACGTACGCCGTGGCGTAGGGCCCACAGCTGGCAAGGGCCCACCGGAGGGCTTTAGAGGGAGCCGGGGAAGCCCGCGCGAGGCCCCGGCTCCCTCTGTACAGCCACCAGCGTGAAGAGCCTTTTCCTTCACGCTGGCGGCTGTTTCTGTGAAGCCGCGAATGCTGGGAAAGGTTAAAGGGCAACCTTTAACCTTTCCCAGCATTCGCGGCTTCACAGAAACAGCCGCCGGCGTGAAGGACAAGGCTCTTCATGCTGGCGGCTGTACAGAGGGAACCAGGGCCTCGCGCGGGCTTCCCCGGCTCCCTCTGAAGCCCCTCAGACAGCCGCGATGCTGTCCGGGGGGGCCCGGACTGCATGGGGGGGGGGCCAGGACTGCACGGGGCACGGGGGGGCCCAGGACTGCACGGGGGGCCCAGGACTGCACGGGGGGGCCCAGGATGGCACGGGGGCATGGGGGGGCCCAGGATGGAACGGGGGGGGCCCAGGACTGCACGGGGGGGCCCAGGACTGCACGGGGGCACGGGGGGGGGCCCAGGATGGCACGGGGGGCCCAGGACGGCACGGGGGGGCCCAGGACTGCACGGGGGGGGGGGACACGGGGGGCCCAGGACTGCACGGGGGCACGGGGGGGGCCCAGGACTGCACGGGGGGTGCCCACAATTTTTCTTGGCGTAGGGCCTCACTCTAGCTAAATCCGGCCCTGGTGGCCACAATCTCTTTTCCTTAGTGGGATGCCTTTGCATCTACAGTGCTCACTGCAGAGGGACTTTATGATCACACTGTATAAACCTCTCCCTCTTCCCTACTCTAGATAGCCCATCTTCATTCATGAGAGGATGACCCAGGCTTATGAGTTTGGCCTTATCAGTTTTAGATGAAAAATCAATCTCTAATGTTTCCAGAAACTACAATAATCCTGAGTATTTTCTAGCTTTCTTGTCCTATTAATGAGGTCCAGATAGAGTAAAATAATTTCACTCTACAATGGACATAGAGTTCCCTGTTCATTGCAGTTATCTTCAGCAGACATTTCTTCATGTTCCTATTTTACAGACAGTGGATAACACTCACACCAAACATGAGAAAACCAGTCCTGTTCATTATCAGACTTTTTTTCTTGCCAATCACTGAACAGCTGCTGCTCCTGCTCATCAACAGTGAAGTTGCACTGCCCATTAGAAGTGGCACTATTTTTCTGTTTTTCAGTGGTGACTTTACCTTCCTAAAACATTTCCATACACAAACCTTTCATAGACAGTATGTCAGCAGTGACCCCTCCCCCACACCCAAAATCCCCATTTCTTTACTCAAGCTCAAGGACAGTACTCATAGTTACAAGTGACCTTCATATCTACCCAACATTTGGGGGTATGTTTACTAAACTGCCGTAACATTACATACTGCGCGTTATGTAACGTTAACGATCGTTAGGTAACGTTAACGTGCGGTATGTAACGTTAACTCGCGTTAATGTTACTTAACGATCGTTAACGTCCCCAGCCATGGTAAACACCGCAGAAGGTGGAGAGAGGGCGGAGAGTGGGCAGGGAGAGGCCCCTTTCACACTAACACGCTGAACTGAAGGGCTGAATCCTACCGCGAATGAAAACCTGCCGTTAGATGCACATTTGCAGGAGAGAGACACCATTTAAGTTTCAGCAATGTACAGCCTAGGCAGGGAGCCCAAGAAATGTGATAGTAGTGCTCCATTTTCAGCAACACCATAGTGCCAGAGTATGAATGGCCACTATGGCGATGGTGCAAATGGGGCATAGGGGGCCACAGGCGGGACATGTAGCATGGGTAGCTGGGGACCAGGCGGGCACCTAGGTGGCACATAGGAACATAGAAACCGGAAATCAGCAAGACAGCAGCTGACCAAGGCCAAACACAATCCATCTATATCTACCTGGTTCACCGTAGCCATAGTTGCTAGGGCACTGACCTGACATCCCCCCAGCCATCCCGCCCCCATGTGGAAGGGACATAATATTAGTAGGCAGTGATGGGGGGGATGTGAGGATGTCCATGTATGCCCCTCCACCCTGGGATCTGCTCCCTAGGCGGGCGCCTACTACACACTGGATGGCCTGGGACTGCGCACTACCAGCACCAATAGCAAATGGCCATGTCAGCTTGGCAGGGGGGGGTGTGCCCGTGCTGGAGGGGGCAGTGCCACCTCCCTGCAGTGGACCTAGGCCATGCCCTGCATCAGTACATGGTGTGCAGTGCAACATACAAAGTCTGGCTGATGAAAAGTACAGGTAGCCCCAGGGACTATTGTGCATCTGTGGCAACAGTGTGGTGCAGTACACCCAGCCAGTGTGTCCAGAAGCAGAGGGTCACAGGTTCAAGCCCCAGCTGTGGTTCCTGCAGAGCATGTCCCTATGTTTTACCCTACAATGCAGATACAACAGCAACATGTGCAAAGCCCAAAGCAGCGGCAAACAGGGGTACAAACACCCACCCACACAGGCTCCACAATCCAAATATTGCATGGAGAGTCCGGATGTTGGCCCCAGCATTGAGCTGAAGTTATCACCAGAGCACCACTACTACCCCCTGCACAGTTTAGCAATGTCGGCACTGCGATCAGGACCAGTGTGGGGGGCAGGGTTGCCAACCACCTCTATCTTTGTACAATGCTGCAATAGAAGTGAGCATGTGTGTATGTCTATCCATTGTTCTGTGGCTGCCCACCCTTCACTGGGCCCAAAATGTCCCACTGTTACCAGCGTTAGTCTGAATAGGTGCATAATGAGGAGCAAGGTATTTTGGGTATGGCCCAGACAGGGCAGATTGGCCAGGATGCATCTTCACAGGGTGTAGGGCAATGACTGGGACACTGTAGTGCCTGACCACCACCTTCATGGACAGGGTGGCCACAGCATGGCATGCTGGGAGGGCACTCACTCTGACCGTCAGTGACCATGGCATGTCTAGGTTCCCACATAGCGCTCTACACTATCTCTCCAGCAATATATTTGTGTTCCTCAGTGCTGGGGTCCCAATCACTGAGATGCCTGTTTGCTGTACATAGTTTCTCTGTGAGCATGCACTATGGACTGGCCGGTGGACTGTCTGCAGTTAGACTGTGCATGGTCAGAACACCTGTTTGGCAGACAGTGGTGAGAGGCAGTTTGGGTTTTCCAGACCTAATAACCCCAGTATTACTGCTGGTTTGTCACTGCCCCAGTCATAGGCATGGCTCTGGCCCACCAAACCTGGAGGGCTGTCTCATACAAACAGGATGGAGGTTGCTTCCCTGGGGCGCAGGCACCTGTTCTTTACCTACAAAAAGGGTGATGTGGGCCCTTTGGGGTATGTAGTGTATACCACTGTGATCTATGAAGGCACTGCTACACATACCTCATGCAATTCTAGGAACCCCTCTGCTCTGATAACAGCTGCCCATGTCAGCCAAACCCTAACACAAGGTACACACCAATCTGGCTGGTGTCTGGTCCCACAGGACCACATATGACTACAGGATACAGATGGACACCAAATTACCTTCAGTTGTACCTATCACACACTAGCAGTGATGGTGATGTACAGTAGGACCTATCTCTAGCACCACATGTTTACTGCAGACCTAGTGCTGGGCACCCATCCTATCCTTCAGGGTGAACACAGAACCTGCACAATGGCATGGTCTGTAGCTACTCTGTGCCAGTGTCACGCATTGTCAGTTCGTCTTTCCAAGCTGAGGTACCGGAGAGGTGCAGACCCCATTTGGTGATCAGCTGTAGACTGCTATTCAGCATGTGCATTGCATCATGGGTACTGGTGGGGTTACCCTATCCTGGCACTCAGAGCAGACAGTTTGTGCAGTGACCTGCAGTCCTTCTGTACCCAGACATTGCTGTGACATACACCATGGAGGTATAGCCTACTGGTTAATACAATGCCATTCTTGGCAGTGTTCATGGGTTCAGTTTCTCATTGTTCCCTCCTCTCATGCCTGTCCTACTCAAATAGTGTGCATGCCTGTAGAGGTCATATTATTGCAGATCTGTGCTTCCAGCCCATAATACCCTCGCCACAATTGCCAACATTCCTTCGGTCCGTCTATCTGCATCTTTCAGCTGTGTAGAGTCCTGTCTGCTAGTGCAGGTTGCCACCCCATGTCATGCACTGCTACCCTTTCCTGCATTGTGCCTCTTCATGCTTGCCTCGCCTGTGCCTGATCTGCGTGGCACCACCACTCCTCTGTCCACCCATCATTGAAACTATCCTGCCATCTCCGCCTCCACTTGGGGACGTGTATTCCCATTGTCTGCCACCAACTGTTTTTCCGGTACTTTACATTGCCAACACCCTGTGCTGTGGTACAGCTGCCCCACCATGTTTGTCATCAGTACTGGCAGGCACATGGGATGCCCGCAGATATGACAGGTCCAGCGGCTCCCACCTCTCCCTCCTTCACTCACGTGTGTTCATTGCCTTTCCTGAGTGCTCTATCTAGTGTTAGGGCTACATCTGTCTCTGTTCCGCACACGTCACGCATGTCATCCTGAGGCACCTTGCAGTCCCTAGGACACACTAACCTAGGATACCATAGCCTTGTTAGGCCACCTTAACCTATGGTTCCATAGCCCAGGGTGTCTTCTGCGGTGCCTTGTCCAAGGGTGCCTAATATGGCACTTAGCCTAGGAGGCCCTATAGGGCGCCTTATGAGGCACCTTACAGGGCACCTTACTAGGCACCTAATAAGGCACCTTACATGGCACCTTACTGGGCACCTTACAAGGCGCCTTGTAACGCTCGTTAGTCTAAGGCGCCTTGTAATGCGCGTTAGCTGCTACAGTTTGCTGAAACGATGCAACGCCCACACCTTTATATGGGCATCTGTACCTTTACCGTGGAACCTAACGCGAATGCCATTACCGCAGTTTAGTAAACATACCCCTTGGTGTCCCAGCTAGGATGACCTCCTCTTCTTTATTTTGAGAGAGTGCTGTTTGTGTCTGGGCAGAAACCTGTAAAAGATTTGATCTCCTCTGGCACTCTGTCATTTCATTGATCTGGGAATTAGATGAATGAGCCTTTGCTGCAGTGTCTGTTGTTTATTATCCTTCCCTTTTTGTCTTTCAAGTGCCTGATCCTCAGCTTCCCTTGTTAGTACTCTGGGAAAGCTGCAGTCTGATTCCAGAATTGATGGGAAACTCCAGGAGAAAAAAAACTTTCCCCCTCCCTTTGCAAAAGGCTTTTGCATGCACTCATTTTGTGCTAATTTCTACTACCAATCTCTAGCCGTTCTATTTGCTTTATTGTGTAATTTGTCCAGTATTTATTACATGCGTCAGATTTACGGGAATATGACCTTCGATGTAGTTTTGTAAGCTATATATCTAGGGCTTCTATTCTTAGGTGTTGATAAATTGTAAATTTAAATGTTTATTTTCCAGCTAATTAGGGGTTCTTTGAGGCTACAAAAAGTCAGCGTTGATCAGTCCTTTCACCCCATATATATTATAGCTGGGTACTTTTTCCAGCAGAATCACACATGTAGATTGGTGTCATGGAGTAGTCATCAGTGCAGAAAAGACACAAAAACTGAGTGGAGGATGGAAAAGAAGTCAGGGAAGGGGTGACATGAGTTCTAAGTGAAGTGATGATTTTCTAATAAACATCTATTTTTATATTTTTACATGGGGGCGGGTATCTTATGAGTATTTATTGGATAAACAATCTCTTTTGTAAATGTATGTTGGTACATTAAGGTCTATATTTAGACCCTATTATGTGTGCTGTGTATTACCCCTATTCTCTCTATCTATGCCCCAAATTTTCTGTCTTGATTTGTGACAAATCCCAAAATTATAATCAAACCGCTTCTGATCGCTGGAAGTAGCGGTATATAAATGTTTACTAAATAAATAAATAATAAATAAATAAACCTAAAATCAGAAGCCCTAATTATATGTTGTTATCAGTTGTGTTTGTTTTTATCTTTTGCTTTTTGTCTTCATCTTTTCTGATTAAACGTAGGTGTTGGATTAACCAGGAGCATATGTTATTTGAATATGTTGTACAGTGTCTTCAGTGACATTCATTCCTTTAAAAATGCAGGTAGCAAGTTGTGATAAATAATTTCTCACACTCTGAAGACTTAGGGGTATGTTTACTAAACAGCGCTAACGTCGCAGCGGCGATGTTATCGTGCGATACGTGACATTATCGCACGATAATGGCACATTACCATGCGATAATGTCACGTATCGTGTGATAACTTCACCGGCAGCGTTAAGGTGCACAGAGGGTGGAGTAAGGCTACCCAGAGGGCTGAGATAAGGGGTCAATGGGCGGAGAGTGGGTGGGGAGAGGCTCCAGGCACACTAACGCTGTGAAATCAGGGTCTGAAAACTAACGCCAGTGAAAACCTTGCGTTAGAGCAGCGGTTCTCAACCTGTGGGTCGCGACCCCCTTGGGGGTCGCCACAGGATTTAGTGGGGGTCGCCTCACTCCGCCAAGTAAAAAAAAAATGTAAAAAGCGCACAAGTTGCTGCTGCTGCCGAGTTTGCTTCTCGGCAGCGGCAAACTCACCGCCTCTCTTCTAATGCAGCTGTGGTTCCCTGCCTCTTAGGGAACCGCAGCTATGCCTGTAAAACCGTTGCGGAACCTTCTTGTCTCTCGATGGGCTCCGTGTAGCATTGTCCTGCCTCCAAAGAAAGTTGTTTACCACTTCCTTTGGAGGCGGGACAATGCTGCACGGAGCCCGTTTAGAGACAGAAAGGCTCCGCAATGGCTTCACAGGCACAGCCGCGTTTCCCTAAGAGACAGGGATCCGTGGCTGCAGAAGAAGGAGGGAGACATGGGGAGAGGGTAGGAGAGGGCAGGGAACCTGCAACGGGGTCGACATGAGGGAGGGAGAGAGGGGGGGCTGACATAGACAGAGGGGGGCTGACATGGAGAGAGGGAGGGGGGCTGACATGGACAGAGGGGGGGCTGACATGGAGGGAGGGCTGACATGACAGACAGGAGCTGACATGGAGGGAGGGAGGGAAGGGGCTGACATGGGGAGGGTTGACATGGAGGGAGGGAGGGGGGCTGATATGGATGGATGGATGGACAGAGGGAGGGCTGACATGGATGGAGGGGGGTTGACATGGAGGGAGGGAGGGGGGCTGATATGGATGGATGGATGGAGGGAACAGGGTCTGACATGGACAGAGGGGGGCTGACATGGAGGGAGGGAGGGAAGGGGCTGACATGGACAAAGGGGAGAGACAGGGGGACATACTGGACAGACAGGGGATAAGTGCTGGACAGAGGGGAGAGAGTGCGGGTTAGGATTATAATGGGCTGATGGGGGAGCTAGCACTAGTAATGGGCTGATGGGGGGTAGGACTGGTGATGGGCTGATTAGGTGAGCCTAGCACTGGTAATGGGGTTGAGGGGGTCTAGCATTGGAAATGAGCTGATTAGGAGAGGCTAGGACTGGTAATTGGCTGATCGGGTGGGGTAGGACTGGTAATGGACTGATGGGAGGCTAGCATTGGAAATGAGCTGATCGGGGGGGGGGGGGGCTATGACTGGAAATGGGCTGATTAGTGGAGGCTAGGACTGGTAATGAGCTGATGGGGGGTAGGACTGGTATTGGACTGATTAGGGGAGCCTAGCATTGGTAATGGGGTTGAGGGGGTCTAGCACTGGAAATGAGCTGATTAGGAAAGACTAGGACTGGTAATGGGCTGATGGGGTGGGGTAGGACTGGTAATGGACTGATGGGAGGCTAGTATTGGAAATGAGCTGATTGGGGGGGGAGGCTATGACTGGAATTGGGCTGATTAGTGGAGGCTAGGACTGGTAATGAGCTGATGGGGGGTAGGACTGGTATTGGGCTGCTTAGGGGAGGCTAGCACTGGTAATGGGGTTGAGGGGGGACTAGCACTGGAAGTGAGCTGATTGTGGGGCTTCGAATGGCAATGGGCTCATTGTGGGGAGGGGAGGATAGAGCTGCTGGCCCTGGAAGAAAACTGGGGGCTAGGGCTACAAATGGGCTGATGCGAGGGGATAGGAGAATGGAACTGGAAGGGAGTGGATCTGAGAGGGGCTGCCATGGTATTTGGACTAGAAGGGACTGGACAGTGGGGAAGGAGGGGGACTGGAAGGGAATGGACACCAGTGGCAGTCATGGGAATGCAAGTTGACATTGGAAGGTATTGGGAGTAAGGACTGGAAAGGGGCTGATACTGGGGAGGGTTACTGGGACTGGAAATAGACTGATGGAAAGAAGTGAAGAAAATGAAAGAAAAGATAAGAAATGGCAGATGGATCATAGACCACAGAAAGAGAGCTAAGAGAAAACAGGAAAGCAGACGCCTCAGATCGGGACCAGCATGATCAGAGAATAAATTGGTCAGACAACAAAGGTAGAAAAAATAATTTTATTTCATATTAGTGATTTGACTACAAAATCATAATAATTTTGAAATCAAATATTGTTACTTGTTATTGGGATTAATTCGTATTGTGGTTTAAATAAGTAAATTTTATAAATAAAAACATAATGCAAAAGGCCTATAATACATTAATAATTCAACAAATGATTACTGCGACAATGCGTTAAACGGTAAAGGAAGAGAGACGCATTTGATTTTATTATTGGGGGTCATCACAAGTTGACCAATGGTAAAAGGGGTCACGGTACAAAAAAGGTTGAGAACCACTGCGTTAGAGACACATTTGCAGGAGAGAGAAACCAGTTCAGTCAGCAATGTACAGCAAAGGCAGGGAGACCCAGATAAGTGATAGTAGTGATACATGTGCAGTAACAAAACATGCAAAAACCAGAGAGATAATGACCAGAACCAAAATAGAATTACAAAACACCGAGCTGGCCAATAGAAAAAACAATGATAAACGGTAAGCAACACTGCCCATAAAGAATTAAAAGGAAGATGTCACTTTTGGAACGGTCAATTCTGATTCCCCCTACAAAGTGAATGTTCTAACATTGATAGTGTTGATGAGGGTTTGCTGTGGTGTATATTGGGCAGCTTGATTATGTGGCTTTCACATGTGCAGCAACAGCAGAGTGGCCACGTAGGAAAGTGCACTATGGTGATGGTGTAAATGAGGTACAGGGGGCTGCAGGCGGCTGCAGGCGGCACATGCAGTGGGCTAGCTAGAGCACAGTGTGGACTAGGCAGATGCCTACCTGGCACATAGGAAATCAGAAACTGAAAAGAAGCAAGACCGCAACTGACCAAGGGCAAACATGTCCACGAGTGTGTGTCCTACGGTGCCCCAATGGACATTACCCAGCAGGTACCGCAAAGGGCACATAACATTGGCAGGCGGTGCTGGGGGGAAGTGGGGATGGTTATGTAGGCACCCCTAACCCAGATCCCACACCATAAGCAGCCACCTACCGGCACACTGGATGGCCTGGGACTGTGCACCACCAGCACCACTGGCATAGGGGCATGTCAGCATGGTAGAGGATGGGTGCTGGTGGTGGAGGGGGCAGTGACATCTGCCCAAAAAAGACCAAAGCCAAGCCCTGTTTAGGTGGGTGCCATGCACAGCAAAAGACAAGGTCTGTCTGACGAACATTAATGGTATCCCCAGGGAATAACCTGCCTCTGCGTCAACAGTTTGGTGCAGTACACACAGCCAGTGTGATCAGGGGCAGAAAGTCACAGGTTCAAGTCCCAGCTGTGGCTCCTGCAGACCATGTCCCTATATTTCACCCAGTACTAAACCATGGTAATATAGAAAGAACCTTAAAGGCAATTTTAGAACCTCCTGCCACGTCTCCTGACTGGTTTCTAGTTGCCCACGTGGCGGTTTGCTGCTTCTTGGTAGATAAAATAAACCTGCCATAATCGCCTATATGTTACCCTACAGAGCACATACACCATAGACATGTGCAGTCCCTAGAGCAGAGTTTTCCAACTGCAGTCCTGGAGGGCCAAACACCATTCAGGTTTCATGCTGTCCCTAAGAAATATGCTTGAGATGCATTTGTATGCATCGCCCCCATTGTATGCAAATGTATCTCATGCATATTCATTAGGGACCCTTCACCAATATGATCCTGATACAAATCCCCCCAACCAATTCTTTTTTTTTTTGTCGGAGCCGGTCAGCCAAGCAAACAGAAGCAGTCCATGTGCCACTGTGACCTCTCCTTTTTAATTTTTATGTAACAAGAAGTAAAACTTCACTTAGCTTTGTCATAATTGGAGTCCTCATTGGAGTCCTCATAGCAGCCAAAACCAGCCTGCAACTAACAAACACTTCCACGATCACAAACACGGACCTTGACCTAATCAAAGTTGAAAATATGGCTTTATCCATCTGCCTAATCTACAGACCTCCCTCTCCGCACCACGAAGCACTAGCTACAGCACTGGAAAACATCACTACCACCCAAAACAAAAAATTCCAAATCATCCTGGGAGATTTGAACTTAGCATCAATTCCCTCAACCCACTCGTACACCTTCATTGAAGCCATGGACCAACTGGGCTACCACCAAATAGTAAGCGATGCCACCCATGATAAGGGAAATACCCTGGACATGGTTTTTGTACCCACCAATCTTCAACCAAATAAAGAACCACCTATAATAAAGATAACCCAAGTCCCATGGTCCGACCACCACCAAATCGATCTCAAAATAAAACTGCCGTACATAACCAAAAACGCAAAGGAAATGAGAATACCTCACCCAATCAGGAAGTTCAACAAATTCAACAAAGAACACCTCATAAATACCATTTCATCCCACATAGATCTAGATTACACAGACCTGGATGAACTAACAAACAGATGGAACGCAAACATACAAAGTGCATCAAACCCAACATTGAAAACCTCAGAAAATGCAAGCAAGCACAGCTCAGAACCCTGGTACACAGAAACTCTAACTAGATCGAAGAGGGAACTCCTTAAAATAGAGAGACAATGGAGGCAAACCAAATCCATCAAACTCAAAACCAAATACATGACCCTTCTTGCAAAGTACAAAGATGACGTCAATTCCGCTAAGAGAAACCATCACACCAACCTATTAAATAAAGCGATCAACAGACCACGAGAGTTATTCGAACTCGTCAAATCACTAACTAAAACATCTCAGAGCGACAACCTAAACAACAACATCAAGGCCCAAACGTTGGCAAACCACTACGCGAGCAAACTGACTGCCACAAAACCTACGCCTTCCCTAGACTCAACACTGCCGACACCACTAAGCAACATTGAGACCAACACAAATCAAGACCAGTTATGGAAACATTTCCACAAAATCGGAGACCAGCAAATTGCAACCATAGTCACAAGCATAAACAGCACCACTTCCCCACTCGATCCCTGCCCAGCAACCTGGGTCAAGGCAGTGAAACAGGACATAGCACCGTAAATCTCTCACATAGTAAACCTATCACTGCAACAAGGAATCATGCCTTCTGAACTAAAGAAATCCGTCATAAGACTGATTTTAATAAACAGTACACTCAGCAGAGATGACCCAGCATCCTACCGCCCAATATGGAGTATATCATTCCTAGCAAAGATCATTGAAAAGGCGGTCCTACTACAACTCCAAGACCACCTGAACGACAGTGCTCCCCTAGATGACCAGCAATACGGCTTTAGACAACATCATGGGGTCGAAACCCTATTACTAGTTCTACTTAACAACCTACTCAAGGGCCTGGAAAACAAAAAGAAAATGTATATACTCTTATTCATCGACATCTCAGCTGCCTTTGATACAGTTAACCATGGAACCCTCATAAACAGTATCAAGTCAATAGGAATATCAGGAACCCCACTAAAGTGGTTCACATCATACATCTCAAACCGAATGCAACAGGTACAATTCAACGGCGAAAAAGCGGAAGCATTCTCTCAAACGCAAGGTATACCGCAAGGCTCTGCACTCTCAGCACTCCTTTTCAACATATATATGCAACCATTATGCAAAATTTTTACACAGCACAAAATCAACTACCACATTTATGCCGATGATATTATGCTGTACACAAAACTTGACACTGATAACCCGGACTACAGCCCACTTGAAACATGCCTTGGCGAGATGCAAATCTGGTTACAACAAAGCAGTATGACAATCAACCACAAGAAAACTGAAGTGATGTATATCTCCAGGAAAGCAAATTTTGACCCCCCTACAACAATAACCCTGTGCAACAACACTTACCAAACAAAGAAAGAAATAAAATATCTAGGAGTCACATTTGACTGCGACCTAAAAATGGAGAAACACCTCCGCAAGACCAACAGGGCAGTTTTCCACAAACTGAAAGTTCTACAACCCATACATACAGAACATTATTGATCCCCACGATTTCAGATCCGTGGTTCAAGCACTCATCATGCCACATTTTGACTATTGCAACGCCATTCTTCAAGGACTACCTAAGAAAACCCTGAACATCCTACAAATGGCACAGAATGTAGCTGCCAGGGTCATTATGAAGAAAAGTCTTAATGAACACATTACACCAGTACTAATTGAGTTGCACTGGCTCCCCATAACAGCTCGCACAAAATACAAAATACTGACAACCACTTTCAAACTCATCCACAGCATAGCACCATCCTTCCTCAACACCCTAATCAGATTACAACCTACCAACAGAAACAGGAGAACCATCAACTCCAACACCCTCCACACTCCAACAGATGTAAGATCTGTCAAAGTCAACACTAGTAACAGGGCTTTCTCATACGTAGCACTGACACTATGGAACCAACTCCCACCCGAACTACGAGCCATAAATGATCTTTCAGACTTTAGAAAAAAACTCAAAACGCACCTATTTCAAAGTCATTTCAACCTGTACTAAATTCGCATGTGGGGCAACTACCTCCCCAGTAACCCAGAGAACCTGTTATGTGAAAATGTACATATGTAAATTATTTTCCCCATAGCTATGAAGAAGATAGTCTTCTGTGTGACGTGCTTACCTTAAGAATCTGTATGTAAACAACAAATTATATCTGTCTTGATTCGGCAGCTTTTTCTATGTAATCTTACCCGCTTCTGATCGCTGGAAGAAGCGGCATACAAATGCTTGCTAAATAAATAAATAAATAAATAAATAATTTAGAAAACAGGCCATACTGCTGGCTTGAAACAATTCATCCAGAACACAGAACACAGAACTCGACGACGTGTCACGTTTCGGGCTGCAATATCCAATTTTCAGCCCTGCTTCAGGTCCAATTCGATTCTGGTAATCACAAAGCTTTTGAATAACATGGAGGAATCTCCATTTTATACCGTCTTTGGCATCTGATGTCATGTCCAACCAGGGACAGCTGTCCACCAATCAAATCCAAGAGCTCTACAGCCAATGGGGAAAACCCACATCCAGGGAAAGCCCTCATTGAAGCAGCAAGGTGGAATCCTGGCTAATGTCCTATATCAGATGATTGTATACCAGTCCACTTGAGCATTTAAACCCTCAGGGGTAACTGTGTCCAGCTGATAAATCCATTTTTGTTCCAACAATTGTAATCATTGTTCACGGTCACCAGCCCTGGGGTCTGTTGGTACATAACACAAAACCCTCCAACAAAGAGACTCAAACTCATGAGAAAATTGGATACAATGCTCAACTATAGGGGCTGCTAAATTCTTAGGGGTATGTTTACTAAACTGCGTTAGTGCGATTCGCGTTAGGAGCAGCGGTAGAGACAGAAACCCCAAATAAGGACATGGGCGGTACATCGTTTCCGAGAACGCGCCGAGAACGAGCGTTACAAGGCGCCATAAATGAACGAGTGCTACAGGGCACGTTACCGCACGTAATCTTAAGAAGGAGCGCAGGCATACAAGCACAGCAACAGAGCTGTAGCACAATGGTTACAACACTGACTGATGGTACAGGGGACATGGGTTCGATTCCCCAGTGGACCTAATGTATAAGGCTGGCTGAGACAGCACCCTTTACATTTAAGTAGCGATTGTTGAGGCATGTGACGTGTATTTTAATTAGTGCTGCCAGCAAACACACCCTCACGGTGGCATAACCTAAGGTGCCGCATAAGGCACCCTATAGGACACATTATAAAGTGTACTGTCCGCCAAGGCACCCTATAATGTCCCCTATAGGACACCTTATAAGGATGCGAACAAAGCACTGGCTGGCTGCAGGACTGCAAGTCACCACACAAACTGTCTGCTGTTGTTACCAGGATAGGGATAACCCACCCGTTACCCCTATCCTGCACATGCAAATCAGCAGTCGAGAGATGGGCACAAGATCGGGTATGCACCCCCACAGCACCTCGGCCTTGTAGGGGGAACAGACCGCGTGTGGCACTGCCACAGAGTAGCCACAGACAGTCACATTGTGCGGGTACAGTGCCCACCCTGAGGTTGAGGTGGGGCGCCCAGCACCAGGTCCACAGCACCTTTCATGGCTGAAATACGCCATACTGCAAGTCCCCATCAGTGTGTGATAGGTAGTTCCGTTAGACACACCTAGGATACATCTGTGTCCTGCTGTATGTCTCAGTCATGTCTAGTCCCTATGGGCAATGCTGCACCCAGAATAGTGCATATCCTGTGTTGGTGCCATTGTTACCTGCTGTAGGTGAAGGGGGGGGGGTGTATGGACCCATAGGCAGATTATGTACCACCACACAACCCACCCTCTGGGGCTCAGGGTGGGAAACAGGATCACCCACCAATAGATCCACAGTCTACGTCCCTGCAATGGCAGCAGTAGAGAGGACCAGCAACCCCAGTCCTGCTGGGGAACAGACAGAGCAGTACACATCCATAACACAATAGCAGACAGACAGCAGGCCTGGAAATGCTCAGCTGCCCCCCACCATTATCTGACATTCTCCAGCAGCAAGTCTCCAGCCGCTGCACCCTGCAAGGTGTTCCAGCAAGACACATACTAGCTGCAGACAGTCCGCCAGCTAGTCCATAGGGCATGGTCCTGGAGGAGATGCATGTACCCAGAACGGGGATGTCAGCATACACACCAAGCAGATAAGTCAGTGATTGGGCCCCAAAAGGAAACCCATAAATATCACATGAGAAAAATGCTATATAGCACTATGGGGGAACCTAGCCATGCCATGGTCACTGCTCAGTCAGGGTGAGAGTGACCTCCCAGCAGGACATGCTATGGCCACCCTGTCCATGCAGGTGGTGGCCAGGCACTACAATGTCCGAGCCATTGCCCTATGCCGTGTGCAGATGCATCCAGGCCAGGCCACCCTATCGAGGCTATTCCCACAGTACCTTGCTCCTCATTATGCACATTGGCAGGCCAATACTGGCAACAGTGCTAGCAGTGTGGGCTGTGGAGGGTGTTGGCAGCCACCACACACTGGCTAGACAGACACACACTCCCCACACCTATGCCAGCATTGTGCAACTATAGAGGTGTTGGGCAGCCCAGGCCACCACACCAGTTCTGGGCACAGTGCAGGCATGGCTATGGTACCCAATACTGTAGGAGTCACTCCCCAGGTTGGTAAACACTGTCAGACACAAGACCTGTAGCACACTCCACAGACATCAGAAAGGTTGCTATGATGCAGCTCACTCAGTGTACTTAACCTAGGAATTGCTATCTGCCAGTACTCATAGCAACCTTTTGATAGATGTGTACCATATTCCCCGGTTTAGGGTGGCATTACTAAGGTATGCAAGTGCTAGTATTGGGAGATGCACGCAGAGCCCAAAGTCCTGCCTCTCCAGGAGGCTTTGGATAATGGGGCCTGTGGGTGCGGGTGTGTCTGCCCCTGTTGGCTGCTGCTTTACGGCAGAGGTTCCCAACTCAAGTCCTGCGGTGCCAAACACTGTTCGGGTTTTCATGCTGTCTCTCATGAATATGCATAAGATACATCTGCAGACGATGGGGGTGGCGCATAGAAATGCAGCACAGGCATCTTTATCAGAGGCAGCATGGAACCGGAATGGTGTTTGGCTCTAGGTAATGTGCATGTTTATGGTGTCTGTTGTCATGGGGTAGATCAGAGTATACCTATGGAAATAGGAAAAACAGAGCTGAGCAGGTCTAATAGTGACAGCTCAGAGCACATGGATCAAGGTTGCTATGAGCAACCATCACAAACAAAAGCACCAGGTGTAGGAGCGCGCCCTAGTAGGAGATTACCTCATAGCCTATTAGGTAATGAGGGACAGCTGAGGGCAGGACAGGCTCACTGGAACACTAAGAGTGACGCAGTTAAAAATCACTCAGAGTTGGTCAGAGGCGGAGCTAACCAGGAAGCTAGCAGAAACAGCAGAGCTAACCAGAGAGCTAACCAGGAAGCTAGCAGAAACAGCAGAGCTAACCAGAGAGCTGTTTTGGGAAGCTAACTGGAGAACTTCACATGGAGATTCAAACAGTATTCCACAGGAAATAGCCAAGGAAAGAATACCAGAGTCTGGTTACAGGGAGGTGGGTAGCACTGAACAAGAGCCAGGTGGTTGGAGACACGGAGGTATTCAAGCAGGCAGATGGAAGGAATCTGTGAGAGAAAATCTCCCTGAGAACAGGTACCGGGTGGGCAATAGCTGTTATCAGAGGGTTACTTGCATGCCCAAAGAGAAGCGTCCAGTAAAAGGGAGTGAAAGGCTTTCATGGGAGAAAAGCCACGTTAAGTTTCCTAGCTCAAAAAGATCCAGGGAAACCGAGCCAGAAGGTAAGCTGATTCCTTATAATAAAAGGGACCTTGAAAAGCAGAGTTTCACATACACTCAGCCAGGAGTGTGTGGCCCTCTGGAGGGAAACTCTACACTATACGGTAACCTCCCAATTCACCCTGATAGAGAGGAGGAGAGGAGCCCTTGTAACGGAGAAGAGGGTTTATTTAGAAATGGTATGAGTTACAACCCTACCGAAGATAACTACGGGGAAAGGTATGAGGACATGGAATGTGACTTCTGTGTTGAAAGTCCTGATGATTTCCAGATGGATTGTACATTAGTATTCTCCGATAACATTTCCTCATTGTGCTGAACTGTTTAAAGACAGAAATCTGTTTAGAGAAACATATTTGAACAAGCCTGCTTGTGTAAAGTACAAGGACTGTTTTCACCTTTTTGTTTGTTTGGCTGAAGATAAGCATCCATTTATGTTAATAGTAGTTCATTTTCATTTTTGCCAGAAAGTATGGTTTAATTCCTTTTGATTCCTATGTGCTGAGATTCACCCGGAAGGGAAAATAAAATACCTCTTTTTAAAGCCTGGCTACTCGTCTTCAACTACCTTTTTGATTAGCTGGTGGGACTACGAATCCCATGGGGCATTGCAACGTCCCAGCTATATTAAGAAGAGGCCCCACTGAAGCTCCCTAGGCTTCTACCTATAGGAGTACGTAGGTGGGTGACACTGTGCTCTGTAGGGTAAAATGTAGGTGTCTTGGGCATTTTTACGTCATCTGCAATACAGGTGCTGTCTGTATTAGCACGTTGTAGTAGTGGGTAAAATATGGGGACTGGGTTGGCGGGAAAAACAGCTGGGACTTGAACCTGTGACCCTCTGCTTTTGAATACACTGGTTTCTGCACTGCACCACCTTGCTGTCACAGAGTCAGTACATTCCTTGGTGATACCATGACTGTTCGTCAGACAGGGCCCGTCTGTTGCAGTACATGGCACCCACCTACACAGGGCTAGGCCACGGTCTGCTCTGGGCAGCTGCCACTGCCCCCTCCACCACCAGTATCCCTCAGCCACCATACTGACATGCCCTTCTGCTGGTGGTGCTGGTGGTGCGCAGTCTAAGGCCATCCAGTTTGCAGGTAGGCGGCTGCCTATGGTGCGGATTCTGGGGTAGGGGTGCCTGCATAGGTGTCCATGCTTCCCCCAGCACCGCCTGCCAATGTTCCGTGCCCTTGGGGGTAGCTGCTGGGTACTATCCCCTGTGACACTGTGGGAAACAGAGTCGTGCCCATGTTGGGCCTTCAGCAGTTGCTGTCTGGCTGCTCTGCTGCTTCAGCATTCGTATGGGCCACCTAGGCATCGCCCTAGTCCGCACTGTGGCCCAGCTGCACCACAGCATGTGCCGCCTGCGGCCCTCTGTATCCCCTTCTCCGGCATCTGTCCAGTTGCCATTCCGATATGCCTGCCCTGATGTTTCGGGACATGTGCACGCCATAGGAACCCTGTCCGATGGTGGGGAAAACCCTGAGCAGCGCTATTTCACTGTGGGCTCATTCACCTTGTATGGGGACGGATTATAGACCCTTCCACGATTTATATCTGTTCTATGGAGCTTACTCGGGGGGGGGGGGAGGGGTTGATGTTTCTCATTGATACCACTATTGGCCAGCTTGGTTATGGTTTTTTTCCAGTTTGTTGGGGTCATTTTCAGTGTTTATGTGCCCTTTTGTTCTGTGCACATGTATCACACTTATCACTTTTTATAGGTTTCCCTGCCTGGGCTGTACATTGCTGACACTGAAATGGTTTCTCTCCCCTGTAATGTGCATTTAACGGCAGGTTTTCATTCGCGTTGGAATTGAGCTCTTCAGATCAGCGCGTTACTGTGAAGGGAGCCTCTCCCCGCCCACTCTCCGCCCATTGACCCCTTCTCTCCGCCCTCTCTCCACCTTCTGCGGTGTTTTACCGCATCGCAGGAGTTTACGATCGTTAACTACGGTTAACGCGCGTTATGTAACGTTAACGATCGTAAGCGCATCATAACGCACGTTATGATGCGCTTACAATCGTTAACGTTACATAACGCGCGTTATGTACGATTACCGCAGTTTAGTAAACATACCCCTTAGTTCTCAGTCTAGAAGCATGTTCCGAAAGCCGGATCTTGACAGGCCGTTTTGTACGCCCCACATAGTATAGTGAACAGGGGCAGATTATTAAGTAAACCACAAAGGCAGAAGCGCAATCAGTGTGCCATAATGATGAAAACATACGACCCGTACGAATGTCGATCCACTCAGAGCCCGTTAATGAAGTATTACAATGTGCACAATGTCCAAAGTCAAAATGCCCCTTCTCCTCATGTGATGACACCGGTCGATCAAGGGTATGAGTAGTTCTCATTATCATGTCTCTTAAATTAGCTCTTCGTGAATATGCAATTTGCAAATGCTTACCACGGAAGCATGAATGATACTCTAAGGGGCATGTTTACTAAAAGCCGTACAATTGCGTGCCGCACAATAGCACACGGAAACGCGGCACTCAAACGCTCAGAAACGCTCTTAAACGCCCCGCACAAGTGCGCGTGGGCCCCGCACAATTGCGCGCCGCACTAACGTGCCCCGCACAAGTACCCGGCCCGCAAATGTCCGATAGAGGCGTGGAAAGGCATTCTGAGGGCGGAGGAAGGCTCCCGAGGGGCGGAGAGACGGGGTCAATGGGCGGGGAAGGGGAGGGGAGAGGCTCCCCGCACAGTATCGGGGACGAATTTGCAGGTTAAAAATAGCGCGAGTGAAACACTCACGGTAGAGGGCATTTAAAGGGAAGAGAAACCATTTCCGTCAGCAATGTACAGGGAAACCGGGGAAACCTGCAAAACGTGAGCAGTGTGATACATGTGCACAGAACAAAAGTGCAAATAAAGATAGAAAAAGACCCAAACAAACATATTAAAAATAGGAAGTCAGCTGGGGAACCCTGATATCAATGGGCAAACATAAGAAACACACCCAGGAAAGCTCCAAAGAAATGAAATGAAGTATGGAAGGGGCTACGGAGCGGAGACCCTTCCAAAAACCATTTCCTTTTTTCTGAGCCTTCCTGGGAGTGTTTGCTATGGTTGCCCATTAATATCACTGTTGCCCAGCTTGGTTATATTTATCCCCAGTTCGTCGTGGTCGGTTGAGGGGTTTATTTGCACTTTTGTCACCAGACAAGGTGACTGAGCCCACAGTACAAATGTGCAGAGCAGGGTTTTTGACTCCTTTGGTCAGGTTTCCCACCCCCAGGGACTGCACTATCACTGTGGCCACAGTGTGGTGCAGCAGACAGAGGCAGTACCTCTAGGCCCAGAGGGTCACAGGTTCAAATCCAAGCTGGGGCTCCTGCCAACCCAGCCCCCATATTTTACCCACCACTAAACAGAGATAGTAAAGACACTCCTTTATTGCAGAGAACATAAGCATGGTTCACACACCCATTTTGTACCCAACACCGCACACACACCATAACAATGGGCATTACCAACAGCCGAGTCCCCCAAATGCAGTCCTGGAGTGCCACAACTCAATCAGGTCATATGCTTTTCCAAGATACGGACATGCCAGCATGTTGGCGGTAGGGTACAGGTGGTGGAGGGGGCAGTGGCTGCTAGCCACAGAAGACAGTGACCGAGCCATGTGCAGGCTGGCACGTCCACTGCAACATAGGCCCTGTCGGATGTACAGTCATGGACTTCCCAGGGAATTCAGCACATCTGTGGCAACACAGTGGTGCAGTGCACACAGACAGTGTATGCAGGAGCAAAAGGTCACAGGTTCAAAGCCCAGCTGGGGCTACTGCCATTCCTGTCCACATATTTTCCCCACAACTAAACCATGTTAGTAAGGGCAATCCTTTATTGCTGGGGATATACGCATTGGTCATACGCCTATCTTTTACACCACCAAGCACAGACACCATGACCAGGGGCATTACCTAGAGCAGAGTCTCACAAATGCAGTCCTGGAGGACCACACACCATTCAGGTTCCATGCTGCCACTCATACAAATAACCGTGCTGTATATCTATGCACCACCCCCATGGCATGTAGATGTAGCTCATGCATATTCATGAGGGACAGCAGGAAACCCCAACCAGTGTATTGCAAACCTGGACTGGATTTGGGAACCTCTGCCGTACAGCAGCAGCCAACAGGGACAGACACACCCACACCCACACCCACAGGCCCCATTGGCCAATGCCTCCTGGTGAGGCAGGACATTGGGCCCTGCGTGCATCTCCCAATACCAGCACTTGCATACCTTAGCAATGTCACCCTACACCAGGGTATATGGTACACAGCTCTCAAACGTTTGCTATGAGTACTGGCAGATAGATATCCCTACGTTACGCACAGTCTGCTCTATGAGCTCCATCATAATAATCTATCTGATGTTTGCGGTGTGTGCGTCAGGTCTGGCCCCTGACAGTGTTTACCACCCTAGGGAGGGACCCCCAACGGTATTGCATACCATACCCATGCCTGTACTGTGCCCAGGACTGGTGTGGTGGGCAAGGATTCTGAACCCCTCTATAGTAGCACAATGCTGGCATACGTGTGGGAGTGTGTGTCTGTCTATACAGTGTGTGTTGGCTGCAAACACTGTCCACAGTTTTGGCCTGATGATGTGCATAATGAGCAGCAAGGTACCATGGGTATAGCTCAGACAGGGTGGGCTGGCCAGGATGCATCTGCACAGGGCATAGGGCACTGGCAGGGACATTGTAGTGGCCGTCCACCACCTCCACAGACAGGGTGACCTCTGTATGTGCTGCTGGGCTTTCACTCCACCCTGACTGTGCAGTGATGGCAGCATGGCTAGGCACCCCCATAGTGCTTCATAGCACTTCCCTCATGTGATATATATGGGTCATCTGTTGGGGCCTAGTCACTGATGTATCTGCTTGTGTGTGCTGCCATCCCAGTTGTGGGTGCATGCATTTCCAGTGGGACTAACCAGCAGACTGTTCACAGCTGGTATGTGCCCTGCTGGAGTGCCTTGCAGTGGCTGATGGCTTGATGCAGGGGAATATCAGATAGTGGTGGGGTGCATCTTAGCATATCCAGGCCTACTGTCTATCTGATATTGTGGTCTGGGTGTGTGTGGGGCTGCTTGGACTGCCCTGTAGGGTGTCTGTTCCCCAACAGGACTGGGGTTGATGGTCCACTCTACTGCCATCATTGCAGGGGGGGGTGGTGTATAATGGGGATCTGTTGATAGGAGACCCTGCCTGTTTGCCACCCTCAGGTGGGGGTTCCCCCTGACTGAGACAGACAGAGATATCCAAGGTGTTCCTGCAAAAACTACCTATCTCACAGATTACGACTGTTTTGGAGCTCTGCCATGGCCTCTCTCAGCCATGGAGGGTGCTGTGGACCTGGTCCAGGGCGCCTCATCGCACACTCAGGGTGAGCACAGTTCCCGCACAGTGTGACTGTGTGTAGCTACTCTGTGCAAATTAAACACCTGTGTGTAGCTACTCTGTGCAAATTAAACACCTCCTACCAGGCCAAGGTGCTGTGTGGGTGCACACGGACACGTCCCCCTACCAGGCCGGGGAGCTGTTGGGGTGCATTCCCCATCTTGTGTTCATCTGTGGACAGCTGATTTGCATGTGCAGTGCATCATGGGTATGGGTGGCCTAACCCTATCCTGGTTCCCACAGCAGACTGTCTGTGTGGTGACATGCAGGCTCTCTGCAGCCAGCCAGGGGCTTGCTGGCAGCTATATAGCTGTAGCCCAATGGTTACTTCACTGCCTGTGGAGCCAGCGGTAATGGGTTCGAGCCCACAGTGGGGTTATTTGATAGGGTTGTCCAAAGCTTTTTTTAGATTTAATGTACATATGTTGCTGCCATCAAACACACCCTCAGTGTACTGTACCCATAAGGTGCCTCTGAGGGTGCTTTATAGGGCACCCTATAGGGCACCTTATGGTTGCCGTCCATATAAGGTGCACTATACATTATCCTGTGACGCAACATATATGGTGCCCTATAGGGGACATTCAAGGGTGCCTTGGCGGACAGTGAACTTTAACATGTGCCTTATGGGCTGCCTTATGTTAACACGCTTTGTGAGTGCGTTTGCTAGTAGTGATAACTGAAATAAAAATAGATTGCCCCCTACAGCACTCATCCCCATAATACACACTGCCTCAGTGAGCCTTCTTCATTGGGCACTGTGGGGGATTGAACCCCTGATCTCTGCACCATTGGTCAGTGTCTTAACCATTGTGCTGTGGCTCTGTTCATATGCTTGGGCATCTGCGCACCGCCTTATGCCGCCCAAAATTAACAGTGCACCGCCTTATGCCGCCCAAAATTAATATGCCTCCTAAAGCACTTTTACCCATTACAGTTAATGCCTCAGCCAGCCCTTTTTGTTGTGCACAATGGGGAATTGAACTCATGGCAGCTACACCCACAGTCAGTGTCTTAACCATTGTACTATGGCTCTGCTCCTTTGTGTGTACATATCAGGGCGCCACTTAGCCTTCCCACGCACTATTATGCACGGCGCACAATAGCGCGGCGCACAATAGCGCCCCGCGCAAATGTGCGATCGCTTACTCCCGTTTTTTTTCTTTTCTCTGCCTGAACCGCCCACTCCTTATATGGCACAGGCACACTACCGCGGCCCCGCACATTAGGAATGTTTAGTAAACAGACCCCTAAGACCGGCCAATAACGATGTAGCAATTTCACCACTTCAGGCATTCCACAGGTATAGGGGAATACCCCAGTTATAGTATCATCAGAGGACACAGATCTCAAAGGAGACAGTAACCATTCACGATGCACAAAGTGGGCCCTCTGTGCTCAAGTGGACTGGTATACAATCATCTGATATCATATTGGTGAAGGGTTATATATTTTTGGGTTCTGATAGGTTCAAGAATTTTTATTCGTATTCATTAGGGACAGCATGAAAACCTGAACCGTGTTTGTCCCACCAGGACCGGAGTTGGGAACCTGCCCTAGATCAGCAGCCAACAGGGGCACAAACACCCACACCCACATGCTCCACTATCCAACGGCTCATGGAGAGTCAGGCTGTTGGTCCCTGCGCGGAACAGCATCTACCAATACTAGCACCTGCATACCTTAGCAATGCCGTCTAAAACTTGGACACACATTCCACATATATCAAAAGGTTGCTATGATTAATGTCAGATAACAAATCCTAAGTTAAACACAATTTGTTGACAGAGATGCATCACAGCAACCTTTCTGATATCTGTGGAGTGTGTTTCAGTTCTTGTTTCTGACAGTGTTTACCACCCCGGGGAGTGACCCTAACAGTATTGAGTACATAGCAATGCCTGCACTGTGCCCAGGACAGGTGTGGCAGCCAGGGGTTCCAACCACCTCTATATTTGCTCAATGCTGAAATAGGTGTGGGAGTGTGTGTATGTCTATCCAGTGTTTTGTGGCTGCCTACACCTTACTGAGCCCCAATGCTTGCACTGTCTCCAATGTTAGCCTGCCAATGTGCATAATGAGGAGCAAGGTACTGTGGGTATGGCCCAGACAGGGCGGCCTGGGCAGAATACATCTGCACAGGGCATAGGGCAATGGCTGGGACATTGTAGTGCCTGAACAACACCTGCACGGACAGGGTGGCCACAGCATGTCATGCTGGGGGAGGGGGGGGGGTGTCACACTTACTCTGACTGAGCAGTGACCATGGCATGGCTAGGTTCCCCCATAGTGCTGTACAGTGTTTTTCTCAAGTGGTATCTATGAGTTTCCTTTTTGGGGCCCCAATCACTGACATGCCTGCTTGGTGTGTATGCTCGCATCCCATTTTTTGGTGCATACAGTTCCTTCAAGAACATGTACTAGCTAGCAGACTGTCTGCAGTTAGCATGTGAATGGCTAGAACACCTTTGTGGGTGGAGACTGACTGTGCCCTCTGCTGGTGAATGTCAGATAGTGGTGTGGCAGCTCAGCCTTTCCAGGCCTACTGCCAGTGCCCTCTGTGATGTGTACAGATCTGCACTGTAGGGGTGCCTATTCCCCAGCAGGACTGGGGTTGATGGTTCTCTCTACACAACCCGGCCAGCAGCAAGCAGAGCTCCCCCGATCAGGGAGAAGCGACCGAGCAGGAAACCGTCCTGCTCGGCGGCTCCTGCCCAATTGGGGCAGTGGGAGCAGGATAAAGGAGAGCGCACCTCCGGCGCCCTCCATACAACCCGGCCAGCAGCAAGCAGAGCTCCCCCGATCGGAGAGAAGCAACCGAGCAGGAAACCGTCCTGCTCGGTGACTCCTGCCCAATCGGGGCAGTGGGAGCAAGATAAAGGAGAGCGCACCTCCGGCGCCCTCCACACAACCCGGCCAGCAGCAAGCAGAGCTCCCCCGATCAGGGAGAAGCGACCGAGCAGGAAACCATCCTGCTCTGTGGCTCCTGCCCAATCGGGGCAGTAGGAGCAGGATAAAGGAGAGCGCACCTCCGGCGCCCTCCACACAACCTGGCCAGCAGCAAGCAGAGCTCCCCCGATCGGGGAGAAGCGACCGAGCAGGAAACCGTCCTGCTCGGTGGCTCCTGCCCAATCGGGGCAGTGGGAGCAGGATAAAGGAGAGCGCACCTCCGGCGCGCCCATGCCTGGCGGGCCCGCGCCTGAGGGCCTCGCCAGAGGGCCCTTTGGCGTGGCCCTTAGGCGAGACATCCAGGCAACAGAAGAAGCAACCACACAACAGCTGCACAAACATCAACAGAAAGCAGACGAAGAACAGCAACCAGCAAGAAGGAGCAAGCAAGAGCCAAGACACCACAACCAGCGCAGAACACCGCGCCCAGAAAATGCAACAAGAGCCTCAACTGCCACAACTCTCTAGTAAGTTGACACCAACCAACATGGCTACACTCATCTACCTCCCTGTACTCCTCCTTATCACACAACTCATCCCCCAGCAAACAGGGCCACGACACTCACACCCTCTAAACTTAGGGACACCGACAACCATGCCAACATACTATCCTCCTCAGTACACCACACAGAGCTCACGCACAAAAGACAAAAGCAACAGACACACAATCAACAAACACAACACTCACGCTAACTCAAAGGCACACCACAAAGAGCCTAACATCCCAAACACCACCTCAATAGAGCTCATGAACACTAGATCAGTAAGAAATAAGTTACACACAATCAGGGACCACATAGAGGACCAACAACCTGACATCCTCTGCATTACAGAATCTTGGCTTACCCCCACCGACAATGTCCTCCTCAACCAGCTAGTCCCCTCCTCGTACTCAGCCTTTAACAATCCTCGCACACAGAAAAGAGGAGGTGGAGTACTGATCATTGCAAAAGACTCATTAAAGCTAAAAACCTTCACCTCTCAAGGCTCAGACCAATGCAGCACAATTGCAATAGGAAACAAGCAAATAGCCATATGCCTCATCTACAGAGCTCCCCACGCTCCAGCAGAAGAACTCACCACCGCTCTGGAGACCGTCTGTGCAATCAACACGAACCACAGACCACTACTACTCCTAGGCGACTTCAACCTCAACTCATCCACCAGCAAGGACAAGGAAACCTTCCTACAAGCAATGGACTCCCTACAATACACACAACTAATAAACCCCCCGACACACAGACACGGATCCATGCCGGACCTTATATTCGCCCCCAACCACGTAATAGACAAAAGTGACATCTCATCACCCACAGTCACACCAGTGCCCTGGTCAGACCACCACAGGATCAAAATAGAAATCACAACTCAAAGGGATAAACACAACAAGACGCAATGCACAATACATGGACAAAGAAGATTCAAAGCGTTCAACAAAGACCAATTCCTGCAAGACACACTACCTTACCTTAACCCAGAAACGCACGATCTGGATAAACAAATAGACACTTGGAACAATATCATCAATGCAGCAGACAAAACCAAAGCCAGCACAACAAAAACCAAGAGACAGCACGCACCATGGTACTCCAAAAGCATACGCAATGCAAAAGAGATCTGAGGAAGATAGAACGCCGCTGGAGACGCTCTAAATCTCCATCCACACAGGACTTATTCCTAACTCAGCAAAAGAAATACAATGAGCTTATCAATGAAACAAAAAGAGAGCACCACACAAACACCATCCAGAAAGCCTACAACAAGCCCAGAGAACTTTTTGAGATAGTAAAAAATCTAACTAACGAACCAAACTCTGACAAAGACATACAGATCGACCCACAAACCTTCGCAGATTATCTTCAGGAGAAGCTAGGCTGCTCACCACTACAACCATATGCAGGAACCAACAACCCAACCATACCCATCACAAGTTGGGACAAGTTTAACACCCCTTCCACAAAGCAAATCTCAGACATCATCTCAGCTCTCAACACAAGCACCGCACCCACAGACCCATGCCCGGTCACATGGATCAAGACAACCAAGGAATACTTCCTCAGCATCATACTCCCTAACCCAAGGAACCATGCCAGACCAGCTGAAACTAGCCACAATAAGACCAATTCCCGAGAAAACCAACCTAGAAAAAAACAATCCAGCAGCCTACAGGCCAATCTCCAGCATACCGCTTCTGGCCAAAATTATAGAGAAGGCAGTGCAACAACAGCTCCAGGACCACATCGACGAACATGCCCCACTGGATATACATCAACATGGATTCCGCCCAAACCACGGAGTTGAAACACTTTTGCTATACCTATTCAATGACATCATACAGACCATAGACAACCACAAACAAGGAACTCTAATGATCTTCATAGACATCTCAGCTACGTTCGACACAGTGGACCACAGAATCCTCTTAACCAGACTACAGAACATTGGAATAACCAGCGACATACTAAATTGGTTCAACTCATACCTAACGGACAGACAGTTCCAAGTCAAGATTGGAACCAAAACCTCACAACCCACAAAGATCAAGCAAGGGGTACCACAAGGATCCACACTATCCTCACTACTATTCAACCTATACATCCAACCAATCTGTGACATCATGACAGCCCACAAGATAGACTACATAATCCATGCAGATGACATCATGATTTACATGCCTATCAACCTCGACAACCCCGACTACACCAAGATAACAAACTGTCTCGACAGCATGTCCAACTGGCTCATGCACAACAACCTAGCCATAAACTACAACAAGACAGAAGCACTCATCATCACACGAAACACCAACTTCAGCTCCCCACCATTCATCAAAACCAACAACACGACAATACCACTAAAGAACCGCGCTATTCTGCATCAGTGCGGTTTACATTGAACAAACTGAAATTACATTGAACAGGGCATTATAACTTGGAGATAACTATTTTACAGGGAACATGGGCTATGGAGGGTTAAGTGGCTTGCCCAAGGCCACAAGGAGCACCTGTGGGACTAGAAACCCCAGTCCTTCCGGCCCAAGGTTGCTGTCCTCTAGTGGGATTTGAACCTCCGACCTTCCGACTCTTCCGACTCTTTGTCAAGTGTTATACCTTGGAATAACATTTGACAAAGAGTTGAACCTACAATCACACATCAGCAGAACCACCAGAAATGCATACTACAAAATGAGAATAATTAGATGCCTCAAGCCTCTACTCTCACACGAACACTTCCGCACAGTCTGCCATGCGCTCATAACCCCCATACTCGACTTCTGCAACCCCATCTACAATGGAATGCCAAAACAATCACTCAAGCCGCTTCAAATGGCTCGAAACACAGCAGCCAGAATAATCACAGGTTCTCCAAAACAAGCCCACATCACCCCCATCCTAAAAGACCTCCACTGGCTCCCAATCAGCCACCGCATCAAATACAAGATGGTATTAAACATATTCAGAATCAGACACAAGAGCTCAGCACTCAGCCTCCAAGCCCTCATACTCCCTGACACCAGCAACAGACCGAGAAGAAAAACCACGGCAGACACACTCAGCACCACAAGTAACTACACGAAAGCATGCAAATCCACCGCACAAAGAGCACTATCACTGGCGGCTCCAACAATATGGAACGCACTCCCACACGACCTACGATCAACTAAAGATCTGAAGGACTTCCGAAAGCTTCTAAAGACTGTACTCTTCACCGAGCACTATGGTCCAAGCGCATAGCCAGAATCTACAGACTTGGACCAACCTTGGATTCAATTAAAGCTCACTCACAACCAGTGACAGACCCAGCAAACCCATGTATATAACTGTAAAAAGCGCACACTGTAAATAGCTCACTCTAATCAGCACACCCGCACCCATGCACCCTCACTGTACATAACCTCACCTGACACACACAACATTGCTAAATGATCGTTTGATGTGTTCACCGCCTCGATTGGAAGATAAAGCGGGATAGAAATATCCTTAAATAAATAAAATACTGGCACCATTGCAGAGATGTAGACTGTGGATCTGTTGGTGGGAGATCCTGTCCCCCACCCTGAACCACAGTGGGTAGGTTGGGTGTTGTTACATCCATTTTTGGGTCCACACACCACCCTTCTCTTATAACATGTGATCATGGCAACCACACAGGATATGCATTATTCTGGGTGCATCATAGGTCACAAGAGCTAGACATGACTGGGAAACACAGGTGTAGCCTAGGTATATCTGCAAGGACTACCTATCACACACTGGCACTGACACAAACCTGCAGCACATCTTATCACAGCCAAGCCAGGGGCTGCATACCTGGTGCTGGGCACCCCACCTCACCCTCAGGGTGAGCACAGGAACCGCACAATGTCACGGTCTGTAGCTACTCTGTGCCAGTAACACACACGGTCAGTTCCCCCTATCAGGCCGGGGTGCTATAGAGGCGCATACCCCATCTGGTGATCAGATGTAGGCTGCTGATCTGCAAGTGCAGTGCATCATGGGTATGGGTGGGTCTACCCTATCCTGGTAACCGCAGCAGACAGTTTGTGTGGTGACCTGCAGTCTTTCTGTAGCCAGCCAGCGGTGTGATGGATGATATAGAGATGTAGCCCACTGGTTACTTCAATGACTGTAGAGCAGTGGTTCTTAACCAGTCCTCCTTGAACCCCTAGGCCAGTCGGGTGTTCAGGATAGCCCTAAGGAATATGCATGAGATGTATATGCATTAGAGATATCCTGCCAACCTGATTGGTTTGTGGCCCTCTAGGGCTGGATTTGGAGACTCCTGCCTTACACCTCTGTCATTTAAGATTGTGAGTGGGCAAGGTGCAGATGTCCTAGACATCAAAAGGGTAGATAGAATGTGTCACATGCCTCCTCAATTCTCACCACCACCAAAAAGTTGACTAATAGACAATATTTTGGTGGTGGTGAGAAGCAAAGAGGCATGTGACAAATTCTATCTAACCTTTTTGATGTCTTGGAGATCTGCACCTTGCCCACTCACATTCTTAAATGACAGAGATGTAAGGCAGGGGTCTCCGAATCCAGCCCTAGAGGGCCACAAACCAGTCAGGTTGGCAGGATATCTCTAATGCATATATATCTCATGCATATTCATTAGGGCTATCCTGAACACCCGACTGGCTTAGGGGTTCAAGGAGGACTGGTTAAGAACCACTGCTGTAGAGGCAGAGGGCATGGGTTTGATCCCACAGTGGTGTTATTTAATAAGGCTGTCTGAGGCGTTTCCTTTTAATTTAGATCAGTGCTGCCAGCAAAAACACCCTCACAGTGCCGTAACCTAAGGTGCCTCATAATGCACCCTATACAATGCTCTATAGGGCACATTATAAGGTGCCTTGGCAGACAGGGCACTTTATAATGTGCCCTATGGAGTGCCTTATTGGGCGCCTTATGCGGCACCTTAGGTTACGGCACTGTGAGGGTGTTTTTGCTGGCAGCACTGATTTAAATTAAAAGGAAATACCTCAGACAGTCTTCTTACATAACACCATTGGGGGATTGAAACCATGACCTCTGCCTCTACAGTCATTGCAATAACCAGTGGGCTAAATCTTTATAGCGGTGATCACTGCGCTGGCATGAACTTAGGGTTAACGCACGTTAATATGCCACGGCGCCCACTATCGTGCGATACAGATTCTTGCTACCTTGCCGCCAGAACGCCCACTACCTTATATGGCATTCTTCACATTAACGCTGCATCTAGCGCCGGTAACATAAAGACGGTTTAGTAAACATACCCCTTAAACTCAAAATATGCATTCACTTCCACAAAACTAAAGGGCATTTTTAATATACCCTCTTAACGTGCGCGCCGCGATAGTCTGCAGGATGCCATATAAGGAGTGGGCAGTCCGGTCAAAAATAGAGCAAAACGGGATTAGCGCGCACCGCGCGCTCTTGTGCACCGCGCACAGTAGCGCACGAGGAACGCACGTAGGAAGCATAAGCAGGCGCGCTGATGTGCAAACAGAGGAACAGGGCTGCAGTACAATGGTAAAGACACTGACAGATGGTGCAGGGGACATGAGATCACTCCCCCACTGTGCCCAATGAAGAAGGGTGGCTGAGGCACTACCATTTATGTGTAATATTGCATTATGAGGCTTTTTAATTTTATTTTAAGTACGGCTGCTAGCAAACGCACTTCCAAAGTGCTGTAACATAAGGTGCTGCAAAGTGCTGTAACATAAGGTGCTGTGTGATGTGCCATTCCCTCAAATCTATGTGAATATTCTCCCAAATTTCTGTCCTGATTTGACAACTCCCAAATTTGTAATCAAACTGCTACTGATCGCTGGAAGTAGCGGTATATAAGTGTATACTAAATAAATAAAATAAATAAATAAAGGCACCCCATAAGGTACCCCAGAGGGCACATTTTAAAGTGCACTGTCCGCCATGGCACCCTACAATGTTGCTGAAAGGGTGGCCTATAGGGTGCCATATAGGGTGCCCTATGAGGCACAGCAAGGTCATAGCACTGTTTTTGATGGCAGCACTGTGCATTTAAACGCATGAAAATCTTAAGTAGGTGCGCTGACATGCAAGGAGGAGCAGCAGTGTGGCACAATGGTTAAGGCACTGACTAATGATACAGGGATCATGAGTTCGATCCCCAGTGTGCCTAATATGTAAGGCTGGCTGAGGCATCAGCTTTGACATGTAAATATTGTTTCCTGCAGCACTTTATTTGTATTTTATTAATTGCTGCCAGCAAACACACCCTGATGTGCCGTAACCTACGGTGATGCATAAGGCACCCTATAAGGCACTCCATAGGGCACATTATAAAGTGCACTATCCGCCACGGCACCCTATAATGTCCCCTATAGGGCACCCTATCAGTGGCTCCATAGCATACTGTATAGTGCACCTTATATGGACGTTAACCATAAGGTGCCCTATAGGGCGCCCTATAAAGCGCCCTCTGAGGCACCTTATGGGTACAGTACGCTGAGGGTGTTTTTGCTGGCAGCTCTAATGTGCATTAAAAATAGATAATTCTTTGGACAACCCTATCAAATAACCCCACTGTGGGTTTGAACCCATGACCTCTGGCTCCACTTACAGTGAAGTAACCAGTGGGCTACAGCTCTATAGCTGCTAGCAAACCTCTGGCTGGCTGCAGAAGGACTGCAAGTCACCACACAAACAGTCTGCTGTGGTCACCAGGATAGGGTTAACCCACCCATACCCACGATGCACTGCACATGCAAATCAGCAGCCTACAGATGATCACAAGATGGGGTATGCACCCCCACAGCACCTCGGCCTGGTAGGGGGAACTGACCGTGTGTGGTACTGGCACAGAGTAGCTACACACCGTCACATTGTGCAGGTACTGCACTCACCCTGAGGGTGAGGTTGGGCGCCCAGCACTAGGTCCACAGCAGAGATAGGCCATGCTGCAGGTTCTCAGCAGTGCTAATGTGTGAGATAGGTAGTTTCTGCAGACACACCTTGGATATATCTGTATGTCTCAGTCAGGTGTAGCCCCTATGGACCCCTAGGAGGATTATGTACCACCACCCTCCTCCTCCAGGGCTGAGGGTGGTAAACAGGGTCTCCCACCAACAGATCCACATTCTACCTCACTGCAATGGTGGTAGTAGAGGGGACCATCAACCCCAGTCCTGCTGGGGAACAGACACCCTACAGAGCAGTCAATGCAGCTCTGTACAAATCCATAACGCAATAGCAGACAGACATTAGGTCTGGATATGCTAAGCTGCACCCCACCACTATCTGATATTCTCCTGCAGCAAGCCTTCAGCTGCTGCACCCTGCAAGGCGCTCCATCAAGACACATACCAGCTGCAGACAGTCTGCTAGCTAGTCCTTAGTGCATGTTCCTGGTGTAAATGCATGCACCCAGAACTGGGATGTCAGCATACACACCAAGCAGATAAGTCAGTGACTGGGCCCCAAAAGAAAACCCATAAATATCACATGAGAGAATTGCTATATAGCACTATGGGGGTGCCTAGCCATGCTGTGATCACTGCACAGTCAGGGTGAGAGTGATCTCCCAGCAGGACATGCTGTGGCCACCCTGTCTGTGCAGGTGGTGGCCGGGCACTACAATGTCCCAGCCAGTGCCCTATGCCCTGTGCAGATGCATCCTGGCCAGGCCACCCTGTCCGGGCTATACCCATGGTACTTTGCTCCTCATTATGCACATTGGCAGGCCAATACCGGCAACAGTGCTGGCAGTGTGGGCTGTGGAGGGTGTTTGCAGCCACCACACACTGGATAGACAGACACACACTCCCACACCTATGCCAGCATTGTGCTACTATAGAGGAGTATAGCAGCCCTGGCCACCACACCAGTCCTGGGCACAGTGCAGGCATGGATATGGTACGCAATACTGTTGGGGGTCACTCCCCAGGGTGGTAAACACTGTCAGAGACCAGACCTGAAGCACACTCCACAGACATCAGAAAGGTTGCTATGATGGAGCTCAATCAGCAAACTGTGCTTAACGTAGGAATTGCTATCTGCCAGTAATCATAGCAAATGTTTGATAGCTGTGTACCGTATTCCCAGGTGTAGGGTGGCATTGCTAAGGTATGCAAGTGCTAGTATTGGAAGATGCACGCAGGGCCCAATGTCCTGCCTCTCCAGGAGGCATTGGCTAATGGAGCCTGTGGGTGTGGGTGTGTCTGCCCCTGTTGGCTGCTGCTTTACGGCAGAGGTTCCCAACTCCAGTCCTGGTGTGCCAAACACTGTTTGGGTTTTCATGCTGTCCCTCATGAATATGCATGAGATACATCTGCATACCATGGGGGTGGTGCATAGATATGCAGCACAGGCATCTTTATTAGAGGCAGCATGGAACCTGAATGGTGTTTGGCCCTCCAGGACTGCATTTGGGAGACTCTGCTCTAGGTAATGCGCCTGTTTATGGTGTCTTTGCTCTGTAGGGTAAAATGTAGGTGTTTTGGGCACGTTTACGTCATCTGCACTAAACGTTCCGTCTGTATTAGCACGTTGTAGTAGTGGGTAAAATATGGGGACTGGGTTGGCAGGCACCATAGCTGGGACTTGAACCTGTGACCTTCTGCCTCCAAACACACTGGTTGTGTGCACTGCACCACCTTGTTGCCACAGAGACAGTGCATTCCCTGGTGATACCATGACTGTTTGTCCGGCAGGGCCTGTCTGTTGCAGTGCATGGCACCCACCTACACAGGGCTAGGCCATGGTCTGCTCTGGGCAGCTGCCACTGCCCCCTCCACCACCAGTACCCCTCCGCCACCATGCTGACATGGCCTTATATTGGAGACAGCATAAAACCTGAATGATTTGTGGCCCTCCAGGACTGCATTTGGGGGACTCTGCTCTAGGTAATGCGCATGTTTCTGGTGTCTGTGCTCGGTGGGGTAAAATATAGGCGTTTGAACCATGCGTATGTTCTCTGCAATAAAGGTTTGTCCTTACTATCACGGTTTAGTAGCGGGTAAAATATGGGGACTGGATTGGCAGTAGACTCAGCTGGGACTTGAACTTGTGACCTTCTGCTCCTGAACACACTGGCTGTGTTCACCGCACCACACTGTGCTCATAGAGAAAGGGCAGTCCCTGGAGATACCATGGTTGTTTGTCTGACAGAGCCTGTCTGTTGCAGTGCATGGCACCCACCTACACAGGGCTAGGCCATGGTCGGCTCTTTGCAGCTGCCACTGCTCCCCTCCACCACCAGTACCCCTCTGCCATCATGCTGACATGCCCTTCTGCTGGTGGTGCTGGTGGTGTGCAGTCTCAAACCATCCAGTGTGCAGGTAGGCGGCTGCCTATGGTGCGTGTTCTGGGGTAGGGGTGCCTGCATAGGCGTCCACGCTTCCCCCAACACCGCCTGCCAATGTTTTGTGCCCTTGGGGGTACCTGCTGGGTACTATCCCCTGTGACACTGTGATAGACACTCTCGTGCCCATGTTGGGCCCTCATCAGTTGCTGTCTGGCTGATGTTCAGTTTCAGCATTCCTAAGTGCCATCTAGGCATCTGCCTAGTCCGCACTGTGCCCCAGCTGCACCACAGCATGTGCCACCTGCAGCCCTCTGTATCCCCTTTCCCAGCATCTGTCCAGTTGCCCATTCCGACATGCCCGCCCTGCTGTTGTGGAACATGTGCATACCATAGGTAACCTGTCCAATGGAGAGGGAAACCCTGATCAGTGCTATTTCACTGTGGATCATTCACCTTGTATGGGGACGGAGCGTAGACCCTTCCAAAATTAATATTTATTTTGGGGGCTTTCTTGGGAGTGTGTTTTGATGTTTCCCATTACTTATCACTATTTTCCAGCTTGATTATGATTTTTTTTAATTTTGTTGGGGTCCTTTTCAATGTTTATTTGTACTTTTGTTCTGTCCACATGTATCACACTTATCACTTTTCTGTAGGTTTCCCTGGTTTTGCTGTACATTGCTGACAGAAATGGTTTCTCTTCCCTTTAAATCGGCTCTAACGCATGGTTTTCACTTGTGTTATTTTTGGCCTCGAATTTCACATCGCTAGTGTGCGGGGACCCTCCCCTCTCACTCTCCACCCATTGACCCCTTCTCTCCGCCCCTGGGGAGCCTTCCTCCGCCCTCCGGGAGCCTTTCCCCACCTTCAGCGCTCGTGTGTGCCGCTGCGCGCATGAGCGCACACTAAAGCGCATTTTTGCCCCATAAAGCATCATTAGCGTGCGCTAAGGTACCTTAGCGCGCGCTCATTTGCGCCGCGTACGTTAAGAAACTTTAGTAAACATACCCCTAAGACTAGTCTTCGGGACAAAATCTCTTCATTTAAATTATAATGATCTAATGTATATTTTACATTTAATACATATTATTTTTAATATATATTATTATTAATATTGCTGTTATTATTAAGTGCCATCGAGTTGGTGTTGATTTATGACGGCCCTCTGGATAGTTGTCCTAAACTGAGTTCGGTCTTCAGTCAGGTCCATCAATGATGAATTTATTCATTTTGTCAGTTGTTAGGATCTTTGTCATTGTTATGTTAAGATGCGGGCTCATTTTAAGACATGTTCCTTGATCTTCAGAAGCAAATGGTTCAGATCATCTAAACTTACAGCCAGTATTGTGGTATCATCAGCATAGCAAAGGTTTTTGATGAGTCTTCCACCAATCTTCACACCTCGGTTGTCTTAATACAGTCCTGCTTCTCTAATAATTTCTTCTGCATATAAAATGAACAGGTAGGGGGAAAGTATGCAGCCTTGTTGTACATCTTTGCTTATTTTAAGCCATTGTGTTTCTCCTTGTTCTGTTCGAACTGTTGCCTTTTGATCAATGTAAAGGCTGTGCAAGAGAACTATCAAGTGTTCTGGTATACCCATGCTTCTTAATGGCCTAGAGCTTCTCATGGTTTAGACAGTCAAAAGTCTTATTATAGTCAATAAAATACATAGAGATATCCTTTTGGTATTCTTTTGTTTTTTCAAGGGTCCATGTCACATCTGCGATGATGTCTCTTGTTTCTTGTCCTTTCCTGAACTCCACTTGCACTTTTTTTTTTTAAAATAGTTTTATTTAGCTTTTTTAAACAGCACACAAATAAAACCAAAACAACCAACATAACAGTTACAGGTTATAAAGCCCCCTCCCAAAGCAAAGCAAACAACCCCCCTCCCCTCACCACCCCCCCCCCCCCGCCCTCCTATCCACCACTGGAATCCAGTTATATAGCCATAAAAAGAGTACAACCATGTTCATGGGTGAAAACAGCTGACAACTTATAGTAACCCCAAATACTCCCAACAGCACTTAGACCTTGTTACAATATGCAGTATCAACAAATTCCCTCAGGGCGCTCCATTTCTGCAGACTATGAGGGCCGTGGGTCACCCCCTTGCGGGGCATTTGCTCATATTTGCTAAAGACACAAACCTGAGTCCACCAAGTTTGGAAGTGTAGCGCTGCTATGTTTTTCCAATGGCGAACCAACAAGCAAATAGCTACTCCTATCATAAAATCTAATAGGAACCTATACTCCTTACGCAGACTAGGGACAGGCAGGGCCGACCGAAAGGCGATCAACCCCCAGGTAAGAGGGGCCTCAAGGTCCAATATTTCTCGTATTCTTGCCCATACCTGCAACCAAAATGCCTGCACCCCCTGACATTCAAACATCATATGTTTCAGTGTACCCATGTGCTTACTGCACGTCCAGCACAGCGAAGATGCCGAGCTGTCCCATTTACTTAATTTGACGGGTGCTATATATGCCCTGTGCGCAAAATAGAATAGGGTCTGCGTGATGGAGGCCGCTTTGGCAACTCTCTTTTTTTTTTAATTCTTTATTTTCGTTTTATAACAACAAAGGAAAGGAAGACATACAGTTAAAAGACAGATACATGGAGTGTAATACATACACCAAAGTAAACCCCTGCCACCCCCCTCCCCCCTGCTTCTTCTCTAGAAAACTAATCATTCCCGAAACGGGCGTGTACTCACATTATTGTGTTACAAAACCTAACGGTGATCTGAAACATGATGAGTGCACATTAAACAGACATGTCGAAACAATGAGCAGATTGTACATAATCATTGAGCATCTGCCATTTAGACAAGCAAGAGTGAGTTTGGGTATGGGGAATAGCTCTCCGAGATATCTGCTCATATTTACTATATAAGCAGACGAGGTTCCACCATTCATTGACAGTAAGTCGAGAGCTATCCTTCCAATTCCTCGTGATTAAACATATGGCTATACCCAGCATGAAATCAAGGAGAAAGCGACCCTTCTTAGGAAGAGAGGGGACCTCCGCCACTGAGCGGAGTCCCACAATCTTCCAAGAGAGAGGCTCGTGAAGGTGTAAGATAGATTGAATACGACCCCAGACCCGCCCCCAGTAAACCTGTAGTTGAGGACATTCATAAATAACATGAGCGAGGGTTCCCACAGCAGTATGGCAAGACCAACACTGATCCCTAGCAGTTGTGTTCCATTTGGCTATTTTTTCTGGAGTATAAAAGCATCTGTGTGCAAAAAAGAAGAGAGTTTGGGTAACTGAGGCAGACCGGGAAACCCGCACTACTTTGCTCCAGAAAACGCTCCATTGCACAGGGGTTAAAGTGGTTTGCAGTTCGCGCTCCCAGGCTTGTTGGGCTCTAAAAGTGGGAGTATCTGTACCCTGACATAATATTTTATAAAAGTTAGAGGCTACCCCTTGTGTACTACTAACAGAGTGAACTAGTTCTAATAGCCCGTCCTCAGTAGGGACAGAGGGCGGCATGATTTGAGCACTTTTGAGGCAGTATTGAAGCTGCATCAATTGAAAGTAATGTTTCGCTGGTAACGCAAATTCCTTTTGTAAATCAGGAAAGGTTTTCCAACGAGCTGCAGAGAAGAGCTGTTGGGGTGTCCAGATCCCCCTAGAGTACCAGGGTTTCCATGCTATCGTTCTATTTAGGACTTGAATTCTGGGGTTATTCCACAGCGGGAGTCCGTCCTGAGGACATACGTTTGGGCCCAGTAATTGAATGAGAGTGTTAAAGGCCGCAAGAGTATCGACAATCATTGGGGGATGGCGGGTGTCTACTTGATGGGACATACCGGGGAGATGGGTCAACGGAATTGGGCTACTAAGCTTCTCTTCTATATCAAGCCAAACTGGTCTGCAGTCTGTTGAGGCATCTAGCCATCGGGCACCTTGTTTAAGTAGGAAGGCTTGATGATATCTGAGAAAATCAGGAAATCTGGTACCCCCTAGTTCCTTTGCAGACTGTAGTTTTTGTTTAGCTATCCTTGGTGGCTTGCCCTGCCAGAGATAGCGGACGAGAAGGCCCTCAATATCTTTATAAGTGTGTAGCGGGAGTAAGCATGGCAGCATTTCTAAAATGTAGTTCACTTTGGGGACTATCATCATTTTCACAGTTTCTAGGCGGCCCCCACCATGTAAGGGATAAGGGAGACCAACGATTTGTGAGCTCACGGACTTTGGAGACTACCTCTTTGGCATTAAAACTGATAGTGTCTTCTAAAGGAGAACGGTAATGGACCCCAAGATATTTCACCATGCGGGATTGCCAAAGGAAAGGAAAGGCCTGCATGTCAGCCTCATGTACCCAGCGGTTCAGTGGGAAGGCTACAGATTTGGTCCAGTTAATTTTATAGCCCGATAATTGCGAGTATCCATCAATCAGATCCAAGACAGCTGGAACCGAATCAAGGGATACGAAAAGCATAAGGTCATCTGCATATGCAGAGAGTTTAATCTCTCTGTGACTGAAGGGGACACCTCGAATACGTGCGGACTGTCTAATAAGGAGGGCGAGGGGTTCAAGAGCTAGATCAAAGAGCATTGGTGATAGGGGGCAGCCTTGACGCGTGCCTCTTTGGAGACTAAAAGGCTGAGACTTAATGGCATTTACACAAATACTGGCGATGGGTTGAGTATACATGACTTGGAGGTATCGGAGGAAGCCCTCCCCAAAGCCATACCATCGGAGAACTGCAAATAAGAAGGGCCATTCTAGGCGATCAAAGGCTTTTTCAGCATCTAGGGAAAGACCCACCCATGGGTGATCTAGATTGGCAGCACTGGAGAGCACATGGCACAAGGTCCGAGCATTGTCAGCGGTGGATCGGCCGGGTATAAAACCGCATTGGTCGGGATGGATTAGGGTGGCCATCCTGTCAGATAGCCGGGTGGCCAAGATCGTTGCGAAGATCTTATAATCGGCATTAAGTAGGGAGATTGGACGGTAGTCTGCTGTGGTCACCAGGATAGGGTTAACCCACCCATACCCACGATGCACTGCACATGCAAATCAGCAGCCTACAGATGATCACAAGATGGGGTATGCACCCCCACAGCACCTCGGCCTGGTAGGGGGAACTGACCGTGTGTGGTACTGGCACAGAGTAGCTACACACCGTCACATTGTGCAGGTACTGCACTCACCCTGAGGGTGAGGTTGGGCGCCCAGCACTAGGTCCACAGCAGAGATAGGCCATGCTGCAGGTTCTCAGCAGTGCTAATGTGTGAGATAGGTAGTTTCTGCAGACACACCTTGGATATATCTGTATGTCTCAGTCAGGTGTAGCCCCTATGGACCCCTAGGAGGATTATGTACCACCACCCTCCTCCTCCAGGGCTGAGGGTGGTAAACAGGGTCTCCCACCAACAGATCCACATTCTACCTCACTGCAATGGTGGTAGTAGAGGGGACCATCAACCCCAGTCCTGCTGGGGAACAGACACCCTACAGAGCAGTCAATGCAGCTCTGTACAAATCCATAACGCAATAGCAGACAGACATTAGGTCTGGATATGCTAAGCTGCACCCCACCACTATCTGATATTCTCCTGCAGCAAGCCTTCAGCTGCTGCACCCTGCAAGGCGCTCCATCAAGACACATACCAGCTGCAGACAGTCTGCTAGCTAGTCCTTAGTGCATGTTCCTGGTGTAAATGCATGCACCCAGAACTGGGATGTCAGCATACACACCAAGCAGATAAGTCAGTGACTGGGCCCCAAAAGAAAACCCATAAATATCACATGAGAGAATTGCTATATAGCACTATGGGGGTGCCTAGCCATGCTGTGATCACTGCACAGTCAGGGTGAGAGTGATCTCCCAGCAGGACATGCTGTGGCCACCCTGTCTGTGCAGGTGGTGCCGGGCACTACAATGTCCCAGCCAGTGCCCTATGCCCTGTGCAGATGCATCCTGGCCAGGCCACCCTGTCCGGGCTATACCCATGGTACTTTGCTCCTCATTATGCACATTGGCAGGCCAATACTGGCAACAGTGCTGGCAGTGTGGGCTGTGGAGGGTGTTTGCAGCCACCACACACTGGATAGACAGACACACACTCCCACACCTATGCCAGCATTGTGCTACTATAGAGGAGTATAGCAGCCCTGGCCACCACACCAGTCCTGGGCACAGTGCAGGCATGGATATGGTACGCAATACTGTTGGGGGTCACTCCCCAGGGTGGTAAACACTGTCAGAGACCAGACCTGAAGCACACTCCACAGACATCAGAAAGGTTGCTATGATGGAGCTCAATCAGCAAACTGTGCTTAACGTAGGAATTGCTATCTGCCAGTAATCATAGCAAATGTTTGATAGCTGTGTACCGTATTCCCAGGTGTAGGGTGGCATTGCTAAGGTATGCAAGTGCTAGTATTGGAAGATGCACGCAGGGCCCAATGTCCTGCCTCTCCAGGAGGCATTGGCTAATGGAGCCTGTGGGTGTGGGTGTGTCTGCCCCTGTTGGCTGCTGCTTTACGGCAGAGGTTCCCAACTCCAGTCCTGGTGTGCCAAACACTGTTCGGGTTTTCATGCTGTCCCTCATGAATATGCATGAGATACATCTGCATACCATGGGGGTGGTGCATAGATATGCAGCACAGGCATCTTTATTAGAGGCAGCATGGAACCTGAATGGTGTTTGGCCCTCCAGGACTGCATTTGGGAGACTCTGCTCTAGGTAATGCGCCTGTTTATGGTGTCTTTGCTCTGTAGGGTAAAATGTAGGTGTTTTGGGCACGTTTACGTCATCTGCACTAAACGTTCCGTCTGTATTAGCACGTTGTAGTAGTGGGTAAAATATGGGGACTGGGTTGGCAGGCACCATAGCTGGGACTTGAACCTGTGACCTTCTGCCTCCAAACACACTGGTTGTGTGCACTGCACCACCTTGTTGCCACAGAGACAGTGCATTCCCTGGTGATACCATGACTGTTTGTCCGGCAGGGCCTGTCTGTTGCAGTGCATGGCACCCACCTACACAGGGCTAGGCCATGGTCTGCTCTGGGCAGCTGCCACTGCCCCCTCCACCACCAGTACCCCTCCGCCACCATGCTGACATGGCCTTATATTGGAGACAGCATAAAACCTGAATGATTGTGGCCCTCCAGGACTGCATTTGGGGGACTCTGCTCTAGGTAATGCGCATGTTTCTGGTGTCTGTGCTCGGTGGGGTAAAATATAGGCGTTTGAACCATGCGTATGTTCTCTGCAATAAAGGTTTGTCCTTACTATCACGGTTTAGTAGCGGGTAAAATATGGGGACTGGATTGGCAGTAGACTCAGCTGGGACTTGAACTTGTGACCTTCTGCTCCTGAACACACTGGCTGTGTTCACCGCACCACACTGTGCTCATAGAGAAAGGGCAGTCCCTGGAGATACCATGGTTGTTTGTCTGACAGAGCCTGTCTGTTGCAGTGCATGGCACCCACCTACACAGGGCTAGGCCATGGTCGGCTCTTTGCAGCTGCCACTGCTCCCCTCCACCACCAGTACCCCTCTGCCATCATGCTGACATGCCCTTCTGCTGGTGGTGCTGGTGGTGTGCAGTCTCAAACCATCCAGTGTGCAGGTAGGCGGCTGCCTATGGTGCGTGTTCTGGGGTAGGGGTGCCTGCATAGGCGTCCACGCTTCCCCCCAACACCGCCTGCCAATGTTTTGTGCCCTTGGGGGTACCTGCTGGGTACTATCCCCTGTGACACTGTGATAGACACTCTCGTGCCCATGTTGGGCCCTCATCAGTTGCTGTCTGGCTGATGTTCAGTTTCAGCATTCCTAAGTGCCATCTAGGCATCTGCCTAGTCCGCACTGTGCCCCAGCTGCACCACAGCATGTGCCACCTGCAGCCCTCTGTATCCCCTTTCCCAGCATCTGTCCAGTTGCCCATTCCGACATGCCCGCCCTGCTGTTGTGGAACATGTGCATACCATAGGTAACCTGTCCAATGGAGAGGGAAACCCTGATCAGTGCTATTTCACTGTGGATCATTCACCTTGTATGGGGACGGAGCGTAGACCCTTCCAAAATTAATATTTATTTTGGGGGCTTTCTTGGGAGTGTGTTTTGATGTTTCCCATTACTTATCACTATTTTCCAGCTTGATTATGATTTTTTTTAATTTTGTTGGGGTCCTTTTCAATGTTTATTTGTACTTTTGTTCTGTCCACATGTATCACACTTATCACTTTTCTGTAGGTTTCCCTGGTTTTGCTGTACATTGCTGACAGAAATGGTTTCTCTTCCCTTTAAATCGGCTCTAACGCATGGTTTTCACTTGTGTTATTTTTGGCCTCGAATTTCACATCGCTAGTGTGCGGGGACCCTCTCCCCTCTCACTCTCCACCCATTGACCCCTTCTCTCCGCCCCTGGGGAGCCTTCCTCCGCCCTCCGGGAGCCTTTCCCCACCTTCAGCGCTCGTGTGTGCCGCTGCGCGCATGAGCGCACACTAAAGCGCATTTTTGCCCCATAAAGCATCATTAGCGTGCGCTAAGGTACCTTAGCGCGCGCTCATTTGCGCCGCGTACGTTAAGAAACTTTAGTAAACATACCCCTAAGACTAGTCTTCGGGACAAAATCTCTTCATTTAAATTATAATGATCTAATATATATTTTACATTTAATACATATTATTTTTAATATATATTATTATTAATATTGCTGTTATTATTAAGTGCCATCGAGTTGGTGTTGATTTATGACGGCCCTCTGGATAGTTGTCCTAAACTGAGTTCGGTCTTCAGTCAGGTCCATCAATGATGAATTTATTCATTTTGTCAGTTGTTAGGATCTTTGTCATTGTTATGTTAAGATGCGGGCTCATTTTAAGACATGTTCCTTGATCTTCAGAAGCAAATGGTTCAGATCATCTAAACTTACAGCCAGTATTGTGGTATCATCAGCATAGCAAAGGTTTTTGATGAGTCTTCCACCAATCTTCACACCTCGGTTGTCTTAATACAGTCCTGCTTCTCTAATAATTTCTTCTGCATATAAAATGAACAGGTAGGGGGAAAGTATGCAGCCTTGTTGTACATCTTTGCTTATTTTAAGCCATTGTGTTTCTCCTTGTTCTGTTCGAACTGTTGCCTTTTGATCAATGTAAAGGCTGTGCAAGAGAACTATCAAGTGTTCTGGTATACCCATGCTTCTTAATGGCCTAGAGCTTCTCATGGTTTAGACAGTCAAAAGTCTTATTATAGTCAATAAAATACATAGAGATATCCTTTTGGTATTCTTTTGTTTTTTCAAGGGTCCATGTCACATCTGCGATGATGTCTCTTGTTTCTTGTCCTTTCCTGAACTCCACTTGCACTTTTTTTTTTTAAAATAGTTTTATTTAGCTTTTTTAAACAGCACACAAATAAAACCAAAACAACCAACATAACAGTTACAGGTTATAAAGCCCCCTCCCAAAGCAAAGCAAACAACCCCCCTCCCCTCACCACCCCCCCCCCCCGCCCTCCTATCCACCACTGGAATCCAGTTATATAGCCATAAAAAGAGTACAACCATGTTCATGGGTGAAAACAGCTGACAACTTATAGTAACCCCAAATACTCCCAACAGCACTTAGACCTTGTTACAATATGCAGTATCAACAAATTCCCTCAGGGCGCTCCATTTCTGCAGACTATGAGGGCCGTGGGTCACCCCCTTGCGGGGCATTTGCTCATATTTGCTAAAGACACAAACCTGAGTCCACCAAGTTTGGAAGTGTAGCGCTGCTATGTTTTTCCAATGGCGAACCAACAAGCAAATAGCTACTCCTATCATAAAATCTAATAGGAACCTATACTCCTTACGCAGACTAGGGACAGGCAGGGCCGACCGAAAGGCGATCAACCCCCAGGTAAGAGGGGCCTCAAGGTCCAATATTTCTCGTATTCTTGCCCATACCTGCAACCAAAATGCCTGCACCCCCTGACATTCAAACATCATATGTTTCAGTGTACCCATGTGCTTACTGCACGTCCAGCACAGCGAAGATGCCGAGCTGTCCCATTTACTTAATTTGACGGGTGCTATATATGCCCTGTGCGCAAAATAGAATAGGGTCTGCGTGATGGAGGCCGCTTTGGCAACTCTCTTTTTTTTTTAATTCTTTATTTTCGTTTTATAACAACAAAGGAAAGGAAGACATACAGTTAAAAGACAGATACATGGAGTGTAATACATACACCAAAGTAAACCCCTGCCACCCCCCTCCCCCCTGCTTCTTCTCTAGAAAACTAATCATTCCCGAAACGGGCGTGTACTCACATTATTGTGTTACAAAACCTAACGGTGATCTGAAACATGATGAGTGCACATTAAACAGACATGTCGAAACAATGAGCAGATTGTACATAATCATTGAGCATCTGCCATTTAGACAAGCAAGAGTGAGTTTGGGTATGGGGAATAGCTCTCCGAGATATCTGCTCATATTTACTATATAAGCAGACGAGGTTCCACCATTCATTGACAGTAAGTCGAGAGCTATCCTTCCAATTCCTCGTGATTAAACATATGGCTATACCCAGCATGAAATCAAGGAGAAAGCGACCCTTCTTAGGAAGAGAGGGGACCTCCGCCACTGAGCGGAGTCCCACAATCTTCCAAGAGAGAGGCTCGTGAAGGTGTAAGATAGATTGAATACGACCCCAGACCCGCCCCCAGTAAACCTGTAGTTGAGGACATTCATAAATAACATGAGCGAGGGTTCCCACAGCAGTATGGCAAGACCAACACTGATCCCTAGCAGTTGTGTTCCATTTGGCTATTTTTTCTGGAGTATAAAAGCATCTGTGTGCAAAAAAGAAGAGAGTTTGGGTAACTGAGGCAGACCGGGAAACCCGCACTACTTTGCTCCAGAAAACGCTCCATTGCACAGGGGTTAAAGTGGTTTGCAGTTCGCGCTCCCAGGCTTGTTGGGCTCTAAAAGTGGGAGTATCTGTACCCTGACATAATATTTTATAAAAGTTAGAGGCTACCCCTTGTGTACTAATAACAGAGTGAACTAGTTCTAATAGCCCGTCCTCAGTAGGGACAGAGGGCGGCATGATTTGAGCACTTTTGAGGCAGTATTGAAGCTGCATCAATTGAAAGTAATGTTTCGCTGGTAACGCAAATTCCTTTTGTAAATCAGGAAAGGTTTTCCAACGAGCTGCAGAGAAGAGCTGTTGGGGTGTCCAGATCCCCCTAGAGTACCAGGGTTTCCATGCTATCGTTCTATTTAGGACTTGAATTCTGGGGTTATTCCACAGCGGGAGTCCGTCCTGAGGACATACGTTTGGGCCCAGTAATTGAATGAGAGTGTTAAAGGCCGCAAGAGTATCGACAATCATTGGGGGATGGCGGGTGTCTACTTGATGGGACATACCGGGGAGATGGGTCAACGGAATTGGGCTACTAAGCTTCTCTTCTATATCAAGCCAAACTGGTCTGCAGTCTGTTGAGGCATCTAGCCATCGGGCACCTTGTTTAAGTAGGAAGGCTTGATGATATCTGAGAAAATCAGGAAATCTGGTACCCCCTAGTTCCTTTGCAGACTGTAGTTTTTGTTTAGCTATCCTTGGTGGCTTGCCCTGCCAGAGATAGCGGACGAGAAGGCCCTCAATATCTTTATAAGTGTGTAGCGGGAGTAAGCATGGCAGCATTTCTAAAATGTAGTTCACTTTGGGGACTATCATCATTTTCACAGTTTCTAGGCGGCCCCACCATGTAAGGGATAAGGGAGACCAACGATTTGTGAGCTCACGGACTTTGGAGACTACCTCTTTGGCATTAAAACTGATAGTGTCTTCTAAAGGAGAACGGTAATGGACCCCAAGATATTTCACCATGCGGGATTGCCAAAGGAAAGGAAAGGCCTGCATGTCAGCCTCATGTACCCAGCGGTTCAGTGGGAAGGCTACAGATTTGGTCCAGTTAATTTTATAGCCCGATAATTGCGAGTATCCATCAATCAGATCCAAGACAGCTGGAACCGAATCAAGGGATACGAAAAGCATAAGGTCATCTGCATATGCAGAGAGTTTAATCTCTCTGTGACTGAAGGGGACACCTCGAATACGTGCGGACTGTCTAATAAGGAGGGCGAGGGGTTCAAGAGCTAGATCAAAGAGCATTGGTGATAGGGGGCAGCCTTGACGCGTGCCTCTTTGGAGACTAAAAGGCTGAGACTTAATGGCATTTACACAAATACTGGCGATGGGTTGAGTATACATGACTTGGAGGTATCGGAGGAAGCCCTCCCCAAAGCCATACCATCGGAGAACTGCAAATAAGAAGGGCCATTCTAGGCGATCAAAGGCTTTTTCAGCATCTAGGGAAAGACCCACCCATGGGTGATCTAGATTGGCAGCACTGGAGAGCACATGGCACAAGGTCCGAGCATTGTCAGCGGTGGATCGGCCGGGTATAAAACCGCATTGGTCGGGATGGATTAGGGTGGCCATCCTGTCAGATAGCCGGGTGGCCAAGATCGTTGCGAAGATCTTATAATCGGCATTAAGTAGGGAGATTGGACGGTAGTCTGCTGTGGTCACCAGGATAGGGTTAACCCACCCATACCCACGATGCACTGCACATGCAAATCAGCAGCCTACAGATGATCACAAGATGGGGTATGCACCCCCACAGCACCTCGGCCTGGTAGGGGGAACTGACCGTGTGTGGTACTGGCACAGAGTAGCTACACACCGTCACATTGTGCAGGTACTGCACTCACCCTGAGGGTGAGGTTGGGCGCCCAGCACTAGGTCCACAGCAGAGATAGGCCATGCTGCAGGTTCTCAGCAGTGCTAATGTGTGAGATAGGTAGTTTCTGCAGACACACCTTGGATATATCTGTATGTCTCAGTCAGGTGTAGCCCCTATGGACCCCTAGGAGGATTATGTACCACCACCCTCCTCCTCCAGGGCTGAGGGTGGTAAACAGGGTCTCCCACCAACAGATCCACATTCTACCTCACTGCAATGGTGGTAGTAGAGGGGACCATCAACCCCAGTCCTGCTGGGGAACAGACACCCTACAGAGCAGTCAATGCAGCTCTGTACAAATCCATAACGCAATAGCAGACAGACATTAGGTCTGGATATGCTAAGCTGCACCCCACCACTATCTGATATTCTCCTGCAGCAAGCCTTCAGCTGCTGCACCCTGCAAGGCGCTCCATCAAGACACATACCAGCTGCAGACAGTCTGCTAGCTAGTCCTTAGTGCATGTTCCTGGTGTAAATGCATGCACCCAGAACTGGGATGTCAGCATACACACCAAGCAGATAAGTCAGTGACTGGGCCCCAAAAGAAAACCCATAAATATCACATGAGAGAATTGCTATATAGCACTATGGGGGTGCCTAGCCATGCTGTGATCACTGCACAGTCAGGGTGAGAGTGATCTCCCAGCAGGACATGCTGTGGCCACCCTGTCTGTGCAGGTGGTGGCCGGGCACTACAATGTCCCAGCCAGTGCCCTATGCCCTGTGCAGATGCATCCTGGCCAGGCCACCCTGTCCGGGCTATACCCATGGTACTTTGCTCCTCATTATGCACATTGGCAGGCCAATACTGGCAACAGTGCTGGCAGTGTGGGCTGTGGAGGGTGTTTGCAGCCACCACACACTGGATAGACAGACACACACTCCCACACCTATGCCAGCATTGTGCTACTATAGAGGAGTATAGCAGCCCTGGCCACCACACCAGTCCTGGGCACAGTGCAGGCATGGATATGGTACGCAATACTGTTGGGGGTCACTCCCCAGGGTGGTAAACACTGTCAGAGACCAGACCTGAAGCACACTCCACAGACATCAGAAAGGTTGCTATGATGGAGCTCAATCAGCAAACTGTGCTTAACGTAGGAATTGCTATCTGCCAGTAATCATAGCAAATGTTTGATAGCTGTGTACCGTATTCCCAGGTGTAGGGTGGCATTGCTAAGGTATGCAAGTGCTAGTATTGGAAGATGCACGCAGGGCCCAATGTCCTGCCTCTCCAGGAGGCATTGGCTAATGGAGCCTGTGGGTGTGGGTGTGTCTGCCCCTGTTGGCTGCTGCTTTACGGCAGAGGTTCCCAACTCCAGTCCTGGTGTGCCAAACACTGTTCGGGTTTTCATGCTGTCCCTCATGAATATGCATGAGATACATCTGCATACCATGGGGGTGGTGCATAGATATGCAGCACAGGCATCTTTATTAGAGGCAGCATGGAACCTGAATGGTGTTTGGCCCTCCAGGACTGCATTTGGGAGACTCTGCTCTAGGTAATGCGCCTGTTTATGGTGTCTTTGCTCTGTAGGGTAAAATGTAGGTGTTTTGGGCACGTTTACGTCATCTGCACTAAACGTTCCGTCTGTATTAGCACGTTGTAGTAGTGGGTAAAATATGGGGACTGGGTTGGCAGGCACCATAGCTGGGACTTGAACCTGTGACCTTCTGCCTCCAAACACACTGGTTGTGTGCACTGCACCACCTTGTTGCCACAGAGACAGTGCATTCCCTGGTGATACCATGACTGTTTGTCCGGCAGGGCCTGTCTGTTGCAGTGCATGGCACCCACCTACACAGGGCTAGGCCATGGTCTGCTCTGGGCAGCTGCCACTGCCCCCTCCACCACCAGTACCCCTCCGCCACCATGCTGACATGGCCTTATATTGGAGACAGCATAAAACCTGAATGATTTGTGGCCCTCCAGGACTGCATTTGGGGGACTCTGCTCTAGGTAATGCGCATGTTTCTGGTGTCTGTGCTCGGTGGGGTAAAATATAGGCGTTTGAACCATGCGTATGTTCTCTGCAATAAAGGTTTGTCCTTACTATCACGGTTTAGTAGCGGGTAAAATATGGGGACTGGATTGGCAGTAGACTCAGCTGGGACTTGAACTTGTGACCTTCTGCTCCTGAACACACTGGCTGTGTTCACCGCACCACACTGTGCTCATAGAGAAAGGGCAGTCCCTGGAGATACCATGGTTGTTTGTCTGACAGAGCCTGTCTGTTGCAGTGCATGGCACCCACCTACACAGGGCTAGGCCATGGTCGGCTCTTTGCAGCTGCCACTGCTCCCCTCCACCACCAGTACCCCTCTGCCATCATGCTGACATGCCCTTCTGCTGGTGGTGCTGGTGGTGTGCAGTCTCAAACCATCCAGTGTGCAGGTAGGCGGCTGCCTATGGTGCGTGTTCTGGGGTAGGGGTGCCTGCATAGGCGTCCACGCTTCCCCCCAACACCGCCTGCCAATGTTTTGTGCCCTTGGGGGTACCTGCTGGGTACTATCCCCTGTGACACTGTGATAGACACTCTCGTGCCCATGTTGGGCCCTCATCAGTTGCTGTCTGGCTGATGTTCAGTTTCAGCATTCCTAAGTGCCATCTAGGCATCTGCCTAGTCCGCACTGTGCCCCAGCTGCACCACAGCATGTGCCACCTGCAGCCCTCTGTATCCCCTTTCCCAGCATCTGTCCAGTTGCCCATTCCGACATGCCCGCCCTGCTGTTGTGGAACATGTGCATACCATAGGTAACCTGTCCAATGGAGAGGGAAACCCTGATCAGTGCTATTTCACTGTGGATCATTCACCTTGTATGGGGACGGAGCGTAGACCCTTCCAAAATTAATATTTATTTGGGGGGCTTTCTTGGGAGTGTGTTTTGATGTTTCCCATTACTTATCACTATTTTCCAGCTTGATTATGATTTTTTTTAATTTTGTTGGGGTCCTTTTCAATGTTTATTTGTACTTTTGTTCTGTCCACATGTATCACACTTATCACTTTTCTGTAGGTTTCCCTGGTTTTGCTGTACATTGCTGACAGAAATGGTTTCTCTTCCCTTTAAATCGGCTCTAACGCATGGTTTTCACTTGTGTTATTTTTGGCCTCGAATTTCACATCGCTAGTGTGCGGGGACCCTCTCCCCTCTCACTCTCCACCCATTGACCCCTTCTCTCCGCCCCTGGGGAGCCTTCCTCCGCCCTCCGGGAGCCTTTCCCCACCTTCAGCGCTCGTGTGTGCCGCTGCGCGCATGAGCGCACACTAAAGCGCATTTTTGCCCCATAAAGCATCATTAGCGTGCGCTAAGGTACCTTAGCGCGCGCTCATTTGCGCCGCGTACGTTAAGAAACTTTAGTAAACATACCCCTAAGACTAGTCTTCGGGACAAAATCTCTTCATTTAAATTATAATGATCTAATATATATTTTACATTTAATACATATTATTTTTAATATATATTATTATTAATATTGCTGTTATTATTAAGTGCCATCGAGTTGGTGTTGATTTATGACGGCCCTCTGGATAGTTGTCCTAAACTGAGTTCGGTCTTCAGTCAGGTCCATCAATGATGAATTTATTCATTTTGTCAGTTGTTAGGATCTTTGTCATTGTTATGTTAAGATGCGGGCTCATTTTAAGACATGTTCCTTGATCTTCAGAAGCAAATGGTTCAGATCATCTAAACTTACAGCCAGTATTGTGGTATCATCAGCATAGCAAAGGTTTTTGATGAGTCTTCCACCAATCTTCACACCTCGGTTGTCTTAATACAGTCCTGCTTCTCTAATAATTTCTTCTGCATATAAAATGAACAGGTAGGGGGAAAGTATGCAGCCTTGTTGTACATCTTTGCTTATTTTAAGCCATTGTGTTTCTCCTTGTTCTGTTCGAACTGTTGCCTTTTGATCAATGTAAAGGCTGTGCAAGAGAACTATCAAGTGTTCTGGTATACCCATGCTTCTTAATGGCCTAGAGCTTCTCATGGTTTAGACAGTCAAAAGTCTTATTATAGTCAATAAAATACATAGAGATATCCTTTTGGTATTCTTTTGTTTTTTCAAGGGTCCATGTCACATCTGCGATGATGTCTCTTGTTTCTTGTCCTTTCCTGAACTCCACTTGCACTTTTTTTTTTTTAAATAGTTTTATTTAGCTTTTTTAAACAGCACACAAATAAAACCAAAACAACCAACATAACAGTTACAGGTTATAAAGCCCCCTCCCAAAGCAAAGCAAACAACCCCCCTCCCCTCACCACCCCCCCCCCGCCCTCCTATCCACCACTGGAATCCAGTTATATAGCCATAAAAAGAGTACAACCATGTTCATGGGTGAAAACAGCTGACAACTTATAGTAACCCCAAATACTCCCAACAGCACTTAGACCTTGTTACAATATGCAGTATCAACAAATTCCCTCAGGGCGCTCCATTTCTGCAGACTATGAGGGCCGTGGGTCACCCCCTTGCGGGGCATTTGCTCATATTTGCTAAAGACACAAACCTGAGTCCACCAAGTTTGGAAGTGTAGCGCTGCTATGTTTTTTCCAATGGCGAACCAACAAGCAAATAGCTACTCCTATCATAAAATCTAATAGGAACCTATACTCCTTGCGCAGACTAGGGACAGGCAGGGCCGACCGAAAGGCGATCAACCCCCAGGTAAGAGGGGCCTCAAGGTCCAATATTTCTCGTATTCTTGCCCATACCTGCAACCAAAATGCCTGCACCCCCTGACATTCAAACATCATATGTTTCAGTGTACCCATGTGCTTACTGCACGTCCAGCACAGCGAAGATGCCGAGCTGTCCCATTTACTTAATTTGACGGGTGCTATATATGCCCTGTGCGCAAAATAGAATAGGGTCTGCGTGATGGAGGCCGCTTTGGCAACTCTCTTTTTTTTTTAATTCTTTATTTTCGTTTTATAACAACAAAGGAAAGGAAGACATACAGTTAAAAGACAGATACATGGAGTGTAATACATACACCAAAGTAAACCCCTGCCACCCCCCTCCCCCCTGCTTCTTCTCTAGAAAACTAATCATTCCCGAAACGGGCGTGTACTCACATTATTGTGTTACAAAACCTAACGGTGATCTGAAACATGATGAGTGCACATTAAACAGACATGTCGAAACAATGAGCAGATTGTACATAATCATTGAGCATCTGCCATTTAGACAAGCAAGAGTGAGTTTGGGTATGGGGAATAGCTCTCCGAGATATCTGCTCATATTTACTATATAAGCAGACGAGGTTCCACCATTCATTGACAGTAAGTCGAGAGCTATCCTTCCAATTCCTCGTGATTAAACATATGGCTATACCCAGCATGAAATCAAGGAGAAAGCGACCCTTCTTAGGAAGAGAGGGGACCTCCGCCACTGAGCGGAGTCCCACAATCTTCCAAGAGAGAGGCTCGTGAAGGTGTAAGATAGATTGAATACGACCCCAGACCCGCCCCCAGTAAACCTGTAGTTGAGGACATTCATAAATAACATGAGCGAGGGTTCCCACAGCAGTATGGCAAGACCAACACTGATCCCTAGCAGTTGTGTTCCATTTGGCTATTTTTTCTGGAGTATAAAAGCATCTGTGTGCAAAAAAGAAGAGAGTTTGGGTAACTGAGGCAGACCGGGAAACCCGCACTACTTTGCTCCAGAAAACGCTCCATTGCACAGGGGTTAAAGTGGTTTGCAGTTCGCGCTCCCAGGCTTGTTGGGCTCTAAAAGTGGGAGTATCTGTACCCTGACATAATATTTTATAAAAGTTAGAGGCTACCCCTTGTGTACTACTAACAGAGTGAACTAGTTCTAATAGCCCGTCCTCAGTAGGGACAGAGGGCGGCATGATTTGAGCACTTTTGAGGCAGTATTGAAGCTGCATCAATTGAAAGTAATGTTTCGCTGGTAACGCAAATTCCTTTTGTAAATCAGGAAAGGTTTTCCAACGAGCTGCAGAGAAGAGCTGTTGGGGTGTCCAGATCCCCCTAGAGTACCAGGGTTTCCATGCTATCGTTCTATTTAGGACTTGAATTCTGGGGTTATTCCACAGCGGGAGTCCGTCCTGAGGACATACGTTTGGGCCCAGTAATTGAATGAGAGTGTTAAAGGCCGCAAGAGTATCGACAATCATTGGGGGATGGCGGGTGTCTACTTGATGGGACATACCGGTGAGATGGGTCAACGGAATTGGGCTACTAAGCTCCTCTTCTATATCAAGCCAAACTGGTCTGCAGTCTGTTGAGGCATCTAGCCATCGGGCACCTTGTTTAAGTAGGAAGGCTTGATGATATCTGAGAAAATCAGGAAATCTGGTACCCCCTAGTTCCTTTGCAGACTGTAGTTTTTGTTTAGCTATCCTTGGTGGCTTGCCCTGCCAGAGATAGCGGACGAGAAGGCCCTCAATATCTTTATAAGTGTGTAGCGGGAGTAAGCATGGCAGCATTTCTAAAATGTAGTTCACTTTGGGGACTATCATCATTTTCACAGTTTCTAGGCGGCCCCACCATGTAAGGGATAAGGGAGACCAACGATTTGTGAGCTCACGGACTTTGGAGACTACCTCTTTGGCATTAAAACTGATAGTGTCTTCTAAAGGAGAACGGTAATGGACCCCAAGATATTTCACCATGCGGGATTGCCAAAGGAAAGGAAAGGCCTGCATGTCAGCCTCATGTACCCAGCGGTTCAGTGGGAAGGCTACAGATTTGGTCCAGTTAATTTTATAGCCCGATAATTGCGAGTATCCATCAATCAGATCCAAGACAGCTGGAACCGAATCAAGGGATACGAAAAGCATAAGGTCATCTGCATATGCAGAGAGTTTAATCTCTCTGTGACTGAAGGGGACACCTCGAATACGTGCGGACTGTCTAATAAGGAGGGCGAGGGGTTCAAGAGCTAGATCAAAGAGCATTGGTGATAGGGGGCAGCCTTGACGCGTGCCTCTTTGGAGACTAAAAGGCTGAGACTTAATGGCATTTACACAAATACTGGCGATGGGTTGAGTATACATGACTTGGAGGTATCGGAGGAAGCCCTCCCCAAAGCCATACCATCGGAGAACTGCAAATAAGAAGGGCCATTCTAGGCGATCAAAGGCTTTTTCAGCATCTAGGGAAAGACCCACCCATGGGTGATCTAGATTGGCAGCACTGGAGAGCACATGGCACAAGGTCCGAGCATTGTCAGCGGTGGATCGGCCGGGTATAAAACCGCATTGGTCGGGATGGATTAGGGTGGCCATCCTGTCAGATAGCCGGGTGGCCAAGATCGTTGCGAAGATCTTATAATCGGCATTAAGTAGGGAGATTGGACGGTAGTTGGCGGTTAGCAGCGGGTCTCTGCCTTCTTTCTCAAATACTACCACATTAGCTGCAGAAAAGGATCCCAAAGAGGATGTATCTACCGCAAGGGCAGTAAAATAGAGTTTTAAGTAGGGAACTAAATCTGCACTGAACGTTCGGTAGAATTCGGTCGGGAGACCATCAGGTCCTGCGGCTCGGCCCGAGGCTGTTCGTTTTAGAGCAGATTGGATCTCTGAAGTAGAGAAGGGTTCATCCATCGCATCCCTATCAGCTTTAGAGAGGGTCGGCCGCTGAATACCAGAAAGCAATCGCTCGAAGGTCTCTGATGAGAACTCACATTCAGATTGATATAGGCGGGTATAAAAATCCCGAAAGAGTTCTACTATATCGGAGTCTGTGGTCAATATGCCCCCTCCCTGTGGGGCTCGAAGGGCCGCTACGCGTTTGGCTTCTTTTTGACCTTTCAAGGCGTTGGCTAAAAGTCGACCGGCTCGGTTATTTTCACGATAGTATGTCCCTCATTGAAGCTCAATACTCTTAGAAGCTGCAGTTGAGAGGATTGCATTATATTGAAAACGGAGACGCTGTAAGCGAATTAAGACACATGGATCTGTACGTGAAGTTAGAACTCGTTCGCCTGCTTTGATTTGTTGGTCTAGTATGAGTAGCTGCTGTTTGCGTTGTTTCCGCAGGCGGATTTGATAGCTAGTGATCGTTGCTCGAATGGCCGCTTTGAAACCCTCCCACCAAGCCCAATTCGCAGTATCCTGGGGTAAATTAAAATGGAAGTAATCCTGTATGGCTGCTCGAATTTCTAACTGGAATTCTGGCTGAGTTAACAGGGCTCTATCAAAGAACCAGGCCCCCGAATTCCCCTGGGGTGTAGTAGTGTGTAATTGAAAGGAAATAGCGGCATGATCTGAAATATGTTGGGAGTGAATCTTTGCAGTGTCCACCTGAGGCACTAACAGTTTTGATATTAGAAAGAAATCTATGCGAGACTGGGATTTGTGAGGGGAAGAGAAGAAGGTAAAGTCAAGCTCATTGGGGTGTAGTAACCTCCATAGATCAACTAAAGCAAGATCTTTGATCAAAGAGGTAAGCGTGATGTGACTCTTGGGGGGACCACTTGTCCTAGGCGGCTGTTTGTCGATCAGGGGATCAAGAACTAAATTGAAATCCCCCCCTACTATCAATGAAGTATTAGCAGAGGCCTGCGCAACCTGAGCAATAGTAGCAAAAAAGGCAGGGTCATCCACGTTAGGAGCATAAAGGCATATACATGTAACTTCAAGGCTACCTATCTTGAGGTGAACTCTGGACCATCTACCTGCTGTATCTGAGCTAGTCGCAATAATAGTAGCATGCAAAGATTTCCTAACCAGTATGGCAACCCCACATTTCTTAGAAACGGCTGGGGAATAGGCGGCCACCATGTAAGGTTTTATATTGAGTTTAAGAGTTTCCTTCGAATTTAAATGCGTTTCTTGGAGGAAAATCAGGTCCGCAGCTTCATGACTTAGATAGCTTAGGATTTTCTTCCGTTTTATCGGATTATTGATTCCTTTTACGTTCAATGAGAAAATCTTACATGGTGCCATCAATCGGTAATAGACATTTTAGGTATGGGCACTTGAAAACATACGACATAATCAGAATCTGTGCAACAATGACATAATCACCGAGTATGCTGGCTAAGACACCCCATATTGAAAAGTATGTACCAAAGTATCTTAGAGAAGAAGCAAAACCCCCAATGAATATGGCGACCATATGTCTGCGGGAGGAGGCCCTAGAGAGGAAGATAGAGACATGAAAAAAGAAAAGAAACACCAGAGTCCATAATTAACACTGTCTCTGATACTCATCGAGGCAATTGTGGGTAGATGGAGTCGGGTCACAGATATCATCAAAATAAGGCAACAAACCGCCCTCGCCAGACTCGTTGCTGAGCCGCGGCAAATCCAATATGGCAAGTACAGCGGATATGAGAATACTTGCAGGAATATTCTGGAAGTCAGCGCATCAAGTCGGCTTCTTTAGAATCCAAAAACTCCGCTAGTAGATCAGGGTCCTCAAATGTTCTTGTCTGATTGTGAAGCGTGACTCGGAGCTTGGCCGGATACATCAGGCCATAGCGTGCTTGTAGTTGTTGAAGCCGCGGCCGGAATTCCAGAAAGCGCTTTCGGCGGTCGACCGTGGGTTTAGCCAAGTCAGGATAGAAGGAGATCTTGTGGCTCTCAAACTCCATATGGCCCTTTGCCCGAGAGGCACTGAGAATTTGCTCCACATGTTGATATCTCAAAAGTCGAAAGATGATAGGCCGCGGGGTCTTCCTGTTGAGCGTTATGTTTGTGGGTACACGATGAGCGCGGTCGATCTCCAAGTCTTTGGTAAAGGTGATTTGGAGCAGGGAAGGGAGGATTTTACATAAAAACTCTTTCATGTCTCCCGATTCCGCTCCCTCCGGTATGCCCACGAGTCGTAGGTTGTTGCGGCGCGCTCTATTATTGCCATCTTCCACTTCTTTCTGCAATGCCCGTACCTGACGTTCAACTTTGTCGAGTTTGGACAACCGGGCCGCATGGGAGTCTAATATGCTCTCCATTTTGTCCTGACGCGAAGAGAGCCCCTCTAGCTTGCCCTGCAGTACACCAAGATCTTCCCGCAGCGCTCGGAGTGCTTCACCGTTTGACTGCACGAGGTCCTTAACCCCTCTAATCTCGGCAAGGATTTCCTGCTGCATTTCGGGGCCCTCGCGCAAAGCCAGCCCCTTCTGCGGGGACGGGGGTTCAGTTTTGGAGCGTTTGCCGTGAGAAGCCGCTGGAGATCCAAATTCCAGGCGCGTGGGTTTGGTCCCCGCCATCTCACCAATGTGCCCCTGCGAGATCAGAGCAGAAATTCAAGTATGTACGGTGTTAATTCAGGATTCTGAGTAGGCCTCTCGGGAGCCTCAGCGTTATGCGACCATCCCGCTGGACATCGGGCTCCGCCCCGCTTTGGCAACTCTCACTTGTCGTGCCCAAAATCTCTGCCTGTAACGCAGTGTCATGCAGACTCCTGTATCTTGTTCCCACACTCTCTGCAGCCCAAGTAATCGTGAGGACGCCCCACCTTGCAACTCCTTGTAAAAAAAAAAAAAAGGAGGCTGCCTTGCCAGACTGCTGCGCCTGCATGATCATAGCATCTACCTCCCATTCATCCTGTAGCAACTCACACCCCGCAAGAGCTTTACCCACACAGTGCTTTAATTGGAGCCATTGGAAGTATGACGTCCCAGGAAGTTGAAATTCCTGCTGCAATTTATCAAAACTTTTCCACACCCTCTTGTCCAGTAATTGCCCTATGGTCCATATGCCCCTTTCATACCAAGGTTTCCAGGCAAAGGTCTTTTGCTGGATCTTAAAGGATGGGTTGTACCACAAAGGGAGATCGAGAGCGCTACTCCCCTCAGTCACCACCATATTAGCTAATGTTCTAAAAGCTCTCTGAGTGTCTGTAATCATCCTGGGCCTCCCGAAGTTCTCTCTAAACACCATTCCAGGAAGGAGATGCAGAGAGAAAGGAGCTACGAGCCTCTTCTCCAGAGCTAACCAAACCGGGCTCAACTCAGATAGCTGCTCCCTCCATCTAACACCTTGTTTCAACAGGAACGCATGATGATACGCTAAGAAATCAGGGAAACCTACCCCCCCCCCCCCTGCTTTCCTTGTGGGCTTTCAGCTTTTTAAGGGCAATCCTAGGTGGTTTGTGCTGCCATAGGAAACATGCTAGAAGTTTCTCAATCTGCCGGTAGAATTGCAGAGGGAAATAGAATGGCACCATTTCTAATATATAATTTATTTTAGGCACAATGGTCATTTTGATTGTCTCCAGTCTGCCCCACCAGGATAATAACAGCAGAGACCATTTATTGGTCAGGGTCTGAACAGTGGCCATAACTACCTCTGTATTATGTTTCAATGTTTCATCCAAGGAGTGACAATAATATGCCCCTAGATACTTAATCCTGTTTGGCTCCCACACAAACGGAAAACCGACCAGATCCGTTCTATGAACTCGCAAGTTGAGGGGGAAGGCAACTGATTTAGCCCAGTTAATTTTATATCCAGATAATGAGGAATACTCCTCTATCTGTTCTAGAATATGTGCCACAGACCCTGGATTAGTGAATAACAGGAGATTGTCCGCGTAAGCGGATGCTTTAATCTCACCCCCCTCTAGCCTAATGCCCTGAATGTTATCATTCTGTCTAAGAAGAAGGATCAGCGGTTCAAGTGCTAGATTAAACAAAAGGGGTGATAAAGGGCAGCCCTGATGTGTACCTCGACACAATGCAAAGTCCCCCGACTGGATATTATTCACACAGATACTAGCGGAGGGACATTCATACATGACTTTAAGTAATTTGAGAAACCCCGCTCCAAACCCAAACCACTCCAAGACCGAATATAGGAACGACCACTCTAGACGGTTGAAGGTCTTTTCGGCGTCTAAGGAGAGACCAACCAACAGCTCATTCAGACTCTCTGCCCCCGCTAACACATGACACAGTACCCTGGCATTATCTGCTGTAGATCGCCCTTCTATGAACCCACATTGATCCGGATGGATTAAACTGGGGATCACTGCAGCCAACCTCCGCGCTAATACCGTGGCAAAGATTTTATAATCTACGTTTAAAAGGGATATCGGGCAGTAGTTGCTAACTAACTGCGAATCTCTCCCTGGTTTTTCCAGAACTATAATTCTAGCAGCTGCAAAAGTGCCCACCTGAGGGCTTTCCTCCACTAATGCATGGTAATATTCCTGCATAAATATACCTAGATTTATTTATTTAATTCTCTTATATACCATGCTATTCTGCATCAGTGTGGTTTACATTGAACAAACTGAAATTACATTGAACAGGGCATTATAACTTGGAGATAACTATTTTACAGGGAAAATGGGCTATGGAGTGTTAAGTGGCTTGCCCAAGACCACAAGGAGCACCTGTGGGACTAGAAACCCCAGTCCTTCTGGCCAAAGGTTGCTGTCCTCTAGTGGGATTTGAACCCCCAACCTTCCAGCCTGAAGTACCTTGCCCCAACCACTAGGCCACTCCTCCACTCCAGATCCTTGATGAACATCTTAAAGAACTCAGCAGGTAGCCCGTCTGGGCCGACCGCCCTACCAGATTGTAGTGAGATAATTGCTTGCTCGATTTCCTCCAGAGTAATAGGACTATTCAGAGTGTCTCCCCTATCCTCATTCAGTAGTGGCCTGTCCACTTTGTCCACTAAGCGGGCAAAGGCCTCCCGTGAACAACTTTTTTCTGAAGAATATAGGTTTACGAAAAGGCCCGAAAGGCCTCTGCTATGTCCTTATCCTCAACTAACAAAGCCGCTATTGTCACGAGGTAACGCCAGCAGAGCCCATAAATGTAAGGGAAAGTGAGCAAAACAGCAGGGAAAATGACAGCTCAGCTTCACAAATAGGAAAGGGTTGCCAAGAGCAACGGTGGAAAACACACTCACAAGGTGTTAGGGAACGCCCGAGCAGAGACGGAGCTCAGAGCTCATTAGAGAATAGAGAGCACCTGCAGGGAGGCGGAGCCCAGGCTAACACCAAGTGCAATATATTGAGGACTCACTCACCAACAGATAGAACACGGCAGGGAGAAAGAACACGAGAGAGAACACGAGAGGGACTGAGAACACGAGAGAGAGCTCAGGAAGGAACTCGTGAGAGAGCTGTGAGGACAGTGCCAAGGAGAAGCCCCGAGGAGTCAGAGGTTGGTGACTTGCAAAGAAGCTGTGGGCAACAGCAATGCATATCCTCCCAGTATCCTCCAGAGTATTGCAGAGAGGCAATAAGGAAGGGCAGTCCTACAGCTAGGCTTACAAGCTACAAACAATTCAACTCCAGGCAAGCAGAAGGGGAAAGTTCTTACCCTGAGGCACATTGGCTGGAGTCAGAAAAACGCCGTGAGAGAAGGGGAACAGAACAGAGCTATTCACGCCATAGAAAGCAGGAAGCATTAGGATCTAGAGAGAGACGTATTCTCCCTAGTAGAAGGGATTTAGAACACCCAGACTTCCTCTGCACATACGAAGAGCTATGTAGAGCTCAGGACTCTAAATACAAACATTACGGTGATTTCCCACAAGCCACTAGGATAGTGGAAGAAGAGAATCTGTTCACTCCTCGGCAGAGACAGTTTAACTTAAAAGGCATTTTGGAGCCAGAAGTTCTGTCTGATGAGGGAGAAATGCAAGTGGAATTTCCTGAAGATATTTCAGAAGGTATAGAAATGGACTGTACTTACACTTTGTCAGATTGTATAAATTCTCTATGCTAAAGCAGCAAGGAGTGCTGATTGAAGAAACAGCTGCAAGTTTACACGTGAGTGGAAAGAACTGTTTCTGTTATTTTTGTGCTGTTTAATTAATGCTGAAGGAAGCTTATTTTTGTTCCAGTATTTTCCTTTGATTGTTACCAGACGTATGATCTATATTTCTTTTGTTCCATGGTTTTTGAATCCGCCCCGGACGGGGAATAAAACCCAAGTTAAACCTTACCCTCTGCCTCAACTACAATTATTGGTACAAGGTACAAACTACGGGAACCAGAAGGCTTTGCTACTACCTTCCCGGGGACGTAACTGCCAGTAAAATACTGCCCCATCAAGCTGTCTAAGCACTCCTTAGCCTCTGGGCCAGCTAGTGGGTCACACTATACGACTGGCTCTTTTCTCGCCTTCAACGAGTTGGCCAAAAGCCGCCCCGCCCTATTATTTTCCCAGTAATATAGCCCTTCCTGAGTTTTAATATGTTGGGTTACCTCATCGGATACCAACTGATTATATTTATACCTCAAGCGCTGTAAGCGAAGCAGGATACATGGATCCTGTCTCTTAACCAAAATGCGTTCGCCCGCTTTAATTTGCAAATCTAGTTCGGCCAGCTGCTCCTTACGGAGTCTCGCCTGATAAATGCTAAAGCTCGTAATAACAGCCCTGATGGAGGCTTTAAAGCCTTCCCATCTCGCCCAACCCAATATCAATTGAGATGGATTAAAATGAAAATAATCTTTAATGGCTGACCTTATTTTGGCCTTGAAGTCACCATTTTCTAACAGGGTTCTATCAAAAAACCACTCAGTTGGAGCATGCCTTGACCTCCCATCCTCCAACATAAGAGAGACAGCAGCATGATCCGAAAGATGTATCACATGTATCTCCACATTTGTGACACTAGCCGTCAGGGTTTTGGAAAGCAATATAAAATCTATTCTAGATAAGGACTTATGCGGAGGAGAATAAAACGTAAACTCCTGATCTAACGGGTGCAATAGTCTCCAGATATCCACCAATCCAACGTCCTGAAGGAGCGAGACCAGCACTGAGTAAGCTCTAGGCAGCTTACATGACCTAGGAGGCTTCCTATCTACTAAGGAATCCAGAACTAGATTAAAATCACCCCCAACAAGGAACAGGATCGCCGTTTCCCTGTGTAATTCTTGCGCAATGGACCTGAAAAAATCAGGGTTGTCACTGTTTGGGACATATACGTTCAATACATTTAATTCCATTTGTCCTACGTGGAGCTGAACTCTAACCCACCTTCCCATCTGATCCGCTTGAGCTTGTATCACCTGTGGGGCAAGAGACCTCCACACCAGTATCGCCACTCCGTTATGTTTCTGTACAGTGGCGGAAAATGCTACCACCATGAAAGGTTTGATGTTTAATTTCAAGGACTCTTTCAGGTTTAGATGAGTCTCTTGTAACAACATTATATCTACCTTTTCCTGCTGGCCATACTGGATTATTTTTTTCCGTTTTATAGGGCTGTTAATGCCTTTAACATTGAGGGATAGGATCTTAATAGGTGCCATTATATTTCTTCCTCACCATGTTCTAGCATTTGCCAATGACCAGCACTTTTCCTGATATTCATAGCAACCCCATCCTGGCCTATTTGACCTTGACACACCCCGTTGACTTGGATACATTGCATGCGCATTAACAGATTACCCATAAAATCCCTGTTGAGCATACCCATGAACCTGAATCCAGTGGACCCTATGGAGGACATAACACCCACACCCTGAATAGGTGAGCCTTATACGGCAGAAGAGGCCCAAGGACCGGCGCTCTTTACACACACGCTTGCGCTGGCCACTACACGCACAAAATTTCTAAGCATGTTAGCTAGAAAACCACTACTTACATTGTGCACCCTACAAACCTTAACACATTTTTTATGAATACACAAACCACTACCAGCCTCCAAACTATACCGACCACCCCAAGTTGGGTGTCGCCAATGTTACTCAGGACATCAACTCCGCTTCTTTATTGTCCAAAAAGCTCCTTAAAGCCTCCAGCTCATCAAAGTTCCTGGTTTGATTGTGGAGAGTGACCCTCATTCTGGCTGGGTACAAGAGACCAAATCTGGCTTGAAGGTGTTGGAGTCTGGGTCTCAACGCTAGGAAGGCTTTCCTCCTATCTACTGTTGCCTTTGCAAAGTCTGGGAAAAATAGTAGCCTGTGGCCCTCATACTCCACTGGCGAGCGTACCCGAGCCGCATCCAGAATTTTCACTGCTTGCTGAAATCTCAACACCTTGAAAATGATTGGCCTGGTTTTCTTGTTCAATGCGATCTGCGAAGGGACCCGGTGGGCCCTTTCGATTTCAAAAGACAGTTCAAAAGATATCTTCAATACCGCTGGCACAAGCTGCTGCAAAAAAAGCACACATATCCTTGCCTTCCACACCTTCGGGCACTCCAACAATCCTCACATTATTCCTTCTGGATCTGTTGTTATTATCTTCAATTTCTCTTTGTAGTGCTTTAATTTGCTTTGCATGTTTGCCAACCTCCTGCAGTTTCTCCTCGTGCACCGCCATCTTTGTCTCCACTTTGTCTTGCCGCACAACAAGGGCTTCCATTCGCTGTTTTAAGACATTGATATCCCCTTGCAGAGATAATAGCGAATCGCTATTAAGCATGACAATTTCTTTGACCGGTCTTATTTCTGCAAGGATCTCTTGCATCGCCTCTGGCCCTTCACGGCCCGCCGCCATTTTCTGGGGAGACAGGGGTTCCGTCTTTGATCGCTTAACGCTCAAAGCTTGACCCCCGGCAAAGTCCAAGCGGGTTGGTTTTGAGCCTGCTATGCCCCTGTTACACTCCGAACTCAGGAGATCCCACTGGTATGGTCTGAGATTCACAATTGCCAGCGCAAACACCGGATTCTAGAAAAGGCCCTTCAGAGCTTCGTCCTAGGCGCTCATTCCACCAGCGTCCAGGCTCCCTCCACTTGCACTTCTGGCAGTTCTTGTTCCAGGTATGGTTGTAGTCTCTGCTGAATGATCTTGAGTAGAATCTTGCTGGCATATGGGATCAGAGCAATTGTGCAATAATTTCCACAATCAGTCAAATCACCTTTTTTCAGTAATGGAATAAACACAAATCTTTTCCAGTCAGTTGGCCATGCTGTTGTAACATAGTAACATAGTAAATGACGGCAGATAAAGATCAGTATGGTCCATATAGTCTGCCCAGTAAGATGGCAAGAGTAGGTGCACCTACCGCTCCGTGCAAGCCACCCCTCCCAATGTCTTTGTTTTAGGGGTGAACCCACCGCTCCGTGTAGGACACCCCTGTATGTTGAGAAATTAGATAGTTAAGTTTATTTTGATTTTATCCTGTTGCTGTAAAGGGATTCACTGTGTCTGTCCCATGCCATTTTGAATTCTGTCACTGTATTTGCCCCCACCACTTCCATTGGGAGGGCATTCTAAGCATCCACCACCCTTTCAGTGAAAAAGTATTTCCTGATATTGCCTTTCAATTTACCCCTTTGCAGCTTCATGTTATACCCTCTAGTTTTACAGTTCCCCCGTCTTTGGAAGAGGTTTGTTTGTTCATTATTTCTCTTTAAGTATTTAAAGGTCTATCCCTCCTCTCCTCCAGAGTGTACATATTTAGGTCTTCAAGTTTCTTCTCATAAAGCTTCTGACACAGGCTCCAAATCATTTTGGTTGTCTTCCTCTGAACAGTTTCCAGTCTTTTTATATCCTTTGCAAGATATGATCTCCAAAACTGAACATAGTAACACTGGTAACCCGGAAGCCCTCCTCGCCTCCATTCCCCGATTTGACACCCTCCAATCCTGTTCCCCCCCCCCCCCCCAATAAATTCACCAACTCAGTAATTTTGGTACAAACTTTTGGTCGCAGCTTTATTTACAACCTGTACAACCGGCCCAACACGGGCCTAAGATAACAATTGAACAAAACCCAACCCCGCACCCCTTTACCGGAGGATGCCCCCCCACCCGCCATCTTAGTAGCAAGGCGGAGCATCCTCCTCCCCCCAGACCCCGCCGCCTGCCTCGCCATCCTAGTAGCAAAGGCCGGCTCCCACCCCCCCTGCTACCGGGCCGAGACCCCCAACCGGGCTGTCTCGCCCCACCCCGGGGAGCACTTCGCCCCCACTGCTTGTAAACCAGGTCAAGCCCGCGCCGCTCCTGCGAGCGCTGGCTCTGTACCCCGCCACCCCCACCAGCTGCAACATCCCGACAAACCAAAACCATGGGCGGGCGGGCGGGAACGCGACCGATACGCGAGGAGCCGCGGCCAGAAGGAGACGGCCACGCGGCTCCTCGCGAACAGCACCGCCCACCCCATGACATGCGGGCCAATGAAATCGCTCCGACGGCGCGCCGGAGCGATTTCAACTGCCTCGCACCGCCCCCTCCCCCCCCGACGCACCTCCCCTTTTACCCTGCACGTTGGAGGCCGCAGCCGGGCCCGGGCCCAGGTTACTGTCGGCAGCGGGACCCGGCCCGCGGCCTCGGGCATTAACACTGGTAACCCGGAAGCCCTCCTCGCCTCCATTCCCCGATTTGACACCCTCCAATCCTGTTCCCCCCCCCCAATAAATTCACCAACTCAGTAATTTTGGTACAAACTTTTGGTCGCAGCTTTATTTACAACCTGTACAACCGGCCCAACACGGGCCTAAGATAACAATTGAACAAAACCCAACCCCGCACCCCTTTACCGGAGGATGCCCCCCCACCCGCCATCTTAGTAGCAAGGCGGAGCATCCTCCTCCCCCCCAGACCCCGCCGCCTGCCTCGCCATCCTAGTAGCAAAGGCCGGCTCCCACCCCCCCGCTACCGGGCCGAGACCCCCAACCGGGCTGTCTCGCCCCACCCCGGGGAGCACTTCGCCCCCACTGCTTGTAAACCAGGTCAAGCCCGCGCCGCTCCTGCGAGCGCTGGCTCTGTACCCCGCCACCGGTGCGAGGTAGGCACTATCCTCGCACCGCCCCCACCATAAAGCTGCGACCAATCATTTCCAGCGCTTCCTGCCAATCATTAAGCAATAAGTCCTGACCGACCGGGGACAAGTGTACCCCGTCGGTACGGTACAGTCCTGCGCACTGGGGGTCCGCCCAGGGGTGCCGGACCTGCCATCCACCGGCCTGTTGCAACCAACGGCCAATCTGCCTGTTCACTTTGGCCAGCCCTCTCGACCAGCGTCGTTGAGGCAAGCAGGCCGGCCGAGGGATGATGTCCGACCAGACGAGTGCAACGTCAGGCCACTGCTCCTGCAGCGCACGCAGGTCACGTTGCACTGCGCGGATGAGTTGCCGACACGTCCAACAGGAAAGATCATTCCCTCCAAGATGTATCAGGAGTCCCACCGGCCTCTGCCGCCGCTCCGCGTGCTCTCGAACCACTGGAAGTAGCTGCCACCATCGCATGCCCCGCTCGCCGAGCCACTCCAGCCGGAAATTGCAGGACACCAAGCCCAGGTGTGTACCCAGCGGACGAGTTGAGGCTCTGCGTTCCGCCCAGTAGACGAATGAATGCCCCAGAAGCCACCAAACACCCGGCGCGCTCCGGGCAGCAGCCACTGTCGGCACGTTCAGCAGTAGACCTGAAAGAGAAAAAAAAAAAAAACAGCATTAGAACCCCCCCCCACGCCCTCCCCCCTTCCACCACCACAGCTCACAACTGTTCCGTACACACGTAGCCCTCGTAGGCCCTGGAGCGCCAGCGCCCGATCCGCTGGATCACCTCACTTCCCAGGCCAGCGGCGGCTGCGCTCGTTGCCGCACCTATCCGGAAGGAGTGAGACGCATAACCGCGCTCATCCACGCCCAGCCGCCGCAACGCCAAGCGGAAGACTGCCGTGAATTGGAATTGGGTAACAGCTGTCCCATCAGCATGGCAGAAGAAACACCCGGCCCGATCCGGCCGCTGCCGCCGGTACACCGCCAAGTTCTGCACTGGACAGGATCCCAGACCCGGAATGGCCCTCAGCAGCACCCACCGACCCTGCCCCAATGGGTCAGTCTTCGAGTGGGCCAGGAAAATCCGTACGCGCGCCTCCTGTATGTCCACCTGCTGCACCAGCAAACCCCCCCGCCCCCCCCGTCCGCCCGACGGAGGGACCAGCTCGCTAACTCGGAAGGCCCCGAAGAAGGCTGTGACAAACAACGCCCGAAAAAGGACTGCCTCATACGGAGTAGCCGCCACCTCGGGTAGAACGCCCCAAATACGCAGCAGCAAGGCGTGCGACACGGGGCGACGCCAATCCGGGCAGGAGGGCTGCGCTCGCGCCCACCCAGCTAATAGCCGCTTCACCACATACGAGGCGCTCGGACTACCCCAGCCCGCCGCCCTGCTAAAAAAGGAGAAGCCGGCCAAAGCCGCCCGTGCTGCCGCCCGGGACCAACCACCCTCTTTTGCCCACGCTATGAAAGAACCCGCCAAGATGTCCCCGACTCTACCCCCCCTCCAGCCCCTCCCCCAGAGAAACTCTCGAACCCGCCCATACCCCCGCTGATAAGCCTTCCACGTACCTGGAGCCAGGGAAGACCGCAACAATGAGATCATTCCGGCGTCCCAATTCGCCAAAGGTGCTCCGGCACCACCGCCGCGGTCTCGTCCGCCCCCGGGGCCAACTCCCGAAACCGCTCCCACTGGAAACGAGACAAAGCGTCAGCAATAACGTTCAGAGCACCTGGCACATGGCGCGCCCGAACCGTGACATTGAGACGAAGACAGGCCAGCACAAACACCCGCATCAACGCCGCCACCCTTGGACACTTTGGCAAATGACGATTAATGACTTGCACCACCGCAGCGTTGTCACACCAGAAGACCACCCGCTTGTCCCGTAGCCTCTCTGGCCATACCCAGAAGGCCACCACAATCGGGAACAACTCCAGGAACGTCACATTGCGCGTCAGCCCACTCGCGGACCAAGCCGCCGGCCACGGCGCTGCACACCACGAGCCCTGGCAGAACAATCCCATACCCGAACCCCCTGCAGCATCTGAAAACAAGTCCAAATCCCTGTTGAACAATTCCTCAGACTGCAACACCGAGCAGCCATTATAATTCGCCAAAAAAGCATCCCACACGCGCAAATCAGCTCGCATCCCCGCGGTCACCCGAATGCGATGGTGCCCACAGCGCACCCCGGCCATCGCCAAAGACAACCGCCGCGCAAACGGCCTTCCCATAGCGACGACCCGACAGGCAAAGTTTAGGTGGCCGACTAACCTCTGAAGCTCTGTCAACGTCACCTTTGTAGCGGAGCCCACCTCAGCTACCAAGAGCCGCAGCCGCTCGACTTTATCCCTCGGTAACCGGACCACAAACTCAACAGAGTCGATCTCAATCCCCAAGAAGGAAATACAAGTCACCGGCCCCACTGTCTTACCCTCCGCCAAAGGGATGCCAAACTCCGCCGCCATACCCAGGAAAAGCTCTAACAAGGATGCACACACTGCGGACTGGGCCGGCCCGACGAACAAAAAATCATCGAGGTAATGCACTATAGACCTAAGACCGGACCTCCGCATCAACACCCAGTGCAGGAAAGAGCTGAAGGCCTCAAAGTACGCACACGAGATCGCACAACCCATGGGCATACACTTGTCATAATAATAAGAATCGTCAAAACGAAATCCGAGCAAAGGGAAGGCGGACGGATGCACCGGCAAGAGACGAAAGGCAGACTCAATGTCCACCTTCGCAAGCAAAGCCCCCTGTCCACATTGGCGCACACGCTCCAAAGCCTCGTCGAAGGACGCATAGCGCACTGAGCACAGCTCCTGCGGGATATGGTCATTCACCGAGGCCCCGAGGGGACAAGAAAGATTATGTATCAGCCGATAACGCCCGGGCTCCTTCTTCGGGATGACGCCAAGCGGTGAAACAATAAACGGTGAAAAGGGCGGCCGAAGGAACGGCCCAGCGACTCTGCCCAGAGCGCACTCCGCCGCAATCTTCGCGCGGGCCACATCCGCCAGCCGCATCACCGAGCGAGCATTCCCCGACTCCAAATCCCGGACAGCCCCTTGAAAAGGGATACGAAAGCCCTCAGAAAACCCCGCCCACAACATCGTCCCCGCCGGGCCATGCCTGGTAGCCGCGTAGAGCTCCAGCCATGGCAGCAATGCCCGTATCCTAATGGGGGTAGGCGCCAGACCCCCTTCCAACCCGTCATTTACTTGCAGCCGCCGCCCCTTGCACCGCTCGACGGCTGCACTTAACGGCCGAGTGACCGGCTCCGCACAGGGAGCAAGCGTGCCGAAACTTGCAGTCCGGGAAAGGGCAGGACGTTTTGTTAAAGCGCCAACACAAATCTCCGCCGGGACTGCCCGCCCCAACTTTGCTCGCCTCGGGCCCCGGGCCCGCTGGCCGAAAGGACCGCAAGCCCACCGAAGCTGCTGCGCCCGCCGCCCTAGCCGGACCTGCACCCCCCCCCCCGTTCCACTCCTCTTTGCCGACATTTGCGTGAGCCAAAGGTTAATATCCTTCATGCCCCATGACAACTGCCGGTTCTCCTCCATCCTATCGCGGAACTCCTCGTCGTAATTAAGCCAGGCCCACCCCTCGTGGGCCTGGGAAGCCGCCAAGATCGCGTCGGCATAAGCCAACAGCTCACCATAACGACTCGGGTCCTCATGCCCCCATACGCTCGCCAAACGCAAAAAAGCCCGAGTCCAATTTAACGTGTTCCGCGAAACCTTCCGTACCCTCCCCGCCTTCTCGTCTTCCTTGCGCTTCTTACGACTCTCCCCCGAGCGTTTCCTCCCTTCCAATAGCCGGAAAATATCCAAATAACGCCGCTTCACAATCCGCCGCCTCAACTTACGCGGAACACTCTCCCACAATTCCGCGCAACGCACCACCGCCGATCCCGCCCCCTCACCAACCCGCGGCTCGCCGGTGGAGTCCGCTGAGGAAGTGTCCGAAGACCCCGACGATGTAGATGAAGACGACGCGCTCCGCCGCCGACGCCGTCGGTGCTTCCGCTTTGCCTCGGCTTTACTAGCTGGCGGTGCACCCTCCCCCGACGGCACTGCCCCCCCAACTCCCCCCGCTGTCGTCCCGGAGCACTCACCTGCCGCCGCCGGCTCCGCCGCCACCTGCACACCCGAGGTGGACTCCGTCTGCTCCATCATGGGCGGGCCGGACTGGCCCCCACCCGCCGACATCACTGTGGCTCCACCGCCAACTCCGCCTGCTGTCAAGGGCGCACTTCCCGAAACCTGCAAAGGGAGAGGAGAGCCAACACACGGGGACGGAGGCAAACCAACCCCCTGCGAAGCCATCCCATAAGACCCCGCCCCCCACCCCACACCCCCTCCCTGCACCCCCCCCCGAGGACCCCAACCCCCCGACTGCCCAGCCTGAAGCCCCCCAGGGGAGTTGTCCCCCAACACTTTGAAAACCGGCCCCCCAATGCTCCCCACCCCAGCCCCCCCCCCCAAGGGCTCCCACCCATTGCCATCCCAGGTACCGGGGACCAAGCCTGCCACCCGTCGCTACGCATTCCGAACCTTCCCCACCCCCCCGGGGCGGGCCCATAGGCTCCTGGAGGAACCGGAACCCACCCATGCCCCACCGCACCCGAACACTCCGCGCCGTCCCCCACTGGCCCCCGAGCGACGCTCCCCTCCTCAACGCCACCTACCCCAGCACCCCCCTCAACGCCTCCTCCGCCTCCCGCGCCCCAGGCCCCACGACCCCTTCTAGGGGGCCCACCACCTCCTCCGGCCCCCCCAACACAGCTACAGGGGCAGGAAGAGCCCCACGCATCCCCACCCCAACCTTCCGCTTACTGGTCCTCCCCCCTACTCCCCGCCCCCCCCCACGGCCTACTCTGGCCCCTGGGGCTGCCCCAACCCCGCGGGACCCCCTCGAGCCCCCCCCAGCCCTTCCCCCCGGAGCCACTTTTGCTTTGCCTTTCCCGGCCATGCTCCGGCCCTCCCTCCTAACCGTTGAGCAGCAGCCCAGCGCAGGGGAAAAGAACCTGCTGCAGCAACCAGGAAGCAGGCTACTGGCTGCAGGGGTTCTCCACTCCTGCTACTCTATTTTAAAGTATTTATTTGTTAAGTATTTTGGTTTATATATATATTTTTTTTTTTTTTGGAGATGCCCCGACCGGCTGCCGACCCCCCCCCACCCGAATGCAACCTCCCCCACCTCCCCCGGGAGCCAACGGACCCCCCTCCACGAACCCCACTCACCGAGCACAGGAACGCGACCGATACGCGAGGAGCCGCGGCCAGAAGGAGACGGCCACGCGGCTCCTCGCGAACAGCACCGCCCACCCCATGACATGCGGGCCAATGAAATCGCTCCGACGGCGCGCCGGAGCGATTTCAACTGCCTCGCACCACCCCCTCCCCCCCCGACGCACCTCCCCTTTTACCCTGCACGTTGGAGGCCGCGGCCGGGCCCGGGCCCAGGTTACTGTCGGCCGCGGGACCCGGCCCGCGGCCTCGGGCATTATTCCAAGTGAGGCCTCACCAGTGACTTATACAGTGGCATTAGTACCTCTTCCTTTTTGCTGGTCTGTCTTCCAGATTTCCTGGCAAAGCCTTGTAAGTATGTAACTGCTACATTTGATTGCTGTAATACTTCAATGGGAATGTCATTAACGTCTGGTGCTTTGTTCTTTGATAATGCTTTCAATGCTGCTTCGACTTCTTTCATCACCTATGATTCCTGATCATAAGGTACAAGTTGAAACGGCTGTTGGTCCACTTGATCTTTATGGTATAATGACTCTGTATATTTTTTACACCTTTTCTTGATTTTCTCAGCATCATTCAACATGGATACTTGAGAATCTTGCAGCATTCTAATTCGAGGTTGAAATTTTCTTTTTAACTCTCGTAGCTTTACGAAAGCCAATCTTCTTCTTCCTCTAATAGTTTCTGATTCTATTTCTATTTCCTTGCATGCATCACTTTAGTACTTCTCCTTGTCTCATCTTTCTACACATTGGAAATCTCTGTTTGGTTTTGTTATTGCCTCTTTTTCTCCTCTGGCTTTAGCTTCCCTGTGTTTCTGGGCAATTTTTAGAGCTTTTTCGGTCATCCATTTTGGCCATTTTTGCTTTTTCTCCTTTTGTAGAGACTTCTTACTTCTTCGAGCATAACTTTCTTGATGTCATCCCATAATTCTTCTGGTGCTCTGTTATTTGTATCCAAAGCAGCAAATCGTTTCATAGGCAATATTTAAATTCCAGTTGTACAATATATTCTCAAGGTCATATTTAGCTACATTCATGAGTGGCTTGCTCTTTTTCAGCTTTATCTTGAGTTTGCATACTAGTAGTTGGTAATCTGTTCTACAGTTAGCTCCAGGTTTTGTCTTTGTTGATGTTATAGAGCTTTTCCATTGTTGACTTCCACAGATATTGTCAATCAGATTTTTGTACAATCCATTGGGTGAAGTCCATGTGTACGGTCACTACTTGTGTTGCTGGAAGAAGGTGTTTGAGATGAATAGATCATTGGTCTTGCAGAATACTATTAGTCTTTCTCCAGCTTCATTTCTGTTGACAAGTCCATATTTTCTAACCAGTTTGCCTTCTTCTTTGTTGCCAGTCTTTGCATTCCAGTCACCCATGACAATCAGGATATCCTGTTTGCATATTCTGTCAATTTCAGCTTGTACTACTTCATAGAACTGATCCACTTCTTCTGTGGCTGTTGTTGGGGCCTATATCTGAATAATAGTTGTGTTGATAGACATTCCTTGTAGAGTAGAAATTAAGAATTGATTGATTACATTGTGTTTAATTATAGTTCTTGCAAGTTTCTTCTTAATTATTAAAGTAACACCATTTCTTCCTTGTCTTTCATTTTCAGCATAGTATACTATGTGCAAAGTGCCCGATGCCAGCCCATTTCAGTTCGCTGACACCAAACAGTTCGAGATGTATATGTTCCATTTCAATCTTGACCACCTCCAACTTTCATTGGCTCATGCTTAATTTGTTCTATGTCCCAATATGTAAGACATCTTTGCAGCTTCTGACCCTCATTTCATGTGCAGCTACATCAGCAGGCAGACTGAAGGTTTTTATCCAACCAAATCATAAATGCTGGCTTTACTCTGAAAAATCTTCAGCTCATCCCTAATAGCCAGTTGAGTGCCTTCCAACCTAGGGGGAGAGGGGTGGGGTCGCATCCTCCAGCACTATGGTACAATTTGTTATGTTGTGAATATCCATTGGGTTTTTGTGGCAAGATACGGAAGTACATTGCCAGGCTTTTCTCCTGTGCAGGTAATATTAATGTAGTTGCCGTTGTCACAGAAATGTGATCCCCCATTGCCAATGCCGTCACATTATGCTATTTCCCAGATGGGTGGTTTGTCTTAGTCTGGCACCTCAGCTAATACCTATCCATCTTGAGAGACCCTTCCAGTAGTTAAGCTACCATTAGCTTAAATTTCAGCATCACTGGAACATAACGAGCTGCAAACCAAGTGGGGGATTATAATTAATATGTTTGCAAAATATCTCCTTTGCTATTACTCCCCATAAAGCACCATCCCCAAATGATTTGTAATTAGTGAGCTTACTCTTTATATTCAGCTTCTGGAACAAGTCACAAACCCTTGTCTGTGATGGCTGGTCTGTGCCCATAGTGCAACGTGTTTCTGCTGTTTTCCTTCTAGTTGCTTTTTTTAGGTAGCTGCACCAGGCAGTCTAATGTTCTCCAGTATAGGCAACAGCTCATTTATTGAATTCTGGATATAAATAGAACCAATAACCACTGAGGAGGGAGTAATCCAGTGGTGCTTTTCAAATACTGGACAAACACTTAGCTTAAGCAAGGCTGGGATCATAGAGGAATATCTACTAATCAGCAGTAGCCTCTTGCAGTTATCACACCAATGCAAAAGGCCAATGGTAAGTCCCAAATCCCATGATATCTGCAGGGGGCGTTCCCAGCTTTCCCTCTGCAGATACCACAGAGGTGCTGGACCTATCACAGAGACCTGTGATATATGGCATTGGCAGGTATTATGGGAAGTCCCGCAGCACCTACAGAGGACAGATAGTGATCAGGTATGAAAGAACAGGTACTGATCAGGTGCACAGAGCTCTCAGTAGTTGTGTTTCCCAGTTGCTACTAGACCTCCCACAAATGCCCTGATTCCCCCCCCCCCCCCCGGTACAACAATATTGTCGGTGCCACGGATATACAGATCCGTGACACTGACAATATAAAAAAAGTCCCCCAACCCTTCAGCATGAATCCCTCCTGGACAGCTCCTGATCCCCATCGTGAACTGTCCAAGAGGGATCAGTGCACCCCCCCCATAAGGCAAACTTATAGCCAGTCAGTCAGGCTATCTAAAGGCACCCCACTCACCATCCCCCCAAAATTCCTGGTTAACTAGTTCTGCTCCCACCCCCCACCCCCATGGAAATCTCCAACTCCAGGCTTTTGGGTGGTCTGCTCCTGCCCTCTTCATTGGTACTCAGAAATAGGACTGTGATCTTGTGCTGCTGCCTCCTAGTATCAGGATGCTAGGGGCATCACCACGTGATCGTAGCCATTTTGTGCTGGACTGACGATGGGAGTAAGAGCGGGGAGAACCACCCCTGCCCACAATGAGCACTAGACCACCAGGGACTACAATGTATGAAAAGGTGAGGGTGTGGGGTGAGGGGCCCAGTAGGGCCCCCAATAGGCCAACTGGCTAGCCTATTTGCATGGAGGTAAGGGGGGAGGCTTGACTGGCTAGCTGGGAATTTGGAGGGGATTGTAAGGGACTAGCCAGGAGTTTGCCTTATATGTGGGAGGAAGGTGCTTTTATTTGTCAGTGCCACATATCTGGCATTGGAGACGCTGGATGGCGGATTGCCTGCAAGGCAGTTAGTTATTGCTGATTAGTAGTGTCCGCACCGCTGCATAAACAAGCTTGCTTGCAGATAACGCTACCTGCCTACAGTACTGCCACAGACTCTACCTAACCTCTGTTTTCCTCCCTTCTCCTCTCTTCCCTTCCCTGCTCTGCCACTAAAATGCGAGTATACTTAAATCAATATACGTAAACCATGTTGTGCATGGGCGTATATATCTATCATGCTGAAAATGTTTACTTTAGCTTTACTTAAAAGTTATCATAAGTGCATTTTGGTCTCACAATTGCAGTAGGAGATACAAGAATCTTGGTTGTTCCATGAATTCTGGGATAAATAAAAGAGAGGAACAACGATGAAAGCATAGCAAGACAGCCACCCATAAGAGTATATGACTATAATAGCACAAGTGACATTGGCCCACACTCAGGCCATCGCAGCCAAGGCCCTGACCACGTGAAATCAGGGCAGATACTCACATGGCCTTTTCAAACATATCCATAATGGCCCTATATCTACTCTCTGGATGGCTAGTTAATGTCACAACATTATCCCCAAACCAGAGCCAAATACCTATCCTTCCTAACCATAGGAGGAGGTGGTCAAACGCTCCCCACCACATACCAGAAGAGGCCTCCCACTCACGCCACCCCCCACTTATTACATATAGCACTACAACATAAGGAGAAAGCAAAGAAAGAAACATACACCCACCCCCACAACCTAAGATGTGCCCTCATAAACGCACGATCAATACGCAAAAAACGGCCAGTCATCGCAGACATGATTTCACTCCATGTCCTTGACATACTCTTAATTACCGAGGCATGGCTTTCCAGTGACGACAACGTTCTCCTTAACCAGCTGCTACCTACCAATTTTTCAGTACACTCATGCCATAGAAACGGCAAACGAGGGGGGGGGAATACTTGCCATCACCAAAACGGACCTCCAGTTCCACATGAGCAGCGCAATCAGTACAGCTTACCTCGACACACTCACCATAACCAACAAGCTCTGCTCGATCAACCTGTTATATAGGGCCCCATCAACAGACACAGATTCCCTCTCAACAATAATCGACCTCGCCTCCTGCTCCCAATGCCCAAGCACACCAAACTGGGTCCTAGGAGTCTTCAATCTGCCCTCCTTGTAAGATGCCCAGGCCTCGGCTTTCCTTGATGCTCTGGAAGAACTAGGATACAGGCAACTGGTCAATGAATCCATGTTAAAAGAGGCCTACTGGACCTGGTTTTCGCCCCACAGACTACCTTCAACGCAACCAACACCCCTATGGTGTCCACTAGCGCAGTCCCCTGGTCCGACCACAAGCTGATCACATTCCAAATACCCCTACCCGACAAATCTTAAAAGCACGCCAATAGGTCGGCAGCACCGCCAACACAACTCCATGTAGGTTTCAGACTTTTGACAAGAACACGGTCTTAAACCAAACCCGCACACTCCTCGCCTCAACAACACACAATCCTGAGGAGATGGTTCTCAACTGGAATAAAAGTCTCAGCTCAATCGCTCTACGCCTACCTTCAAATAAACCGCTAGGGAAACGGGCCACCGCACCTTGGTACTCCACCGAGCTCAGATCATCACTCACCCTCCTGAGGAAGCTGGAAAGACGTTGGCGCCGATCACACTCTACTGATGACCGGCAGGCATATAACTTTCAATTGGAGAAGCACCATCAAGCAGTTACAGAGAGCATGAAAAGATTCCACACCGACGCACTAAAGCGGTCTTTGAAAAAACCCCACGACCTGTTCGCACTTGTTAAGAAACTAACAAAAGAACCAGCACCTGAGCAACCAAGTAAGATACACCCCAAAGAATTTGCAAATTACTTACAATCAAAGCTTTGCAAGACAAATAAGTCCCCGGAACCTACCATCGCACTCGAGCCAAGATATCTATCACCCCTGGCCATATTCTCCACTCCATCCAAGAAACATATTGAAGATACCATTGCTGTGATCAACACGACCACTGCACAAACTGACCCTTGTCCTGCTTTCTGGATAAAGGAGTTACGAGCAGACCTCAGCCCTTTTATAGCCAGGCTCATGGACCGTTCCTTCACAACAGGCACATTCCCCCAATCCCTTAAATGCACCTCCATCAGACCACTTCTAAAAAACAGCAAGCTCGACCCAAAGAGGGCAGACTCATACTGACCAATATCAAGCATACCACTTCTGGCCAAAATTATTGAAAATGATGTCCAAAGACAAATTCAAGAACACATCAAAGCATCTGCTCCCCTCGATCCCTGCCAACACGGTTTTAGAGAGGCACATGGTGTTGAAACACTCCTCACCACGCTCTTTAACAACATAATGGCTGGAATTGACAACATCCGTCAAGGGTGTGTTCTCATGTTCTTGGACATAGCAGCCGCTTTCGATTCAGTAAGCCACGAGCTCCTCCTGCGACGTCTCAAGGAGAACGGAATATGTGACACAGAATTTGAATGGTGTAAGTCGTATCTCTCGGATAGATGGCAGCACGTACGATCACGGACCTCAACATCACAACCATTCCACCAGAATCAAGGCGTCCCACAAAGATCTTCCCTCTCTGCGCTGATGTTCAACATATACATGCAGCCAATATGTGACATCATACGGTCTTTCAAGGTGAACTGTTTAGTATACGCTGATGATGTCCTCCTTTATATGCCATTCTCGACAGACAACCCAGACCTCTCCCCACTGACAGACTGTTTCAATGCCGTATCCATCTGGCTCCAAAACCAAAATCTTTGAATTCAACATAAGAAAACAGAGGTCCTATTCATCACAAGAAATCCAAACTTCATCACACCACCATACCTGAAGGTCAAGGAAGCTGAACTTCTAACCAAACCCTCTATCAGATACCTCGGAGTCACCTTAGACCAGCGACTAGACATGAAGACGCACATAAGCAATATAGCAAGAGCAGTATACCATAAGATCCGATCTCTCCGGCATCTACGCTTCCTGCTTGAACCGGATGACTTCCGGACAACCTATCAAGCACTGATCATACTGCATTTTGACTATGCAAATGCCATACTTCAGGGTCTCCCTCAGTCCACTCTGCACCCGCTACAGCTCGCTATGAACTCAGCAGCAAGAGTTCTTTAGGGAACATCCAGGAGGGACCACATAACGCCCATACTGAAACAGCTTCACTGGCTCCCCATTCAAGGCAGGCTCACATTCAAAACCTTACTGCTGACTTTCAAAGCCATCAATGGGCTCTCCTCCTCATCCCTAACAGAGCTCATAAAGAGCAACCCCCCTACCAGATCCAGAAGAGCAGCAGCGGTCAACACACTAATAATCCTGAAAGAGATAACCCAGGCCACACAGGCAACAGTAAACAGAGCTTTCAAATTCTGTGCATCAAAATGCTGGAACACTCTCCCACCTAGCATTCGGGCAATCCCTGACTTAGTCCAGTTTAGGAAAGCGTTAAAACATCACCTCTTCCTCTTGTATTACCCAGAAGAATGTACCACTACAGCCCCAGCAACTAGCTAGCCGACACAGTACCATGAATCCTCTATATTAGTTTGTCAAGATGTAAATAGTTACCCAATATGTAAATAGTTACCCAGGTTTGACCCAAGTTCATGTACCGGTTCATTGTAAACACAGCTACAGAAATGTGTAAGTTTTGATGTTCTATGTAAACCACACTGATACGGAATAGCGCGGTATATAAGAGAATGTAAATAAATAAATAAATTAGATGATCTTTGCATGCTTTAGAATCCAATATATACTTCCATCTTTTCTGCCTAGGCAACAAGGTCAGTGTTGTTATCCTCCTTCAACTTCATTATGGCAAAGTACAAATAAGCAAGCATTCTGAATGAAAAGACAGCTGCCAAGTAAATTGAAGGTACTTCTCTGAACCTGAAGAATTACACAATGACCATGTGTTTAAAAGACAGGAGGTGCTCTCAGGTGAAGCTCGTTACCCAAATCAGTCATACACTAAGGACCTGAGATTAATTAAGCTTCAGGTGAACGAGGTATATTAAACATATTAGGTACAGTTTTATTGGTATAAATATCCATAGCAACCCTTAGTAAGTAAAGAACTTAAAGATCTAAACAAAAACTTAAAACTAAGATGCAGACAGCAGTCCAGCAGCGAGATGGGGGTTTTCCAGTCTTTTGCATTGAGTGTCACATGTATGATTTTCTCCCAGTTGGTGAGAGATCTTACGTGTGCACTAGGTGCAAGGAGCTCTTTGCTCTCAGGGAACGAGTCCGTTCTCTAGAGGCTAGAGTAGCAGACTTGGAAAACATAAGAAAGACAGAGAGGTACATAGACGAGACCTACAGGGATATAGTCCTGAAGTCCCACCTCCAGTCTGGCAGCATCCCTGTTGCCATGGAAGAGAAAGGTCACGTGACAGGAGATCATAACCCTGGTGTGGCAGGAAATGATCCTGTAACTAGGATCTGTCCTCCAGGTGATGTAAAACACTCTCGCACCGAGGAAATTTCTCCAGGGCCATGTGCCCGTGAGGGAAGGGTTAGGACAACCGTTATAGTTGGTGATTCGATCATTAGGCATGTAGATAGCTGAGTGGCTGGTGGATGTGAAGATCGCCTGGTAAAATGCCTGCCTGGTGCGAAGGTAGCGGACCTCACGCGCCACCTAGATAAGGTCTTAGATAGTGCTGGGGAGGAGTCTGCTGTCTTGGTACATGTCGGTACCAATGACATAGGAAAATGTGGTAGGGAGGTTCTGGAGGCTCAATTTAGGCTTTTAGGTAGGAAGTTGAAATCCAGAACTTCCAGAGTAGCGTTCTCCAAAATGCTTCCCGTTCCACGTGCAGGACCCAAAAGGCAGGCAGAGCTCCGGAGTCTCAATGCGTGGATGAGACAATGGTGCAGAGATGAGGGGTATGGATTTCTTAGGAACTGGGGAACATTCTGGGGAAAGGAGGGGCTCTTCCGAATGGATGGGCTTCACCTTAACTGGGATGGAACCAGGCTGCTGGCATTAACCTTTAAAAAGGAGATAGAGCAGCTTTTAAACTAGATAATAGGGAAAACCGACAGTCGCCCAAGAGCGGATGGTTCAGAAGAATGTATCCTTGAAGGACACTACCAAAAGCAGAGAGGTTCCAAAAAAGAGTAAAGTAGCCCAAATGCCCTCGAGTATGGAGCAGAGAGAGCTTAAAGATCTCAAATTACCCATGTCTACCAATAGCCAAATTAATATGAATAAAATACAGTCTCTAAAATACTTGTATGCAAATGCTAGAAGTCTAAAAAATAAGATGGGAGAGTTAGAATATATAGCACTAAATTAGAGGTTAGATATGATTGGAATATCAGAGACATGGTGGGAGGACAACCAGTGGGACACTGTGATACCTGGATACAAACTATATCGTAATGATAGAGCTGATCAAATTGGTGGAGGGGTTGCACTCTGTGTTAGAGAGGGCATTGAGTCAGAAAGGATTAATGTTTTGCAGGAAACAAAATTTGCTGTAGAATCTCTATGGATTGAAATTCCATGTAAAAAGGGGAAGGCGATGGCAGTGGGGGTGTACTATCGACCGCCTGGCCAGAATGAACAAATGGATGATGAAATGCTCAAAGAAATCAAGGATGCTAACAAAAGTTACAGCGCAGTAATAATAATGGGTGATTTCAATTACCCCGGTATCGTCTGGGTCAGTGTCACGGCAGGACATGCTAGGGAGTTTATCTAGATGAGATGAGAAAAATGACTGCTTCTTGGAGCAGCTGGTTCATGAACCGACCAGAGGGGAAGCCATATTAGACCTAGTCCTTAGTGGAACACCAGATCTAGTGCAAGAGATAAGGGTGTTGGGGCCACTTGGCAATAGTGATCATAGCATGATCATCTTTGATTTAATTAGTGGAGGAGGGATAGTAAGGAAATCCACAGTACTACCTTTTAACTTTCAAAAGGGAGACTATGATAAAATGAGGAAAATAGTTAAGAAAAAACTAAAAGGAGCAGTTGCAAAGGTTAAAGACTTACATCAAGCTTGGGTGTTGTTGAAAAATACTATCTTGGAAGCCCAGACCAGCTGTATTCCACGCTTTAAGAAAAGTGGAAGGAAGTCCAAAAAACTGCCAGCATGGTTTAAAGGTGAGGTCAGAGAGGCTGTTGTTGCCAAAAAAGCATCTTTCAGGAAATGGAAAAAAGAGCCAAACGATGAAACCTGGAAACAGCACAAGCATTGGCAAGTCAAATGCAAGGCATTGATAAAGCAGGCAAAGGGAGAATTTGAGAAGAAGCTTGCTGCAGAAGCAAAAACGTGAAATAAAGATTTTTTCAAGTACATTCATAGCAAAAAACCTGTGAGAGAGTCACTTGTTCCATTAGATGATAGAGGAGTTAAAGGGGCACTAAGAGGCGACAAGGCGATAGCGGAGAGACTGAATGAATTCTTTGCTTTGGTCTTTACTGAGGAATATGTAGGGATGTTACCCATGAATGAAGTGATATTTAAAGGTGTGGAAGAATTGAAGGAAATATCGATACATCGGGAAGATGTATTACAACTATTAGAAAAACTGAAGAGTAGCAAATCACCTGGGCCGTATGGTATACATCCAAGGGTGTTGAAAGAACTGAAATATGAGATTGCAGACCTGCTATTAGTAATCTATGAACTATCATTAAAATCATCTCTAATACCTGAAGATTGGAGGATCGCCAATGTAACACCAATTTTTAAAAAGGGTTCCAGGGGTGATCCGGGAAACTACAGACCTCACGTCAGTACCGGGAAAAATGGAAAAACCATCATAAACAGTAAAATTACTCAGCATGTAGATAGTCATGGCCTAATGGGAGACAGCCAACATAGCTTTAGGCAAGGAAGATCTTCTCTTACTAATCTGTTATGTTTTTTGAAAGTGTGAATAAACAGGTGGGCAAAGGTGAGTCGGTTGATATAGTGTATCTGGACTTTCAGAAAGCCTTTGACAAGGTCCCTCATCAGAGACTTTTGGCAAAACTAAAGAGTCATGGGATAGGAGGCAGTGTACTACTGTGGATCAGGAACTGGTTAAAAGATAGAAAGCAGAGGGTTGGGATAAATGGCCATTTTTCCCAATGGAGAAAGGTGAATAGTGGTGTAACACAGGGATCTGTACTGGGTCCGCTGCTTTTTGACATATTCATAAATGACCTGGAAAGTGGAATAACGAGTGAGGTTATTAATTTTGCGGATGACACAAAACTATTTAAAATTTTTAAAACCCAAGAGGATTGTGGAAAATTGCAATAGGATCTTGATAAATTAGAAGACTGGGCATCAAAATGGCAGATGAAATTTAATGTGGACAAGTGCAAAGTGTGACCCCGCTTCTTTAGTGCCCTCCAGCCAGAGCAGGTAGGGTTTATGCGGGTTGTTATCTTCCTGAACAGCTATTCTACAAGTTCCTAAAGCAAAGCCTCTTGGGATATGTAGTTTCAGTCACTGTCCAAGGAAGAGTAGTGTGACTTCAAAAAGTGGTTAAAGCAACAAGGATTTATTTCCCCTCCCGGGGCGGATTTTCAACAAGGAAATAAAGGTAACAAAACCAGATACCACTGGCAAAAGGACAAAGTAAAGTTTCCAACATAAATAGCTTCCTTCAGCACAAAACAATTGCTTCTCAGCAAACAGAATGAAAGAGCTCTGTTTTCCCAGCTCTGTACTTTTTATCTCAATACCTCTGTACTTCTCTGCAAGGCATACATTCAGCGCAGGGATAATACTTCATCAGATATTGTAAACGTACAGTCCATCATATCTTCAGAGACACTTTCAAAACCTGGCTCTATTTCCATTAAGTCCTCTTGAGAGGTAGGAAATGTTTGTATCGTGGTTTCTTGGGCTCCGCCCTTCCTCCCTGCTTTAAGCTTTGTACTATTTTCTTGAATCATGTATTGCTTAAAACAGTCCTTTTCATTACAGTCATTATAATCAATGCCCCAACCTTCTGGGTAAGTAGAATCACCTTGATTATAAAAATCCCAGCCTTTGGGCTTACCTCTGTGCTTGGCTGCAAAGGGGTTTCTCTGGGCTTTGGACCCGGTAGTGGAATTTCCACCTACTTTATGCAATGAGTGTTGAAACTGCCTTCCTGGCTTTCTCTCCTCTTGGTAATCCCCAGGATATTGCAGACAGCCTGGCTTGCTTCTGCCGTATCCTTTTCTTGAATAAAGCTTTGTAAAAGGTTCTCCTTTTACCTTTGGACTTGGCTTTGACCCTGGGCTTGTAACCTGGACTCTTCCCTGGTCCTCCTCCTGGGTTGTTAGCTGGCCTCTCACCGGAACCCTCGGCTGGCCTTGCAAGTAACCTCCCAGATGAGCCTGGGCTGGAACTTTCTCTGGAACTCCTAATTGAGAACCCACTCCAGCTTCTAATGGAGACTCTCTTCCAGCTTCTAATGAACACTCCTCTCCAGCTTCTAACGGATCTGTTCTTTTTCTTCCTGAGGCCTCTTTTTGTATCTGCCCTTTAGGGTAGTGCCTGACTCCTCCCCCTAGCAGGTGCTCTGAATCAGCTCTTGAGTTCTGAGCTAACCGGTAGCAAGGGCGTGTTTCTTTCTCCTGTGCTCGGTTTCCCTGGTAACTACCAGCCATGTGCTTTTGTTTATACTCCTATTAAGAAATGGAAAACTATATAACCTAAGTCAAAAGACTGACGTATGTGAATGTGCAAATGTCGGAAGTATAGCCATGAGACAGTTTTCTATCTCTTGTAGCTATCTTTCCATTTTACTCAAAATTGAGCTCAGACTTGAGCTTACGATAAATAAGGTTCCACACCACTTAAAAGTGTCACCAATAAGATAATATCATAAAACACTGTAAAGTTTTAAGATAGGGGTCAAAATCGTTGCACTGTTAACAGGATACTTAGCTGAAGTCGTTCCGTCATGCAGTCAAAGTCCCATTGTAACTAAATGTGCAATTCGCCCCAGAATTTAAACTGTAGTAGAAGAGATTCTCCAAAATTATAAATCAGCGCATTTGAGTAGCCAACTAGCAGACACAGCACTGCGTTTCGGGCGATCCAATGCCTTACGCCCTGTTTCAACGCTCATCAACTACATCCATTCCGTTCGTTGCTGCTGATTGAAGAGGAAGACGCCAGCGCATGCTCAATAGCAATCAAAATCAGGAAGCAGGAACTCAGTTTAAATAACCAGACCAAACTGAGTTGTTTTAAAGTGATACACACACCTAAAATAAAGATGACCATTCTAGTTCCTTATTAAGACCCGAAGGGTGTACCGTTGACCAACGAAAGATCCATTGTTGTTCTAAAAATTGGAGCTGTTGCTCACGGTCACCTCCCCGAGGATGTACAGGAACATGATCCAGAATCCTCCACGAAAAATCTTCAAAACTATGTTGGTAATCAAGACAGTGCTGTACCAGAGGAGCAGAGAGAACAGAGTGTTTCACTCGGGAAGCATGTTCATTCAAACGGGTTCGAACTGGACGGACAGTGCGACCAATATATAACATATGGCATGGGCAGATTAAAACATAAACTGCAAATGTGGTAGAACAATTAGTGTGCCATTGTGAAACATGAATGAAAGTGGTATTAGGTACTTCCCACTGAACACCCTGAATTGTCCGCAAACAATGAAAACAGGAATTGCATGCATAATGTCCTGTCTCCTCCGGTTTTGTCACTTGTCTATCCAAAGGAGAAGAAGTAGCTCCCACTAACTCTCTTAAATTAGAGCCACGAGAATGTGCTATTTGCAAAGTTTTTTGAAAACATGAATGCAATTGTAACATGTGCCAATGCTTAAATAAAATCTGTTTAACACATTGTATATGGGACATATAAGGTAAAACCATTACAAATTTCTCAGAATCGCCCGTGGTTGAAGTATTAGTAGACAATAACCATTCCCGATGATTGTATCTTGCTCTTAAAAAGGCCTGACGAATAACTGATCTAGGGTATCCCCTCTGAAGAAGACGTTCAGATAACTCTTTGGCATGAACCAAAAAATCTGTCAGAGATGAACAGATACGTCGAAGACGAAGAAATTGTCCGTATGGAAGGCCCTTACGCATGCTCACAGGATGGAAACTCGAATAAGACAGTAATGTATTTCTCTGAACAGGTTTGCGATACAATGTAGTCTGGAAAGTATCAAGTCCTTTGCAAACTGTAACATCCAGAAACTCAAGCTGGGAAAAATCATATTGTAACGTAAAAGATAAACTTGTGTTGAGAGAATTTAACCAATCCACAAATTGATATAAAGCGGCCTCAGTGTCTTGCCACAAGAAAAAAATGTCATCCAAAAATCGGGCCCATAAGGCTATTTTATCAAACCAGAGGGAGAGATAAATATGTGTGGCCTCAAAATCAGCCATATATAAGGTGGCTACAGATGGAGCCACTGTTGCCCCCATCGCAATCCCCTGAACTTGATGGTATATCTCCTGTTCAAACTGGAAATAATTACGAGTAAGTACCAACGTCAACATGTCCATGAAAAAAGATTGAGGGATACGATCAGGCAAACCAAGTTCCAACCGGGAAATAACATTCAATGCTTGGTCCTGATTGATGTTAGTGTACATAGCAGCAACATCTAAAGAGGCTAACCACCATGAAGTAAAATCACCTTCTACCTCTTGTAGTTTTACGAGAAAATGGGTGGTGTCTTTTATAAAAGAAGGAACACACTGAGATCGAGATTGTAAGAATTTGTCACAAAATTTGGACAAAGGTTCCAAAGCTGATCCTCTACATGATACAATTGGACGACCCGGAGGCTCTGTGATAGATTTATGGATTTTAGGCACAGTATAAATAAAAGGAATCTTTGGGTGTTTGGCCACTAAAAACCCATGTTCTTTCTTCGTTATCCAATTGTTGTTCAGTGCCTTAGACATGAGATCACAAATTGTCTTCTGTAAGCCAGGAATTACGTGACAACCATAACTTAGTGATTCGCCGGGCTGATAAGGGGGGTGCCACGGTTGTACAATCTTATGATCAATACCGACTTCAACTTTTGGATCAGCTTCAGAATTTGACTTATTATGCCAAGGTATCAGAGAACCCTTTTCCTGGCTTACAGAAGACAATTTGTGATCTCATGTCTAAGGCACTGAACAACAATTGGATAACGAAGAAAGAACATGGGTTTTTAGTGGCCAAACACCCAAAGATTCCTTTTATTTATACTGTGCCTAAAATCCATAAATCTATCACAGAGCCTCCGGGTCGTCCAATTGTATCATGTAGAGGATCAGCTTTGGAACATTTGTCCAAATTTTGTGACCAATTCTTACAATCTCGATCTCAGTGTGTTCCTTCTTTTATAAAAGACACCACCCATTTTCTCGTAAAACTACAAGAGGTAGAAGGTGATTTTACTTCATGGTGGTTAGCCTCTTTAGATGTTGCTGCTATGTACACTAACATCAATCAGGACCAAGCATTGAATGTTATTTCCCGGTTGGAACTTGGTTTGCCTGATCGTATCCCTCAATCTTTTTTCATGGACATGTTGACGTTGGTACTTACTCGTAATTATTTCCAGTTTGAACAGGAGATATACCATCAAGTTCAGGGGATTGCGATGGGGGCAATGGTGGCTCCATCTGTAGCCACCTTATATATGGCTGATTTTGAGGCCACACATATTTATCCCTCCCTCTGGTTTGAAAAAATAGCCTTATGGGCCCGATTTTTGGATGACATTTTTTTCTTGTGGCAAGACACTGAGGCCGCTTTATATCAATTTGTGGATTGGTTAAATTCTCTCAACACAAGTTTATCTTTTACGTTACAATATGATTTTTCCCAGCTTGAGTTTCTGGATGTTACAGTTTGCAAAGGACTTGATACTTTCCAGACTACATTGTATCGCAAACCTGTTCAGAGAAATACATTACTGTCTTATTCGAGTTTCCATCCTGTGAGCATGCGTAAGGGCCTTCCATACGGACAATTTCTTCGTCTTCGACGTATCTGTTCATCTCTGACAGATTTTTTGGTTCATGCCAAAGAGTTATCTGAACGTCTTCTTCAGAGGGGATACCCTAGATCAGTTATTCGTCAGGCCTTTTTAAGAGCAAGATACAATCATCGGGAATGGTTATTGTCTACTAATACTTCAACCACGGGCGATTCTGAGAAATTTGTAATGGTTTTACCTTATATGTCCCATATACAATGTGTTAAACAGATTTTATTTAAGCATTGGCACATGTTACAATTGCATTCATGTTTTCAAAAAACTTTGCAAATAGCACATTCTCGTGGCTCTAATTTAAGAGATTTAGTGGGAGCTACTTCTTCTCCTTTGGATAGACAAGTGACAAAACCGGAGGAGACAGGACATTATGCATGCAATTCCTGTTTTCATTGTTTGCGGACAATTCAGGGTGTTCAGTGGGAAGTACCTAATACCACTTTCATTCATGTTTCACAATGGCACACTAATTGTTCTACCACATTTGCAGTTTATGTTTTAATCTGCCCATGCCATATGTTATATATTGGTCGCACTGTCCGTCCAGTTCGAACCCGTTTGAATGAACATGCTTCCTGAGTGAAACACTCTGTTCTCTCTGCTCCTCTGGTACAGCACTGTCTTGATTACCAACATAGTTTTGAAGATTTTTCGTGGAGGATTCTGGATCATGTTCCTGTACATCCTCGGGGAGGTGACCGTGAGCAACAGCTCCAATTTTTAGAACAACAATGGATCTTTCGTTGGTCAACGGTACACCCTTCGGGTCTTAATAAGGAACTAGAATGGTCATCTTTATTTTAGGTGTGTGTATCACTTTAAAACAACTCAGGTTGGTCTGGTTATTTAAACTGAGTTCCTGCTTCCTGATTTTGATTGCTATTGAGCATGCGCTGGCGTCTTCCTCTTCAATCAGCAGCAACGAACGGAATGGATGTAGTTGATGAGCGTTGAAACAGGGCGTAAGGCATTGGATCGCCCGAAACGCAGTGCTGTGTCTGCTAGTTGGCTACTCAAATGCGCTGATTTATAATTTTGGAGAATCTCTTCTACAGTTTAAATTCTGGGGCGAATTGCACATTTAGTTACAATGGGACTTTGACTGCATGACGGAACGACTTCAGCTAAGTATCCTGTTAACAGTGCAACGATTTTGACCCCTATCTTAAAACTTTACAGTGTTTTATGATATTATCTTATTGGTGACACTTTTAAGTGGTGTGGAACCTTATTTATCGTAAGCTCAAGTCTGAGCTCAATTTTGAGTAAAATGGAAAGATAGCTACAAGAGATAGAAAACTGTCTCATGGCTATACTTCCGACATTTGCACATTCACATACGTCAGTCTTTTGACTTAGGTTATATAGTTTTCCATTTCTTAATAATTGTATAGTGGGAAAAACTTTAGTTAGGTGGTTAATTTTGTTTATACTCCAGCACTGCCTCAGATTCCTCCTCTTTGGCTCTTTCTACAGGGCTGGAGGAATCCACCATGTCACAAAAGTTATGCACTTAGGGAAGAACAACCCAAACTATGGTTACACAATGCAAGGTTCCACATTAGGAACCACCACCCAGGAAAAAGATTTAGGCGTCATTGTGGACAATATGTTAAAACCCTCGGCCCAGTGTGCCGCGGCAGCCAAGAGAGCAAATAGAATGCTAGGTATCATAAGGAAAGGAATGGAAAATAAAACAAAAGATATTATAATGCCTCTATATCGTTCCATGGTGAGACCGCACCTTGAATATTGTCTGCAATTCTGGTCGCTGTATCTTAAAAAGGATATAGCGTTATTAGAAAAGGTTCAGAGAAGAGCCACCAAAATGGTAAAGAGGATGGAAGGATACTCCTATGAAGAAAGGCTAAAAAGGTTAAGGCTCTTTAACCTTGAAAAGAGATGGCTGAGGGGAGATATGATAGAAGTCTATAAATTAATGAACAGAGTGGAACGGTTAAACGTAGATCGATTGCGTTATCAGAATATAGAAAGACTAGGGGACATGCAATGAAGCTACAGGTTAAACTATTTAAGACTAATAAAAGAAAATATTTTTTCACTCAATGTGTAATCAAACTCTGGAATTTGTTACCGGAGGATGTAGTAAAGGCTGTTAGTGTAGCTGGGTTTAAAAAAGGTTTGGACAAGTTCCTGGAGGAAAGGTCCATAAACCATTATTAAGAAGGGACCCAGGATATCAATGCTTGACTCAGTACAAGCATTGCGGAACCTGTGTCTTTTGGGGAAACTGCTAGGTACGTATGACCTAGATTGGCCACTGTTGGAAAAAGGATACTGGGCTTGATGGACCTTGGTCTGACCCAGTATGGCATATCTTATGTTCTTATCTTGAAGGAACATGTGCTTGCAGTGTATGCCTTATCCTTTTACATAAATATTGGATAAAAATTATGCCAAAATTTATCATAAGCGCATTTTGGTCTCACAATTGCAGTAGGAGTTACAAGAATCTTGTTTGTTCCATGATTTCTGGAATAAATAAAAGAGAGGTACAGCGATGAAGGCATAGCAAGACAGCCACCTATAAGAGTATATGACTAGAATAGCACAAGTGACATTAGATGATCTTTGCATGCTTTAGAATCCAATATACACTTCCATCTTTTCTGCTTAGGCAACGAGGTCAGTGTTGTTATCCTCCTTCAATTTCATTATGGCAAAGTACAAATAAGCAAGCATTCTGAATGAAAAGACAGCTGCCAAGTAAATGGAAGGTACTTCTCAGAACCTGCAGAATTACACAATGACCATGTGTTTTGAAGGAACACATGCTTCCAGTGTATGCCTTATCCTTTTACATAAATATTGGAAAAAAAATAATGCCAATTATGCTTAGAATGAACATGTGCAGTATGTTTTTTTCCAAGAAAAACCTGGTACACTGCAAATTCTAAAAAATATCCATCACTCAGTCAGTGAAGTTCTTCTGATTTTTGTAAAATGCTAAGCTAAGTTGAAAGAACTAAGACCAGATTTGTATGCTTATTTTTCTAATAAGAGCACACATGATGGAAGCAGCCAGGCTTTAATGCTCCAATTTATTTTCCTTGCAGTGCTCAAGAGGAAGGGGAAAGCCAGCAAAATGCTTCCCCATGCTCGTGAGACCCCCCTCTGGTTCATCTTCTGCTGTTGGGTGCTCTCGACTCTTTTGTGCTTCGATCGGAGTGGCAGCTAGTAGTCTCAGTTGGTCCCCCAGCGGTGTCGACACCAGAGTTAGAGGGCTTGGAGTCTTCTTACATAAGAACATAAGAAATGCCATACTGGGTCAGACCAAGGCCCATCAAGCCCAGTATCCTGTTTCCAGCAGTGGTCAACCAAGGTCATAAGTACCTAGCAGTTTCCCAAAAAGACACACAGGTTCCACAATGCTTGTATTCAGGCAAGCAGTGGATTTCCCAGGCCCTCTTTAATAGCTTTATTTAACTTTTCCACAGTAACAAAACAGCAAAAAATAAACCTAAACATTGACTTATAACATCAATACCCTCTCTACCCAAACTATGGTTACACAATGCAAGGAAAAAGATTTAGGCGTCATTATGGATAACGTGTTAAAACCCTCGGCCCAGTGTGCAGCGGCGGCCAAGAGAGCAAATAGAATGCTAGGTATCATAAGTAAAGGAATGGAAAATAAAACAAAATATATTATAATGCCTCTATATCATTCCATGGTGAGACCGCACCTTGAATATTGTGTGCAATTCTGGTCTATGAAGAAAGGCTAAAAAGGTTAGGACTCTTTAACATGGAAAAGAGACGGCTGAGGGGAGATATGATAGAAGTCTATAAATTAATGAACGTTATCAGAATATAGAAAGACTAGGGGACATGCAATGAAGCTACAGGGTAAACTATTTAATACTAATAAAAGAAAATATTTTTTCACTCAACGTGTAATCAAACTCTGGAATTTGTTACCGGAGGATGTAGTAAAGGCTTTTAGTGTAGCTGGGTTTAAAAAAGGTTTGGACAAGTTCCTGGAGGAAAGGTCCATAAACCATTATTAAGAAGGGACCCAGGATATCAATGCTTGACCCAGTACAAGCATTGTGGAACCTGTGTCTTTTGGGGAAACTGCTAGATACGTCTGACCTAGATTGGCGACTGTTGGAAACAGGATACTGGGCTTGATGGACCTTGGTCTGACCCAGTATGGCATATCTTATGTTCTTATGTTATGAAAGAGTACGTATGTTTGAAGGATGACATGTTTGTCTTGGCACAGCTCAATTGTGGAGGGACTTAAAAGTAGCCCGAATGGAACTAAAGAAAGAGCAATTGGATACATTAGACTTCCAGATGCAATGAATCAAGCAGAAATATTATGGGGGGAAATAAAACAGGGAAATTGTTAGCATGCTCCCTTTGAGAATGGCAAGTACAAAACTCTATCTTTCGAGTACAGGGACCAAATGGAGACTAGCTAGTAGGCGATGATGCAGTAAGACATGCATTTCAGACATACTATAGGAAGCAATATGCTACTGAAGAGCCGGTAACTGAAGCTGAAGTTAACGCATATTTGACTAATATATCTTTGCTGACCCTGGCTGATTTGGAGATAAAGAATCTAGAGTGCCCTATAGATGGGAGAGAAATACAACAAGCCATTCAAAGATTAGCAAATGATAAAGCACCAGGCTTAAATGGCTATACAGCTAAATTTTATAAGACATTTAGTTCGCTCCGGATTGGCCCATTATCAGAACTATTTGATGGCCTCGCTGCAGAGGTCCTGCTTCCCCCCTCAATGTGATTGGCAGGCATAAGCATACTCTTAAAGCCCGGGAAAGAAGCAAGCAGTTGCTCCTCTTATCACCCGATCTCCTTATTTAACATAGATGTTAAGCTTTGGGCGGACATTTTGGCATGCTGATTATCTAGCTTGATGCCAAAATTGATTGGTAAAATCAGACTGGCTTCATTAGCGGCTGGCAGGCATCAGATAATATCAAGAGGATTCTTAAACTGATATGGCTTGCTAAGGCGGAACAGAAGCCAGCACTGCTTTTGTCAGTCGAAGCTGAAAAGGCCTTTGATTGTGTGTCCTGGCCCCATTTGTGGGGAATACTGCGAAAGGTGGTTTTGGGGGGTAAATTTCTTACATGGCTGCACACTCTTTACAGTGGAGCAGAAGCATGTGTGAAAATGAATGGAGGATACTCAGAGGCCTTCCCTCTAGGTAGGGGCACCAGACAGGGTTGCCCTCTGTCACCTCTTCTTTTTGCTTTAGCAGTGGAGCCATTCACAGAATGACTGCGAACCCTGGGGACAATAAAGGGAGTAGTAGCAGTTAGGACAAAACGCAAGAAAACATTATATGCTAGTGATGCACTTTTCACATTAATGGAGCCGGAGTCCTCTGTACCGGCTTTAGTTGCTGAAATGGAATCCTATGGGCAAGTCTCGGGCTTTAAGTTTAACTACTCCAAATCAGAGGCTCTAAATATCAACATGCTGAGGGAGATGGAGCAGTCTCTCCACAGCACACAGGAGTTTCGATAGGCACCCCACTATATAAAATACCTAGGGGTGCAAATAGGTAATGATTGAACTCAGCTTTACATTTGGAATTACCCCTCGCTGTGGAGCTTGATAGATGGTCCAAAGTCACTATATCCTGGTTAGGCCAAATAGCATGTGTGAAAATGGTCATACAACCACAGATCCTCTTTTATTTTCAGGCGTTTCCAGTGCCTATCCCTAAATGCCAACTGGAATGACTGCAAAGGGCAGTGTTTCAATTTATTTGGCATAAGAGTTCCCCACGAGTGCCTCGTAAAGTGTTATACAGAAATAAAAGGAATAGAGGGTTAACCTCTATCTAGATTATTTGGCAGCACAATTCAAAAGCATTATAGAGTGGTGGGAGGAGGACCCAAGCCAGTGGGTACTAGTTGTGAGGGCCAAGGTCCTTGAGATGCAGCTGCATCACTTGCCCTGGGTAGGGAGAGGGAAAGATCTAGGACCAAATCCCTTTGTGTGCGAGGTATGTCTTCTGTGGCCAATGACTAGCTGGGAGGTGTGCTCTCAAGGGGGAACCCTCACTGCTAATGCCTCTTCAACATAACCCCAGGTTTCCCACAGGACAACAAGACCCTCTTTTCTGCCATTGAGAGGCATTGGGAGTGGGTACCTTGATGCAATTCTGTGTGGAAGGCGAGGTGAATTCCTTTGTGGAGCTGTAGGAGGCCTATGGACGTCCCCAAAGGGACTTCTATGGATATCTGCAAGTCTGACACCTGCTGGAGATCTGAAACAGGGTACAGGCTCGTTTAGCTGACTTGACCAATTTTGAGGTCCTTTGTTGGCATTCTGCAACCCACACAAGGATAGTTTCCTGCTTTTATAGGTTATTACTTAAAGGAGGACCAGATAAAATGGGATTCAAAATTGCTTGGGAGCAAGATTTGGGACAGGCTGTTGATCATAAACAGTGGGAGGCCATCTTCTGTCGGATGGGAAGGGGTTCATATCTGCAGGACTAATGGAAAATGGCTACAAAATCCTATATCGCTGGTATCTCACCCCCATTTGCCTATGGAAGATGAAAGTGATGACTTCCTCAGTATGCTGGTGGGGGTGCGGCCAGATAGGAGAGTACCTCCACATGTGATGCAATTTTTTTTTTTTAGTGCCATCAAGTCAGTGTTGTCTCATAGCGACCCAGCTACCTCTGGGATTTCTTGGCAATGTATCACCGGAAGTAGATTGCCAGCCTTGCAATACCCAAAGGTAAAACCCTTCTGGGGGGAGGTAGAATCCCTCACACATAAAATAGTGACCCATTGCATCAACTGGAACCCTAAAATGGTCCTGTTAGGGGGACAAGGGGAAGGATGATATGGAAAATGGGGACAGTTAATGAGGTTCCTTGCTACCATGGCAAGGTGTGAAGTAACCTTGCACTAGAACGGAACACAATGACCCACAATTCACTCTTGGTGGGCTCGAATGCACCAGATAGGATTCTTAGAGAAACTAACGGCATCATGCAATAATAGAATTGCTAAATTTTGAGGTTTGAGGGCCTTTTTTCAATGTCAATCATCTGATTAAACAATACAGCCAAGGGGGGGGGGAGGGTATTAAGTTCTTAATTGTATAGGTATCTTGGTTGTAACAGTGTGAAAACTGTTCTAAACTTTTGACTCATTGTTAATTGGTTAAAACTCAGTAAAAAATTTTAAATATAAAAAAAACAACTTTGGCTGTTCAAAACTCAGGTGGGCTCCCACAGCAAAGTCATCCAGATATTTCTGTCTATTAATGCTGCATGTGCCCAGCCGAGAACATGGCCTGTACACCTGTTCTTATTTGTAGTAAAGAAATGCAAAGTTCCAACACAAGTGCCAGTCCAATGAAACAGTGGATTTCCAATGTGAAATTACAAGCTTCAAGACTACCCCCACCATAAAGTCCAGTAAAAAGGAACTTTCCTTGTCTAGCACGGAAATCTGCACCCCTGATCGCATCATAATTATATTCCATGTTAAGGCGACCTCAAGATGTAGTACTACCTGTATTCTCTCCCATATAGGTCTCCAAAATTACTGAATGTTAGGACATTCAAAAATCATGTGCGCCAACATACCCAAGGTAGCATGGCAAGACCAGAATCTATTATCCACTTTTGAATCCCATTTCGATAACTGAATCGGAGTGATATAGGCTCTATGGGCCAGGAAAAAAAGGGAATGAGTTATGGCAGCTGATCTAGCCACTTAAATAAGACTCCCCAAAAAAGAGGCCATTGTTGTGGTGAAGGAATGACAGATAACTCCCTTTCCCATACTCATTCCAGCTCTTTTGGACTAAACAGAGAACGATCCCTAAATAGAGCATAGAAGGCGAAGGCAGATCCTTTGTTATACCCCATTGCATTAATCACTCTACACAGCCCCCATTCTCGGCTAAGTATGTGTAGATCCATCTTGGTATGCATGATACAATGTTTCAGCTGCATCTACTGGAATTGACAAGATGTCGGGAGGCCAAACTCTGCTTGTAACTGCGAAAAGGTTTTCCAAACGGAGCCCTCCAGAAGCTGCCCCAAGGTCCAAATTCCACAGATTTGCCACTTAAGCTATGCAAAGGATTTATTCTGAATCTTAAATATAGGACTGAATCAGATAGGCATAGCTGAGGATAAAGGATTGTCTGACATAAGCAAAGGAATTAGAGATTGTAGGGTATCTTGCATGGCAGTGACGATTCAGCCTGCCTTTGAGTCCCTGGAATGTCTCATCCCTATAAGTAATGGAAGTGAGAAACCAAATGTTCTAGCCACACCCACACCGGGTGATCTGCCAATCCTTCAAGTTCCATCCATTTAGCACCCTGCTTTAATAAGAACGCTTGATGAAGACTGGAAGTCTGGAAAATGGAGCCCACCACATACATATTTCAACCTGATCTTTTATGACATGGCAGATATTTCCTTATTAGTTTGATAATTATTATAATTATAATTATAATTATTCTGAACATCCAATGCGTGGCATGCAATAGGGTAATTTTAACCATTCTGTTGGCAGTGTTGCAATCTCTAGATTCCACTATATTAAAGGCGCAACAAATTTAAGAAGATATTGGATTGAGTGCTTGTGAGATTCTATTTCCCCTGAAGAAACCAAATTTGTGAAACGCACGTACGGACCCGAAAGGTGGCGTCGGGGCATTTTCCACAGCTAAAAATAAACACTACATATTTTTTATCTTATTTGGAAGAAAGTATACCATTTTAACATGGAATTCTCTAAGGTCACAATACTTTGAGGAATAAAAAATACTAAATGATAAGATTGCACACATTGATATACCATTCGGCAGAGGTCGTTGATGCAAATAAGGGTTGAGGCTAAGGACTATGTCTGATATAGCCAGCGCCTGGTATAGTCTGAGACCTCAAGAAAGAAATTAATTGAGTTTTGAAAGAGCAATATAATAATTGCATAGCCTAGGTAATATTTTGGAGGGATATTTATATTGGTTTATGATAGTCACCCTCTGTTGAATTGACTAAGACCAGAAGTGATTGAACACAACCATGGATAGTCAACATTCTTGGAAGGACATTTTTAGTTTTAAGGAAAATCACATAGCCAATCTATGTAAGGATCCTACACTCTTTACGGTAGATCGTGAAGTAGATGAAGTAGTGAGAAGTAGTGGGAGGAGTGGCCTAGTGGTTAGGACAAGGTACTTCAGGCCGGAAGGCCGGGGGTTCAAGTCCCACCTGGGGACAGCAATCTCAGGCCGGAGGGACTGGGATTTCTAGTCCTATAAGCACTCCTTGTGGTCTTGGGCAAGCCACTTAACCCTCCATTGCCCATGTTCCCTGTACGTATTAGCGTATGTGTGTCATATCCCCTTGTGTTAAATGTATCTCCCAATTGACTGCTTTGACCCGGTGAAAAGCGGGATATAAATACAGCTAAATAAAAAAATAAAATAAAAAAAATAAATAAATAGATGAAATGTCACACACTGCTACATGGGAGGAATTGCTAAGAATACAAAAACGGATCACCAGACTAGAACTTCATAGGATGTCATTGATTGAGTACATACAGCGACAGCAGATTCCTAGAGGGCTTAGGATGTATAAGAAACCACGTATGTTTTTAACCAATCCAGATTTTATAGCCACTGGGAACAATATTTTGAACAAATGTTCACTGGACTTAATGGTGCTTATAGTGGACACCACTGCAGGTAGTTTGGAGGGACTAAAGAAGGATATGGAAGATATGGTGACCAGCCTTAAGGAAGTTGAAAATACAACAACATATGAGGACAAATCGGCAGATATCACTAGACAAATTCAACAATTAAAAGAAGAAGTGCGACAGATCAAAACCAAAAAATTGAAGCGAGACCATGTAAAAAATCGAAGGAGGATTTTTCCGACGAGGCAGATGGCAAAACAAGGAAGAAAGGAGAGGGCAACAGAATAAAAACTCGCAACAGAACCGACACTCGAAGGACTTGATATCAATTATTCCTTCATACAATACACAGGATAAGTCTACTGCTAACTCAAATACATCAATAGTGGTTAATTTATCTGAGGTACCTCTCACAGATATACAATATTCAGTTTTAAATAAGGGTTTCTCGTTTGTGCCAGATATGTCTTTTGATAGTTTCCAATTCCGGATTGATTTAGAAAATTTGATAAGGAAGCTTAATTTGAAGGCTTTTTTTGCCTCACAGATTATGACACCAGTATCAACACAGCTTCAGAGTACTTCAACATGTACACGCCGAATACCGCTGCCATTACGGTCATCTTGGCAGCCTCTGGGCCCTTTACCTTCAGCTCTAAATGTCTTTAAAGAATTAGTGTTAAAAGACATTCAAGATCTTGAGACCACTTGTAGAGGCAAGTTTACAGCTCTGTCGCGAGCAGAAAATCTGGCATTGCAAGATTTACAAAAACGAGCTGACGTTGTTATCCGTAGAGCAGATAAGGGTGGAGCGATTGTTGTACTAAAGAGGGAACAATATCTGGAAGAAGCTGTAAAACAGTTGTCACAACTTGACACTTATCAACTATTGGACAATGATCCAACCTTTACAAAAAACAATAAAAGAGATCACTACCCAAGCTCTGGATAACCATCTGATCAATAAAAAGGAATGGAAATTTTTGAATCCAACTGACCCTGCTGTCGCCAAATTTTACTTGGTACCTAAGATACACAAAAATTTACAAAATCCACCGGGCAGGCCAATAGTCTCCACAAAGAGAAGTGTATTAGAACCTCTTTCAGTTTATGTTGATTCTTTTTTAAGACCTTTAATGGTTGATATCCTGGCCTATATCCGAGACACTATGCACTTTTTACAAATTTTGAATGAGCATGCAGGTTGGGTGTCTCACCTTGATATCATATTAGTAACGCTTGATGTGTCAGCATTATATACAAATATACCTCAAACGGCTGCACATGCAGTTATAATGGCATCTTTATCCCAAAGGGGTGATTTGACAACTGCCCATCTTGATTTCATTGCACAGATAGTGAATCTCATGATTTTCCATAATTATTTTGAGTTTGAACATGCACTATATCAACAGTTAAAAGGGGTCGCCGCTATGGGGGCCACATGTGTCCCTTCAGTGGCAAACCTATTTATGGCCATGTATGAAAAAAAATGGGTTTTCACATCTCCCTACAGAGGACATATTATCCTCTGGCACAGGTATATAGACGACATATTTATGCTTTGGAAGGGAGCAGAGAATGTCCTATTGGATTTTTTGCAATGGCTTAACACTGTAGATTCTAATATACAATTTACGCATACTCATCATTTAGATAGCATAGTGTTCCTAGATGTATTGGTCAAGAAAAGCGCTGCAGGCTGGATCACCACAGTACATAGGAAAAAAACTGACAGAAATGTTTTCTTGCACTATCAAAGTAGTCACCCAAAACAACTACGAGATAGCTTACCCCTTTCACAGTTTATTAGATTTCGTAGAAATTGCTCTGATCAAATAGACTTTAAAAGGCAATCACAGCGATTGATTCAGGATTTTAAGCAACGGGGGTATCCTGGGCCAGTTGTTAAAAAGGCATACAGAAGAGCGTTGTATACTAACCGGGAGTTGTTATTACGCCTTCGTACGACTTCAGCAGAAGAAGATTTTACAGTGAATTTAGTCACGAGATTTTCTCCTTATAGTGGACGTATCAAAAGAATAGTAAAGAGACACAGTAATGTTTTGACCACGATACCTGGATTAATGGGGTACCGTATTCGCTGTGTCTGGACAAGACATAAAAATTTGAAAGAACGTCTCAGTCCTGCTATTTTGAGATCACTGCCATCTTGCATAGATTCGGAGACACAGGGACATAGAAGATGCGGTACCTGCAACATATGTGAGATATCGGAAGAAAGATCTGATTTTGAGCATAATGGAGTAACCTATAAGTTACGACATACCACCTCCTGTTCTTCAAGTTTTGTAGTATACTGCATTACCTGCCCTTGTGGTCTCCGATATATCGGCAAAACCATTCGCCCCTTTAAAATCCGTATGAATGAGCACCGTAGCAGGTTGAAATGTAAAACCATGGAAGCCCCGATAGTGGCCCACTGTCTCCAGTATCAACACACTTTTGAGGAATTAAAATGTTTTTGCCTCGATAAGGTGATGAATGGACGAGAAGGGAAATCACAACAACAAACACTGATAATCATTGAACAACGCTGGATCTATAAATTGAGCACAGTCCACCCGGCAGGTCTTAATAACATGGTAGAATGGGGAGCATGTTTTGAAATGAACGGTAGCCCACTATAGTTTTACTATTTCCAGTGGCATCTGTGATTTGCGTGAGTCAATCTTTGGAGCTTTTCACTGTAAATGAAATTAGGACCAACGCAATTACTAAGGTTCAAAGTTTATGGCAATATATCTATCTCTATGGAGAATAAATGTAATACAACATCGATTGTAGCTGTTCTTATTACATTTAGTCGAGTTGGAATAATGAGAAAATAAAGATTAGTTAATTAGTAAGACCGGTATGTGGTTGCAGTCATGCGTATAGACGCTACGTTTAAAAGTCCCTTGAATTACTACCCCGCATGCGCGGCGTTTTTTTAGGGATCGGATATTGCAAGGAGAAAAATGTAGCAGCATGGAAGAATAAGGTATTTCAACCTGATCTTTTATGACATGGCAGATATTTCCTTATTAGTTTGATAATTATTCTGAACATCCAATGCGTGGCATGCAATAGGGTAATTTTAACCATTCTGTTGGCAGTGTTGCAATCTCTAGATTCCACTATATTAAAGGCGCAACAATTTTAAGAAGATATTGGATTGAGTGCTTGTGAGATTCTATTTCCCCTGAAGAAACCAAATTTGTGAAACGCACGTACGGACCCGAAAGGTGGCGTTGGGGCATTTTCCACAGCTAAAGATAAGCACTACATATTTTTTATCTTATTTGGAAGAAAGTATACCATTTTAACATGGAATTCTCTAAGGTCACAATACTTTGAGGAATAAAAAATACTAAATGATAAGATTGCACACATTGATATACCATTCGGCAGAGGTCGTTGATGCAAATAAGGGTTGAGGCTAAGGACTATGTCTGATATAGCCAGCGCCTGGTATAGTCTAAGACCTCAAGAAAGAAATTAATTGAGTTTTGAAAGAGCAATATAATAATTGCATAGCCTAGGTAATATTTTGGAGGGATATTTATATTGGTTTCTGCTTTTTCATGGCTATCCTGTGGAGCTTTCCCTGCCAAAAGAAGTGAACAAGCAGTCTCTCAACCTCCTTATAGAAAAGCACTGGAAAAGAAAAAGGGAGCATTTCAAGGATATAGTTGACTTTAGGGGTAAGGACCATCTTTATTGACGCCAGCCTACCCCACCAAGAAAGATGAAGAGGGGAAACATTTTAATGTGAATGCACAAACCATTTCCACAATATCCTTGATGTTGAGCTGAATGGTGTCCTCCTCTGAGGTGCAAAAGTGAACTCCCAGATATTTAAAAGCCTTCAGTTCCCAGGAGAAGGGAAAAGAGGTTACCATCGCTTTATGAGTTAGGCGATAAAGAGGGAAAGCTACCAATTTAGTCCAATTGATCTTGTATCCCGATAGATGGGAGTATTGCTCCATCAGATCCAGAACAAAAGTGATGGATAAAGGCTTTATGAATAACAAAAGATCATCTGTGTATGCTGATAGCTTAATTTGCAGATTGCCCATGACTATGCCCTGCACATCTGTCGCCTGCCACAACCCAATAGCCAAAGGCTCTAAGGCCAGATTAAAGAGAAGGGGAGAGAGGGGACATCCCTGTTGGGTGCCGCAATAAAGAGAGAAAGTTTGCAACACTGTGGAGTTCATTGCGATCCTGGCAGTGGGGTTGGAATATAATACTCTGATCATACCAATAAATCTCTCTCGAAAGCCAAACCACTGTAAAGCCGAAAATAGGAAGGACCATTCTAGCTGGTCAAACACTTTTTCTGCATCCAGCAATAGGCCAGCACAAGGTGATTCTAAGAGTTCTGTTATTTCTAAGACATGACCTAGTAATCTAGCATGTGGACCACCCTGCAATAAAACTGCATTGGTCAGGATGGATCAAATTAGGAATAACTCTCGAGAGCCTATTTGCAATAATATGGAAGAATAGATTTTATAGTCTGAATTCAGCAGCAATATCGGCCGATATTTACCCACCTTAAGAGGATCCCTGCCAGGTTTCTCTAAGACAGTAACATTGGCATTTGCAAAGGAGCCAGTGTTCAATGATTGTTGCTGAAGCATCTCAAAGTAGCAGAGGAGAGGAGAAGCCAACTCTGCCATGAAAGTTCAGTTGAATTCTACCAGTAGACTGTCAGGACCAATGGCCTTCCCCAATTTCAAAGATGTGAGAGCATTTTGCAGTTCATCATTGCTAAAGGTCTTTTCAAGATCTATAGCAGGCTCTTCTGCAAGCACTGGGTGCTGCAGATACTGAGTAAAATTCTCAAAAGCTCCTTCTTCCTCCACCACCTCTGCCAAGTAAAGCTGCGAGTAAAAAGATCTAAAGGCATTCACTATGTTGAGATTGTCCACAAGGCGATGACCTTGCTCGTCTTCTATGGCCGCTATTCTAGCAACCATAGACCGTGCCTTGAGCATTCTAGAAAGAAGATGGCCGGCCTTATTCTGATCTACATAGTATCTTGCCTAGTAAGTGTGTTCCCAATGGATCACTTCTGAACTCAGGATAGTGATGTAATGATAGCACAGCCGTTGAAGCCAAAGTAGTATACCGGGATCTGACCCTTTCTGCAAAAGCCTTTCACCTACATAAATTTGTTCCTCCAGAGCTTTCTGTTCAGTCTCTTGCTGTCTCACTGCCAAAATGGTGTAACTCATTATTGTGGCTCGGATGAAAGCTTTAAAAGCTTCCCATCTTGCCCAGACAGATGTGTCATCTGCACTATTTAGCTCAAAATAATCCTTAATGGGGGCCCGAATAGTTTCTTGAAAAGAGATGTCCCCTAAGAGTGATCTATTCAAAGACCACACAGGATGAAAAGCCTTCATTCCAGATGGAAGAAAGGTGAAGGAGATCTCTGTGTTGTCTAATATATGAGTGCTATGAATTTCTGAATTCACCATACTATTAACCATCACCTTAGAGACTAAGAAAAAATAGATTTGCAAGTGCAACTGATGGGGAAGGGAGAAAAAAGTGAAGTCACGGTCAGCGGGGTACAGGAGTATCCAAAAATCTACCAACCCAAAGGATTTCATTAGTGCTCCAACAACCGCAGGAGCTTTAGCAGGGTGGACCCTCTGCAAGGGCTGCCTGTCTAAAAGGGGGTCTAGTGTTAAATTAAAGTCTCCTCCCAGAACAATATTGGAGTTAGAAACCTCCGTTATCCCCTCTGCAACAACTTGAAAGCACTGCAGGTCATCTCTATTAGGAGCATAGACATTCATTAAGGAAAAATTCATATCACCTAGTTGGATATTAACCTTCACCCATTGTCCTTCCACATCTGATCAGTTCTGGCTAATACCAGGCAGAGAGATTTATGAATAAGAGTGGCTACCCGATTTTTTTTCCCATGAGCAGGAGAGTGAACAGCCAATAAAAATTGCCCTAAGTCCAATTTTACGGTTTCCACATTGGATAGATGTGTCTCTTGCAAAAATATTATGTCGACTTTGGCCTTCTGACAGTAGGCTAATGTATATTTTTTTAATTTTATCGGGTTGATATTGCCCTTAACATTCAATGACAGAACTTTATACGATCCCATTACAGAAGAGAATAAAGTGGTGACTGATCATAGGCAATTGAATCTTCCCAATCTGCCAGCAGCTCTTCCTCAGTAGAACAGCCACAAAATATGAACACAGCTAAGTATAAATAAAACCTGTGAGTCAAAACCAACCCTAGACACAAGGTTTAACCAAAACAGGTAAGTCAGCGCTTTCCTAGATAACCAACAAGGATCCCACTCCCAGAGGAATTTCCACATTCCCCCCCATCCTTCCCAGATCTCCTCCACACCAAACATTTTCCCCATACTATTACCTCCCGTGAAGTCATACCACACTTCCTGTACATGCACCCCTGCAATCCCCATAGAAATTAACCATGTTTGCCAACTAGACTCCATCCCACCCCATTCCCAGGTATCCTTGCTAGGGTCCAAGTACCGACTAATTAGGCTGCCGTTTGTGCAATGTGCTGGTTGCATCTCCCCCATCACATCATTCTCCCCAACATGTGAGCATATCTATGTACAGCTACAACAATATCTGTGTATAATTTGCTGGATAAAAATAGAAGAATCTAACACCCACATTACTACCAGTGAGTCGCCTTTCATGAACTTTTAACCAACCCCTAGGTCACCCCTTTCACCAACAAAACCATACCCCTCATACACACACTAACCTCATACATACTCCCATTTACACATGAACGTTTCAGCACCTTGAAGCTTTAAAACATTTGAAACCTCACCATAACCTGTCATCTCCTCCTCTGACAGAGAAACAGAGGTAAACAAAACACCCCCAGAAGGAAGCATTAACCATATCTTGTACAGGAAACATCCCGACTTGACCCTCCTTTAAGGCCGCAACTAAGAAAGGATAATCTTCAAAGTCCATAGTCACTGCATCCCAGATGCCTCCTTATCCTCAATAAAAGCCTTTAAGGAGTCAGGTTCTTCAAAGGTTCTAGTTTGATTATGAAGTCTTATATGTAACTGCACAAGAAAGAATAGGCCATAGTGGCCTGAAGTTGTTGAAGGCGTGGGCGAAATGCAAACAGTTGCTTCCAGCACTCCACGGTAGCTTTGCTAAAGTTTAGGTAAAAGGATAATTTATGTCCTTCAAATGGTACCTCCCACTGAGCCTTAGCCATGTTCATGATCTGAAAAACATGTTGGTACCTTATTACTGGAAAATCAACGGGCGTGGCTGGCGGTGGTGTGGAGTCGGGTGTGTCGGAATCCTGTTGGCTCTTTCAATTTCTAAAGGGCGGGAGGTGTCGATGCACAGAAGCTTTGGAATTAAAGATTCTATGAAGTGCATAGTGTCTATACCTTCTGCGCCCTCTGGCCAGCCCAAAAGACATATATGGTTCCTCCTCGTCCAAGTTCAGCGCAGTGAGTTTGGTATTGCACTGAACTTGTTTCAACTTTTTTCTTATGCATATCTAGTCAGGTGTCCATTTTGTCAATGCGCAAGGTCAAAGAAACCATTTGTTCCTTCAAATCGGCTAGATCTGTTTGAATGGCAGTACGTTTTTTGCCGTTCATTGTGACCACTACTCGAACAGCCCTTATGTCTTGTAGTAGCTCTTGCAGGCCTTCTGATGCATCCTTCTGCTTTCACTCTTTTTGGCTCGATGCTAGACCCTGGCCCTCACTTGGTTTGTAGCTTGTCGTGCTGTGAGGGCTTGTGTGCATCGGTGATGCTGAGAGCTAAACTATCAGTAGTTTAACTACTGGCAGGGTCTTCCAAGATAGACAGGTCTCAGCTGAGGTGCCAGACCAAGACAAACCACCCATCTGGGCAGCAGCAGAATGGGATAGTGTTGGCGGCGGAGGATCACATGTCTGTGACAATGGCAACAACACCAAACTTAAACTGCACGGAAGAAAGGCCCGACAATCTACTTCTGTATCTTGCCATGAAAACTCAATGGATAGTTACAACAAAACAAATTGCGCTATAGTGCTGGAAGATGAGACCCCCAGGACAGAAGGCATTCAACTAGCTACTTGGGAACAGCTGAAGACTTTTCACAGTAAAGCCAGCATTTATGATGTGGTTGGATCAAAGTCCTCAGGACGTCTGACTGCTGATGTAGCTGTGCATGAAATGAGAGTCAGAAGCTGTAAAGATGTCTTACACATTGGAACATGGAACGTACGAAGCATGAACCAAGGGAAGTTGGAGGTGGTCAAGAATGAAATGGAACCTGTACAACTTGATCTGTTGGGTGTCAGCGAACTGAAATGGACTGGCATCGGACACTTTGCATCAGATGATCACATGGTCTGCTATGTTGGAAATGAAAGACAAAGAAGAAATGGTGTTGCATTTATAATAAAGAAGAAACTTGCAAGAACTGTAATGAAATACAATGTAGTCATTGAATGCTTAATCTCTATTCGTCTATGAGGAATTCCTATCAACACAACTATAATTCAAGTATATGCCCCAACAACAGCTGCAGAAGAGAATGAAATTGAAGAGTTCTATGAACAAGTACAAGCTGAAATTGACAGAACATGCAAACAGGATATCCTGATAGTCATGGGTGACTGAAACGCAAAAGTTGGCAACAAAGAAGAAGGCAAAGTAGTTGGAAAATATGGAATTGGCAACAGAAATGAAGCTGGAGAAAGACTGATAGAATTCTGCAAGACCAACTATCTATTAATCTCAAACACCTTCTTCCAGGAACACAAGCGGCAACTGTACACATGGACTTCACCCAATGGACTGTATAAAAATCAAATTGACTATATCTGTGGAAGTCAACAATGGAAAAGCTCTATAACATCAACAAAGACAAAACCTGGAGCTGACTGTGGTACAGATCATCAACTACTAGTATGCAAACTCAAGCTAAAGTTGAAAAAGAGCAAACCACTCATGAATGCAGCAAAATATGACCTTGAGAATATACCACTGGAATTTAAAGACTGCCTGCAAAATTGATTTGCTGCTTTAGAAACAAATGAAAGAGCTCCAGAAGAGTTATGGAATGACATCAAAAAGTTTGTGTTGTAAGAAAGCGAGAAGTCTCTACAAAAGGTAAAAAAGAAAAAACAGCCAAAATGGATGACGGAAGAAACTTTGAAAATTGCCCAGAAACACAGAGAAGCTAAAGCCAGAGAAGCTAAAGCCAGACCTGCTATCAGTAATCTGTGAACTATCATTAAAATCATCTCTAATACCTGAGGATTGGAGGATCGCCAATGTAACACCAATTTTAAAAAAGGGATCGAGGGGTGATCCGGGAAACTACAGACCAGTGAGCCTGACATCAGTACCGGGAAAAATGGTAGAAACCATCATAAAGAATAAAATTACTCAGCATGTAGATAGTCACGACCTAATGGGAGACAGCCAACATGACTTTAGACAAGGAAGATCTTGTCTTACTAATCTGTTATGTTTTTTTGAAGGAGTGAATAAACAGGTGGACAAAGGTGAGTCGGTTGATATTGTGTATCTGGACTTTCAGAAAGCCTTTGACAAAGTCCCTCATGAGAGACTTTTGGCAAAACTAAAGAGTCATGGGATAGGAGGCAGTGTACTACTGTGGATCAGGAACTGGTTAAAAGATAGAAAGCAGAGGGTAGGGCTAAATGGCCAATTTTCCCAATGGAGAAAGGTGAATAGTGGTGTACCCCAGGGATCTGTGCTGGGTCCGCTGCTTTTTGACATATTCATAAATGACCTGGAAAGTGGAATAACAAGTGAGGTTATCAAATTTGCAGATGACACAAAACTATTTAAAGTTGTTAAAACCCAGGAGGATTGTGGAAAATTGCAAGAGGATCTTGATAAATTGGAAGACTGGGCATCAAAATGGCAGATGAAATTTAATGTGGAGAAGTGCAAGGTTATGCACCTAGGGAAGAACAACCCAAACTATGGTTACACGATGCAAGGTTCCACATTAGGAACCACCACCCAGGAAAAAGATTTAGGCGTCATTGTGGATACCTTGTTAAAACCCTCGGCCCAGTGTGCAGCGGCGGCCAAGAGAGCAAATAGAATGCTAGGTATGATAAGGAAAGGAATGGAAAATAAAACAAAAGATATTATAATGCCTCTATATCGTTCCATGGTGAGACCGCACCTTGAATATTGTGTGCAATTCTGGTCGCCGTATCTTAAAAAGGATATAGCGATTTTAGAAAAGGTTCAGAGAAGAGCCACCAAAATGGTAAAGGGGATGGAAGGCTACTCCTATGAAGAAAGGCTAAAAAGGTTGGGGCTCTTTAGCCTGGAGAAGAGACGGCTGAGGGGAGATATGATAGAAGTCTATAAATTAATGAACGGAGTGGAATGGGTAAACGTAGATCGATTGTTTACCTTATCAGAATATGGAAAGACTAGGGGACATGCAATAAAGCTACAGGGTAAACTATTTAAGACTAATAAAAGAAAATATTTTTTCACTCAACGTGTAATCAAACTCTGGAATTTGTTACTGGAGGATGTAGTAAAGGCTGTTAGTGTAGCTGGGTTTAAAAAAGGTTTGGACAAGTTCCTGGAGGAAAGGTCCATAAACCATTATTAAGAAGGGACCCAGGATATCAATGCTTGAACCAGTACAAGCATTGTGGAACCTGTGTCCCTTGGGGAAACTGCTAGGTACGTATGACCTAGATTGGCCACTGTTGGAAACAGAATGCTGGGCTTGATGGACCTTGGTCTGACCCAGTATGGCATATCTTATGTTCTTATGTTCTTATGTAAGAAAGAAAGACAATCACAGAACTCAACAGAGATTTCCAACGTGCAGCAAGACAGGACAAGGAAAAGTACTACAATGATGCATGCAAAGAAATAGAAGCAGAAATTAGAGGAGGAACAAGATCGTCTTTCCTAAAGCTACGAGAGTTAAAGAAAAAGTTCCAGCCTCGAATTGGAATGTTACAAGATTCTCAAGGTTCTATGTTGAATGATGCTGAGAAGATCAAGAAAAGGTGGAAAGAATATACAGAGTTTTATATGATAAAGATCAAGTGGACCAACAGCTGTATCAACCTGTACCTTATGATCTGGAACCATTGATGATGAAAGAAGAAGTTGAAGCAGCATTGAAAGCCTTATCAAAGAACAAAGCACCAGGCATTGATAGCATTCCCATAGAAGTATTACAGCAATCTGATGCAGCTGTTACTGTACTTACAAGGCTCTGCCAAGAAATATGGAAGACAACATCATGGCCAACTGACTGGAAAAGATCTGTGTTTATACCAATACTAAAGAAAGGTGAGCCAACTGACTGTGGAAATTATCGCACAATCGCTCTGATCCCACATGCCAGCAAGATTCTACTGAAGATTACTCAAAAGAGACTGCAACCATACTTGGAACAAGAACTACCTGCAGTGCAAGCAGGGTTCAGGAAAGGGCGAGGAACGAGAGACATCATTGCAGATATGAGATGGATCCTTGAAAAAACTAAAGAATACCAAAAGGATATCTATTTGTGCTTTATAGACTATAGCAAGGCTTTTGAACGTGTAAACCATGAGAAACTCTGGGCCACATTAAGAAACATGGGTATACCAGAACACCTGATCGTACTCTTACACAATCTGTACATTGATCAAGAAGCAACAGTTCGAACGGAACAAGGAGAAACAGAATGGTTTAAAATAAGCAAAGGTGTAAGACAAGGCTGCATACTTTCCCCCTACCTGTTTATTTTATATGCAGAACAAATCATCAGAGAAGCAGGATTGTATGAAGACAACAGAGGTGTGAAGATTGGTGGAAGACTCATCAACAACCTTCGCTATGCTGATGATACCACATTACTGGCTGAAAGTGAAGATGAACTGAAACATTTGTTTCTCATAATCAAAGAAAATAGTCTCAAAATGGGCCTGCACCTTAATGTAAAGAAGACAAAGATCATGACAACTGGCATAATCAACAGGTTCATCGTTGAAGGAGAAGAAATTGAAATCGTGAACAACTTTAACCTACTTGGATCAACTATCAATAAAGAAGCAACAAGCAGTCAAGAAATCAGACGACACATTGCTCTTTGCAGAATGGCTATGAAAGACCTAGATAAGATTCTCAAGAGCAGAGATGTCTCTCTCCATACAAAGCTTCGACTTGTTCAAGCCATGATATTTTCAATAACATCATATGGATGTGAAAGCTGGACAGTGAAAAAGATAGACAGGAAGAAAATTGATGCCTTTGAATTACGGTGCTGGTGGCGAATACTGTGTATACCATGGACTACCCGAAGAACAAACCAGTCGGTACTAGAGGAGATCAAACCTAAGCTTTCTTTAGAAACTCAGATGACAAGACTTCGGCTTTCATACTTTGGACACATCATGCGAAGAGAGGGATCATTAGAGAAAAACATCATGCTTGGCAAGATAGAATGTCAACCCAAAAGAGGAAGGCCAGCAATGAGATGGATCAATACAATAACAGCAGCTACGGGTACCAGTCTGTCAACAATGAGCCGCCTGACTGAAGACCGAACACAAGTTAGGATAGCTATCCAGAGGCTCTCCATGAGTCGACTCCAACTCGATGGCACTTAACAACAACAACAACAGCTAGACCCTGGAACGTAATCTAAACAAGTAGGTTTACTACTTGACATGTTACTAGTGCTTGATCTGCCACCGGAGGTTTGCCAATTGTGGAGGGCAGGGTAAGAATCACCAGAACCGTACCGAGCACTGTGCGACTTAAAGGGCACATTTCGGCTCTCTGCCATTGCCTGCCACCACCACTTTTTCAGTGGCAGGCAGCAGCAGAGTGATGAAATGCGCCCCTTAAGTCTTCGTGCCGGCACGCTAAGCAGGTCTGGTCTCTCCGGGAGGGACCAGACCTGCTTAGTGTGTCAGCGACCTGCAGATCATGCGCACGCCCGCCCCCTTCTGCACGCCCATAAAGTGTCTAAATGGAGGTGTGGGAGGGGGGGCGAACATTTCAGTCTCGGTATGGCTATGAGAATCACAATTCTTGTCTGGTTCCATCGGAGCTTGGGTTCTATGCGACCATCTTGAATGGTGTCTTGCTCCGTCCCCACAGGTTCTCTTTAATAATGGTTTATGGACCTTTCCTCTAGGATCCTGTCCAAACCTTTTTTAAATCCAGCTACACTAACAGCTTATACTACATCCTCTGATAACAAATTCTAGAGTTTGATTATGTATTGAGTGAAAAATATTTTCTCTTATTAATCTTAAACGGGTCACACTGTAGCTTCATTGCATGTCCCCTAATCTTTCTATGCTTTGATGGTGAAAACAATAAATCTACTCCATTCATTAATTTATAGACCTCTATCATATCTCCCCTCAGCCGTCTCTATTCCAGGTTGAAGAGTCCTAACCTTTTTAGACTCTCTTCATAGGGATATCCTTCCTTCGCCTTTACCATTTTGGTGGCTCTTCACTGTACCTTTTCTAATTCCGCTATATCCTTTTTAAGATATGGCAACCAGAATTGCACACAGTATTCAAGGTGCGGTCACACCATGAAACAATACAGAGACATAATAATAGTCTTTGTTTTAATCTCCATTCCTTTCCTTATGATTCCTAGCATTTTATTTGCCTTCGTTGCCACCGCTGTACACTGGGTGGAGGGTTTCAACGTGTTATCCATGATGATGCCTAAATATTTTTCCTGGATGATGGTTCCTAATGTGAATCCTTGCATCGTGTAACCATAGTTTGGGTTGTTCTTTCCTAGGTGCATAACTTTGCACTTCTCCACGTTAAATTTCATCTGCCATTTGAACGTCCAGTCTTCCAGTTTATCATGGTCTTCTGGCAATTTTTCACAATCTTCTTGGGTTTTTTACAACGTTGAATAATTTTGTGTCATCTGCAGATTTGACTACCTCACTCATTATTCCCATTTCCAGGTCATTTACGAAAATGTTAAAAAGCAGCAGACCCAACAAAGATCCCTGGGGTCCTCCACTATTCACTTTTCTCCATTGGGAAAATTGGTCATTCAGCCCTACCCTCTACCTTCTATCTTTTAACCAGTTCCTGATGCACAAGATTACACTGCCTCCTATACCATGACTTTTTAATTTCACCAAGAGTTTCTCATGAGGGACCTTGTCAAAGGTTTTCTGAAAATCCAGATACACTATATCAAACAGTTTACCTTTGTCTACCTGTTTATTCATATCTTCAAAAAAATATAACAGATTAGTAAGACAAGACCTTCCTTGGCTAAAGCCATGGAGGCTTTCTCCCATTAAACCATGACTATATGTTCAGTAATTTTGTTCTTTATAATTGTTTCTACCATTTTGTACAATACTGATGTCAGGCTCATTGGCCTGTAGTTTCCCGGATCACTCCTGGAACCCTTTTTAAAAATTGGCATTACATTGGCCATTTGCCAATCTTCAGGTACTACAGATGATTTTAATGATAATTCACAGATTACTAATGGTAGGTCTTCAATCACATATTTCAGTTCTTTCAACATGCTTGGGAGCATACCATCCGGTCCAGGTGATTTGCTACTGCTTAATTTAATAGTTGTAATATATCTTCCCGGCTATCAATATTTCTTTCAATTCCTCTGATGCATCACTTTTAAATACCAACACATCTATGCCGCACATCCAAGCGGTTTATTCATGTTTCAGAATTACTCCTTTAGAGAAGAACAACACAAACTATGGTTACACGATGCAAGGTTCCTCATTAGGAACCACCAACCAGGAAAAGGATTTAGACATCATCATGTATAAGACGTTGAAACCCTCTGCGCAGTGTGCAGCAGCAGCCAAAATATGGAATAGACTGCTAGGAATCATAAGGAAAGGACTGGAGAATATAACCAAGGTCATTATAATGTCTCTGTATCATTTTGTGGTATGACCACACCTTGAATATTGTGTGCATTTCTTGTTGCCATATCTTAAAAAGAGTATAGAATTATTAGAAAAGGTATAGAGAAGAGCCACCAAAATGGTAAAGAGGATGGAAGGATACCCCGACGAGGAAGGGCCTAAAAGGTTATGAGTTTTCAATTTGGAAAAAAGATGGCTTGGGGGAGATATGATAGAGGTCTATAGAATAATGAATAAAGTGGAATGCATAAACATAGATTGGTTGTTTATGCCTTCAAAAAGTAAAAAGACTAGAGGACACTTGATGAAGCTACAATATAGACCAATTAAAACTTATAGGAGAAAATATTTGTTCACTCACAGGGTCATTCTGAGGCACTGATAGCGAGGATGGATGTCCTGTTTACCTTCCCCGTGTCTTCTTCAGGAAGGTATATGGGGCGGGAAAGGGGTTGATCGGAGGCAGAAGTAGGGTGGGCAGTGAGCGGTCCTCGGCCCTGGATGTACAGGGCTGATTCTAATGTTGGCCCTATATGTCTGGGGCTGGCGACTTGCACGGGGAGCTTATTCCATCTCCAAGGTGGAATATGTTATCCTATTTGGCAGGGGACAGCGTACCTGCGGCGTAGATTGGGCAGGAGGGGGCCAAGGACATTCCTCACAGCCCAACCCTGGCCTTAGAAGGCCAGATCGGGGGTTGGGCTGTGGGGAATTCACTTCTGGAGCTGACGGCTGGGGATAGGCGCTTTTCAATGGAGCCACGGTGCCATGGCAACCAGACACCATGGCGCCAGAGTTCCATTGAAGAGCCCTGACTGAGTTAGCCAGGGAAGGCCTGTATGTGCAGGCTGGATGGAATCAGGGTGGACGTGCCCCACGGGATCAGAATCGCAACTCCCTCTGTGTGTCCATTTCCGGACAGTTGCACAGAGGGCCTGGATGTGCAGAATGGAATCGGGCCCTCAACGCGTGATCAAACTCTGGAATTCATTAACAAAGAATGTCGTAAAAGCTGTTAATGTAGCTGGGTTTAAAAAAGGTTTGGACAAGTTCCTGGAGGAAAAGTCCATAAACTATAGGAAACCCCTCATTGCTTTCATGCAAAAGTAGTTTTTATCTTCAAAATGGACTTTATGTATAAAGTGACTTCATAATAGTGTGGAAATATGTTCTATACTTTATCTACAAAGTACTACTTTTTCCTATTATTAGGACTTTTTGGATTGTGCATGAAAGATAGATAATTAAATTTAGAAATTAATTAAAAGAAATCTTACATGAAAGCAATGAGGGGTTTTCAGGATCTGTGATGTAATGAGCTCTGTCTGATTGTTACATAAGTTATTATCAGACAGTAAGGTGGCTCTTGTGGATCTGAGATCCTTTTTCTCCAAGGTTGTCATTTTTCTTTGTATTAAAATTGAAATATTTTTGGACTCCTTAAAACAGTATTGGGTGAATGCATTTTTTATTTTTTGATGAGTTTTAGCTTCACTCTTTTTTATTGGGGTTGTTTTCTTTTAGGATTATACCAGAATAAAGCCCCGGCAATCTATTTCCATATCTTGCTACAAAAACCCAATGGACAGTCATAACAAAACAAATTGCAATATAGTGCTGGAAGATGAGACCCCTAGGTTGGAAGGCATTCAGTGGGTTACTGTGGAAGAGCTAAATCTCTTCAGAGTAAAGCTAGCATTTATGATGTGGTTGGAACAAAGCCCTTGTGAAATCTAATGTAGCTGTGCATGAAATGAGAGTCAGAAGCTGTAAAGATGTCTTACATATTGGGACATGGAACATACAAAGCATGATCCAAGGGAAGCTAGAGGTGGTCAAGAATGAAATGACACATGTATTTATTTATTTATTTACATTCTCTTATATACCGCGCTATTCTGCATCAGTGCGGTTTACATTGAACAAACTGAAATTACATTGAACAGGGTATTATAACTTGGAGATAACTATTTTACAGGGAACATGGGCTATGGAGGGTTAAGTGGCTTGCCCAAGACCACAAGGAGCACCTGTACAACTCAATCTGTTGGGTGTTAGTGAACTCAAACAAACTGGCATTGGGCATTTTAAATCTGGAGATCACATTGCATACTAAGCTGGAAATGAAAGACAAAGAAGAGATGGTGTTGGATTTATAATTAGGAAGAAACTTGCAAGAACTATAATGAAATACAGTGCAGTCAGTGAACACTTAATTTCTATTCTTCTGTGAGGAATGCCCATCAATACAACTATTATTCAGAAATATGCACCAACAACAGATGCAGAAAAGGACATAGTTGATCAGTTCTGTGGTCAAGTATATGCTGAAACTGGCAGAACATGCAAACAAGATACAGTATATTGATATGGATGAGAGACATGCAAAAAAAGTTGGGAAAAAAGAAGAAGGCAAAGTGGTTGGAAAATATGGGTTTATCAACAGAAATGAAGCTGGGGAAAGGCTGATAGAATGCTGAGAAACCAACAATCCATTAATATCAAATACCTTCCAGCAACATAAGCAGCGACTGTACACTTGGACTTCATCCAGTCTAACCTAATCTAGTCTAATACATGCATATATACTGCTGTGCTCCCAGACCCAGTGTTTAAGAGCAGTTAAAAAAAAATGAAAAATTTCATGAGAAACACAAATTACAATCTGCAATAAACATGAGCAAATTTTGCTTGGCATAAGATTGAAATGAGTTAGTTATTAAATGGCCAAGATTTTAAACTTTTACAAAAAAGTAAGAAGGACAAGGTATATGGAGTAGAGGAGTAGCCTAATGGTTAGAACACTGGCTAAGCGACTAGGGTTCAATTCCCACTAGCATTCCTTGTGGCCTTGGACAAGTCACTTAACCCTCCATTGCCTCAGAAAAATCCAAGTTATCAATGTCGCTGTTTAATGTACTTTACAAAATCTAAGTTACCATATAAACCACTTTGGCTGAAATGATAAAGCGGTATAAAAAAACCTATAAAATAAATCTCTTTTGGCAACTGTGATCATAGTTCTACTACCAAATATAGAATTGTCTGTTTGAGTCTAGATTTTAATCTAATACCTTTACATGGAGGAAACAAGATAACAATAGAAATCTGTAAACATTTGGATTTAGATGCTAGATTTGGGATCAAAAGTGAGGAGAATCGTTCTGGTACATAGTCATTAAAAAAATTATAAGGAATTGTGTATAATTTAAATTTAACCCGATTCAGAACCCCGAGCCAATGTAATTCCCGAAGTAAGACATGCTTAATTCACGAAGTAAGTCATGCTGCAGTATTTTGGCAAAGAAGCAAATTGACTACATATGTGGAAGTCAACAGTGGAAATGCTCAATAACATCAACAAAAGCAACATCTGGAGCTGACTGTGAATAGATCACTATCTACTCATATGCAAACTATTAGATCACCAGCTACTAGTATGCTAAAGCTGAAAAAGAGCAAGCTATTCATGAATGTGGCAAAATTTGAAGACTGCTTGTGTAATGAATTCACCACTTTGAATACAAATGACAGCGCACTAGAAAAGCTATGGGATGACATCAAGAAAGTTGTGCCAAAAAAAAGTGAAAACTCTTCCAAAGTTGAAAGACCGAAAATGGTCAAAATGGATGATCAAAAGAACTCTGAAATTGCTCAAGAACACAGAGAAGCTAAAGTCAGAAGTAAAAGAGAGGCAATCATAAAACTTAACAGAAATTTCCAGTATGCAAAAAGATAAGACAAAGGGAAATACTACAGTAACATACGTATGCAAGGAAATAAAATAAAAAACTATTAGAGGAAGAGCAAGATCAGCTTTCGTAAACGTAAAACTGCGAGAGTTAGAAAAAAATAGCCTCAAACTGGAATGCTAAAAGATGCTCAAGAATCCACACTGAATGACACTGAAAAGAACAAGAAAAAGTGGATAGAATATATTGAGCCATTATACCTTAAACACAAGTGGATCAACAGCCATTTCAACCTGTACTTTATTATCAGGAATAATTGTGATGAAAGATGAAATCAAAACAGCATTTAAAACATGATCGAAGACAAAGCACTAGGTGTTGATGGCATTTCCATTGAGGTATTACAGCAATCAGATGCAGCTTTTACAATACATACAAGTTCTGTCAGGAAATTTAGAAGACAGCATCATGGCCAACTAACTGGAAAAGATCTATGTTCATACCAATGCTGAAGAAAGGTGATCTGACTGATTGTGTAAATTATCACATGATCGCTCTGATCTCATATGCTAGAGGTTTCTACTCAAGATCATTCCGTAGAGACTACAACCATACCTGGAAAGATAATTGCCTGAAGTGTAAGCAGGATTCAGGAAAGGGAGAGGAAAAAGAGACATCATCACAAATTTGAGATGGATCTTTGAAAAGACAAAAGAATACCAAAAGGCATTTGATTGCATAAATCCTGAAAAACTCTGGGACACATTAAAAAAAATGTGTATACCAGAACACCTGATAGTTTTCATGCACAACGTTTATACTGATCAAGAAGCAAGTTCGAACAGAACAAGGAGAAACAGAATTGTTCAAAATTGTGAAAGGTGTACGACAAGACTGTATGCTTTCTCCATAAATATTCAATTTATATGCCAAAGAAATCATCAGAGAAGCAGGACTCTATGAAGACAACCAGAGTGTGAAGATTGGAGGAAGGCTAATCGACAATCATCGTTATGTTGATGATACCATGTTACTGGCTGAAAGTGAAGATGGTCTAAAACATCTGCTTCTCAGGATCAAGAACGTGGGCCTCCACTTTAATGTGAAGAAGACTAAGATCTTGCCAATTGGAAAAATCAATAATTTCATCCTTGATGGAGAAGAAATAGAAATAGTAGACAATTTTAAATTGCTTAGATCAATAATCAGTAATGAAATGAGCCGAGTCATGATATTTTCAATAACTTCATATGGATGCAAAAGTCAGACAGTGAAGAAGAAAGACAAGAAGAAAATCATTGCCTTCAAATTATGGTGCTAGCAAAGAATGGTGTACATACCATGGACTGCTCAAAATAAAAATCAATAATACTGTATAGAGGAGCTCAAAGTTAAGCTGTCCCTAGAAGCATAAATGAGAAGATTTTGACTCTCATACTTTGGGCACATCTTATGAAGAGAATGAGCAAAGACATCACGCTTGGCAAAGGCTGAAGATCACTGCAAAAGAGGAAGACCAACAATACAGTGGATCATTATGATAGCAGCTATGAATGCCTAACTGAAGACCAAACAACTATCCACATGGCCACCATGAGTTGAAGGCACTTAACAACAACTCAAAGAATTCTAATTGATGTGTTAATGATTTGGATACCTAAAAATAAGGTCAGTAAATAAGTTGTAGGTGAATTCTTTTTGTAGAGGAAACAGCTCAGTTACACTGGGTTTAAATAGTATAGAGAAAACAAAATCATTGACTTCATACATGTGTTGTTGCACTGCACTGTGTGCCTTTGAGTCAATGCTGACTCCTGGCAACCCAGCAGCTCCTGAGTTTTCTTGGCAGTGTGACCGGAAGTAGATTGCCAGGCCTTTCTTCTGAGTCTATGGAAGGTTAAGTGACTTCCCAAGACCAAAAGGAGTGCTAGTGGGAATCAAACCCTGGTCTTTACATCTCAGTAAAAGGAAAAAGGGATTTGACAGAGGCCCAACAAGGATAATTTTAAAAGTCATTAAAGTGCATAAAACAGGATATGCACAGAATGGTTTCTTTTAAAATTTCCTGGATTATATGCCCTCTGGCAGTTCCATCTATGCAGTTCATTTTTTAAATCATTCTGTTGAACCATGAAAAAATGATGCTATTTGGCCGGCTTCTTCTAGGTAGTGCCTACTACTAGCAGGTGGAAAGAAGCCAAGATTGGTACATGCAAAACTGTTTCCTTTGTTTGAATCTGTAGCACATTTTTGGTCATGTGTCTCAAAACTGGGTCATCAAACAACAGGGAGGCCTGCAGGAAGACATTCCAACATATTAGCAGAGGGCGAGTTGATTCAGTTTCAAATTAGCACTTTCATAGTGATATTTCTGGAAGGTTAAACATAAATTAGTCAACCCTGGTTATCAGTTCCCAGTAGTCCCTTGGCCTTTGCCACAATTTTCTGGAAAAGGGCTTTAGGGCCCCAGCAGCCATATCAGGGCCATGCTTTTTGGGGGCATATTAAAAGTGTTTCGGCCAGTTAGCAGACCTGCTGACCAGTTAAAATGCGCTCAGTCCAGTATTCAGTGGCACTAACTGGTTTGTGCCACTGAATATCCCCACAGACCGTGTAGAAAACACCCGTTAAAAACTGGGGCGGTCTTGGATGGATTGGGGGAAGGGGATGGTGGCTAACTGGTTAGCGGTGATATTCATCTGTAAACCACATAGCTTAACAAGTTAAAGTTAGACCTTCTGAATAGATTTCCTAACTTTAACTGGTTAGTACTGATTAGTGGCTGAATATCACCATTATTACGAGGCCGCGGGCAGGGTCCCGGCGGCCGAGGCTAACCGGGCGCATGGCCCGGCGCGGGGACCCTGTGCGCGGCCTGGTCGGGGTGTGCGCGCTCGGCCCTCGACGGGCACGAGCGCGCGTCCTTTAAATTGATTGGCTCCCTGGGGTGGCAGCCCCACGGGAGCCAATTAGAGCCGCGGGTTTGGGGCGCGAGGGGGGATCGGGGCCGAGCAGCCTCCGCGTGGTCAGTCGTGCGGAGGCTGCTTCGGTGCCGGCGTCCCTACCTCGTGGCTGCGTGTTGGTTCCGGTGCGGCATCGTTTTGTAGAGCGGCAGAGTCGTGCGGAGGGGCTGGGTGAGTGTGCTGGCAGTATGCTCTGGCCGGCTTACGTCGGGTTCTGCGCGGGGGGGGCCTTTCAGCGTTGCGGCTTCCTGGGGGATTTCGGGGGCTGCCGGTGTCTGTCTGTTAAAAAAAAACCAAAATAAAATAAAATAAAATATATAATAATCATTCACGGGATGCCTGGCAGGGCAAAGGCTGGGGGCCTGGCCCCTAAAAAAGCTTCAGCTAAGGGGCGGGGGTCCAGGTCGCGGGGGGGCACTGTGAGGGGTGGGGGGTTGCCCGGGCAGGTTGGTGAGGGGGGGGGCGGGGGTTGCAGCATCGGGAGGAAGGGGTGACAGGGGCCGCGGAAGTGGGGTGCGTGGCCGAAAAGGCAGGAAGGGTTCCCTCCCTCCCTGTGGCTCACAGGGGGTGGGAGAGGGGCTGCTGGGGGCGGGAGAGGTGAGGGGGGGGATGTTGGAGGGGGGGCTGGGGCGGGGGCTGTTGGGGGAGTGGGGGGGGGACTTCGGGGCACCGGGACAAGGGGGTGGGTTGCGGCCCGATGGGGCACCTTGGGTTGCGAGCTGTGGTGGGCCCATGGGGTGGTTCTCAGGCCCCGGGGGGTTTGGCTCGCCGGGGGGGGGCTTCCACATGGGAGCAGTGGATGTCAGGGGGGCAGGGTACATCTAGGGCGGGGTGGGGGGGTTCTTGGCCGCCGGCATGGCCGGTGTCGGTTTCCCCCCCTGTTTTTCCCCTTTTGTCTCCGCAGGGCCAGTTTATGGCGCAGACTTCGTGGCCCGTGGGCACGGCTCGCGGAGAGAGCTGGGTGAGTTCCCCGGTTGGAGCGGAGTCGCAGCGTGGAGCGACAGCGGAGGCGGCCCAGTGGTGTTCAAGGGATTTGGCCTGCGCAGATGGCGGGGACCTCGCGGTGGCTGGTGAGCGGCTGGCTTCGCCGGGTGAGTTAATGGGTGAAGGGGGTGTGTCGTCCAGGGAGGCAGGGGGGGTTTCGCGAAAAAAGCATCGGCGGTCGTGTCAGCGACGTCGCAGCTCCGACTCATCCTCGTCTTCCTCGTCCTCGAGTAGTTCGTCCGGGGGGTCGGACAGGCGGGGGGATCGGCAGCTTTCGGGTGGTGGGGGGGAGTGGGTGTAGGTGGGGGGGCCTCTTCGGTGGTGTCTTTGCCGGAATTATGGGCGGGGGTGCCACGGAAGCTGAGGCGTAAAATCCGCAAGCGGCGCTATATTGACATCTTCCGTTTGCTGGATGGGCGGAAGCGCTCGGGCGAAAGCAGGAAAAAGAGAAGGGACGATGAGAAGGCCGGGCGGGTTCGAAAGGTAGCGCGTAACGTGGGGACAGAACGATCCGTTGCAGTATGAGATGTTGGCGTATGCCGATTCCATCCTTGAGGCGTCTCAGACGCACGAGGGCTGGTCTTGGCTTAATTATGATGAGAAGTTTAGGGACCGGATGGAAGAAAGCCGTGCGCTTTCGTGGGGCACGCAGGATATTAACCTGTGGTTGACCCAGATGTCGGCTAGGTCCGGTGCGAGTTCGGGTGGCGGGGCCAAGAGTGGCGTCGGGGCGGTGGGGGGGGGGGGCGGCACGGCCCTTTCGAGGAGGGGCGGCCGGGGTGCCTGCAAAGGCAGTCTCGGCCGGGAGCGGTGACGTATGCTGGCGTTTCAACCGTTCCACCTGTCCCTTTCCCGATTGCAAGTTCCAGCATGTCTGTTCCTTGTGCGGGGGTCCCCATTCCGCGGTCAAGTGCATCAAGAAAGGCACCTCTGGCATGGCCGCCCCTGCACCAAAAGGGCAGTGAGTGGCGCGGGCGCGCCCCCTCCCCGGTGCGGGTGGAGGCGTTGGCAGGGTGGCTAAGTCTTTATCCCCGATGGCGGGAGGTGGCGATTTTGGGCTCTGGGTTTCGAAACGGTTTCGTGATCCCAGTGAGGGGGGTGGTGTTGGCGCCATCGGCTCGGAACTCCCCCTCGGTTCGTCGTTGGGTGACGGTGGTGCAGGACAAATTGTTGAGCGAATTGCGGTTGGGTAGGGTGGTGGGCCCCTTTGTGGAGCCGCCATTTCCTAACCTGGTGATTTCGCCTTTGGGTGTTGTGCCCAAGAAGGAACCGGGCAAATTCCGCTTGATTCACAATTTGTCCTGTCCCGTCGGGGCTTCGGTGAATGATTTTATCCCGCGTCAATTGTGTTCGGTTCGTTATGCTTCCTTTGACAAGGCGGCTTCGCTGGTGCGCGGGGCCGGTCGGTCGGCATTACTGGCGAAGGTGGACATTGAATCGGCGTTTCGTTTGTTACCCGTCCATCCGGCTTCCTTCCCATTGTTGGGGTTTTGTTTTCAGGACGAGTATTACTTTGATAAGTGTATGCCGATGGGATGTTCTATCTCCTGCGCTTACTTTGAGATGTTTAGCACTTTCTTGGAGTGGGTGTTGGTTCAGGAATCTGGCTTGTCGTCTGTGGTGCATTACCTGGATGATTTCTTGTTTGTAGGAGCAGCGGACTCTGGGGAATGTCAAAGTCTGTTATCTGGCTTTGTGCGGCTGGCGCAGGAGTTCGGGGTTCCCTTAGCTGACGGGAAGACTGAGGGTCCGGCTACGCGGTTGACCTTTTTGGGTGTGGAGTTGGATTCTGCGGATATGGTGGCGTGGTTGCCTCAAGACAAAGTCGTTCGCTTGCGGATTTCAGTGGCTAATGTGTTGTCGGCTGGTAAGGTTTCCTTGCAGGAGTTGCAGTTCCTTTTGGGGTCCTTAAATTTTGCCTGTCGGACGATTCCGATGGGGAGAGTGTTTTCCAGGAGGTTGGCCTGTGCGACGGCTGGGGTGCGGAAACCTCATCATCGGATTCGGGTGACGGCGGCAATGCGTGCGGATTTGCGGGTGTGGGATCGTTTTCTGAAGGATTTTAATGGGACTTCAGTGCTTTTGGAGCCCGAAGTATCCAGTAACGATTTACAATTGTACACTGATGCGGCAGGGGGGGCGGGATTGGGAGTGTATTTCGGGGGGGCCTGGTGCGCTGATCGGTGGCCGGCGTCTTGGTGTGCGGCGGGGCTGACCAGGAATATCACATTTTTGGAGCTCTTTCCGCTTCGGGTAGTTTTGGAGCTCTGGCCGGAGAGACTTCGGAACAGGAGGGTGCTTTGGTGGTGTGATAATGCGGCGGTGGTCAGTGTGATTAACCGATACACTCCAAGGTGCGTGTGGGTGGCTAGCTTGATGCGGGAAGTTGTCCTAGCGTGTCTGCGGCTGAATGTGGCGGTGCGTGCGCGGCACATACCAGGGTCCACTAACGAGATTGCTGATGCTCTTTCTCGTTTTCAGTGGGAGCGGTTCCGGGCGTTGGCCCCCAAAGCGGACGAGGATGGAGCGGTGGTCCAAGAGAAATTGTGGAGCATTGGCCTCGAGAGATGCTAGACCTTCTGAGGAGTTCGGTGTCTACAGGGACCTGGTCTGCGTACCGGAGGGGGTGCGACCGGGTGGTCGCTTTTTTGTGCTCGTGCGGGTGGTTGGCTGGGGGGGTCCCGGAGGGTTTGCTTGGCCAATATATTGTGGCGGCCAAGAGCGCCGGGTTTTCGCGATCGGCAGTGCGCGCGCATTTGGCGGGGTTTCACTTTTTTGCGAGCGCGGTAGGCTGGGGTCTCCCGGCTGGGGGGGCCTTAACGCGCAGGCTGATGCAAGGTTGGAAGCGGGCGCAGCCGACTCCGCGTGATGCGCGGTTGCCGATCACGCACGGGCTCCTCATGCGGGTTTGTGGAGCTTTGGAGCAGGTGGCTTCGTCTGAGTATGAGGCCTTTTTGTTCCGGGCGGTTTTTTGCCTGGCATTTTTTGGGGCGTTTCGTATCGGGGAACTGGTTGCGGGATCTTTGCGGGGGGGGGGGGGGTTGGGGGTCTGTTGGCTTGTCATGTCCGGGTAGTGGAAGGGGGGGCGCGGATTCTTTTAGCTAGGTCCAAAACAGATCCGATGGGTAAGGGTTTGTGGGTATGCCTTGGTGTGGGTGCGGAACCACGGACTTGCCCGGTTCGGGCGCTGCTCCAGTATGTTGCAGTGTGTCCGGCAGGTGCAGTTGGGTTTTTCGTGCACGCGAATTCGCGGGTTGTGACCCGTTTCCAGGTTTCTGCGGTGTTGCGGCTGGCGTTGTCTGCGGTGGGGGAAGATCCGCTTCGATTTGCTCCCCACTCTTTTCGGATTGGTGCAGCCACTAGTGCGGCGGCTGTGGGGTTGCCGGCGCAAGTCATCCAGGCCATTGGGAGGTGGCGTTCTTCGGCTTTCAAGGGGTATGTGCGGCTGTAGGTGCCGGGGTTTTGCTGGGTGGGGGCTTTAACTGTTTATTTCTTTTTCAGATGAGGGTGTAGGACCTGATGGATGTTGGGTTGCTGGCCACTCCTTCATCCATTGGGCGAGTCTGCGCGCGGTGGACTGCCCTATCGGCGCCAATTTGGGATTGAACCCATCGTCGGTGGCTGTCCAATGGCTGGGTGTGCGAGGCATGCGGTGGCCGCATCTGCTGCCTTTGCTGCGACACCACGGGAGGACGTCGCGGTGGCCGGCCGCCCTGTTGGTGCATCTGGGCGGAAACGATCTATCGTCCTGGTCCTGCCTGCAGCTGATCCGGGCGGTGCAAGAGGATCTAGGACTTGTGTTGCGGATGTTTCCTGGGGTTATTGTTCTATGGTCAGACATTATTCCAAGGCCGGCCTGTCGTGAGCAGCGTCGCTGGTCACGGGGGTTGACCAAGGTCAATCGTCAGATTGGTCGTTGGGTATGTGAGAGGGGTGGGTATCAGATCCTGCATGACTGGGTGGATGTGGGGTGTTCGGGACGTTATCGGGCTGATGGGGTTCATTTGTCGCCGGTTGGCATGGACCTACTTCTTAATGATTGGCAGGAGGCCTTGGAATACATGTCTGGCCATGATGTTCACTGGTCGCAGCTTCGGGCCGGGGGGGGCGGCACATGAACAGGGTTATGTGCCGGTGGCGGGATCCCGGCGGTTTCCGGGGTCCGGAGCCGCAGGCTACAATTGGGCGGGGGCGGGGTGCCCCTGACCCGGTCAAACCCTCGGACGACTTTTGATTAGCATGGCGAAGTCGGGGAGAGGGGTATGGTAACTTGCCGGGTGGCGAGTTACGGTATTAGCGGTGGCAGGCACTTTGCTGAGGTATGGCTGGTGCAGCCGGGTGCCGCTAATTGAGTGGTTTTGAAAATGTATTTGTTGGACTGTTAAATTGTTGGCTAATAAAAGCTGCGACCAGTTTTGTTCCATAAAATGTTGGTGTGTGGTGTTTTTGTGGGGGGGGGGGGTTGTTGGGGAGCGGGGGGTGTAAGGTAGGGGCCTGCAGCCAAAAATTGGATAGGTTCTAGCACTGAATATCCAGGGTTAAATAAAGCAACTGTGGCAAGGCATTTTAAAAAGTCTAGCTGCTGCCATTGAATATGTGCCCTCCATTTCTAACTTGTCTATTAGGACATAAGAATGTAAGAAGTTTCATAATGGGTAAGACCAAGGTTCCATCCAGCCCAATATCTTGTTTCCAGGGCAAAGTACCTGACAAATCCCAAAAGTAGTCAGCTACATGCTACTTATCCCTAGGGATAAGCAGTGGTAATGGGTTACATTGTAGCTTCATTACGTGTCCCCTAGTCATTCTGCTTTTTGATGGTGTAAACAACTGATCCAGGTTTACCCTTTCTACACTATTCTTCACCAAGGATGAACCATGCCCACCATGAAGGTTCAAACCATTTAATGAAGAGAACTTCCTCAATCAAATCTTGCCATATATTTTATTTATTTTATTTTATTTACATTCTCTTATATACTGCATCAGTGTGGTTTACATTGAACAAACTGAAATTACATTGAACAGGGCATCATAACTTGGAGATAACTATTTTACAGGGAACATGGGCTATGGAGGGTTAAGTGGCTTGCCCAAGACCACAAGGAGCACCTGTGGGACTAGAAACCCCAGTCCTTCTGGCCCAAGGTTGCTGTCCTCTAGTGGGATTTGAACCCCTGACCTTCCGGCCTGAAGTACCTTGCCCCAACCACTAGGCCACACCTCCACCTCCACTCCATATATACAACCAGGACATGCAGATCTTGAAACTTCAGTTAACAAATGGAACACCGCCTTTGCTGCAGCAGCATGTACAACAACAAGAAACAGAAGAAACAATGTGAGGCCAGCAAAAGCACGTTGGTACACACCAGCCCTATGGAAACTAAAAACACAACTGAGAAGAGTTGAGAGGAGATGGAGAAAGACAAAAAATAAATCAGATAGCACAAGATACATGGATGCTCTAAATAACTACCACACCAAGATAGATGACACACAAAAAGCCTTCTACTCACAGATCATAAATTCATCACTTAACTGACCATGTGAGCTTTTCAACATTGTCAAGCAGCTAACCAAAACATCTAACCTCTCGGACCAACTCCCAAACATACCTCCACAACAACTCACAGCACAATACAAGCAGCTCCAACAAATGACAAAAGCACAGCCTATAACAACTACAAATGGTCACAATGCTGACTTTGGCAACACATGGGACACTTTTGAATCCATCTCCAAAGAGAGGATCAAAACCACAATATCAGGACACAATACCACCACCTCGCCCCTTGACTCCTGCCCAATCAACTGGATTAAAAAGACAAGGCAAGAGCTAAGCCCAACACTCACCAACATTGTAAATAAATATCTCGAACAGGGTCAGATGCCCAATAGCCTCAAGATATCTAACATATGCACAACCCTCAAGAAACCGGATCATGATCCATTAGATCCTACCTCATTTAGACCAGTAGCAAGCCTCCCATTCACAGCGAAAATCAACGATAAGATAGTACAACAGCAACTACAAGACCACTTGGACAAAAAAATGCTTGACCCACAGCAGTATGGATTCCGACCATCTCATGGTGTCAAACCCCTCATGGTCTCATTAATAGGCACCCTAAACAAAGGAATCCAAACCAAACACACTGGGACACATTGATCTTTCTAGATATATCTGCAGCATTCAACTTCATCTCCCACAATACCCTCTTGCTCAGACTGAAGGAAACTGGCATCTAAGTCAAGGTTTTACAATGGTTCCAGTTCTACCTAACAGACAGATATCAACAAATCCGAACCAGCACCACTACTTCCTCAGCATACCAACAAACCCAAGGAATACCACAAGTCTCTGCACTGTAGACCATGCTATTCAACATCTATTTGCAGCCACTCTGCTCCATAATATAGTCACACAATGTCAATTTCCACATATATGCAGATGACATGATTTATGGTCCCATAACTACCCCAAACCTAACAAACCCACAGTTAATAAATTGCTTCAACAATGTATCCAGATGACTTCAAACGAATAACCTCACAATAAACCTCAAAAAGACAGAAGTCTTATTTGTTATAAAAGATCAAGAATTCACTCCACCAATGCACCTTGCTCTAGGAAAATCAAAATAAGAGTTCAACCACAAATAAAATATCTGGGAATCATCCTGGATCAGGCACTGTTGTTCAAACAGATTGCAAAAACTGCAAAGACAGTATTTTTCAAAGCCAGAATGGTACAATGCCTTAGACCACACCTGGATGCCAAGGACTTCAGATCTGTCATGTAGGCTATGACACTCCCACATCTGGATTATTGTAATTCAATATACCACGGTCTCCCAATTGCTGCTCTCAACTCACTTAAAACTGCCCTCAACACAACAGCCAGGATCATCCAAAAGTGAGAAAATTTGACCACATTACTCCAGAACATTTCATTAACAGCAGCCATCATATCTACATAATCTTCTGACGAAACTGAACTCAGGAAGACCTACTCGGCAGATCACAAACAATGTACTGATTGTGCCACATGAAATAACTAAATTCAACCAGCAAGCCTGTAACTGCGCATTTGACCTATACGTACCTTCCCTATGGAATTCTCTCCCAGCTATAATCCGATGCAACAGAGGAGAGAATTCCATAGGGAAGGTGCGTATAGGTCAAATGCGCGGTTACAGGTTTGCTGGTTTAATTTAGTTCTTTCATGTGGCACAGCAAATAATTGTAATACGTTCTCCCAGTTTGTCAATATTTCTTTCAATTCTTCTGATATATCACCTTTAAATACCATTTCAAGCATGGGTAGCTTGCCTACATCTTCTTCAGTAAAGATTGAAGCAAATAATTCATTTAGTCTTGTTATGGCTTTGTCCTCCCTTAGCGCCTCTTTTAACGCTCTATCATCCAATCGTCCAACTAACTCTCACAGGTTTTTTGTTACAAATGTACTTTAAAAAGTTTTTATTATATGTTTTTGCTTCCATGGTAAGCTTTTTTTTCAAATTCTCTCTTTGCCTGCCTTATCAATGCCTTGTATCTAACTTGCCAATGTTTATGATGTTTCCTGTTTTCACTATTGGACTCCTTTTTCCATTTCCTGAAAGATGCTTTTTTGGCTACACCAGCCTCTCTGACCTCACCTTTAAACCATGCAGGCAGTTTTTTGGATATCCATCCACTTTTCTTAAGTCATGGAACACATCTCACCTGGTTTTCCAAGATAGTACTTTTAAACAACACCCATACTTGATGTAAATCTTTAACCTTTGCAGCTACTCCTTTTAGTTTTTTTCTTAACTATTTTCCTCATTATAGCAGTTTTTTCTGGCTTTCCTTCCACTTTTCTTAAAATGTGGAATACATCTGGTTTGGGCTTCCAAGATAGTATTTTTAAACGACGCCCATGTTTGATGTTATTCTTGAACTTTTGCAGCCTCTCCCTTTAGCTTTTTCTCAACTATTTTCCTCATTTTATCATAGTTTCCCTTTTGAAAGTTAAAAAGTAGTACTGTGAATTTCCTTGCCAAGTCACTCAATCCTCCAATGCCTCAGTTACAACCTTAGCTCGTAGTTCTCTGGGGACAGGAAAATACCTACTGTACCTGAATGTAACTTGCTTTGAATTCTGAGAAAGACATGAGCTAAATCCAGTTCCCTTTCCCTTTCTGCCCTTCTCTGTGGTTCTCTTGGCTGGCTGCCAAAACACCTGCCAGTGGAGGTCTCTGCTGTTCAAAGAAGTGAGATCCAGTGGGTCTCTACACAAGTAGCAGTCCCAGTTCAATTCAAATAGCATGGATCACAGTATCTGGGCTCAACAACTTCACCAGATAGCCTACAATATGCTGTGAATATTTCCCTATTCCCAGCAAACCATTTTCAAGGTCCAAGTCCAGGTACCAATCTATGTTTTTGGGGTATAGTTATTGGTGGCTGCACAGAAACAAGGAAACATACAGGTCAATATTCAAATTCTGTGGCTGGAATTTTTTAAAGCACCAGTGTTGTGTTTAAAATTGTAACTAGATATTCAGCACTGGAATCCAGATATCCTTCAGCGCTGAATATCCAGTCTCGGTGCTGACTGTCATTGCTAGCCAGAAAGCGGTGATATTCAGAGCTATCCGGATGGCAAAACCGTATAAAATTAGGACAGACTGTTTCATGACTTAACTTTATGTGGCCACTTATCTGGTCAGCGACTGAAAGATTCCAATATCCAGATAAGTGCTGGGACCACCTTTGCTCCGCCCATGGACCCCCCCCCCCCCGTACTATCCAGACAGTGCCGCGGTGGTTAGAGGGGATATTCAGTGGCGCTATTCAGTTAGTGCTGCCGAATATCTCTCTCAGCTAACCAGATAAACCCTTTAAATATCAGACCCATAGAATATTACAGCAAATAAAGTTTATATGACCCATCTAGTCTGCCTATTCACACTTTCTGTTCAATTTTACAATCTCTTTTTCTACTTTAGAAATCCTTTGTGCTTTTTCTAGTTCTTTCTTGAATTCTCCACTGAAACATTCCTGAATCCAGGGGTGGCTCAAGGCAATCTGCTGCCTGAGGCAAGGGATGAGATGGAGCCCCTCTCCCCCCATAGTGTGTGGGGGGGGGGGTGTGAGGGGCTGAACCAAACCAAAAAGCTGATTAGATTATATGGAGGAAATGCAAGATCTTTGCACACCAAGGAACTAAAAGAAAGAGAAACAGCCACAGTACACTTTATAAAACAAAATTATAACTTATTTTTATTTTGTTGTTACAAACTGCATTATGGTTCTTGCTTTTTCGTTTTTTACATATATTTTGCATCCACAGAACCCCTTTCCTCAACACTGGGTGCAGAGCAGAACCAGGACATTCACCCACAGAACTCAATACCTTAAAAAAAAATCTGATTCTGATCATCTCACTAACAACAACAACAAACATTCTCCAGTACCAGGCATATGGTCAACTATACAAAACCCTATAACAAAGTCACTGAGTATCTATAGAGCAAATCTACCATACCATACCATATCAGCACCAACTTCCAAAACTCACATAAGGAGCCCATCCAAAAAAGCATCACTGTAAATACGACAGTGGGCCCTGAAACATGCGTACACCTATTTGAAAAGCTGAACATGTCAAATTACTACAGTACAGATCCCTACATACAAACTCCATGTTAACAGAACACCAGGTCTTGGTCACACACTCAGAACATAGACCCTCACACAGTACAGAATAAGTGACCACAACCTAAAAATAAACATATGTAGATAAAAATTAAACTGCAACCCCAAGAAGCCAGATTCTGCATACAGTGAAATAGAGAGAGATAAATTTCCATGTACTGTATAAAATGTACAGATAGCACCAAGTCCAATCATTAAATTAAAAATAAAATTCTCTTCTAACTTTGTTGTCTGACCATTTTATTCTCTGATCTTGTAGGTCCCAATCTGAGGTTTCTGCTTTCCTCTGTATCTCATTGCACCCTCCTGTCTACTTTCCCCCATGGACGACATGAGGGTGATGCAGGGCTATACGTGGAGACTCACTGCAGCATCATTTGCATAAATTTAGTATACTTCATTTTAAAATGTATATGCCACCCATCTAAAATCCTAGGTGGCTTGTAAACATGCACAGGCAATTTAGCAAAACAGATGTAACAATAAAACAAACATAATAATAAAACATTAAAGTTGATTAATGAAAAACCACCTACACAGCCCCCCTCCCCCCATGAAACCATTTTAAGTATCTGGATTATTGATGAGGAGAGAAGAAATAAAATGAGAAATGGCAGCCATGAATTAAAATGCTGGATTGGATTGTGCTAGAGCTGGAAAAGTCCGGAACTCAGCAGCAGTGAAGCTATCAGGCTACTAAACAAAATTAAACTGATGTTCCCTTAAAATATGAAATTTCCTTGAATCTGAACTGACAAAATATTTTAAATTTCAGTCTGGCAGCATAAAGAATGCAAAACTGCAAATCTCAAAAACACTACATATTCCAGAACCCCCTCCCCCCAACTAGCACTCTACAGTTGACCTCACCAAGAACCAGGGCACAGGACACATAGAGCAAATCTACTGTTCTATAACAGCACTAACTTCCAAAACTCACACAACATTGAGCGTACCCAGAAAAGGGTAGTACCAAAAATATGGCAGTGGACCCTAGAACATCCATTGTCCTATTCAGAAAACTGAACAAGCCAGATTACTACAGCTCCCTACATAGAAACTCCATAGAATCAGGACTGCTATAGCTTACAGTGAGAGATCAGACTTTCTGATCTCCCCCTGCAGACTATAGCAGGGTCCATATCAACGCACTCCCATCAGAACCCTCCACGGCCTGGAATTCTGCTAATGCTTCTCAGTGATTTTTGGCTCCCTTGGTTTACTGTCTGCTCCCTTCCCATAATGCTCACAGATGGCAGCCCCCACCTTCTTTCTTCTAGATTGTGGGATTTAGGCACTGCTGGCAAACAATCATTGCCGGCGAGTGAGTGCCAAGCAAGCCCTGGCTCCTCAGTAGAAAGAGAGGGAAGATTGGACTGTCATGGGGGAGGGAAGGGAAAGGGAAAGGGGGGAAGCTGGGCTGTGGGAGGGAGGGAAGGGGAGAGAGATGCTGGATTGTTCAGTATGGGGAAGGGGAGGGTAGAGATGCTGGAATGTAGGGAGGGAAGAGGAGGATGCTGGGCTATGGAAGGGGACAGGGGAGGTTCTATACTATGGTGAGAGAAGAGAAGGGGAGATGTTGGATGGCAGGAAGGGAACTGGGTCAATGTTGGGCTGTAGGGAGGGGGAGGGAAAGGGAAAAAGGGAGATATTGGACTGTAGACTGTAAGGAGAGAAAGGGGAGATGATACAGGATTGTTTGAGAGGGACAGGAAATGGAAAGGGAATGGAGAGGTACTGGGCTGTTGGGGAGGGGAAAGGGAAGGAGGATATTTGCTGGACTGTAGAAGAGAGGAGAAGGAGAAAGGTAAGAGTGGACAGATACTGAACTGTGGAGGTTTGGGAAATGGAAGATACTAGACTGTGGGGAGGGGAAGGGGAGAAAGGAGGAGAAGCTAGACCTTGTAATACCAAGTAGAAGAGACCAAGGAAGAGCCGAGGAAGGAGATGAGTGATAGTAGCATGGAAAGCTGAGGAACTAGTTAAAGGAGGAAGACAGAGATTGGGTTGTGATAAGAGTCAAAAGAAAGAGAATGAATAACTGACAGAGAAGGAGATGGGGCTATTGAGACAATGGGAGACAGAAAAAAGTTAATGAAGACTGAGAAGGGAATTGATTACAGAGGATGAAAATGGAAGGAGAAGAGAGAATGCATAAAAGAAGGGGCTAAGAGGCTGGGGAAGGAGTGAGCGTGGGGGGAATGGAAGGGTTAGGGAAAGGGGAGGATGTGCAGGGATGGAGATGAGAAAAGGAGATGGAAAGTTGATGGGTGAAAGATTTTAAAAAAGGTAGATTAAGGACTGGAGGGTGAGAAGGAGTGTGTAATTTGAGTGGATAATCAGAAAAGAAAGAAATGGAAGAAAGAATGGAAAAAATCAATGTCAAAGAAGGATGTAAAAGAAGGATGATGAAGATAGGCAGCAGACCATGGAAAATTAGACAAAAAAGACAAAGGAAAGCAGAAGAGAGAGTCCTGGATGAAATTGGGAAAAATAAAATGGCAAGACAAAAAATGTAAAAAAAATATTCTATTTGAATTTATTAATTGGAATGTGGCGACTTTGGGAAATGTACATCTATGATATCTTTCTAGTTCATTCAGTACAAGAGAAAATGCATTTCTGTTTCTTGTGTGTGTGTGTATGTGTGTGTGCAGTGTGCCATGTGGCGGGCTTCTTCTATATGCAGGCACTGCACTCAGCAGGTGTTTCAGAGCAGACTCAGTCACTTGATGTTTTAGGACTCACTGTAAGGTTTAATGTGCTGCCTTTTCCTAGGTAAAAACCTTAATGTGTGAAGTTAGTGTTGGCATGGTGGATTTGCTCTAGGTCCTGAGTGACAATTTGGTAGAGTTTTGTATTACTTCACAATATGCCTGGTACTGAGAGAATTTATGTTGCTGTTACTCAGATGATACTAAAGGGGAAATGTCCTAACTCTGCTTTGCACTCATTTTGAAGGAGATGCTGGAGGAGGGGATTCTGTGGATTCAGAATATATGTTTGGATTTAATATACAGGGTGGTCCAAAAAAAGTGAGAACATCTCGTAAATTAAAAGCTTAAATATTTACTTATTTACCTTTTTTAGCTATATAACATCTTTATTTCGACAATTTCCGGTCGCCATCTTTTTTTTTTTTTAATTTGTCAATTGTTTACATCTGTCTTTTTGAATTTTTAAATAACTTATATGCTATGAGATGTTCTCACTTTTTTTGGGCCACCCTGTAGTATGGGGGAGAATGTGTGTGTTGGAGGATTAAGGAGATGACTGTGATACAATGGGGATTGGATACTGCAACCTCTTGTATTCCCTACCTCCCCCCCCTCCACCCTGATGTAGCCATCAGGTGCTGAAACTTGCACTGCTGTCATAGCTACAGTTCTTATGGAGGGTGGGGCAATGGGCGGGATAGGGGATGGGGAAAGGAGCAGGGCAGGGGCGGAGCACAGGCACGACACATATAATAACAGAATATAAGACCATAAAATAGTGATCAAACTCAGCTGCAGTAATTTCAACCAATAGCAACCAATGTCATAAGCCAATGTCATAAGCCAATATCAAAAGCCAATCGGACATGGCACCCCTCTCCGATAGGCTTATGACATTTGACCAGATGGTGTCATCCTAGTCATAATGGTATGCTGTACCAAACCAAACCCTCAATTCTGTGGCCTGTGGTGATGCCAGGCTGATGGCTATCAATCCAGAACATAAAATTTCTCAGACTATCCAACCACACACAGAGGTGACACCCATGTTTGTTTGAATCTTCAGCATGTGCCCAATCTCCATTTTTTTCCCCAGCAAACGAATCTGGAGCAGCGCTTCAATCCGGGGTGAGAGCAGGAACTCCCCCTTCCTCCCCGAGCAGCCAATCATCAGCCCAGCTCAACGGCTTAAGAACTGCCGTTGCCGGGGCCTCAGCTGAGCAGCGCTTCAATCCGGGGTGAGAGCAGGAGCTCCCCCTTCCTCCCCGAGCAGCCAATCATCAGCCCAGCTCAATGGCTTAAGAACTGCCGTTGCCGGGGCCTCAGCTGAGCAGCGCTTCAATCCGGGGAGAGAGCAGGAGCTCCCCCTTCCTCCCCGAGCAGCCAATCATCAGCCCAGCTCAACAGCTTAAGAACTGCCGTTGCCGGGGTGCGCCCGCGCCTTGCGGGCCTTGCAAGAGGGCCCTTTGGCGTGGCCCTTAGGCGTTGGTCCATGGCGTCGGTTTCTGGAGGCTATATTGATGTCCTGCTTATTTATCTGGGTAATGTGCTGTTCCGTGTCTCTCTCTCCTCTTATCTGTTTGACTGTTTCTTTACTCTACTCTGTCCTATCTTATAATTGGCATTCTTTTCTTTTTCACTAAATGATGTATTGTAAACCGCTCTAATACCTTTTTGGTCTGAGCGGTATATCAAATTCAAATAAACATAATAAACATAAAGGTAAAGAGGGTCATTTTAAAAGATTTAGTTGTGATTTGGATGTCTGAAGATGTGCACGTGGACAGCGAAATCACAGAAACGTCTCCATAGTCATTCTACAAATGACGTGCGCAGATGCCTCTGATGCAGGGACGACCAAGTAGGCAAGGGGGTGTGGTGGAGGCATGTTTGGGGAGGAGCAATGGACTTACACATCTCTGTTTGATCTCTGAAATGTCTGCAGTCACATCCATGTTTAAACCTGCTCCAGGCACGAATAGGCATCAAGAAAGTGCTTGTTTTCACCATACAACATCCGGAGAAGATGAAGAATTAAGTGACTAGCCTTAGATCACAAAAGCCCATATTAAGATTTGAACCTTGGCTACCCTGCTCTTAAGCCACTACTTTAATCATTATGCTATTAGACATCTTGGTTCTGAAATGCTATCCTAGGGACATCTACTGTATAGAGAGATCTGATAGACATCCATATTGGGCATATCCACATTTCTGAAATCATGCCTGAACTTGCAGGCGCCTGCTTTTTTTTCAGACATTTTGGCTTTGATATCCCAGATTGCACTTGGACATCCCATTGTGCAATATGCCTCCACGTGTGCAATCAGTTCTTCCTTAAATGCTGCCAAACCTGCAACACCAACTCTCCCTCTTACTGTGCCCTATCCAAGACCCCTCCTCTCACATACAAGAGGGTGGGAGGGTAGGCACCCCACCTGTGAGCAGCCCACTGAAAGCCCAACTGACCACCCTCTTCAATATGTCACCTAGGAGATCCATCCATCGTTTATTTCCTACTGCCTCACTATATACCTCTACCCCCTTTTGCCATAACCCCTCCTTCACTCCCAAACCCCCCCCCCCACCCTTATGGGAGCAAGCTTCCATGAGGGAGGCTCAGCCATGTTATCAGCCCACCCCTTAATCCTGTGCGGGTGAGGGGCTTTACAAATATAAAATAAATCTTACATAAACATTTTTACATGTCTGCTCGCCATGGAGTTTGCTTATATCATCTGTTGATTTGAAAGCTAAAAGCCTAGAGCAAATACATTGAGACCCCTTCATTCAAATATATTTCAAAATAGACAAATATGTTTTTATAAGCAGAATAACAAGTACTTTCATGGGAACATGCTGTGATTCTGCAAAGAAATTCTTATCATAGGAGTATGTTGAAACAGGAATTCATATAAATGGAACTCATTAAATATACATACAGTAAAAGCTAGGGAGAGGAGACAAGCGGGCCTCATTAATTCAATTACAAAGTAAGCTTGTGATGATTTCATTTCTGGCTATGTATTATGAGCTAATTATAAAATAGTGTTTTGCCATAGTGTAATAATGACACATGAACAATATTGCATTAGTTAAAGAACCATAATGCAATCAGGCTGATACCTTAGCCGTAGCTTCCACCAACACAGTAACTACAGTAGGTGAAACTGCTTTGATTCCTCATAGCAATAATGGAGTGAGTTGTATGTGCAAAATGCAGGGCAACATAGGCTAGAACTTCAATCCATTTATAGACTTAAAACACTTCACTATTACTACTACTATTCATCATTTATATAGCACTACAAGGCATATGCAGCTCTATACAGACACATATAAAAGACAGATCCTGCTCGTCAGAGCTTATTATCTAATCAAGACAATACAATAGCTGAGAACTAGGGTTCAAGTAAGGAAAGGAAGGAAAGCAAGGGATCAGGAACCAAAAGCAGCCTCAAAGAGGTGAGCCTTTAGCATGGATTTGATAAGGGGCAGAGATGGAGCATGACATACAGACTCAGATAGTTTACTCCAGACGTATGGAGCAGCAAGGTGACAGGATTAAAGTCTGGAGTTGGCAGAGGAAGAAAAGGGCATAGAGAGAAGCAAGCCAGTAAAAGAACGGAGTTCATAAGGAGAGGTGTAGGGAGACAGGAAAGAGGAAAGGTATTGAGGAGCAGTAGAATGAATGCATTTGTAGGTCAGAAGGAGAAGTTTGAACTGGATACGGAAATGGAAGGGGAGCCAATGAAGTGACTTGAGAAGAGGAGTGATATGAGCATAACGAGAATGGCAGAAGATTAGCTGTGCAGCGGAGTTCTGAACAGATTGAATGGGAGAGAGATGACTCAGAGGGCGACCAGTAAAGAGGAGATGGCAATAGTCTAGATGGGAGGTGACTAAGAAGTGGAAGAGAGTTTTAGACGTTTGCTCAGAAAGGAAGAGGCACATTTTGTTTATGTTATAGAGGAAGAAACAACAGGTTTTAGCAACCAATTGGATGTGTGAGAAGAAAGAGGAGGAGTCAAAAATGACCCCAAGGCTGTGGGCTGAGGAAACAGGAAGTAGAAGAGATAGAGAAAGGAGGAAGGGGGAGGAGTGTTTAGGAGAAAAATAAGAAGTTCGGTTTTGGCCATGTTCGATTTCAAATGGCGGTGAGACAGCCAGGCAGCGATGTCAGATAGGCAGGCAGAGATTTGGGCTTGGAGTGTCTGAGAAATATCAGGTGTAGAGAGATATATCTGAGCGTCATAAGCATAAAAATGGTACTGAAAGCCATGGAAGGAGATGAGAGCATCAAGGGACTGGCTATAAAGACAAAAGCAGAGGGCCCAGAACACACTCTTGAGGTACACCAACTGAGAGTGGGATAGCAGTAGAGGAGGAACCACCAAAACAAACACTGAAAGAATGATGAGAGAGATAAGAAGAGAACCAGGACAGCACAGAGACCCTAAAACCAAGTGAGGACAAAGTGTCAAGGAGAAGTGGTGGTCGATAGTGTCAAAAGCAGCAGAAAGGCCAAGAAGAATGAGAAATGAGTAAAGGCCCTTGGATTTAACCAGGAACAAATCACTGGAGACTTTTGCAAGATCTGTCTCAGTAGAATGAAGCCAGATTGAAGTGGATCTAGTAGTGCTTGAGAGGAGGGAAATTCAAGGCAATGGCAGAGAACTGTGCATTCAAGAAGTTTGGAAATGAAGGAAAGAAGGGAAATGGGTCGATAATTAGAAGGACAAGTAAGGTCGAGTGAAGATTTCTTGAGAAGTGTGACCAAAACATGCTTGAAGACTGCAGGGACAATTGCAGTAGAGAGTCATAGTTTGAGAGTATGAAACAGAAACACGACAACAGAAAAAGACCACATGGCCTATCTAGTCTGTCCTTCCATATCAACCACTACAACATTCCCCTTTTCCCCTTTAGAGATTTTAGAGATCCTCTGTGTTTGTCCCATGCTTTTTTGAATTCAGATACTGTCCTCATCTTTACCACCTCCAATGGAAGACTATTCCACGGATCCACCACTCTTTCCATAAAGAAATATTTCCGCATATCACTCCTGAATCTATTCCCTTTCACCCTCATCCCATGTCCCCTCGTAGCAGAGCTTGCTTTCAATTGAAAGAGGCTGTCCTCCTGTGAATTTATGCCATGGAGGTATTTAAACGTCTCAATCATATCACTTCTATCCTGCCTTTCCTCTAAGGTGTACATATTAAGATCCTTAAGTCTGTCCTCATATGCTTTATAATGAAGACCACTAACCATTTTAGTAGCCACCCTCTGTACGGACTCCAGACTGTTTATATCCTTTTGAAGATGTGGTCTCCAGAATTGCACACAACACTCCAAATGAGGTCGCACCAAATACTTCTACAGAGGCACTATCACCTCCTTTCTTCTGCTGGCTACTCCTCTCCCTATGCACCCAAGCATCCTTCTAGCTTTTTCAGTCACCTTTTCTGCCTGTTTAGCTACTTTAAGATCATCAGACACAAACACGCCTAGGTCCCGCTCTTCTTTAGTGGACAAAAGTACTTCACCCCCTATACTATATTGCTCTCTTGGATTGCGGCAGCCCAAATTCATGACCTTGTATTTTTTAATATTAAATCTCAGCTGCCAAATGAGACATTGAAAGGATGATGGAAGAGGAGATGGATTAAAGGAGACAGGTGGGGATAGGATCAGAGGAACAGATAGTGAGTTCAGACGAGAGAAATTGAAAGGTTTCCTCTTTGGAGATATTAGAAAAGGACGACAGAGTAGTAGTGATTGAGGGGAAGAGTTGGTATTGAAAGAGGAAGAAGAGGGGATGAAGCTGATCTAGTGGGTAATTGAAGTGTAATCTTGTGGATTTTATCATGGAAATAATCAGCTAGGTTTTGGGCAGAAAGAGATGGAGGGGTTGGAGGCAGGGATGCCTTGAGGAGAGAGTTGAGAGTTCAGAAGAGATAACGGGGATCAGAGGCAAGAGAGTTAGTCAGATGGACATAGCACGTGCCAAGCAAAACTACTATGTCTGACTGGAAGGATGTCAGCATGAATTTGAAGTGAAGAAAGTCAGAAAGTGTATGGGATTTGAGCCACAAACACTCAGCTGAATGGGCACAAGAGCGTAGATAATGGGTAGTTGAAGACAGCCAGGGCCGAGGTATAGTGCACCTCACAGGGCATGGCAGGGGCAGAGTAGGGGTATCCAGAACAGAGGGGAGAGCAGTATTATAGGAAGCTACAGCCTCATCAGCAGACTTAGAAACAAAGTGGAGGAAAGAGGTTTTGAGATGGAGAGAGCCGATGGATCAATAACATGAACATTTCTAAAAAGGTAGAAGGAGACTGGGTGAAATTGAGGCGGGGAGTGATGAAGAGTGAAGCTTAGCAGGTAATGGTCAGATAAGGGAAGAATTGAGGTACAGAAATTAGAGCGTAAACAGGTAGAGAAGAAAACAAGGTCAAGGCAGTGACCGTGCTGATGAGTAGGGGCAGTAGAGCAAAGATGGAGGCTGAATGAGGAGATAAGGGAAAGGAGCTTAGAAGCACAGGTGTAAGAAGGGTTATTAACATGAATATTAAAGTCACCCAGGATAAGGGAGGGGGAAGATGAATCCAGAAATAAGGAAAGCCATGAGTCAAAGTCAGTGAGGAAGGTAGAGGTGGACTTGTCAGGGGATCTATCAATAACAGCTATCTGGAGAGGTAAGCGATTAAAAAGTCAAAAGGAGTGTACTTCAAAGGAGTGGTGAGACTGGGATAGAGGGAGGGGTTGAAGTCAGGAAGGAGAGAGCAGAAATCTAACACCACCGCCGTGGTCAGTAATATAGGGGCATGTTTACTAAAAAGTGCATTGTTAGCACATGTTTGAGCAACAAAATGAGCATGGAGATCTGTGCAACCTTTGGAGGCATATTTACAGGTCCCCTTGCTGCTAGCATCTGGTAACATGCCACACCATGCTAACAAGCACACAGGTGCACTTACCACCATTCCTCAAGGTGGTGTTAAATGTACTCATGCTCATGTCGATATCATTCATTTTATTTAATAGGTTTGTTATACCACTTTATCATTTCAGTCAAAGCAGTTTACATTGTAACTTAAACTTGGTAATGTACATTAAACAGGGACATTGATAATTTGGATTTTTCTGAGGCAATGGAGGGTTAAGTAACTTGCCCAAGGAGTGCTAGTGGAAAAATGAACCCTGGCCTTGTGGTTTCCAAGCCAGTGCTCTAACCACTAGGCTACTCCTCCTCCTCTTCAAGTCACAGTTAGTGTGTGCCTATAACACCCACACTAACCGCAATGCTTCATCAGTACCCACATTATACCCCTAAGCTGCCCATTCCTTGCCCAATCATGTGTTAACCGGTTAGTGTAGAATTTTTACCATTAGCCCCCCCATACTAAAAATTAGCATGGTTTAGTAAATATGTCCGATACTGTGTTGTCCTGCCAGAGATATAAAAGACAACTTTCAAAAGTGGTTTACATGGGTAACTAGCTATGTTCCTGAGCAAAATAGCTTTTGAAAGTTGCCATCCTTCCCAGGCTAATTGTATACATGTCGTAGAAGAATGATATGATAAAGATCTATAAAATAATGAGTGGAATTGGATGTTACTTCTGCAAAAGTAAATAGACTAGGGAACACACAATAAAGCTACACACATAGTAACATAACAACATAGTAGATGATGGCAGATAAAGACCAGCATGGGTCATCTAGTCTGCCCAGTATGTAGTCAAAGTAGTAAATTTAAGACTAATCAATATTTTTTCACTAAACACATAATGAAGCTCTAGAATTTGTTGCCAGAGAATGTGGTAAAATCTGTTAGTGTAGCTGAGTTTAGAAAAGGTTTTGACAAGTTCCTGGAGGACAAGTCCATACGCAATTATTAAAGTAGACTTGGACAAATTCATCCTTGTTGGACTCGGGAGTGGTGCCAAAGGAGTGGAGAGAGGTACATGTGACCCCTTTACACAAAAGCAGAAGTAAGGATGTGGTTGAAAATTACAGGTCGGTTAGTTTAACCTCGGTGGTGAGTAAATTACTGAAAGCGCTGCTAAAAGAGAAAATAGCGAGGTTTCTGGAGTCCAATGGATTACTGGATCTGAGGCAGCATGGATTCACCAGAGGCAGGTCTTGTCAGACAAATCTGGTTGATTTCTTTGACTGGGTGGCCAGGGAGTTGAACTGAGGGAGAGCCCTAGATGCGGTGTATTTAGATTTTAGTAAAGCCTTTGACACTGTTCCGTACAGGCGACTTATAAACAAACTGAGCACTCTTGGAATGGACCCTAAAGTTACTGCTTGGGTTAGAAATTGTTTGAGTGGGAGGCGACAAAAGGTACAGGTAAATGCAGCTCACTCTGAGGAGAAGGAGGTTACCAGTAGTGTGCCCCGGGGATCTGTCCTTGGTCCGATACTTTTTAACATCTTTGTTAGTGATATTTCAGAAGGGCTGTTGGGAAAAGTTTACTTCTTTATGGATGACACCAAAATCTGCAATAGAGTAGACATCCAGGAAGGTGTAGATAACGTGAGGAGGGATCTAGCTACGCTTGAAGAATGGTCTAGAATTTGGCAGCTGAGATTTCATGTTAAAAAATGCAAGGTCATGCAGCAACCCAAGGAAGCGATGTAGTATAGGGGGTTGAAGTACTTCTGTCCACAAAAGAAGAGCGGGACCTAGGCGTGATTGTGTCTGACGATCTTAAAGTAGCTAAACAGGTAGAAAAGGCAACGGTGAAAGCTAGAAGGATGCTTGGGTGCATAGGGAGAGGAATGGGCAGCAGAATAAAGGAGGTGACAGTGCCTCTGTATAGGCCTTTGGTGCAGCCTCATTTGGAGTATTGTGTGCAATTCTGGAGACCGCACCTTCAAATGGATATAAACAGGTTGGAGTCGGTACAGAGGGTGACTGCTAAAATGGTTAGTGGTCTTCATTATAAAGCATATGAGGACAGACTTACAGATTTTAATATGTATACTTTAGAGGAAAGGTGGAATAGAGGTGATATGATTAAGATGTTTAAATATCTCCATGGCATAAATGCACAGAAGGAGAGCCTCTTTCGATTGAAAGCAAGCTCTATTACGAGGGGACATAGGATGAGGGTGAAAGGGGATAGACTCAGGAGTAATATGTGGAAATATTTCTTTACGGAAAGAGTGATAGATGCATGGAATAGTCTCCCAGTGGAGGTTGTAGAGACGAGGACAGTATCTGAATTAAAAAAAGCATGGGACAAACACAGAGGATCTCTAAAGGGAAAAAGGGGACTGTTATAGTGGTTGATATAGAAGGACAGACTAGATAGGCCATGTGGTCTTTCTCTGCCATCATTTTTTTACGCTTCTATGTATAAGCAGCATGGAATCTGTCTACCACTGGGGATTATGCCAGGTTAAGTGGTTTATTAAGTTAGCAGGACCTGCTAACCAGATAAATCCTTCTGAGAGGGATATCAGTGACACCAGCCAGACAGTGCCATAAGAACATAAGAAATGCCATACTTGGTCAGACCAAAGTCCATCAAGTCCAGTATCCTGTTTCAAACAATGGCCAATCCAGGTCACAAGTACTTAGCAGTTTCCCAAAAAGACACACACGTTCCATAATGCTTGTATTGGGGTAAGTAGTGGATTACCTGGGTCCTCTTTAATAATGGTTTATGGACCTTTAATCCAGGTACTTGTCCAAACCTTTTTTAACGTACACTAACAGCTATTACTACATCCTCCGGTAATGAATTCCAGAGTTTGATTACACATTGAGTGCAAAAATATTTTATGTCATTACACTGCAGCTTCATTGCATGTCCCCTAGTCTTCTATTTTTTGATGCCATAAAGAATCAATCTACGCTTACCTGTTCCACTCTATTCAAGAATATGTAGACCTCTATTATATCTCCCCTCAGCCGTCTCTTTCACAGGTTGAAGTGCCCTAACCTTATAAGCCTCTCCTCATATGGGTTATCCTTCCATCCCCTTTACCATTTTGGTGGCTCTTCTCTGTACTGTTTCTAATTCTGCTATATCCTTTTTAAGATATGCCAACCAGAACTGCACACAATATTCAAGGTGCGGTCACACCATGGAATGATACAGAGGCATTATGATATCCTTTATTTTATTCTCCATTCCTTTTCTTATGATTCCTAGTATTCTATTTGCCTTCTTGGCCATCATGCACACTGGGTGGAGGGTTTCAACATGTTATCTATGATGATGCCTAAATCTTTTTCCTGGGTGGTGGTTCCTAATATGGAACCTTGCATTGCATAACCATAGTTTGGGTTGTTTTGTCCTAGGTGCATAACTTTGCACTCATCCACATTACATTTCATCTGCTATTTGAATGTTCAGTCTTCCAATTTATTAAGGTACTCTTACAATTTTTCACAATCCTCTTGGGTTTTAACAACTTTGAATAATTTTGTGTCATCTGCAAATTTGATTACCTCACTCATTATTCCCATTTCCAAGTCACTTATGAATAAGTTAAAAAGCAGTGGACCCAGCACAGATCTCTGGGGTACTCCACTATTTACCTTTCTCCATTGAGCCCTACCCTATGCTTTCTGTCCTTTAACCAGTTCCTGATCCACAATAGTACACTGCCTCCTATCCAATGACTTTTTAACTTCACCAAGAGACTTTCATGAAGGATATTGTCAAAGATTTTCTGAAAATCCAGATACACTATATCATCCAGCTCACCTTTGTCTACCTTTTTATTCACACTTTCATAAAAGTATAACAGATTAGTAAGACAACACATTGCTTGATTAAATCCATGTTGGCTTTCTCCCATTAAACCATGACTATCTACATGGTCAATAATTTTGTTCTTTATAATGGTTTCTAACATTTTGTCCTGTAATGATGTCAGGCTCACTGGCCTGTAGTTTCCCAGATCCCTTTTTAAAAATTGGCATTACATTGGCTATTTGCCAATCTTCAGGTACTACAGATGATTTTAATGATAGTTCACAGATAACTAATAGTAGGTCTGCAATCTCATATTTTAGTTCTTTCATCACCCTCGGATGTATACCAACCAGTCCAGGTGATTTGCTACTGTTTAGTTTATCAAATAGTTGTAATATATCTTCCTGGTTTATCAATATTTCTTTCAATTTTTCTGATACATCACCTTTAAATACCATTTCAGTCATGGATAACCTTACATCTTCTTCAGTAAAGACTGAAGCAAAGAATTCATTCAGTCTCTCTGCCACTGAATATCCTCTAACCATTACTACAATGTCTGGATAGTACCAGGGCAGTCCATGGGTGGGCTGAGGGAGGTTCCATGTGGTAGCATTGATTTTCAGTCTTCTAACCAGATAGTGTTGGATAAAGTTAGGTCATTTTAAAAGCAATCCTAGATTTATGTTATTTGGCTATTTGGAGAGCAGCTGAATATTGCCACTGTCCATCACTAGTCATGCCAATCAGTGCAGAAACCTTATATTCAGTCAAAATACTACTGCTACTACTACTATTGAGCATTTGTATAGCACTACAAGATGTACGCAGCACTGTACAGACACATGTAAATGATGGTCCCTACTCATCAGAGCTTACAGTCTAGTCAAGACAGACAACACAGTAGCTGTAGACATGGGATACATCTAGGGGGAATGGTAAGGAAACACAAAGGAGACCAGGTGAGTCAAGATCTACCAACCTCTCATGCTCCCTGCACAGAATGAACTCATTCACCATCCTAATCTTTCTCACAGTAATTCTACTGATGATCACACACACACACTGAAACATTTACCCATAAGACCTACAATGTGCTACATTATAACTATAGCAATGATATTATGCTGTTTATCCCACTCTCCACCCTTAACCCAGTATATTTCCCACTGAATGCTTCAAAGTATTTCAGGCCATGATACTGCCACATCTAGACTTTTGCAACATAGTCCTCCAGGGGCTCCCAGCTTTATCAATCCACCCACTGCAGATGGCACAGAATACAGCTGCTAGAGCTCTAACTGGCACACCTAAGAACATGCATTTCACCCACACTAACTTACTCCCGGTGAACGTTCGGCTTCCGTAGACATGGATTTTGTACATTACATGTCTCGTTATAATCCTCTCAGTTACCAGCTGACCAAGATTGTCTGTCGACATTGTCATGTAGAGGATCCTTCCGAGGCTATGGAACTGGGTGAAGCAGAAGAGATTGCTTCAGAAACTGACAGCCAGGCAGAGCACATGGCCCAGGGTTGCCAAGGAAAACATAAACAGAGTGAGTCACGAGGGGAGAAAACACGCCCAAACTGCAACATAGCCCGGAGATCAGGGATTAAGGAGAAGCACCTGGTTGGGGGAGGGGCACAGTTAAGCCCTAAGAAACAGGGATATAAAAAGTACTCACCAGAAGGGAACTGGGGAACGAGAAGCAGAGCCAGCTGGAGTTGGAGAAGGAGACCAGAAGAGAGTTTCAGAATGGAGAGCTTCAGGTCCAGTGAGGGAGAGACGAGGACGAGAGACTCAGCACAGGAAGCCAGAGTAACAAAGTCTCAAAGAGCCCGTGCCCAAAAGCCAGGTGGGAGCAATCCTAGACTGAGGTCTTATCGTGAAGGCAGCCAGTGGGAGAGACTACCTGAAAGGCTAGTTTGGGAGCACACAGAATCTCCTGAGAGAGAGACATGCTGGCCAGATGACATTTTTAGGACTGAGAAAAAGGAAAGGCTAAAAGGCAGGAAAACACAGCCGGTGTGTGAAATCCTTGCTGACCCAGCTGTGCTAAGAAATACTTCCGTGAAGAAGCCAAAAGGTAGGCTGTATAAACTGTGTAGAAAGGAAACTAGGTTTGTAAGTTTTCCTTGTGATTGCCAAGATTTGCTGGACTCTCCCTATGCTAAATCCCATATATACGGTAATGCTCCACCTTGCTCTTTAGAACCCGGTGAAGAGAGGTCTCGGGAAATAGAGAGAGACTGCATTTTGAAACACCGTATAATTATCCACAAACTTACCTATCTGAAAGGGACTGTGAGGAAATGCAGACAGAGTTTGTTACCGAACAGATATCAGATGAGCAGATGGATTGCACGCTTTCCCTAGCTGATCACGTCATATCAATTTGCTGAACTAGCTGTTAACAAGGCTGTTGGAACAGCAGTGAAAAAAGCAAGAGTGTTTGCCTTTGTTTGAAAAGGGACTGCTGCATTGTAAGTTTGTTCTGAACACTGTATGTTGAAAGCTGAAAGCCAAAGAAGCTGTTTATGTTCCTGAATTGTTTTTCTTTATGCCAGAAGTATGGTCATTTTTGTCCTTAATTTCATTTGCAATTAATCCACCCGGAAGGGGAAATAAAACCTTGTCATTTTTGCCTAACCCACTCGACTGCAATTATTCCTGGCTTAGAGAGTAAGAGGGACTACAACTCCCAGAAGGCAGTGCAGGGCCAACTGCATTACCCTGCTTCGTAAGGCTGACCTACCCTACAGGCTGACCTACCCTACATGCCCCTGGCTCTAGGGAGGTTACTGGTGACAACATTCATAGTTGCTTCGTTTGTTTCCTGGTTTGGATTCTTTGCAGATACGGCCAGTCTATACCAGAAATCATAATTTACGTGATATTATGTGTCCATCTGCCTTTACAAGCGCTCCGCCTTGTTCGAGTGTCACTCCTGGCCATGGTGCCAGCGGTCATTGTTCAATGTGTTTCATGATGCTTACCTGTATTTCCTTTCAATATAATTAACATACCTATTTTTTGAAGGACGCTACTACCTGTTATAGTGTCGGGGTGGTATATTTGATCCTATTTCCCTATGATTTAGGTTATGTTGGTAAAACAGGTCATGCATTACGGACTCGCCTTATTGAACATAAGAGCAAGCTTATGCATTCTGTCGCTGGAGCACCTTTAGTTCAACACTGTCAGCAGCTACAACACCGTTTTGAAGATCTTCATTGTCTAGCGATTGCTCAAGGCCTTCCATCAATTTATGGTGGTGACTGGAATAGGACTTTGATCTGTCTTGAACAGAGATGGATTTTTCGCCTCAATACAGTGATACCAGGAGGATTGAATGACTTTATTGAATGGAAATCTTGTTTTTGATTAGTTTCTTTGATTGTTTTAGGGTGGGTAGGGTGGCTTTTTTTGTATACTTCTCTCAGGTATTTCCATTATTTGTTTTGTTTTTTTCTTAGTTTGGCAATTTGGTCTATTGTGGGACCCTTAGTTTTGGGCAGCATTTGCTAGTGGTCTTGTTCTGACGTCATCTGGGATTCCCTATTTTTGACATGCGTGATCGGCGTTCTCTGCTTTGGCGGGATAGCGGTTTTCATTGTGAGCTGGACACAGCTTTACACTTTGTCTGTTTTCATGATTTTGTGAGTGTTAATCTTTTTTCTGTTCTGTGATTACGTTTTCCTGGACTATTTATGTTTGTTTGGGGAGACTTATTTCAGACTTCTCTTTGTAGGATGTGCAGCGTTTTTTGTACAGAGATCCCTGAAGAAGTTGATTGGTGAAACACCTGGTGTTGGGGCTCCTGCGGACAGCCGCTTTGGAAGTTTTTTGATCATTGTCTTCCTGCTTCATGCTGCTTCATGCTGTGTATGTTGCCTGTTGCTACCTGCTGTTGCCTGTTCCTACTGCCTGCTGCTGCCTGTTTCTACTGCCTGCCGCTACCTTTTGAGCTAAGTAGGATTCTGTTTTTCTCCCTGTTTAAATACCAATAGTAGGGGCTGGTTCTGGTTCATTTTGCATGCCCCAGTACAGGGTATTTTTTTGACTGCTGATGTCACTTTGAGCATATTTCGAGTTAAAGCACTGTTGTGGTGTTATTTGAAGTGCTCATCCTCTCTGAGTATATTGGTGGAGGTTGGCTGAGGTCTTTTTTCCTCTGTTACTAGTGGTATTTTTGATTGTTTGATTTTGTCTGGTGCAGGATATATATATTATATTTTGTTTTGTTCTCTTGTTTTGTTTTGGGAGTTTTCCTGTTATTTGATATTTTTCTGACTCCTTGGAGTACATTTGATATTATAGTACACCTAAGAACAAACATATATTTCCGATACTCAAGAACCTCCACTGGCTCCCCATAAAATCCTGCTCCAAATATAAAGCAATAATCACTATCTTCAACAATTATCGAAATACTTACAGTCTCTGATACTCAAACCAACAGAAAATTGACCCAGAAGAACCAACACTCAATCCACACTTGTCATCCGTTAAGTAAGAGGAAGTGCACTCAAACAACATCAAATAGGGCATTCTTCCTCTTCGCACCAAGGTTTTGGAATGCCTTACCAGTTAATATCCGAACAATAAATAACCTGGGGGGACTTCCACAAGAAAACAAAAAACATACCTATTCATGGTATACTTTGACATGCCATTGATGTCCCACTGCTAAAATCCATTCAATAGAAGTCAGTGCACCACTAGAATCTATCAGTTAGTAGATCAGTACACCCACTACCCCCTTTTTCCCTCCCCTCCTCCCCCCTTGTCAAATACCCAAAACTGCAGCCTGTAAATAGCTCCCTTAATATTTAGTCAAGCTTATTTTCCTGAAAATAGTGCTCTTAGCAGACTCTGTAGATTTTAATGCTAAATTATTAGTTGACTCTTGATTCCTTGTTAAATGTTCCATGTTCCATATATGTTAGTTTCAATTGTTCCACAAAGTCCTTTCGTCAGGGTCAGTTATTAATGTTCTATCTACATTATCTTCAATTGTTCTATGCAAACCACCTTGACATTTTGAAAGGTGGTATATAAAACCAGCTAAATAAAGAAAGAAAATAAAATCCAAATTCCGGTGTTGAATACCCAGTTTCAGTTTTGCCTGTGGCGGAAAGGCACTTTAAAACCAATGACCACTGAGGGCTGTATATCAGATTCATGCTATTTTGGAGATGATTGGTTGATTGCTGAAGGAATGGAAGTGCAAGAGGAGAAACCCACAGAGAAAGGGTATTGAAAGAAATTTTTAGACTTTCACCCAACCCAATATGGCTCCAGGGATATGAGAAATGGAGTGCCAGCCCCTACTGCCTCAGTGATCTTGGGTCAATCGGGCTACATGTAAAACTACACTGTATTGATTTTAAGGGGAAAAGTATCTGCATAAAAACACAGTTACAAATGCCTGTGTGTAGCTTTTTCTTGGGTATTTTTGTTAAATTTCCCAAGTTGTTTATGGGACTTTTATGGGATTTTTTTGTTGTTGTTTCAGTGGGCAATATAATATTATGCAGTAGTAAATACTATTACTATTGCTCAATTTGTTCACCTTATTGCTCAAATAGTGCCCTATGACTCATATAAATAAAGCACCCTATTTAGCAACTGGGTGAACTATTGAGTGTGAGATTTCATTACGAACCTGCAGGTGATTCAGCTCCCAGGAGAGTTTCACCTAGATGACTTGAGACCTCCTATCTGCAAGTGCCATAAGAAGATAAGAACATAAGATATACCATACTGGGTCAGACTAAGGGTCCATCAAGCCCACTATCCTGTTTCCAACAGTGCCAGTTTCAGGTACCAGTTCGGTTCCCAAAAGTATACACATCCCCAGTGCTCTTTAATAATTGGTCTGTGGAATTTTCCTCCAGGAACTTGTCCAAACCTGTTTTGAACCCAGCTACGCTAATAGCTTTTACTACATCTTCCAGTAATGAATTCCAGAGTTTATGCGCTGAATGAAAAAAATATTTTCCACAATCAGTCTTAAATGTGCCACATTGTAGCTTCATTGGGTGTCCCTTAGTCCTTCTACTTTTTAAAGGAGTAAACAACCAATCTACATTTACCCATTCCACTTCATTCATTCATTATTTTATAGAACTCTTATCATATCTCAGCCGTCTCTTTTCCAACCCTTACCTTTTAAGCGTTTCCTCAAAGGGATATCCTCCTATCCCCTTAACCATTTTGGTCACTCTTCTCTGTACCTTTTCCAATTCTGCTATATATGGCAGCCAGAATTGCACAGAATACTAGAACTTAAGAACAAAAGATATGCCATACAGGGTCAGACCAAGGTCCATCAAACACAGTATTCTGTTTCCAACAGTGGCCGATCCAGGTCACAAGTACCTAGCAGTTTCCCAGAAAAACACACAGGTTCCACAATGTTTGCAATGCGACAAGCAGTGGATTTCCCGGGTCCTCTTTAATAAACCTGTCCTCCGGGAATTTGTCTGAACCTGTTTAAAACCCAGCTACAGTAACAGGTTTTACTACATCCTCCAGTAACAAGTTCCAGAGTTTGTTTGAGAGTTACACTGTAGCTTCATAGCTTTTTGATGGCGTAAACAATTGACCTACATTTACCAGTTCCACTACATTCATTAATTTATAGACCTCTATCATATCTTCCCTCAGACATCTCTTTTCCAGGTTGAAGAGCCTTTTCTAATTCTGCTATATCCTTTTTAAGATATGGTAACCAGAAATGCACACAATATTCAAAGTGTGATCGCATCATGGAACGATGCGGAGGCATTATAATATTGTTTGTTTTATTCTCCATTCGTTTCCTTATAATTCTTAGCATTCTATTTGCCTTCTTGGCTGCTGATGTATGCTGGTCGGAGGGTTTCAATTTGTTATCCACAATGACATCTAAATCTTTTCCCTAGGTAGTGGTTGCTAATGTGGAATCTTGCATCGTGTAACCATAGTTTGGGTTGTTCTTTCCTATATGCATAACTTTGCAGTTCTCCACATTATTTATCTGCCATTTGAAGGTCCAGTCTTCCAAATTATAAAGGTCCTCTTGCAACTTTTCAAAATCCTCTTGGGTTTTAACAACTTTGAATCTGAAAATTTGATTAACTCACTCATTATTCCCATTTCTACGTCATTTACAAATCTGTTAAAAAGCAGCGGACCCAGCACAGATCCCTGGGGTACTCTACTATTCACTTTTCTCAATTGGGAAAATTGGCCATTTACCCCTACCCTCTGCTTTCTATCTTTTAGCCAGTTCCTGATCCACTATAGTACATAGCTTCCTATCCCATGACTTTATAATTTTGCCAGGAGCCTCTAATGAGGGACCTTGTCAAAAGCTTTCTGAAAATTGAGATACACTATATCAACCAGCTTACCTTTGTCTACCAGTTTATTCATACCTTTAAAAAATATAACAGATTAGCAAGATAAGACTTTCCCTGGGTAAAGCCGGAGGGTTTCAATGGATTCAGGAAACAGTTAAAAACTCTCCTGTTTCATGAATATCTTGGATCTGAGATGGACAACTCTCACTGACTGCAACTTCCAGACTCAATCTGACCTAACCCCTCTGCTCCCAATTAAGAGACTCGCGTCAATTCTCTAGTACTGTTACTTTCTGTTCAGATCATCAATGTTGGCCCCCCTGGTTTCAGCCCCCCATTCTCTCTGTTGAGTTGATTATTGTACCCCCTCCCCTTTCTGTCAAACTGCTTTGACCCGGTGAAAAGCGGGATATAAATGCAGCTAAATAAATAAAATAAATAAATAAATAAATAAAGCAATGTTGGCTTTCTCCCATTAAAACGTAACTATCTACCTGTTCAATAATTTTGTTCTTGATAATGGTTTCTACCATTCTGCCTGATACTGACATTAGGCTCATCAGGCTGTAGTTTCCCAGATCACATCTGGAACTCTTTTTAAAAACTGGCATTACATTGGCCATTCACCAATCTTAAAGTATTGTCAGACTCAAGGGTGAAGGGGAGGAATGTGTAGAAGCTGATGAGGATAAAGTGGAATTGCTTAACAAATATTTTTGTTCTGTGTTCACAGATGAAGAACCAGGAGCAGGACCTCAGAAAACAACCACAAACAGGAACAGAAGTGAGGGGCATCTTGAACAATTTTCAGAAGACTGTGTTCATGAGAAACTAGCTAAACTTAAAGTAGATAAAGTGATGGGACCGGATGGGATACACCCTAGAATACTGAGGGAACTTGGGGACATTCTAGCAGCTCCACTTACCAAACCTTTCAATGCCTCATTGGAGTCGGGAGTGGTGCCAATGATTGGAGAGAGGCACATGTGGTTCCTGTATACAAAAGCGGAAGTAAGGATGTGTTTGAAAACTACAGGCTGGTTAGTTTAACTTCGGTGGTGAGTAAATTATTGGAAGCGCTGCTGAAAGAGAAAATAGTGAGGTTTCTGGAGTCCAGTGGATTACAGGATAAGAGGCAGCATGGATTCACCAGAGGCAGGTCTTGTCAGACAAATTTGATTGATTTCTTTGACTGGGTGACCAGGGAGTTGGATCGAGGAAGAGCCCTAGATGTTGTGTCTATAGATTTCAGTAAAGCTTTTGACACCGTTCATCACAGGCGACTTATAAACAAACTGAGCACCCTAGGGATGGACCCTAAAGTTACTGCTTGGGTTAGAAATTGGTTGAATGGGAGGCGACAAAGGGTACAGGTAAATGGAGCTCACTCTGAGGAGAAGGAGGTTACCAGTGGTGTGCCCCCAGGGATCTGTCCTTGGTCCTATTCTTTTTAACATCTTTGTTAGTGATATTGCGGAAGGGCATCAGGTAAGGTTTCCCTCTTTTCAGATTTTACCAAACTCTGTCATAGAATAGACACCCAGGAAGGTGTAGATAACATGAGGAGGGTTCTAGCTAAGCTTGAAGAATGGTCTAGAATTTGGTAGCTGAGAATTAATGTTAAAAAATGCAAGGTCATGCATTTGGGCTCCAGCAATCTGATATAGTATACTGTAGGGAGTGAAGTACTTCTGTCCACAAAAGAAGAGCAGGACCTAGGCATGATTGTGTCTGATGATCTTAAAGTAGCTAAACAGGTAGAAAAGATGACGGTGAAAGCTAGAAGGATGCTTGGGTATATAGGGAGAGGAATGGCCAGCAGAAGAAAGCAGGCAATAATGCCTCTGTATAGGCCTTTGGTGCGACCTCATTTGGAGTATTGTGTGCAATTCTGGAGACCGCACCCTCAAAAGGATATAAACAGGCTGGAGTCGGTACAGAGGGTGGCTACTAAAATGGTTAGTGGTCTTCATTTTAAAGCATATGAGGACAGACTTAAGGATCTTAATATGAACACCTTAGAGGAAAGGCAGGATAGAGGTGATATGATTGAGATGTTTAAATACCTCCATAACATAAATGCACAGGAGGAGAGCCTCTTTCGATTGAAAGCAAGTTCTGCTATGAGGGGACATGGGATGAGGGTGAAAGGGGATAGATTCAGGAGTGATAGTCTGAAATATTTCTTTACAAAAAGAGTGGTGGATCCATGGAATAGTCTCCCAGTGGAGGTGGTAGAGATGAGGACAGTATCTGAATTCAAAGAATTCACTCACTGACCCTACCTAGACAAGGCATAAAATCTTTTCCACACATTCACATTTCTCACCTAGATTAAGCTTACTCTTTGAACGCAATTGCTTGTCGCTAATGTGAATAACTGTAATTTAATGTAAATATATCCCTTTACTGTTGACATATTATGTTTTGAAACATTAACTAATTCATACCCAGTTCAAACGTTCCTACCTCTCATGTTATCTCATTGTATTTTGAGTTACATTTAATAGTTGAATGTTCTTTGTTCTAAATCTGTTCTATGTAAAATAATAGTACTCTATTATTTAAGTTTATGTTACCTGTAAACCGCCACTGATCTCTGGAAGTGGCGGTATAGAAAAGATGTATAAATAAATAAATAAAATAAAATAAAGAAGCATGGGACAAACACAGAGGATCTCTAAAGGAAAAAAGGGGGACTGTTGTAGTGGTTGATATGGAAGGGCAAACCAAATAGGCCATGTGGTCTTTTTCTGTCGTCATGTTTCTATGATTTTAAAGATAGTTCACAGATTACTAATAGTAGGTCTGCAATCCAGTCCAGGTAATATGCTACTCTTTAGTTTATCAAATAAGACATTTGTAAGACATTTTCCCGATTTATCGATATTTCTTTCAATTCTTCCAATGCAACACCTTTAAATACCATTTCAATCATGGGTAACATCCCTACATCTTCTTCATTAAAGACCCGTGCAAAGGATTTATTCAGTCTCTCTGCTATGGCCTTGTCCCTTCTTTGTGTCCCTTTTACCCCTCTATCATCTAACGGTCCAACTGATTCTCTCATGTGTTTTTTACTATGAATGTTCTTGAAAAAGGATTTATTATGCATTTTTACATCCAAAGCAAGCTTTTTTTAAAATATTTTCTTTGCTTGCCTTATCAATGCTTTGCATCTAACTTGTCAGTGCTTATGTTGTTTCCAGTTTTCGTCATTTGGCTACTTTTTCTATTTCATGAAAGATGCTTTTTTGGCTACAACAGCATCTCTGACTTTTAAACCATGCTGGCAGTTTTTTGGACTTCTTTCCACTTTTCTCAAAGCATGGAGTACCTCTGGTCTGAGTTTCCAAGATAGCATTTTTAAACAACACCCATGCTTAATGTAAATCTTTACCTTTGCAGCTGCTCCTTTTAGTTTTTTCTTAACTATTTTCCTCATTTTATCATTGTCTCCCTTTTGAAAGTTAAAAGGTAGTACTATAGATTTCCTTGCCATCCTTCCTCCATTTATTAAATCAAATGACTTTTGCCCACCCCCTCCCACATCAAATGTGATCATGCTATGATCATTATTGCCAAGCGGCCCCAACACTCTTATCTCTTGCACCAGATCTTATGTTCCACTAAGGACTAGGTCCAAAATGCCTCCCCCTTTTATCGGTTCATGAATTAGTTACTCCAAGAAGCAGTCATTTATTTCATCTAGAAACTTTATCTCCCTAGCATGTCTTTCCATGACATTGACCCAGTCGATACCAGGGTAATTGAAATCACCCATTATTATTACTATGTTGTAACTTTAGTCTCCCTGCTTTCTTTGAGCATTTCATCATCAATTTGTTCATTCTGGCCAGGCAGTTGATAATACACCCCCACTCTGTTTGTTGATGGATAGGGGCAGGCTACAGGAGGAGTGAGGTTGGGCTGTGGGCGGTGCCAAGTCCCTGGATATTCATAGCCAATTCAGGGGTCAGCCCTGTATGTCTGGGGTCGGCCATCAAAACGGGGGACTTGTTCCACCTCAGAGGTAGAATAAGTCCCCCTGGATGTCAGGGGATGCCAGAGCCAGGTCCGGTAAGGACAGTGAGGGGTTCCCCGTGGCCTGACACTGGCCACAGCAGGGCCAATCCAGGGGTTGGGCTGCGGGAAGAGCAGAATTCTGGGTCCACCGGGGATCACGGCTCCTGCATGTAGCCGCAGTGCCATGGCAACATGATGCAATGGTCCTGCAGCTCCATGCAGGAGCCAGGCTGGGCTAGCCAGGTAGTTTGTTGGATGTCCAGGTGGCCAGAATAAGGGCACGTCTTGGACATCCAGGCAGGTAGACCCGATATATAACAGATTAGTGAAACAAAACTTTCCTTGGCTAAATTCATGTTGACTTTCTGCCATTAAGCCATGACTATCTACATGTTCAGTAGTTTTGTTTTTATTTATTTTATTTATTTATTTATTTAACGTTTTTCTATACCGCACTATTCAGCATCAGCGCGGTTTACAAGGAACAAGTTGGTACAATGTGGAACAGCCATACATTGAACTTACATAAAACAGGGAATTTAAACATGGATAACAGGTGAACTTCATACATAATATACAAAAGGGGAATTTAAACATGGATAACAATTGAACTTTAAACATTATATACAAAAGGGGATTGAATCATAGCTGAGTTTATGATACAGGCCCTAAAGGGGAAGGTTGGATGAGGTGGAGAGTTATCATAGGAGATTGGTTAGGCGGCATTGGGTTGAGAGACTGTAAGGTCATGTGATACTGTCTAGGTGATGCTGTCGGAGTTACAAAAGTGTTGTATAAATAGGTGCTGTTTGAGGGCTTTTCTGAACTGGGAGAGATTGTTTATGGTCCGGATTTCTGTTGGGAGGGAGTTCCAGCATGAGGGGGCAAACAAAGCAAAGGTACGGTTTCTAGTGGATTTGTTGCATTTTGTGATGGCTTTTGGAAGGAGGATGGTATTGCAGGATGTGGCTCTTCTTAATCTGTTGTCTGGTGTAGGTTGAATCAGATCTGACAGGGTGGTTGCGGTGATACCGTTGACTGCTTTGAAGGTCATGGTTAGGATCTTAAATGTGATCCTGTATTGGACGGGGAGCCAGTGAAGGCTCTTCAGAATGGGGGTGATATGGTCTCTGCGAGACGCTCCATAGAGGGTTCTAGCTGCGGTGTTCATCGCCAGCTGCAAGGGGTTTATCGAGCTCTTTGGGAGGCCAAGTAGGATGGAATTGGCGTAATCGAAGTGGGGCATGATTATGGCCTGGAAGACTGTTCTGAAGTCATTTGGTTCCAGAGTGTTCTTTATGAGGCGTAGTGTCCATAATTTATGGTAGATTGTCCTGATGGTATTGTCTATATGAGCATGAATGTCCAGGTGCTGATCGAGTGTTACGCCTAAGTATTTGATCGTTGTCTTGGAGATGAGTTCTGCATTGTTCACCTTGATTGATGAGGGGGGAGTGAATGACTGGTCTCTTCCAATGAATAAGACTTCTGTCTTTTTTAGATTTATTCTGAGCATTTGGTTGTGTAGCCAGTCTGTGACGGCGTTGAAGCAAGAGGAGAGCTGGTCAAGGTTTGGATGGTCTGTGTCTATTGGGGTGAACATTAGGACATCGTCGGCATATACTAGGCAGTTGATGTTAAAGGACCGAATAAGGCTGCAGATGGGCTGCATATAGATATTGAATAATAGGGCTGAGAGGGATGAGCCTTGCGGAACGCCTTTCTCTAGTGGGAAAGGGTCTGATAATGAGGAGCCGGACCGGACATGTTGCCATCTGTTACTCAGGTATGAGGCGCACCATGATAGGGCATTGCCATGGATGCCCTTCTCAGCGAGGCGAGATAGGAGTATCTTGTGGTCCACCAAGTCGAAGCCGGCTGTGATGTCCAGAAAGATAAGGGCGAAACCCTTCCTGTTTTTAATAATGGTTTCTACCATATTGCCTGGTACAGATATCAAGCTCACTGGTCTTTAGTTTTCTGGATCACCCCTTGAAATCTTTTTTAAAATTGGTGTTACATTGGCCACTCTCCAGTCCTCGGGTACTACAGATGGTTTTAAAGATAGTTCACAGATTACAAAAAGTAGGTCTGCAATCTCATATTTCAGTTCTTTCAGCATCCTGGGATGTATGCCATTTGGTCCAGGTGATTTGCTGCTTTTTAGTTTATCAAATAGCTATATTATATCTTCTCAATTTATTAAGATTTGTTTCAATTCCTCTGAAACGTCACCTCTAAATATAATTTTTGGTATGGGTAGATTTCCTATATCTTCTTTAGTAAAGACTGAAACAAAGAAGTCATTCAGTCTCTCTGCTATGGGCTTGTTCTCTCTTAGTACCCCTTTAACCCCTCTATCATTTAATGGTCCAACTGGCTCTCTCACAGGTGTTTTGCTACAAATGTACTTGAAAAGGTTTTTATTATGCGCCTTTGCTTCCATGGCAAGCTTCTTTTCAAATTCTCTCTTTCCCTGCCTTCTCAATGCTTTGCATTTAACTTGTCAGTGCTTATTTATTTATTTAATAGTTTTTTATACCGCTTTATCATTTCAATCAAAGCGGTTATGTCAGAAGGCTTTACTATGTTGGCAGGCTGCTTTGATGAGATCCATGGTTGCAACTTCCTCCAGGGGTTCCTGTTGGATTTATATTTAAATTCAGTCTTGGTTGAGTCTCTTTGACAGAACTTGGTCACCATTGCTCCAGCGTTACTTGTGTGTCTACTTTTTGGTTCCGTGACTTCTCCACATTTGGATTTAGATTCTCCTGGGAAGCTCTTTTCACTCCTGTACCTGTTTTCCACTTTTGTGTTAGTCTTTTACAGCACTGACACTCTTTGGTGAGTAACTATGATCCTCTTCTCAGGTGCCACAGACATGTAGCTAAGGCCTGGTGGCTGCTTACACTGGAGGACTCAAGCCAAAGGGAAGGCATTCACTACACACAGAAGATTACACTCATTGCCCCATGACTGGGGTGCTGCATTCATTGAGCTTTCTTTCCATGGATTCTTCATCATCTTCTACTGACAAGAGCCATTACATCATGCTCTGACCAGTAAGTGCCCCACTACGCTGGCTACAGTCCTAGCTTCCCAGGAGAAATGTTTAGGGGAATTAAATCAGTGTTTGTTCCAGATACAGAAGCTTTACCTGGCCATAGAGCTGATTCAAACATAGTCTTTAGAACCTGCTGCTTCAGTCATCTTGCCTGAGGCAGTGCAAGTCCCATTTCATAGGGAGCTCAGGACTGTACACTTCTCTGAACATCTGAAAATCTGTTGTGGATTGCTGAACAAATGCTCCATATGTATTCATGTTTCAGTCCTCTTGTTTCCTTGACTACCAGTCTAGGATAGTCTATGTTATTTCTCTGTTGACAGGGGAGGCACTATTCTGGAAGAGATGGGACCCAGTTAACATAGTAGCGTGGAGGCCTATTCCCTTTTGGACATTTAGCTCCTGTACAGTCTCTCAGAATCTGGTCTACCAGCCTGTACATGCAGGCCAGGCCCTGTTTCTGAAGAGCCACATGCCCTATAGATCCCTGGCTAACTCAGTCAGGTTCTTGAATGGAGCTGTGATGTCTTAGTGTCCCATTGTCATGGCACTGCAGCTCCATTCAGGATTCACGATTGCCAGTTGCAGGATAGAGCCCCCCTTTCCCTGCAGCTTGACCCCCAATCTGGCATACCATAACCAGGATTGGGCTGTGGGGGACCCACTGCACCCCTTCACCTTCCTGCCACCACCGGCCTCCACTGTCCCTGACGTCCAGGGGGACTTATACTACCTCCAAGATGGAATAAGTCCCCTGTCTAGAAGGCCAACACTGGACATACAGGGCCGACCTCAGAATTGGCCCTGTATGTCCGGGATGATGGCCCGCTCATGCACCACCCTCGCTCTGCCTTTTGACCACCCCCTCCCAGATCCCACCTCCATCTAAGGCTCCCCATACAACCCCACTGTTCGTAAAGGGAGTCTTGCACGGGGACGGCAAGGGGGACGAATAGTGGGGATGTACATCCAGGCTGGGTGTACATCTCTGCTATTTGTGCCTCAGAATGGCCCCCATAGTAAATAATGGGCTTGTTCCATCTAAATACCCTGATGGGTCAGGGTTCTTTTTTGTGCAGAAGAAGGAAGGGTCTTTTTAGGTCCTGCATCAATTATCGAGGCTTTTACTATTAAGGAGAGATATCTCTTGCCATTGATGTCTGAGCTGAATGACAGGATCCAAGGTGCAAAGATTTTGACACTTTTGAAATAGTCAGTTGTAAGTGCAGTGCATTCTTCAGTAATTTGTATGTATTGTACTTTTGAGAAATTTAAAATAGAAGAAAACTCTGATTAGATGGAACGTATCTTCATTTTGACAAGCTATAATTATGTTTCTCTTTGTAGTCATGAATCAAGTCACAAAGTATTTTGTGAGTCATTGGACGTCTTAAATTATCTACAGATTTTATTTATACTTCCCTTCTAAGCAGTATTATAAAATGTACCTACTAAAGGTTGCTCTTGCTGCCCAAATTGCAGCCTACCATCACTGTGCATGATAAGAACCTGAATTAATTGAAACATTGCAGGGATTTTGCAAATGATCCCCAGATTTCATGCATTGTATGCAAGATAATAATAATGCTTTAGGGTATGTCACAGTATACTGCACAGCAACTGCTAAAGCAGAGTTGGCCCCTGTAATACCTGAGTGAAGATAAAACTCAAAGACTCGGCATCCTATGAAATACCGAGAATGGATTCCTGGAAAGTGATAATGGAAAAGTGAAAATGCTAAACAAATATTTCTGTTCTGATTTTACTAAAGAAAATCCTGGAGAAGGACCACCTGTGATTGAAAAATATAAAAATAGGAATAGAGTAGATACTACACCATTCACAGAAGATGATGTGTTTGAACAGCTTGCAAAACTGAAAGTGGACAAGGCCATGGGATTGGATGCGATACATCTCAGGATACTGAAAGAACTCAGAAAGGTTCTTGCAGGGCCTTTAAAGGATGTTTTTAATAGATCCTTGGAGACAGGAGAAGTTCCATAGGACTGGAGAAGGGCTGACGTGGTACCTCTTCACAAAAGTGGCAACAGGGAAGAAATGGCAAACTACAGGCCAGTAAGCCTTACCTCGGTGGTGGGAAAAGTAATGGAGGTGCTACTGAAAGACAGAATAGTGGACCTTCTAGAAACCAATAAGTTGCATGATCCGAGGCAACATGGTTTTATCAAAGGGACGATCATGCCAAACAAATCTGATTGAGTTCTTTGACTGGGTGACCAGAGAACTAAATCAAGGGCATGTGATAGATGTGATCTACCTAGATTTCAGCAAAGCCTTTGATACTGTTCCCCATAGGAGGCTTATCAATAAACTGAACAGCTTGTGGATGGGTACAAAGGTGGTGAACTGGATCAGGATGACAGAAGGTGGTGGTAAATGGAACTCAATCGGATGAAAGGAAGGTGATTAGTTGCGTGCCCCCAGGATCGGTCCTGGGACTGGTACTGTTTAATGTATTTATGAGCAATATTGCTGAAGGACTGAATGGAAAAGTCTGCCTTTTTGCAGATGACACAAAAATTTGCAACAAAGTGGACATTTCTGAGGGAGTGGATAACATGAGCAAAGATCTAAAAACACTGGAAGAATGGTCCAATGCTTGGCAGTTAAGATTTAATGTGAAGAAGAGCAGTGTCATGCACTTGGGATTCAGAAATCCAAGGGAATTGTATGCGGTAGGGTGAGAGAAGTTGATGTGCACAGACCACGAGAAGGACCTTGGAGCGATTGTTTCTGAGGATCTCAAGGTGGCGAAATAGTGTGACAAGGTGGGGACCAAAGCCAGAAGCATGCTTAAAGAGTTCTAATGAACAAACAAACCTTTTTCAAAGACGGGGAAACTGTAAAACTAGAGGGCATAGCATGAAACTGCAAGGGGGTAAACTGAAAGGCAATGTCAGGAAATACTTTTTCACTGAAAGGGTGGTGGATGCTTAGACTGTCCTGCTGATGGAAGTGGTGGGGACAAATACAGTGACTGAATTCAAAATGGCATGGGACAGACACAGTAGTTCCCTTTATAGCAACAGGATAAAACCAAAATAAACTTAACTATTTCTTATATCTCAACAAATAGGGATGACCTGCATGGAACGGTGGGTACACCCCTAAACAAAGACATATGGAGGGGTAAACTGCACGGAACGGCAAATGCACCTGCACTTGCCACCTTGCTGGGTAGACTAGATGGAACATACTGGTCTTTATCTGCCATCATATACTATGTTACTGATGTGTATGAAGGTGAGATTAAAAATAATACATCCTAAGGGTCATGCAGCATATTTAAATTCCATGCATGGTTGTTGTTTAAAAATACTATCTTGGAAGCCCAGACCAGCTGTATTCCACACTTTAAGAAAAGTAGAAGGATTACCAAAAACTGCCAGTATGGTTTATAGGTGAGGTCTGAGAAACTGTTGTTGCCAAAAAAGCATCTTTCAGGAAATGGTAAAAGGAGCCAAATGATAAAAACTGGAAACAACATAAGCACTGGCAAGTTAGATGCAAGGCATTGATAAGGCAGGTAAAGAGAGAATTTGAAAAAAAGCTTGCTGTGGAAGCACAAAAATAATAAATAAAAAACTTTTTCAAGTACATTAATAGCAAAAAAACTGTGAGAGTTAGTTGGACCATTAGATGAAAGAGGGGTAAAAGGGGCACTAAGAGGGGAGAAGGCCATAGCAGAAAGACTGAATGAATTTGCTTCGGTCTTTACTGAAGCAAATTCTTGCCAGAACCACAAGAAGCGCCTACCTCAAAATGAGAACCATCAGGCGCCTCAAACCAATTCTCGCACAGGACCACTTCCGTACAGTCTGTCAAGTGCTTATCACTCCCACACTAGACTACTGCAACCCCATCTACCTCTGCTATCAAAACAGGCCCTCCGACCACTGCAGCTGGCACAAAACACTGCTGCCTGCATAATAACAGGCTGCTCAGGTCATGACCACATTACACCCATCCTGTACCACCTCCATTGGCTCCCAATCAGCTCCCGTATACAATACAAAGTTCTCCTAAACATATTCAAAATAAGACAGAACATCTCAGCTGACAGCCTGCAGCCTCTCATCAAAGCAGACCTATGCACCAGACCCAGAAGAAGGAGAACAACAGACACCATCACCATCTCAAGAGAATTCACCAAATCCAGACAGGATACTTCAAGAAGAGCACTGTCCCTGGCGGCACCCACCCTGTGGAACTCTCTCCCTAATGAGCTGAGATCAGCCACGGACCTCAAAGATTTCAGAAAGCTGCTCAAAACAAAACTCTTCATGGAACACTACAAGGACATCACCTGAACCAGACTCTGCCCTAGCCAAACCTGCAACCCATACGAACTGTATATAGACCTGTACACTTCCATATAACGCAAATGAATCTCTCATACCCCTCTCACCACGCCCCCTCTTGATTGTTTGATGTGCTAACCGCTTTGATTTAATGATAAAGCAGTATATTAAATCCGACTAAATAAATAAATAAGAAGATGTAGGGAAGTTATCCATGACTGAAATGGTATTTAAAAGTGCTGCATTGGAAGAATTGAAAGAAATATTGATAAACCGGGAAGACATATTACAACTATCTGATGGTGTACACCTGAAGGTGATGAAAGAACTGAAATATGAGGTTGCAATTAGAAATCTGCGAACTATCATTAAAATCATCTGTAGTAACTGAAGATTAGTGAATGGCCAATGTAATGCCAATTTTTCAAAAGGGTTCCAGAATTGGTATAGAAAACTACAGATCAGTGAGCCTCACGTCAGTCCAGAGTAAAATGGCAGAAATCATTATAAAGAACAAAATTACTGACCATGTAGATAGTCAAGGTTTAATGGGAGAAAGCCAACATGGCTTTAGTCAATGAAGGTCTTGTCTTACTAATCTATTATATTTTTTTGAAGGTGTGAATAAACAGGTAGACAAAGGTGAGCCGGTCAATATAGTGTATCTGGATTTTCAGAAAACCTTTGACAAAGTCCCTCATGAGAGACTCAGCGAAATTAAAAAGTCATGGTATAGGAGACAATGTACCATTTTGGATCAGGAACTGGTTAAAAGATAGAAAGCAGAGAGTAGGGCTAAATGGCCAATTTTCCCAATGGAGAAAGGTGAATAGTGGAATACCCCAGGGATCTGTGTTAGGTCTGCTGCTTTTTAACATACTCATAAATGACCTGGAAATGGGAATAATGAGTGAGGTAATCACATTTGCAGTTAATACAAAATTATTTAAAGTTATTAAAACCTAAGAGGATTGTGAAAAATTGCAAGATAAATTGGAAGACTGGACATCCAAATGACAGATGGAATTTAATGTGGACAAGTGCAAAGTTCTGAACTTAGGGAAGGACAACCCAAACTACAATTCCACAATGGAAGGTTCCACATTAGGAACCACTACCCAGGAAAAAGATTTAGGTGTCATCATGGATAACATGTTTTAAACACTCCAGCCAACGTGCAGCAGCAGCAGCCAAGAAGGCAAATAGAATGCTAGGAATCATAAGGAAAAGAACGAAGAATAAAACAAAGGATATTATAATGCCTCTGTATCATTCCATGGTACATCCGCACCTTGAATATTGCATGCAGTTCTGTTCACCATATCTTAAAAAGGGATATAGCAGAATTAGAAAAGGTACAGAGAAGAGCCACTAAAACAATAAAGGGAATCGAAGGATACCCCTATGAGGAGAGGCTTAAAAGGTTAGGACTCTTCAACCTGGAAAAGAAACGACGGGGGGGGGGGGGGGGGAGAGATATGATAGAGGTCTATAAATTAATGAATGGAGTGGAACAAGTAAATGTAGATCAATTTTTTACGCCATCAATAATTAGAAAGAATAGGGGACATGCAATGAAGCTACAGTGTAACCTGTTTAAGACTAGAAGAGAAAATATTTTTTCACTCAATGCGTGATCTAACTGGAATTCATTATTAGAGGATGTAGTAAAAGCTGTTAGTTTAGCTGGGTTTAAAAAAGTTTGGACAAGTTCCTGGATGAAAGGTCCATAAACCATTATTAAAGAGAACCCAGGAAAGCCACTGCTTACCCCAGGATGAACATTGTGGAAGCTGTGTGCCTTTTTGGGACTCTGTCAGGGGTACTTGTGACCTGGACTGGCCACTGTTGGAAACAGGATACTGGGCTTGATGGGCCTTGGTCTGACCCAGTATGGCATATCTTATGTTCTTACTACTCAGAGAAGCAACCACTCTATATAATTGTGCCTCAAACTGTTTTTGGACAAATATACTTAATACTTAAACATTTCTACTATTAGAGAAGAAACAGGAAATATTTTTGCCTTCTTGGGACTACCATTGATCTCACTGATAACAAAGTTTGTTGGCAGACTGCCAACCTCTACAGCAGCACATGCAAGAGCTGTAATCTAATATCAGAGCTACGCTTCCATAATGGTTTTTGAAACCCATATTATTGATTACAGTGAAAATCTTTCAGATTAATTGTGTTCAACCTGTAGATCTTACTGCAACATAAATGTACTATATCTAATAAGGTCATAAAGTTACAAAATAGAATATAAGGCAGCATAATCATGTTTCACTAAGAAAGGGAGAGCTACCTGAAATGATATATTTTGATAGTATCTTTTCTGTCTGAAGGAGTAAAGTGAAGATGAAACTGAGGCAGAGATTCTCAGAACTGACCAACAAATGAAAATGGCAAATCTACAGAATGAGGCTGACTATATCCTATATCATTCAGTTTCTCTAATCTCCTGACAGACTAGCGCTTTATTCTGTTTGTATGACCTTTGAATACTATCACTAGTAGGCTTATTCTTCACAAGCAAGGCTAAAGTTTTGAGGTTCGTCTAATACTTTAGCTATGAAAGTAATACCTACATGCATCTCAAAGCTTGCTAATTTCATCAAAGAAAGGCATGAGAAGCCTACACATGATCAGACGTTTTCGGATATTAGTAATGGAAATGTTAAAACTAAAGCACTGGTATCTGCTTATTAATAGGAGTGTTCTTGTTGATATTATGGCTGAACTCCAGCCAATTTGATCAGATGTCTCCAACATAGTAGGTTATCTTTAAAGAGATGCCGAGGAGCTCAAGGTTGTGCGTTGTGTTGTTTGCCATCCAAAAAGTAGTAAAATACTTCAGAGTTACCCTTAATCAGTCTCTTAACATGCGAACACACATAAAATTAGTTACTAGAGCTATCTTTTTCAAGTTACATATGATTCAACATCTCAGACCGCTACTTGATAGCTATGACTTTAGATCTGTTCTCCAGGCCTTGATAACACCGCATTTTGATTTCTGCAACAGCATTCTGCAAGGGTTGCCTAAGAAAACAATTAATCAGCTCCAGATGGTGCAGAATGTCGCAGCCCAAATCATTTATAAAGCTCACCATTCAGATCAGATCATACTGCTACTACATAATCTACATTGGTTGCCCATTTTATCCAGAATTAAATTTAAGTATCTGATGATCATCTTTAAACTTCTCAGAAACATTGCCCTGCCATTTCTATCCTCCCTCCTCATCACACCCGCTAATATGAGGACCAGAAGAAGCTGTTTGCAAAACACCATTGAAATACCCTCTGATTTCTGTAACACAAAACATGCTACTAGTCACAGGGCATTCACCTATGTCGCCCCAATACTCTGGAATGCCTTACCAGAAAAATTAAGAGCTACTAAAGATCTCCAAATTTTCTGCAAGGATATTCAAATATTCCTGTTAATTGAACATTACAGTAACCCGATTGACTATAAAGAAATATACCTGACATAGCAACTATATTAACCTAGGACTCCACATTCCCATCCCTCCTACCCTTCCAGCTATTCTAGCTCACTCCATATAATTGCCTCTAGTCATAGCCAAAACACATAATTATGAATAACTTTAACTTAGGACCCCCATTTCCCATTTCCATCATGATAATAGTTACCTAAAAGTCCTTCCAGGATATTAGTTACCTAAGAGTCCTTTGCCATAGCAAGCATGTACATACGTTGAATATAAATATGCTACCTGTAAATAGTTTATGTTTATGTTTATTAAAAACATTTTTATACCGCCCAATACAGTAGGCGGAACAAAAAAAGCACCCCACCTGCAGAAAAACAGCCCACAAAAAGAAAGCAGGCAACGAGGAACCATTGGAAGGAACAAAGTTTATTGAGGGGGTCAGTCCTACATGTGTTTCGGCCACACCGGCTTTCTTCAGGCGAATGTGACCACTAGTAAACATAAAAATACATAAAAACGTGATAAATAAATTAATAAATGAGCACTGATGATTTCTGAATGTACAGAATTAAATGATATAAAATAGTACATATAAATAATTAAAAACAAACACAATCAAAGTCAATAGAAAATAAGAAATAAAAAACCATCATCTAATAGATAATTGTTAAAAATAATAAAAAGCATAATCAAACATAAATAGCATGCTGCATGCAACAGTAAAGGATAAAAGTTAGAGGTATAAATTTAATATATATATATATATATATATAAAACATAGGGGTATGTTTACTAAACAGCGCTAATGTCGCAGCGGCGATGTTATCGCGTGATAAGTGACGTTATCGCGCGATAATGGAACATTACCGTGCAATAACATCACGTATCACGCGATAATGTCTCTGGCGGCGTTAAGGTGCACAGAGGGTGGAGTAAGGCTCCCCAGAGGGCGGAGATAAGGGGGTCAATGGGCAGAGAGTGGGCGGGGAGAGGCTCCAGGCACACTAACACCGTGAAATGAAGGTCTGAAAATTAATGCCAGTGAAAACCTCGCGGTAGAGGCACATTTGCAGGGGAGAGAGACCATTTCAGTCTGCAATGTGCAGCAAAGGCAGGGAAACCAAGAAAAGTGATAGTAGTGATACATGTGCAGCAACATCATAGTGCCCAAGTACGGGAGGGCACTACGGTGAAGCTGCAAATGGGGTACAGGGGGCTGCAGGCGGGACATGCAGTGGGGCAGCTGGGGCACAGGGTAGACTAGGCAGATGCCTAGGTGACACATAGGAATGTAGAAGTGGAAAACCAGCAAGACAGCAACTGACCAAGGGCAAACATGTCCACGAGTGTGTGTCCCACAGTGTCCCAGGGGACAGTACACAGCAAGTACCCCAAAGGGTACATAACATTGGCAGGCGGTGCCAGAGGGAAGCATGGATGTCTATGCAGGCACCCCTATCCCATATCACGCACCATAGGCATCCGCCTACCGGCACACTGGATGGCCTGGGACTGCGCACCACCAGCACCACCGGTACAAGGGCATATCAGCATTGTGGCGGAGGGGTGCTGGTGGCAGAGGGGGCAGTGGCAGCTGCCCACAGCAGACCACGGCCAAGCCCCGTTTAGGTGGGTGCCGTGCACTGCAACAGTCATGGGTAACATCCCTACATCTTCCTCAGTAAAGACCGAAGCAATTTCCAATTTCCAGTCCTAGCCTCTTCATCAACCCATTTCCACTCCTAGTTCCCCCCTAACTCAGCCCATTTCCAGTCCAAGACCCATCCTCATCAGCTATTTTCAGTCCTAGCCCCCCCCCCACACTCAGTCCATTTCCAGTCCTAGCTCCCCCTCTCCACTCAGCCCATTTGCAATACAAGCCCCCCTATGAGCCCATTTCCAGCCCTAGAACCTCCATCAGTCCATTTCCAATCCAAGCCCTCCCAAACAGCCCATTTCCAATCCTAGCCCCTCCATCAACCCATATCCAGTCCTAGCTCCCCCCACTCAGTCCATTTCCAATCCAAGCCCCCCTCCCCATCAGCTATTTCCAGTCCAAGCCCCTCACTCAGCCCATTTCCAGTCCTAGCTCCCCTCCCAATTTCCAGTCCAAGCGCACCCACTCAGCCTATTTCCAGTCCAAGCCCCCCTCCCCATCAGCTATTTCCAGTCCAAGCCCCCCTCCACTCATCCCATTTCCAGTCCTAGCTCCCCCCCCCCCCATAATTTCCAGTCGAAGCTACCCCCACTCAGCCCATTTCCAGTCCAAGCCACCCCCATTCAACCCATTTCCAGTCCATGCCCCCTCCCCTCCCCTCCTGAAGAGCCCCGCGGCTGTCTAAAATGCTTTAGAGGAAGTCAGAGAGGCACAAGCTTACTTCTAACAGCTGCTGAAGTGAAGAGCGTCTTTTTCCTTCACTTCAGCAACTGTACTGTAGTTTATGATGCTGCTACGCTGAGGTCAAATGGGACTTCCTGTGGCAGCGTTTTAAACTACAGTGCAGCTGTCAAAGTGAAGGAAAAAGATGCTCTTCACTTTGGCAGCTGTTAGAGGTGAGCCGGGGCAGCCATGGTGCTCTTCAGGAGAGGAGGGGGCTGCTGGTGTTCAATGCAGGATGTTGTTGCTGCGGTGCCCCCTGTAGCATGGGGTTCTGTGCAAACAACATTCTCGCACAATGGACAGGTCGCATTGCTTCTGGGTTGCTACTTTCTTTAGGAGTAAGGCTAAATCTGTATCCCAAAGAGTTGAGGAGAGTACTCATTGGATTAAATGTCACACAAAACAGAAATGGCTACCGGGAATCTCCCTGAAATATTCCTCACTGGATCTTAATGTTAGCAGTGATGTACTGGCCATCTTAATATCTCAAAAGAGTGTGGTTTGTCACATGGTCATGGTGAACTTTATGTACTCTATCAAGCCAGGATGTATTTTATGCATTTAAGGAAATTTATTATCCAAGAGTGTGGGACACTGTCAAATGTTTTCTTATAATAAATCCATGCTATACTGAGATTTCTGCTTTTTTTAGCACTGGCCATGATGGCCTTATTCTGCACCAATCAAGGGCAAGGCATTAACGGCCTCGCTCTTGATTGGTGCAGATCTTACCTTGAAGGAAGATGGCAGCAGATAAGATCAATATCAACAACATCAGAGCCTTTCCACCAAAATCAGGGCGTTCCACAAGGCTCATCATTATCATCTCTCATGTTTAACATTTACGTACAACCTGTCTGTAACATCAGATCTTTCAATGTTCAATGTCAGATATACGCCGATGACATCCTTCTCTACATGCCATTCTCCACAAAGCAAATGGACCTCTCACCTCTCATTGAATGTTTTGATGCAGTGTCCGAATGGTTTCTATCTCAAAACCTCCATATTCAACATAAGAAAATGGAGGTACTCTTCATCACAAAAAATCAGAATTTTACCCCACCACCTCATATAAAAGTGAGAGAAGCTGAACTCCAAACGAAATCTACAATTCAATACTTAGGAGTCACATTAGATCAACGTTTGGACATGAAACTGCACATATCCTACATTGTCAGAGCCATATATTTCAAGATCCGGACACTCAAACACCACCGATCCTTATTGGACCCAAGTGATTTCCGGACTGTATACCAAGCTCTTATCCTTCCCCATTTTGATTTCGCCAATGCCATTCTCCAAGATCTCCCACAGTCTACATTGAATCCTCTACAACTTGCCATGAACGCCGCTGCTAGAGTTCTATCTGGAGCATCGAGGTTTGACCACATTACACCCATCTTAATGCAGCTCCACTGGCTCCCAACAAACAGAAGAATACTATTCAAGACTCTGATACTTACCTTTAAAGCCATCAACGGCATAACTGCTTCATCACTAGTTAATCTAGTCCAGCCCACTCCGCCTAACAGATCCAGAAGATCCACATCAGTAAACACTTTAATTATCCCAAGTGCATCAACAAAATGCACACTAACAACGTCAAACAGGGCTTTCAGTCTTTATGCTCCCAAATGTTGGAAAACATTACCACCAGGAATCCGAGCCATTACCGATCTCACACAATTCAGGAAGGCACTCTAACACTACTTATTTATACAACATTACCAGATCAACCATACTCCACCATAGCCACACCTCTTCCTCTAGAAACCTTTGTATCACAGTCCCTATTCTTAATATCTATCCATAGGTGGTTCATAATCCATTCTCAGAAGCTTACTGTTACATATGTAAATAGTTGATGTGCATGTGTCCCCTAAGTTATCCAAGTTGTATTTCCCTGTTCTCTGTAAAACATAACATTTGTTTCATTACTGTTCGTTGTTCCATGTAAACCGCGCTGATACTAAATAGTGCGGTATATAAGAAACGAAAATAAATAAATAAATAAATTATTCAATATTAACTGGTCCTTGGTTCCATATTCTTCCCTCTTATTGCTCTTTTGCTCTATTGCCATGATGTTATTAAACTCAATATGATCATATATTCTGTCTGCATCTATTGCAGTGAGCAGCTTCTAGATTGTAGGTAAATACGTTATTGGTCTATAATTATTGTGATTATTACCTGGGTCCCCCTTTGGAAAGAGAAGTGTTCTTCCTATAGTAAGCCATTGTGGTGTTAAGTCAGGCTGCTTGAATAATTGATTTTTGTAGTTCATCAGGTCTTGGTGGAATGATGTTAACTGTTTGAGCCAAAAGTTGGTTTCTCCATCTTGGCCAGGGCTCTTCCATTTTGGAGCTAGTTTTAACCTGCTTTTCAGCTCTTTTGTTGTTATTACAGGCCATTGCATAGGTTTGATGTTTATTTATTTTACATTTCTTATATACTGCTTTTCATGATATCAAGGTGGTTTACATTGAACAAACTGAAATTACTTGAACAGGGCATTACAACTTGGAGATAACTGTTTTACAGGGAACATGGGCTATGGAGGGTTAAGTGGTTTGCCCAAGACCACAAGGAGCACCTATGGGACTAGAAACCCCAGTCCTTCTGGCCCAAGGTTGCTGTTCTGTTAGGGGGATTTGAACCCCTGACCTTCTGGCCTAAAGTACCATGCCCCAACCACTAGGCCACTCCTCCACTCCACTGTTCTAATGTTTTTTTCTAAATGCTCCTGTATGCAGGGTAAGCATTCTGCTTCTTGATTGTGCTCCATAGGGTCCTCATACAGTTTTCTCCAGAATGCTTCTGTTTTGGCTTTAGTTGGTGTTGCTTTTACCATATTAATGCTCTTTCCCAATTCCCTGTAGAATTGTTTGGGTTCTCTCTGAATAGATTATTTTCATATCTTTCTTTTCTGTTCTCTTCATATCTTCACAATTTTGTGCTTCTGCTGCTACTTTCAATTTATTGTTGGAACATATACATTTTAGGTCTTCTTCTTTTAATATACCATGCTTCAGCTTGATGTCTTGGATCTTCTTCAATATCTTTGATGATCTTAATCCTTTTAAATACCCATCCATCAGGGTTACCTCTGCACACAATGATTGTATTTTTCCTTTGAGGCGCTTTTTTTCCAAGGAGGAACTGTTATTGTTCTTTTTCTTCTGGTCCTGCATTTTAGCTGGTAGTATTCTTGTAGTAATAATTTTAGCTGCACAATATTGTATTCAATTTATTTTGGTGATATCAATAAATGGTCCCTTTATACTGGATATAGCCTTCTTCATCTTAATTATCATACTAATATTATAATCTTAGGTGTTAAATTTAACTTGGGTAATCTTTCCCTTGCATGTAACCCAGCATATTCATCTCTTTCCATGTGTTCTATCTTGAATTCCTCTACCTCTGGGCCTTTCTCCCCTTTTTCTTCCTTATCTTCAGTTGATTTGTTGACTCATCCTTAATTCAGGTCACTCTTCTGCTGTTCCAGATGTCAGCTCGATCTCCCCCTCAACTGCTCTTTTTATTCTATCTTCCTTTCTTCTGGTTCTCTCGCCTAAGTCTCCTCCTCCCTGTATTTCTTTTTCCACGGAAGCCCTTAGTTGCTTCAAGATGTTATCATTCACATACTTCTTTACTTTGTGACATTAATTATCTTAATTTTGCATCCATTGCTTTTTGCAGTTTTTCTAGTGCCAGTTTTCCTCTTTCTTCCAGTTTTTGGCGGATTCTCTTTGTATTCCCTCTTGATTTAAATATAATGTTTGTAACATAAAAATAGCAGTACACTATCTCCTCTTTATCTGCAGAAGTTCACTTAACCGTAGTTAATCCTCTTAATATTTTCATTCATTTCTGTGGTGTATCTCCTGCACAGTGGGTCCATGAACATGCTCACAATGGCCTTTATCTGTGGCAGGAATGTTACCTACATCTTCAATGCTTGTACCACCATAACCACCATCGTTTGCCCTAGTCCATAATCTATGGGTGGGCATCTTTTTATCCTGAGTGATGTGCGGCCAGTATGTATTTTTATTTTTTGTCCCTACCATACCTCAATTGTAGTGTTGCCTTTCTGAGATTTAGGGCCCGATTCTGGGATGCGGGTTGTGGGCATCAGGACAGGGAGAGCTGCCGGGAGGCAGAAGAGGGCAGGATTGGGGTAGAGCAGGGGCAGGTCAGTCCAGCAGAATGTACAGAGGTCCTGCTGGGCCCGTGGGGACATGCTGCTTATTCCACTTCAAAGGTGGAATAAGCAGCAACAAATCGGCGATGGGGTCCCTGCCACCTGATCCAAGCCACGGCAGGCCAGCCGGGAGTCGGGTGGTGGGGAATAGAGGGGGCCAATGCCGCAGGAGTTGGGGCACCTGTGGGGAAGACATCCCCAAAGGTGGCAGGGGCATGCCAGGCTGTCTTCTGGCCTGAATCTGGTTACTCAGGAAGATTTTGTTTCCACGGTCCAGAATTGGGTCCAAACGGGCCTGTCTTGTTTGGGGCCATCCAGATGGCCCAGACATGCCCCTATCTGAATCGGGCTCCACATATAGATGTTATACAATGGGTTCATCACGTGAAGGTACTCAGCAAGACTTGAAGAGAGAACTTTATTTCCTCCCCCCTAGAGATGCACATCAATTCACCAACAACTGTTAGTGATTTTTTATGTTGCACACCCCTTTGACCCCTCTCCCCCCATTCTTTTTTACTTTTGAATGTATGTTTTGGGTAATTGTTCTGCCCGAGGACCATTGACCTTTGACACAATCTTAGCTTTCTGACACTAAGTAGCACATTTCACTCCAAAATACCTTAGTAGTCCTCCGACTTCATGATTCCTTTAATATGTTCCAGGCCTCAAGTTTTTGAAGCAGCAAAATAGCCCCACAACATTATGGAACCTTCACTATATTTAACTGTAGGAAGGGTGTTTTTTTCCTTGTAAGCTTCATTTCTTTGCCTGCAAATGTATCACTGGTCTGCATTGCCAAAGAACTCTCTTTGACCCGGTGAAAAGTGGGATATAAATACAGCTAAATAAATAAATAAACTCACGTTTAATTTCATTGTCCACAGAACATTTTGCAGAAGTATTGTGGTTTCTCAAGGTGGGTTTGGGCAAAGATCAGGCATGCCTTTTTATGTCTGTCTTTGAGCAGTGGGGTCCTCCTTGGCCTTTGCCCATGAAGTCCTTCAGTGTCTGCGAATATGGTTTCCAGCCACACTCCAAACAATGGCAAGGTTAAACCAATCTTGATCCCACACCTAAAAGCAGTAACAAAAAATATCTACTTTAAATTAAAAACAATTCAACGCATCAAACCACTCCTGGAAGACCACAACTTTCGGACAGTATTTCAAGCTCTAATAACCCCACTCACAGATTATTGTAACAGCATTCTACAAGGACTTCCCAAAAAAACTACCCACCAACTACAATTAGCGCAAAACCTGGCTGCTCGTATAGCTTCCAATTCAACATACAAGGATCACATCACCCCCATACTCCATGATCTTCACTGGTTTCCAATAACCTCAAGGGTAAAGTATAAATATATCATGATCATCTTCAAACATCATAGTAACATTGCCTCCACCACCCTATCCTCTCTCCTTACAACACCAAACGTATCAAGGACAAGAAGAAATGGCTCACAAAATACATACATAACTCCCTCACACATCTGCAACACAAATCAATGTACCAGTACCAGAGCCTTCTCCTACGTGGCCCCAATACTGTGGAACTCACTCCCCAATGACCTAAGAGTAATAAAAGACCTTCAGCAATTTCACAAGAACCTAAAAACACATCTTTTCATAGAACACTTTGGTGACTCAAGCACCCTCATCAGCTCCCAAAAAGCCTAAAGCATCATCATCTCCCACCTTCTGATAACTTAAACCTCAAATCGACATAATCACCTTAGGTCAAACATTAAATACAAACACAATTTATATATCTACCTGTACACGGTCGTACATGCTAAATGTATATAGTTCCTATGTTAAATGCACATAGTTCCTTTGTTCCTATATTAAATGTACATAGTTCCTATGTTCAATGGAAAACATGTTCTGAAGTTCCATGTAAACTGCTCTGGTCTCAGGAAGGGGTGGTATATAAGCTTTGTTAAATAAATAAATAAATAAAATCTTCTCAGGCAGTTGACCACCTTCCTTAGTGCAAGCACTACCCCTTAATCTGACTTCAATCAGATACTAACCTGTCAAAGTGAGATAATTCCATCTGTTTAAATCTCCTACCTCACAGCAGGATTCCTCTTCCCAGCTTTGCTTGGAAGGATTTTTTTTATCTCCAAGGGCATCTCTCATTCCCAGCTGGATTCTTAATCCCTCTGTCTAAGTCACACCCTTTCTGCCCTGAGTTCTGAGCTGTAGACCTTTTTAAGGCGGACTGTTGACAATACCTTTTGAAAGGGACTGGTAACTTCCTATATACCCCGTCACACACCCTTCTGCTCAGCTCAACCATGCCTCTTTGAGCACCTGCCTCACTTGGGACCCCCACCCAGGAAAGAAAATCAGCATTCAGGTGAGCCTGACCATCCCTATGGTGGATCTGATACTAGTAGGATTGGAGACTCAGAAACTTCAGCATAATATGACTGTTGGACTCCTTATGGCAGCCAGCCATTTGAGGAATTTGTGGTCCATAACCAGTGTAAACAGATGGCCAAGAAGATACTATTTGAAGGTTTCCAGAGCCCACTTGACAGCCAGGGCTTCTTTCCCGATCACAGCATAATGTTTCTCATGAGGGAACAGTTTTGTGCTGATGAATGCCACTGGATGTTCTTCACTCCTTACTTCCTGGGCCAGAATGGCTCTCAGGCCCATCTCTGAGGCATTTGTTTATACAATAAATGGTAGAAAGAAATCAAGGCTGATCAGAACAGGTTCACAGCATACAGCCTCCTTGAGATGCTGGAAGGTCAGATCCAGGTTCGGTGACCATTGAATCCACTTGGGAGCTGGCTTCCAGAGGAGATTAGTCAATGGCTCCACAATCTCTGCAAAGTAAGGGATAAACCAGAGTAATAGCCAATCAACCCAAGGAAGGCACAAACCTCTTTCTTCGACTTTGGGGGTGGGACAAAGCTGCAAGGGGTCCTTTACAGACGCGGGAAGGCTCGGCATGTGGAGTCTGGCTTCTTGGGGTTTCAATTTAAATTTAGTCTACATTTAGGCTACTAAAATGATTAGTGGTCTTCATTATAAAGCATATGAGGACAGACTTAGGGATCTTAATATGTACACCTTAGAGGAAAGGCGGGATAGAGGTGATATGATTGAGATGTTTAAATACCTCCGTGGCATAAATGTTCAGGGAGAGAGCCTCTTTCAATTGAAAGTGGAGGAGTGGCCTAGTGGTTGGGGCAAGGTACTTCAGGCCAGAAGGTCAGGAGTTCAAATCCCACTAGAGGACAGCAACCTTGGGCTCAAAGGACTGGGGTTTCTAGTCCCACAGGTGTTCCCTGTGGTCTTGGGCAAGCCACTTAACCCTCCATAGCCCATGTTCCCTGTAAATAGTCATTCCAAGTTATAATGCCCTGTTCAATGTGATTTCAGTTTGTTCAATGTAAACCACACTGATGCAGAATAGCATGGTATATAAGAGAATTAAAATAAATAAATAAAGCAAGTTCTGTTATGAGGGGACATGGGATGAGGGTGAAAGGAGATAGATCCAGGAGTGATATGCAGAAATATTTCTTTACGGAAAGAGTAGTGGATCCGTGGAATAGTCTCCCAGTGGAGGTGGTAGAGATGAGGACAGTAACTGAATTCAAAAAAGCATGGGACAAACACAGAGGATCTCTAAAGGTAAAAAGGGGACTGTTGTAGTTGTTGATATGGAAGGACAGACTAGATAGGCCATGTGATCTTTTTCTGTTGTCATATTTCTATGTTTCTACATATTATTATTTTTACTTTAGATTGTGGTTACTTATTCTGTACTTGGTGAGGGTCGATGTTGCGAGTGTTTGACTGAGGTCAGGTGTTCTGTTAACATGGAATTTCTACATAAAGATCTATACTGTACTATAGTAATTTGACTTGTTCAGCTTTTCAACAAGCTTTTCAGTGGATGTTCCAGGGCCCACTGTAGTATTTGCAGTGATGCTTTTTTTGGATGGGCTCCTTACATGAATTTTGGAAGTTTGTGCTGATATGGTATGGTATGGTAGGTTTGTTCTTTGTTGTAGGGTTTTGTATTAGTTCACAATATGCCTGGTACTGGAGAATAGTGGTTGTTGTTGTTGTTGTTGTTAGTGAGATGATCAGAACCATTTTTTTTTTAAATATTGAGTTCTGTGGATGAATGTCCTGGTTCTGCTCTGCACCTACTGTGGATGCAAAATATATGTTGAAAAAGAAAAAAAGCAAGAACCATAACGCAGTTTATAACAACAAAAGAAAAATGAGTTATAATTTAGTTTTATAATCTGTGCTGTTAGTTCTTGCTGTCTTTTAGTTCCTTGGTGTGCAAATGGGACTGTACCTAGCCCTGTGCAAGAGATGAAGCCGCACAGGGCGGAAAGGCTTGGGAGGCGTATTTCGGCTGTCTGCTGTTGCCCCGCCGCCGCTGGCAGGACAATAGCAGGCAGCAAAAATGCGCTCCCCCAAGCCTCTTTAAGCAGGACTGGTCCCTCCCTCCTCTGACTCGATGTCAAGGACGGACAGATCTGCTTAAAGTGCCGGCACCTTTCAGATCTGGCGCATGCCCCTCTTCTCCTCCTCATACCTCCATCCAGCGCTGCCTGCTCTTTCCCTGCTGCTGGCGCATCTGTGAAAAAAACAGAGGGCAGCAGCAGCAGGGAAAGAGCAGGCTGCACTGGACAGAGGTATGGGGGGAAGGAGGGGCATGCGCTCGAGCTGCAAGTCTCACAGGGCGTGATTGCAGCTCGATATGGCTCTGTGTGCAAACATCTTGCATTTCCTCCACATAATCTAATCGGCTTTTTGGTTTGGTTCAGTCTCTGATTGGATTTCTGAAAAAGCCCCGCCCCCCACTAAGGAGGGGGGGCACCTTTTTCATACTTCTCCTCAGGCAGCAGATTGCCTTGAACTGCCCCTGGTAGTTCTCCTCGTCCCTTCTGTTTGCACCCTCTGGTGAACTACTTTGTGCATGTTTTGTTTAACTCATGCTTGGATGTCTGTATTTTACTATATTTTATTTATTTATTTATAGCTTTTCTATACCGCGCTATTTGTTATCAGTGCGGTTTATATGAGTTCTTAACATAACTTCTAATGCTCGATCATATGATTTTTATTAATGTTTGGGCTCATTTATTGTTTTAAGAGTTTATTTTTATTTTTTAATTGCTTTTAATTATTTTTATTCATGCTTTATTATTTGGTTTGTGATTTTCTATATATGTTTTTAACTTTAGCTTTATTTGAGGTATATTCCCCCTGAAGAAGGTGTCAGCCGAAATGCATTGGGGTATTTTAATAAAGACTGCTTAACCTACTACTGCACATTTGTTCCTACTTTGTTCCTACTTTGCCTATAGGTGGTTTGTGCTCTCCTTTGGACTCCTGAGCACACTAACCAGGAACAGGCCTTGCAGTGTTGAAAAAGCAGTCTTCTCTTTAGCAGATGGAGTCAAGGGCACCTGCCAGTCCAAAGTCGATATAAAGAATGCTCCACCGAGTTGCTTGATTAGCTCATCTACTCTGGGCCTTGGATACACTTCCAATTTAGAAGCATTGACCCTCCATAAGTCAATGCAGAACCTGATGCTCCCATCTGGTTTAGGAACCAAGATTATAGGGGAGAGCCAGTCACTCATAGACTCTTCTATAACTCCCAGATTAAGCATCTCCTCAATTTCCTTGGTGATAGCCTGTTGCTGGGACTCTGGAATTCGATAAGGTCATTGTTGAATAACCACACCAGGGTCAGTAATAATATCATGAAATCCAAACACAAAATGGCAAAAACCAACCCCTTGGGCATTTAAGTTCACCAAGCCCCAAATCCAATAAACACAATAATAGTGAACCCAATTTATTTATTTAGCTGCATTTCACCAGGTCAAAGCAGTTGGGGGATACATGTAACATGAGGGGATATGAGACACATATACTAATACTTACAGGGAACATGGGCAATGGAAGGTTAAGTGGCTTGCCCAAGACCACAAGGAGCACCTGTGGGACTAGAAACCCCAGTGCTTCTGGCCCAAGGTTGCTGTCCTCTAGTGGGATTTGAACCACTGACCTTCTGGCCTGTAGTACCTTGCCACAACCACTAGGCCACACCTCCTTCCATGCTACCCAAAGAACAAATAGCCCTCAAGAAGAATTTTTTTGTCGGACCCAAAACACCTTGTCTAAGCCCACATTTGTAAGGCTAAGGCACAAGTGAATATCAGTCCTTTTTAATCAACACAAAGCAGTTTAAACACTGAGGTCAAGATAGCTTACATGACCAAACAATGTTATTTAAACTTAACTGCAGAGAAGGCGATAAAACTCCAAACCAGGTGAAAATTGTTATTGGTGATATTTGTTCTTTGGGTTCACTGTTATTGAAGTAATAATATCATGACAAGCGAGGTGAGTTTGTCCTAGGTGGGTGGAGACACATCTAAGTTTTGATGGATCAGACCCTCTAGATCTCTTCTCTGGGTTGCGGAGAGCTGGTCTCCAAATGGGATTTGAGTTAGATCAGACAGTGCTGAAATATCTGGACCAAAATCATCCCTCTGTACCACCACAGCTGTCACTGGAGTCCACTTTTTCAGTAGATTAATATGGTAAATTTTGGCTTTCTTCCGTTTATCTGGCTGGGCAGTCTTGTAGTTAACAGGCCCCACTTTTATTTCCACCTCATAGGGCCCCTGCCATTTACAAAATAACTTTCCAGACACAGTTTGGCCACCTCTTCTGCTTTCTTCAGCCAGTCTTGCATCTGTATGACATACTCCATCAAATTATATCCAGGACAGGGTTCTTCCAAGCTTTCCCTCACTATGTCTAATACACCTCTTTATTTATATTTATTTATTTATTTATTTAAAGTCTCTTTTATACCGCGCTATTCAGCATCAGTGCGGTTTACAATAAACAACGAACATACACATTTCCAATAGTACTTTGTGTTTACATATGAACAGGAGAATCAACTTGGCTAACAGGGTAACTATATACAATAACAATATATACAATTTACAGGCTGGTCATGTGTTCTTATGGTTTCAGACAGAGGAGATTTGTGAGGTTTCGGTAATTGGTGCTGAGCTTTCATTGGTTTCCGGGTAATGTAGGAGGAAGAGGTAGTGTTTCACAGCCTTCCTGAATTGGAATATGTCTGGGATTGTTCGGATGTTGTGAGGGAGGCTGTTCCAGATCATTGGTGCATAAAGTTTGAATGCCCTGCTGGATGTTGACTTGGTGCATTGAGTCATTGATCTTGGGACTATCAAGGTGTTTTGTGCTACTGACCTTCTGTCCCTATTGTGGGGTGTCTTCTGGACTATCTCTGATAGTGATGTTGACGAGAGACCGTTGGTGGCTTTGAAGGTGAGTAGCAAGGTCTTGAATGTAATCCTACCTTGAATCGGGAGCCAGTGGAGCTGTTTCATAATGGGTGTGACATGGTCTTTCCTGGATGCTCCGTGTAGTACTCTTGCTGCGGTGTTCATTGCCATTTGCAGTGGGTTCAGAGTGGTTTGGGGGAGTCCTTGCAGTATTGCATTCGCATAATCGAAATGCGGAATTATTAGTGCTTGAAAGATGGTCCTGAAATCGTCAGGCTGCAGCAGCGATCGTAGGTATCTGAGGGATCTGATTTTATGGTATACTGCCCTTACAGTGTTACTTATATGCGCCTGCATATTTAGGTTCTGGTCTAGTGTGACGCCAAGGTATCTGATCGCGGATTTGATCTGGAGGTCAGCTTCCTTCACCTTTAGTACTGTAGGCGCAGTGAAGTTACGATTTCTTGTAATGAACATGACCTCCGTCTTCTTGTGTTGAATCCGGAGGTTTTGGGATTGTAGCCAGTTGGATATTTCATTTATGCAGCATGTTATTGGTGAGAGGTCTGGGTTTTCTGTTGCAAAAGGCATGTATAATAGCACGTCATCTGCGTATATCATGCAGTTCACGTTGAAGGACCGGATAAGGTTGCCTTCTGAAAAGCAATTCAAAAGGCAAAAACTCTGTGGAACTCTGAGGTACCTCATAGATGGCAAACATCAAGTAGGGAAGGAGAATGTCCGAATTCTTCCCGTCCTCCTGCACAAACATTTTTAGCATCTGTTTTGAAGTTTTATTGAATCACTCGACAAGGTCATCCGTTTGTGGGTGATATATTGATGTTCACAGAATCTTAACCTTCACCAAGGTACACACTTGCTTCATCACTCTGGATACAAAGGGTGTTTCTTGATTGGTGAGGACCTCAGTGGGTATTCCCTTGCCAGAAAAGACTTCTCAGAGGGCATTTGCGATCATAGTAGTCTTCAGATTTCTTAAAGTGATGGCTTCCGGGTATCAGGTAGCATAGTCCAGTATGACTAAAATATACCTGTTGCCTCGAGTGGCTTGCTCCAGGGACCCCAGATCCATGACCATTCTTTTGAATGGGGTGTCAATGATGGGCATAGGCATTAAAGGGGAAGTCTAACTCTGGCAGGATTGTGAAGTTGGCAGGTGGGGCATGAGTAGCAATACAACTGCACCTGTTTATGGACCCTGAGCAAGAAAAATTGGGCTAAAATACTCTCCAGTGTTTTCTCCACCCCCGGGTATCCCCCTAATAAATGGCTATGGGCCAACAAAAATATCTGCTGACAATAAGGTCAGGGAACTATCAGTTGTTCTACCTCTTCTCCCTCTAGAGCACCTTCAGTCACTCTGTATAACAAATCTCCCTTTAGAACAGAATAGGGAAAGGTTCTCATAGGGATATCTCCGCTACCTACTGGAACCTTATCTACTTCCAAAACCCACTCTTGGGCATTTTTAAGGGATTTATCCTTTTGCTGGGCTCTCTTGAAGCTCCCTGGGCCTCCCCCCACGCTCCACATTTGGAAGGGGACAAGTGTGTTTGGGTCACTACTGCTGGGACCTGAGCTATCCCCAGGGGGTTTTTCACGAGGCTGTTACTCCCTAGATCCCTCATCTATAGCTGTGCTCAGATTCTGAAGGTAGTGTAGCTTCTCCCAGTGACACTGACTCTGGGACTTAGCAGGCTTGGGATTCTTGATAAATAGAGACAGATCTTCTAGGGGGAAAACCTTGGGGAAACCTTTCTAGTTTGACTTAGTGGAGTTGTCAGTTAGCTGGGCCCATATTGCTTTGAAGCTTGGGCAGTCTCAGCCAATCACCACTGGGTATGGGAGCCAGGGTAGCACTATGACCTCAAATGTGGCTTGCCCTTCCTGAGTCTTGAGTGAAACCTGTGACATTGGACACTGCCTCTGTTCTCCATGCACATAGGTCAGTGTTAGTCTTTGCATAATCGATTTGAAATTGGGTTACTGTTTCTCGGAGAATGAGTGTCTGCACACTCCTAGTGTCTATCAAACCCTGGAGGCAGTTCCTCTCGAGTTCCACTGGAATCACAACGTTCTGTGCACCTGGGTGGGGAGTGTCCACAAAAATGCAGAGGTAAGGAGTAGTTAGGCTGACATCCATTGGTTCCTCTGTACCCAGGGGACATTCCCGGGCAAAGCCTCCCTGGATCTACACCTAAAACAGGTGAAGGGATTGTGGCTGGCGCTATGGCCTTGCCTAGGAAGTGACTTTGGGGTTCAGAACATTGGCGCTAACATCTTCTCTGGCTTCCCCTTCTGTCTTCCCGGGCTAATGGTTGACTTCTTCACCTTCTCAGTGTCCACCTCCATCACTGGCTGGGCTTCATGGTACCCTTCTGCTATTTCCATTGCACTCTCCAGTGTAAGCACAGGGTACTGACATACCCACTGCTTCATCGGGGAGGTCAAGCCCTCTAAAATTTGCTCCAAGAGCACAATCTTGGCTATCTCGGGCCTGGTCTTTCTCTCCGGTTGCAGCCAAATCCATGCGAGCTCCTTCAATTGACAGAGGAAACTCCGAGGGCTCTCTTTTATCTGGAGTCCCCCCTTAATGAAGCACTTGCAGTGGGTCTCTAATGTACACCAAGTCTATTCCAATATGGTGACCTTGACAGCTGCATATGTAGCTCGCCCATCAGGGATGGCATCCTGGCATACAGCCTGACTGCTACCCATCAGCAGATTCCCCAAATAAGTAACCCATGTTGCCTCCAGCCACCTGGCCATGCAAACAGTTCAAAGTTCACCAAAAAGTGATCAGGTTCATCTTCTGCCATCATTTTAAGTAGCACTTGCACTGGAGGGTGGAGTGGTGGTCTCTGTAGGGCCCCTTGCGCCTGAACAAGATTTTATAGCTGCCGCTGATGTTGTTGTTGCTGCTGCTACTATTGTTGTTGCTGCTGCCCTTCTTTCAGAATCTGGAGGAGCCGCTCCATACTGGCTTGTCACTGTTTCAAAAACACAACCACAACTCCCTCTTATGCAGCTGAGTTAACTCTGCAGTATTCCAACTCCAACAAACTTTTAGTGGCCCCGGTGGCCTAAACAAAACCCTGCCTATCCGACACTGACTATACTTTTCTTCAAGCTCTCTAGCTAGGACAAGGTTAACCCTCAGCCTACACACAAAAATAAAAACAAAAAATCCTTACCTGCTGTACAGAGGCACCTCCATGGAGGTACATGGATTTTCCCTTTGTCACGTGGTAAGAGGAGATCCCATCACTGCCACAACATGTGGTATCATCAAAAATAAACCTAGAAGAGTATCCCACAATTATATCACACCTAACTAAAGAGACCACTCAATAGAGAAAAATTTTTTTTGTCGGAACTACTGCCTTGAAAACTTACGTCCTCTCGAAGCAGACTGTTCCTTTTAATCAAGAAATTGAAAAGGGATAACAACCCCCAAAGTACCCAAAAGGATATCACAAACCCATGGGGTACAAACTAAATGTGTAAGTGAGTTCTGTGTTTCATTTAAAAAAAGAAGCTTTTTCTTTCACTCCCCTGATTCAGCTGCAAATAATAACCAAGGGTACTTAGCTCAAGTCCAGGCTCCGAAGGCTCGATAAAGATTTCAAAGCAGCAGGAGTGTCGCCATGAAAGAGGGGAATCATCCACAATCTTTCATGGCGACACTCCTGCTGCTTTGAAATCTTTATCGAGCCTTCGGAGCCTGGACTTGAGCTAAGTACCCTTGGTTATTATTTGCAGCTGAATCAGGGGAGTGAAAGAAAAAGCTTCTTTTTTAAAATGAAACACAGAACTCACTTACACGTTTAGTTTGTACCCCATGGGTTTGTGATATCCTTTTGGGTACTTTGGGGGTTGTTATCCCTTTTCAATTTCTTGATTAAAAGGAACAGTCTGCTTCGAGAGGACGTAAGTTTTCAAGGCAGTAGTTCCGACAAAAAAAATTTTTCTCTATTGAGTGGTCTCTACAACATGTGGTATAGCATGGCATGCAGTGGCATGGGATTCTTTTTTTTTTTTTTTAAACTTTTATTTTCATTTTGCAACAAACAAAAGAAACAACACACTAAAGGAGACAAAACAAGTATACAATAAGGAAAAGCAAACCCAATTACCCCCCACCCCCATGCTTCATCTCTAGCCGATTATGTCAGCATGTGAGCGCTTCCAAACAACAGTGATTGTACATCAAAACGAACAAAAGAGTATCTACGATACAGTATGATCATGGGACAGAGATATATACAAATTTAAACAGTCAGATGAGAGCATTTAGCAGAGCGAACATAGTCATTGAGCATCTTCCATTTAGACAGATGATGAGGAGTCTGAACGGAAGTAGCAAACATACGAGGTATTTGTTCATATTTACTGTAGAGACAGACATGATTCCACCATTCATTGGGGCTCAGATGGGAGCTATTTTTCCAGTATTTCGTAATTAGGGAAATAGCTATGCCAAGCATAAAGTCCAAGAGGAAGTAAGCCGTTTCTGGAAGAGAGGGGATCCCCGCAGCTGAGCGAAGTCCCACAATCCTCCAAGAAAGGGGCTCTTGAAAGTGCAAAATAGACTGAATACGACCCCAGACCCGACGCCAGTAATACTGTAGTGCGGGACATTCATACATGACATGAGGCAGTGTACCAATGGCCGCATGGCATGTCCAACAGCTATTGCCCAGAGTGGTGTTCCATTTGGCTAATCTGTCAGGAGTGTAAAAACACCGGTGGGCTAGAAAGAAGAGTGTCTGAGTGAGTGAGGCGGATCGAGAAACCCGTGTCACTCTACTCCAGACAAGGCTCCATTGCTCCGGGGTCAAAGTTACATGCAATTCTCGCTCCCATGCTTTCTGCGCTATAGGGGTATCTCTAATCATAGCATTACATAAGGTTTTGTAAAAATTGGATGCTACACCCGATGAACTACCGATAGATCGGATAGTCTCCGACCAACCTTGTGTGGGGGATGCCGATGGCGGGAGCACCTTAGCACTTCGAAGACAATGCTGAAGTTGCACCAACTGAAAGTAGTGTTTTGCTGGGAGACCAAATTCAATTTGCAATTCACTAAAAGTTTTCCATCGACCATCATGGAACAACTGGTCAGGAATCCAAATGCCCCTAGTGTACCAGGGGCTCCACGCCATCGGTTTATTTTGTATTCGAAATCGAGTATTGTACCAAAGCGGGAGCCTGTCTAACGGACAGAGTCGGGAGTCTAAAGATTGCATAAGAGTATTAAAGGCACCTAAAGTGTCTAAAAGCATTGGTGGATAGTGGGAGTCTGATGGGAGAGTCATACCAGGGAGAAAAGTAAGAGGAATCGGTTTGCAAAGGTCCTCCTCTATGTCTAGCCACACGGGTCTACTCGGTACTAGATCTTCCAGCCACCGAGCGCCTTGTTTAAGGAGAAAAGATTGATGGTATTTCAGGAAATCAGGGAATCTGACACCCCCATTTTCTTTATCTGCTTGCAGCTTATGTTTCGCTATCCTAGGTGTCTTATTTTGCCATAGGTATCTAGTCAGAAGGCCCTCTATATCTTTATATGTACGTCGAGGTAAAAGACAGGGCAACATTTCTAAAATATAATTCACTTTCGGAACTATCATCATTTTTATGGTTTCTAGGCGACCCCACCAGGTAAGTGTTAAAGGAGTCCAACGGTGAGTAAGCGCCCGGACTTTAGAGGTTAAGTCTTTGGCATTAAAAGAGATAGTGTCTTCCAAAGGAGAGCAATAGTGAACCCCAAGGTATTTGACCATGCGAGGTTGCCATAAAAAGGGAAAGGGTTGCATATCTGCCTGATGAAGCAAGGAATTTAACGGAAAGGCTACCGACTTGGTCCAATTTATCTTATAACCGGAGAGTTGTGAGTATTTACCAATTTGCTCAAGTACAACCGGTACTGAGTCTAAAGAGACAAAGAGCATAAGGTCATCAGCATATGCTGAAATTTTGATTTCCCTATGAGAGAAGGGGACTCCATGAATCTCCTCCGATTGCCGGATTAGTAAAGCTAAGGGTTCGAGTGCAAGATCGAAAAGAAGTGGAGACAGTGGGCATCCCTGGCGAGTACCGCGTTGAAGGGGAAATGGCTGAGACTTTAAAGCATTAGCACATATACTGGCTGTAGGCTGTGCATACATGGTGCGGAGACAACGGAGAAAACCTTCTCCGAATCCGTACCAGCGGAGGGCTGCAAACAGGAAGGGCCATTCTAAGCGATCAAAGGCCTTCTCAGCATCAAGGGAGAGGCCAACAAATGGGCGATCAAGATTAACTGCGGCAGTCAGTACGTGACATAGAGTCCGAGCATTGTCAGCAGTTGATCTACCAGGAATGAAACCGCATTGATCTGGGTGTATTAAGGTAGACATCCTATCAGAGAGCCGGGTGGAGAGAATGGTGGCAAATATTTTATAGTCCGCGTTTAGGAGGGAAATTGGACGATAATTAGCTGTTAGTTGCGGGTCTCTCCCCTCTTTCTCAAAAACTACTACATTTGCCATTGAAAAGGACCCAGAAGGAGAACCCTCCTCGGCCAGAGCAGAAAAATAAAGTTTCAAAACTGGAGCTAAGTCAGCGTTAAAGGTTTTGTAGAATTCAGTAGGGAGACCGTCTGGGCCAGCAGCTCGACCAGTGGCACATTTCTTGATAGCAGAATGAATTTCTGATAAAGTGAATGGTTTGTCCATGGCCACTCTATCTTCGTCAGATAGGGTCGGTCTTTGTACCCCTGAAAGTAAGCGTTCAAATACTTCTGGCTCAAAATCACATTCAGATTGATAAAGCCGAGTATAAAAATCACGAAAGAGTTCCAAGATTTCTGTATCTTTAGTGACCAAGCCCCCCCCCGACGGATTACGGAGGGCGGTAACACGCTTGGCTTCTTTTTGACCTTTTAGGGCATTAGCTAACAATTTGCCAGCACGGTTATTTTCCCGGTAATATATCCCTTGTTGTGATTCAATATTTTTAGCAGCAGCAGTATACAGAAGCTGATTGTATTGGAAACGCAAGCGCTGTAAGCGGAGTAAAATACATGGGTCAGTGCGGGACGTGAGGAGACGCTCCCCAGCTTGTATCTGCTGCTCTAGAATCAGTAAGTGCTGCTTTCTTTGTTTCCCCTGCCGAATTTGATAGCTAGTGATAGTTGCACGGATAGATGCCTTAAAGCCCTCCCACCAAGCCCAGCTCGCTGTGTCATGGGGTGAGTTAAAATGAAAATAATCTTGGATAGCGGCCTTTATATCAACCTGAAAATCCTTTTGAGCCAGTAGGGATCTATCAAAAAACCAAGCTCGGGGAGAATCGTCTCGCGCAGTGACATGTAATGATAAAGATATGGCAGCATGATCGGAAATATGGAGAGGATGAGTCCTAGCCGTGTCCACTTGAGAAATCAGTGCTTTGGAAATGAGAAAGAAATCTATTCTAGACTGTGAATGATGGGGGGCAGAAAAAAAGGTGAACTCTAAGTCGGAGGGGTGAAGCAGCCTCCATATATCTACTAGCGCAAGATCTTGCATCAGAGCTGTAAGGGTAGCAAGACTCTTGGGAGGACTACTCGTTCTAGGCGGTTGTCTATCTATCAACGGGTCTAACACTTGGTTAAAATCACCACCAAGTATTAATGGAGTATTGGCAGAGGCCTGTGCCAACTGCGCAATACTTGCATAGTAAGCAGGGTTGTCCACATTCGGGGCATAAATACAAATACACGTGAATTCACTATCTCCAACCTTAAGGTGTACACGGGCCCATCTACCCTCCTTGTCAGAGCTAGTATCCATTACAGTAGCTTGCAGAGACTTCTTAACCAGAATGGCTACCCCACACCGTTTGGAAACGGCGGGAGAATAGGCAGCCACCGTGTAAGGCTTAGCATTGAGTTTCAGTGTTTCAGCAGAGTTTAGATGCGTTTCCTGAAGAAACACTAAATCAGCATGCTCATGGCTGAGATAGCTAAGGATTTTCTTTCTTTTGATTGGACTATTGATGCCTTTTACGTTGAGTGATAAGATTTTACATAAGGCCATTCAGAAAAGTGAAAAATTCTGAGCATGATAGCGCACATAATTTCACTATGCCCCTCATATTAACTGTATCTGGCTGTACACATGACATGAAAGAAAATAAGCTAATACAATACAATGAAGCGCCCCACATTAAAAAAGAAAAACCGCAGTGCGGTAGAGAAGAAGCAGAACCCCAGAAATTACTGGCGACCATGTGTCTGCGGGGAGAAACCCCAGAGAAGGCCGAAATTGAAAAACATATAACCTGTAGAACTGTGCGTGCTCCGAATCCGACCGAGGCACACATCATGGAGGGATTGGAGACCAAAAAACAAAAAAGTCATATAGAGAAAGAAAGAAAGTCCAGGTAGTCTCTGTGCTTGGCTGTGACCGCCGCTTCGGGCCCTTCAAAATGGCGGATAGAGACGGCAAATAATAAGTCCAAGTTGCTGGATTAGCGCATCTGCTCTGCTTCTTTGGAGTCTAAAAATGTTGATAGTAGATCAGGATCTTCGAATGTCCTGGTTTGGTTGTGGAGAGTGACTCGAAGCTTCGCTGGATACAACAGGCCAAAGCGAGCCTGTAGCTGTTGAAGTCGAGGGCGAAAAGCAAGGAGTTTCTTCCGACGGTCAACGGTAGGCTTTGCCAAATCAGGGAAGAAGGAGACTTTATGACCTTCAAATTCCAAATGATGATTCGCCCGGGCAGCATTTAAAATTTGTTCCACTTGTTGATATCGTAGTAATCGAAAGATAATAGGCCGGGGGTCGTTCGGTTGAGCGCCATGTGGGTAGGAACACGGTGTGCTCGATCAATTTCCAGTTCTCTATGAAAAGTGATCTTCAGCAAAGAGGGAAGAGTTTTGAGCAGGAATTCTCTTATATCGCCTGCTTCCACCCCCTCCGGTATTCCAATGAGCCTCACATTGTTGCGACGGGCTCGATTATTGCTATCTTCTAACTCCTTTTGAAGATTCTGTATCTGGCGCTCAGCCTTGTCCAGTTTGCCCAAGCGCACCGCGTGCGAGTCGAGGACCCCCGCCATGTTGTCTTGCCGTAATGAAAGACTTTCAAGTCGGTCCTGGAGCACTCCAAAATCTTCTCGCATGGCTCGAAGCGCTTCTCCATTGGACTGCACCAATTCCTTCACGCCGCGTATTTCCTCTAAAATCTCCAGGTGCATTTCGGGGTTTTCACGAAGTGGAACCATCTTCTGTGGGGAAGACACCTCTGTTTTGGAGCGTTTTCCGTGTGAAGAAGAAGGAGACCCGAAGTCCAAGCGCGCTGGTTTATGGGCCGCCATCCCCCCCGAGGTACCCCGGTAAGCTCGGAGCAAAATAGTAAGTTTGTATAGATATTAAGTCAGGATTCTGAGTAGGCCTCTCGGGAGCTTCAGCGCGAAGCGTCTTACCCGCTGGACATCAGGCTCCGCCCCCCGTGGCATGGGATTCTTAAAATAAAAGGAAAGCAACAGTTAAAGGCAGAACAAAACCACTTTCATTAAGCTCCCGCTGTCCAACAGTTCATATCTTCAGCTTGTTGACTTCACAAGGCTGGTTCTCAAGGCCCTTCCCCAGCCCACAATTTAAAGTTCAGTCAAAGTTCAAAATAAATTTCACTAATTCCCTTGGGCTTCAGTGTCTGGAAATATGGTCCCAGCCATACCCCCAAACAATGGCAAGGTTAAAACAGTCTTCAAGCTGACCTCCTTCCTTAATACAAGTTCTACCCCTTAATCTGACTCCAATCAGATACTAACCTGTCAGAGGTAATTCCATCTGTTTAAATCTTCTACCTCACAGCAGGACTCCTCTATCCAGCTTTGCTTGGAAGGGGTTTTTGTCTCCAAGGGACTTTCTCTCTCTCTTAATTCCTCTGCCTGTCATACTCTCTCAGCCCTGAGTTTGGTGCTGTAGACCTTCTTAAAGTAGACTGCTGACAATCCTTTTGAGAGGGATGGGTAACTTTCTATACCCCTTCACCTCTCTCTCCGCCCGCCTACCCCCGCCACTAACCCCCCCCCCCCAAGTCTCATCCAATCACCACTACCATTACCATAGTTAGGAATCTTTTAGATTGTTTTATTTATTTAGCATTTTTTATATACCGTATTTCTGAGGATCAATGCAGTTTATATGAAACAATTTAAAGTTAATGTTATATTGAACAGGGAATGCTAACATGAAATGAAACATTTAACAATGGGATAGAGCATGGTTGTGTGTATATTGCAAGGTGATATTTAGGAGAAGGATGCATGGAGGTAAAATGATTTGATAGATGGGTTGTTTGCAGGGGCAGCTCAAGGAAATCTGCTGCCTGAGGCGAAGAATGAGATGGCACCCCTCCCCCACTTTGAGGGGGCGGGGCTTTTTCAGAACTCCAATCGGGGACTGAACCAAACCAAAAAGCCAATTAGATTATATGGAGGAAATGCAAGATGTTTGCACACAGGGCCATATCGAGCTGCAATCGCGCCCTGTGCGACTTGCAGTTTGGACGTGCGCCCCCCTCCTCCCCCCATACCTCCGTCCAGCGTTGCCTGCTCTTTCCCTGCTGCTGCCGCCCTCTGTTTTTTTCACGGCAGCACCAGCAGCAGGGAAAGAGCAGGCAGCGCTGGACGGAGGTATGGGGAGGAGGAGGGGAGACATATGCTCAATCTGAAAGTCGCTGGCACATTAAGAAGATCTGTCCTTCCCTGCTCTGACATTGCGTAGGAGGAGGGAGGGACCAGACTTGCTAAAAATGCTGCGAAAAGGCTTGGGGGGCACATTTCGGCTTCCTGCTATTGTCCTGCCAGTGGCAGCAGGGCAACAGCAGACAGTTGAAATGCGCCCCCCCCCCCATGCCTTTGCGCCCTGTGCGGCTGCACCGCTTGCAAAGGGCTAGGTATGGTCCTGTTTGCACACCAAGGAACTAAAAGAGAGCAAGAATCAACAGCACTGTTTATAAAACTAAATTATAACTCATTTTTATTTTGTTGTTATGAACTGCGTTATGGTTCTTGCTTTTTCTTTTTCAACATATAAGTAGTAAGCAATTTCCTCTGGGGCGGGACTGCTGCCCGGAGCCCGTCGAGAGACAGGAAGGCTCCACAACAGCTTCACCGGCACAGTCGCGGTTCACTAAGAGGCAGGGAACCGCGGCTGAGGAGAAGGGAGTCAGTGAGTTTGCTGCTGCCGTGAAGCGGACTCGGCAGCGGCAGCAACTTGTAAGCTTTTTTTTTGTTGTTTTTTTTAAACTTGAAGGCGAAGTGAGGCGGCTGTTTTAGGGGCATTTGCCGCCCTCAAAACTTTGCCGCTTGAGGCAGCCGCCTCACTTTGCTTCATTATAGAGCCGCCCCTGGTTGTTTGATTAATGTGAGTATTGAGTCTTATTGTCCAGTTCTGTATGTAGGCGAAGCAGATTGTATGGTAGTCGTATGCAGATTGTATGGTAGTTGGATGCAGATTGTATGGTAGTCGGATGCAGAGAAGTAGCAGGTGAAGCTGAGTTATGTTTTGTCCTTAATTAATTAATTAATTAATTTATTTAAACAATCATTTATATACCGCACCTTCCATAGATCAGTTGCGGTTTACAGAGAACAAGAACTGCACAGATCGGGTCTGTTTTACATGGAACATCGAATTACAAGGAACAATATAAGTGTTGACATGATAACAGTATAATAGTAACGATAACAAATAACAATAACAACAATATGTTAACTATATACAATATACAATAATAACTATGTACATTTAAGGTTTCATAGGTGTTAGGAATTAAGAGAGGGTTATATTTTCATATTTGTAATGTCCTGGTATAAACCTGTTGATTGTGTGAACAGGGTTACATTATTAGCCATTATCTAGTAGGTGGGAAGAATTGTCTATAGGGCCATAGTGTGTGGTGAATAGGTGCGTTTTCAGTTTTTTTCGGATCTCTTTAATGTCATTTAATGATCTTAGTTCATCTGGGAGGGAGTTCCAGAGTGTAGGGGCTGCGTGCGAGAAGGCTCTATTATTGGTTAACTTTTTGGCCTTTGTAAAGTCATTTGGGGTTGTTAGCTTGTTTGAGTGGCCTTTTCTGTGGGTGGGTTTAGGAGGATCTGTTTTGATAATTTTGTTGAGTGTAGAAGGGGCCATATCATTTAGTGCTTTAAAGGTAGTTATTATAGTTTTGTGGATTATTCTACTATGAATTGGTAACCAGTGTAGATATGCAAGTATGGGTGTTATATGTTGGAATGGGTGTGCTTTCATTATGGCAGCTGCGTTTTGTGCTAGTTGAATTCGTTTAATATTTTGTCTTGTTGTACCTAGTAGGGTGAGGTTAGCAAAATCAAAATGAGGAGTTATGATGGCCTGTATTATACTGGTGAAATCTTGTATGTATACCAGTGGGCGTAGTTGCTTAAGAATTTTAAGCTTAAAATAGATTTTCTTTGTAGTATTTCTGTTGTGTGTGTTCATGCTAAGATGAGAGTCGAGTATGACACCTAGGTAGCGTACTTCATTTTTTATTTTGATCTCCTGGTTTTGTAGTGTAATATGAGTTGGGGGGTTATAAGATTGATTTCTTGTTACAATTAGTGCCTCTGTTTTTGAATGGTTGATGTGGAGATTATGATTTTTTAGCCATGATGTTATTTCGTTAAAGCAATCTGATAGAAGTTGCATTGGTAGGGTAGGAATCGTGAAAGGAATGTACAACATTATGTCGTCTGCATATAAATGATAATGGACCTTGAATTTCTTGAAAATGTTACAGACTGGCTTTGCGTAAATGTTGAAAAGGAGGGCTGATAATACTGAACCTTGTGGTAGACCGATCTCCTGTTTGTATGTGTTAGATATTTGGTTGCCTATTCTAACATTTTGGGTTCTGTTATTTAAATATGAGGTAAACCATTTGTGAACTGTAGACTTTATTCCTAACTGTCTAAGATTATTGAGCATTATAGTGTGGTGAACACTATCAAACGCGGCGGAGATGTCAATGAAAAGTAAGATGAATGCTTGTTTGGGATTATCAATCCCTCTTATTATGTTATCAAGTAATACGGTTAGGAGCGTTTCCACTCCGTGGTGGGGGCGAAAGCCATATTGTTGTTCGTCAAGTGGGGAAGAGGTATCAATGAATTCCTGTGTTTGAATTTGAATGACTTTTTCTATAACTTTTGCCATGAATGGTATACTTGAAATAGGTCTGTAGGAGTTAGGTGATGTTTTGTCTAGTGTGTTGTTTTTGAGTACTGATCGAATTTGAGCGTGTTTTAGTGAAGGAGGGAGGTACCCCTGGTGGAGGGATAGGTTGATGATAGGGAAAATGAATGAGGATAATGTGGTCTTTGAAGAGTATTTATTTATATTCTCTTATATACCGCGCTATTCTGCATCAGTGCGGTTTACATTGAACAAACTGAAATTACATTGAACAGGGCATTATAACTTGGAGATAACTATTTTACAGGGAACATGGGCTATGGAGGGTTAAGTGGCTTGCCCAAGACCACAAGGAGCACCTGTGGGACTAGAAACCCCAGTCCTTCCGGCCCAAGGTTGCTGTCCTCTAGTGGGATTTGAGCCACCGACCTTCCGGCCTGAAGTACCTTGCCCCAACCACTTGGCTACTCCTCCTTTCTGAACTGGGAGATGTTATTTATGTTTCTCAGTTTTGTGGGTAGGTTATTCCAGAGGTCAGCTGCATACAATGAGAAAGCACGTGCACAAGTTGTTTGGTTACATTTTAGTTTTTCTCTAGGAACACTTAAAGTGTTTTGAGCACATGATCTTTTGATTCTATTTTCTGGAGATTTTTTTAGCATTTGTAATGGTAGTCTGGCATATTTAGGGATGTCCTGGAAAATAAGAACATAAGATATGCCATACTGTGTCAGACCAAGGTCCATCAAACCCAGTATCCTGTCTGCAACAGTGGCCAATCTAGGTCATAAGTACCTAGCAGTTTCCCCAAAAGACACAGGTTCCTCAACGCTTGTATTGGGTCAAGCAGTGATATCCCGGGTCCCTCTTAATAATGGTTTATGGACCTTTCCTCCAGGAACCTGTCCAAATCTTTTTTAAACCCAGCTACACTAACAGATTTTAACACATCCTCCGGTAACAAATTCCAGAGTTTGATTACACGTTGAGTGAAAAAATATTTTCTCTTATTAGTCTTAAATAGGTTACTCTGTAGCTTCATTGCATGTCCCCTAATCTTTTTATATTCTGATGACGTAAACAATCGATCTACGTTTACCCGTTCCACTCCATTCATTAATTTATAGACCTCTATCATCAGGGCCGGATTTACGTATACGCCATGTACGCCATGGCGTAGGGCCCACAACCGGCAGGGGCCCACAAAAAATAGAACCAGGTTTTTTTTTTTTTCAACTCGATTAAAAAAAAAACCTGGTGGCTGCCGCCGCGGGGCCCCCTCTGCTGCCGCGGGGGCCCCGTCTACAAGATGGTCTGGTCTGGTCTGGTCGGGTCGGGTTGGGTCGGGTCTCGTCTCCCTCCCTCCCTCCCGGCTGCGAGAGACGCGAAGATAGAGCGTCTCCTCGCGTCTGTGTTAAGCCTGCAGGGGCTGATGGGATTTCCCATCAGCCCCTGCGGGCTTAACACAGACGCGAGGAGACGCTCTCCCTTCGCGTCTCTCGCAGCCTGCAGCGAGGGAGGGAGCGAGACCCGACCGGACCCGACCCGACCGGACCGGACCCGACCGGCTTGTAGACGGGGCCCCCGCGGCAGCAGAGGGGGCCCCGCGGCGGCAGCCACCAGGTTTTTTTTTTAAATTAAATTTTACTTTAGGCCGGGGGGGGGTAGGAGTCCTATCCCCCCCGGCCTAAAGTTAAATTTAATTTAAAAAAAAAACCTGGTGGCTGCCGCCGCGGGGCCCCCTATGCTGCCGCGGGGGCCCCGTCTACAAGCTGGTCGGGTCGGGTCCGGTCGGGTCGGGTCGGGTCCGGTCGGGTCTCTCTCCCTCCCTCCTCCCTCGCTGCAGGCTGCGAGAGACGCGAAGATGCGTCTCTCGCAGCCTGCAGCCTGCAGCGAGGGAGGGAGAGAGACCCGACCGGACCCGACCCGACCCGACCAGACCCGACCAGCTTGTAGACGGGGCCCCCGCGGCAGCAGAGGGGGCCCCGCGGCGGCAGCCACCAGGTTTTTTTTTAAATTAAATTTTACTTTAGGCCGGGGGGGGGGGGGTAGGACTGGTAATGGGCTATGTGGGGGGGGGGTAGGAATGGTAATGGGCTATGGGGGGGGTAGGAATGGTAATGGGCTATGGGGGGGGTAGGACTGGTAATGGACAATTGGGGGGGGTAGGAATTGTAATGGGCTATTGGGGGGCTGGGGCTGGAAATGGACTGGGGGGGGTAGGGCTGGTAATGGGCTATTGGGGGGCTGGGGCTGGAAATGGGCTGGGCTGGGGGGTTTAAGGATAGAGGTGGGCTGATGGGGTTAGGACTGGTAATGGACTGTGGGCTGTTGGGGGGGGGCTTAGAACTGGCAATGGGCTTTGGGGGGGTTAAGACTGGTAATGGGCTGTGGGCTGATGGGGGCTGTCTGGTAAGGGGCTATGGGGGGGGGCTAGGACTGGAAATGGGCTGGGGGGTTAAGACTGGAGGTGGGCTGATGGGGTTAGGACTGGTAATGGGCTGTTGGGGGGGATTAGAACTGGTAATGGGCTTTGGGGGGGTTAAGACTGGTAATGGGCTGTGGGCTGATGGGGGTTGTCTGGTAATGGGCTATGGGGGGCTAGGACTGGAAATGGGCTGGGGGGTTAAAACTGGAGGTGGGATGATGGGGTTAGGACTGGTAATGGGCTGTGGGCTGATGGGGGGGGGTAGGACTGGCAATGGGCTATGGGGGGCTGACTGGAAATGGGTTGATGGGGTTAGGACTGGGAGTGGGCTGATGGGGAGGTTAGGACTGGTAATGGGCTATGGGGGGGATTAAACTGAAAATTGGGTGATGGGGGATTAGGACTGTAAGTGGGGTGATGGGGGGGCTAGGACTGGAAATGGGCTGATGGATGGCTAGGACTGGAAATGGGCTGATGCAGGGACTAGAAGGGAATGGATGCTGGGTGAGGCTGGAACTAGAAGGGAGCTGATGTTGGGGGAGGATTAGAATGGGATGGGGCTGGAAGAGTAAAATGGAGAAGGGAAAAATATTTTGTGTGGGAGGGATAAAAAATCTACAATTGGCCGGGTATTGGGAGAGTAAGTGGGGATTGAGGATGGAGGGGTAATATTTGAGTGGATGAAATAGGAATGAGGAAAGAGCAAAAGGAGAAAGATTAGTATGTTAAAGCAGATGTAGAGAGAGAATGGAAAAAAATCTAGAAGAGAGAAGAAAGGACAAATGGACAGCAGACGATGGAGAGTTAGCAGAAGACACGAAGAAACCAGAAGAAAGTGGCTGGAGCAATTGCAGCTGAAAAAAATGCACAAAAGGTAGAAAAATATCTCTTTATTTTGAATTTATTAATTGGAATATGTCAGCTCTGGTAAATGTGCATCATTAACATCTGTGCTTTGTTTAGTACAAGAGCAAATTAATGTATTGTTTTATTTCTACAGTGTTGTACATTCCAAGTTTGGCTTTTGGGATTCCCAGTTTAATAATTATTGTCTTCCTATTTCTAAATTGTGATTACTTGTTTGGTGATGGTCTATGTTCTGCATGTGTAACTGAGCTGAGGTGTTCTGTTTATATAATTCCTATTTGACATTGCCACTTGTTCTCTTTCCCCAGTAGGTCATGTATTGTTGTTCTCTGAAATGTATTGGTTTAATATTTGCAGTGTTGCCTTTTGATTGGTAGAGTATGGTGCTTTGTGAGTCCTGGTAGTGCTGTTAGGATACGGCGGGTTTACTATGGGCAGTGTTTGTAGTAGTTCCTAATGTGTCTGGCAGTTGGCACTGGATTATAGTAATGTAGAAATCTTTTAGTCTTTCTTTATCCATACACTCATTAAGAGGCACGTTTACTAAAAGTTAGTATATGGTAACATTATGCAAATATTTATGCAAATGAGGCCCCTTATGCAAATGAGGTCCGCACCCCCCTTGGGCCGCCCCTGCTGGGGGCCCACAATTTTTGTTGGCGTAGGGCCTCACTCAAGGTAAATCCGGCCCTGTCTATCATATCTCCCCTCAGCCGTCTCTTTTCCAGGTTGAAGAGCACTAACGTTTTTAGCCTATCTTCATAGGAGTATCCTTCCATCCCCTTTACCATTTTGGTGGCTCTTTTCTATACCTTTGTGACCAGAATTGCACACAATATTCAAGGTGCGGTTGCACCATGGAACGATACAGAGGCATTATAATATCCTCTGTTTTATTTTCCATTCCTTTTCTTATGATATCTAGTATTCTATTTGCTCTCTTGGCCGCTACTGCACACTGGTCAGAGGATTTTAACATGTTATCCACGATGATGCCTAAATCTTTTTCCTGGGTGGTGGTTCCCAGTGTGGAACCTTGCATTGTGTAACCATAGTTTGGGTTGTTCTTTCCTAGGTGCATAACTTTGCACTTGTCCACATTAAATTTCACCTGCCATTTGGATGTCCAGTCTTCTGATTTATCAAGATCCCCTTGCAATTTTCTACAATCCTCTTGGGTTTTAACAATTTTAAATAGTTTTCTGCCTTCTGCAAATTTGATAACCTCACTCGTTATTCCCTTTTCCAGGTCATTTATGAATATATCAGAAAGCAGCGGGCCCAGTACAGATTCCGGGGGTACTCCACTATTCACCTTTTTCCATTGGGAAAATTGGCATTTTAACCCTACCCTCTGCTTTCTTTCTTTTAACCAGTTCCTGATCCACAATGGTACATCACCTCCTATCCCATGACTCTTTAGTTTTGCCAAATGTCTCTGATGAGGGACTTTGTCAAAGGCTTTCTGAAATTCCAGATACACTCTATCAACTGACTCATCTTAGTCCACCTGTTTATTCACACCTTCAAAAAAACATAACAGATTAGTAAAACAAGATCTTCCTTGTCTAAAGCCATGTTGGCTGTCTCCCATTAAGCCATGACTATCTACATGTTGAGTAACTGTGTTCTTTATCATGGTTTCTACCATTTTTCCCGGTATTGACGTCAGGCTCTCTGGTCTGTAGTTTCCCAGATCACCCCTGGAACCCTTTTCAAAAATAGGCGTTACATTGGTGATCCTCCAATCTTCAGGTAGTACAGATGATTTTAGTGATACTTCACAGATTACTAATAGCAGGTCTGCAATCTCATATTTCAGTTCTTTCAACACCCTTCAACACCATCCGGTCCAGTTGATTTGCTACTCCTCAGTTTATCAAATAGTGGTAATACATCTTCCCGGTGTAGCGATATTTCTTTCTGTTCTTCTGCAGTATCACCTTTAAATACCACTTCAGTCATGGGTAACATCCCTTCATCCTTCTCAGTAACGACAGAAGCAAAGAATTCATTTAGTCTCTCCACTATAGCCTTGTCCCCTCTTACTGCCTCTTTTACCCCTCTATCATCTAATGGTCCAACTGACTCTCTCACAGGTTCTTTGCTATGAACATACTTGAAAAGGTCATAATTTTGCATTTTTGCTTCCACAGCAAGTTTCTTCTTAAATTCTCTCTTTGCCTGCCTTATCAAAGCCTTGCATTTAACTTGCCAGTGCTTGTGCTTTTTTCAGTTTTTGTCATTTGGCTCTTTTTTCCATTTCCTGAAAGGTTTATTTATTTATTTTTATTCTCTTATATACCACACTATTCTGCATCAGTGTGGTTTACATTGAACAAACTGAAATTACATTGAACAGGGCATTATAACTTGGAGATAACTATTTACAGGGAACATGGGCTATGGAGGGTTAAGTGGCTTGTCTAAGACCACAAGGAGCACCTGTGGGACTAGAAACCCCAGTCCTTCTGGCCAAAGGTTGCTGTTTTCTAGTGGGATTTGAACCCCCGACCTTCTGGCCTGAAGTACCTTACCCCAACCACTAGGCCACTCCTCCACTCCTTTTTTGACAACAAAAGCCTCTCTGACCTCACCTTTAAACCATGCTGGCAGTTTTTTGGACTTCCTTCTACTTTTCTTAAAGCGTGGAATAAATTGGGCGTACAAAATAGTATTTTTCAACAACACCCAAGCTTGATGTAAGTCTTTAACCTTTGCAACTGTTCATTTTAGTTTTTTCTTAACTATTTTCCTCATTTTATCATAGTCGTCCTTTCGAAAGTTAAAAGGTAGTACTGTTCATTTCCTTACCATCCCTCCTCCACTAATTAAATCAAACACGATCATGCTATGATCACTATTGCCAAGTGGCCTCAACACCCTTATCTCTTGCACCAGATCTGGTGTTCCACTAAGGACTAGGTCCAATATGACTTCCCCTCTGGTCAGATCATGAACCAGCTGCTCCAAGAAGCAGTCATTTATTTCATCTAGAAACTTTATCTCCCTAGCATGTCCTGCTGTAACACTGACCCAGTCAATACTGGGGTAATTGAAATCACCCATTATTATTACTGTGCTGTAACTTTTGTTAGCTTCCTTGATTTCTTTGAGCATTTCATCATCCATTTGTTCATTCTGGCCAGGCGGTCGGTGGTACACCCCCACTGACATCTCCTTCCTCTTCTTACATGGAATTTCAATCCATAGAGATTCTACAGCAAATTTGTTTCCTGCAAAACTTTAATCCTTTCTGACTCAATGCCCTCTCTAACATAGAGCACAAGCCCTCCACCAATTTGATCAGCTCTATCATTACGATACAGTTTGTACCCAGGTATCACAGTGTCCCACTGGTTGTCCTCCTTCCAAGCAGGTAATAAAAAATAAACAAGTAAGGATTAATAAATAAATAATAAATAGATGTCTAATTAGAATGAGTTTACTGAATTTGGTAATGCCTATACAATGGATCTTTATCTGGGAAATAGAAGCGGTGCTAGTTGGAGAGATAATTGTATATTCATTTTGAAAGTACATAATAAATGAAAATGGGTATGTGAAGCTAGTGTGTGGGAGAAAAGATGAGCAGGGAGTGAGTGGGAATAATGAGAGAGCGCGAGAGAAAGCAGGGAGAGCAAATAGAGGGCCAGAAGAGAGACTGAAATAGAAAGTGAGTAGGGGCAGATGAGATAAGTCCACAAGAAAGATTTTCTGGTGGTAATAAGCTTATGGGGAGGGAAAAGTGTTCTTCTTCTTTATGTTTAGAACTTCAGGTTTTGGGGGATATTGATTTAGTAATCTATGGAGCCCCGATTGGAGCACAGGCAGCATCCTCCTCTTGCACCTACTAAGCATAGATAACAATGGACATTGCTATATTGCTGAAGATATTGGCAGTTGACATCAGATAGTGTTGCCTGGTCTCCATGGCTTGCTAAAGTGCACTCCCCAGAAACCTGAAACCTTACTTAGAAAGTAATACCACAATATTCCAGGCAGAACCATGTTCTGAAACCCAGAAAATGCACTCATCTTTGCATAAGAATAGTTTTCTGTATTATAGTTTAAATTGATAGCTACTTTAAGACAGTGATTATGTCATTTATTTATTTATTTAGCACACATTTATATACCGCTCTTTCCCAAGTATCAAGTGCGGTTTACAGAGAACAGAAAAAATTTAAGGTACATGGATAATCATGTCCTAGTTGTTTTACGGGGAACAGATTTAACTTTTTACATTTAACAGTATAATTAAGGATATGCAATCAAAAGACATGCAAACAATGATTTCATCCAATTGTATTGAGTGGATGTAATCAAACATTTTACATAATTACAACCTTTTTACATAAGAATAACCTTTTAATATCTGATTATGCGTTTAGTTTGGTTGAGTGGGTGTGTGTTTTGTAAAGATTATTATCCTGTGTCAGCTTGTCATATTTTTTTAAACATATTAGGCCATGCATTATTGGGAAAAAATGTAAAGAAAGATAGAAGATATATCACTATGCAAAATTAATTACTAAAGAAAACACTACTTAATTGATTTACTGTTGTTGTTGTTGTTAAGTGCAGTCGAGTCAGTGGTTATTCAATGGCACTTAACAAGCCAATCTTGTTTTTCCTCTAATAGTTTCTGCTTCTATTTCCTTGCATTCATCATTGTAGTATTTCTCCTCATCTTGTCTTGCTGTATGTTGGAAATCTCTGTTGAGTTCTGCGATTGTCTTCCTTTCACCTCTGGCTTTAGCTTCTCTGCATTTCTGGGCTTTTTTCAGAGTTTTTTCAGTCATCCATTTTGACCGTTTTTGCTTTTTCACCTTTTGCAGAGACGTTTCACTTTCTTCCAATACAACCTTCTTGATGTCATCCCATAACTTTTCTGGAGCTCTGTCATTTGTATCTAAAGCAGAAAATCGATTTTGCAGGCAGTCTTTAAATTCCAGTGGTATATTCTCAAGGTCATATTTTGCTACATTCATGAGTGGCTTGCTCTTTTTCAACTTTAGCTTGAGTTTTAATACTAGTAGTTGGTGATCTGTACCATGGTCAGCTCCATGTTTTGTCTTTGTTGATGATATAGAGCTTTTCCGTCACTGACTTCCACAGATGTAGTCACTTTGATTTTTATACAATCCATTGGGTGAAGTCTATGTGTACAGTCACTGCTTGTGTTGTTGGAAGAAGGTGTTTGAGATGAATAGATTGTTGGTCTTGAAGAATTAGATCAGCCTTTCTCCAGCTTCATTTCTCTTGCCAAGTTCATATTTTCCAAGCACTTTGCCTTCTTCTTTATTGCCAACTTTTGCATTCCAGTCGCCCATGATTATCGGGATATCCTGTCTGCATGTTCTGTCAATTTCAGCTTGTAAGTGTTCATAGAACTCTTCAATTTCATTCTCTTCTGCAGCTGTTGTTGGGGCATATACTTGAATTACAGTTGTGTTGATGGGCATTCCTCATAGACAAATAGAAATTAAGCGCTGACTGATTGCATTATATTTCATTACACTTCTTGCAAGTTTCTTCTTAATTATAAATGCAACACCATTTCTTCATCTTTTATTTCCAGCATAGTAGACCACGTGATCATCAGATGCAAAGTGCCCGAAGCCAGTCCATTTCAGTTCACTGACACTCAACAGATCGAGTTGTACACATTCCATTTCATTCTTGACTACCATCAACTTTCCTTGGTTCATGCTTCATATGTTCCATGTCCCAATATATGCTATCTTTGCAGCTTCTGACTCTCATTTCCTGCACAGCTATATCAGCAGTCAGATGTCCCGAGGGCTTTGATCCAACCACATCATAAATGCTCCACTTTCAAGCAGCAGTGAGACATCCAAGCAGCAATGTAAGAAAGGCAAGCAGAGATCCTGGCCTGGATTGCCAGAGAGATTTCAGGTGTAGAGAGGTAGATCTGGGAGTTATCAGCGTAGAGATGGTACTGAAAGCCATGGGTATAGAGACAGAAAAGGAGTGGACCCAAGACTGATTCTTAAGGTATACCAACTGAGAGCGGGATAGAGTAGAGGAGGATCCACCAGAACAAACACTGAAAGATTGATGGGAAAGATAAGAAGAGAACCAGGATAGCACAGAGCCCTTAAAACCAAGCGAGGACAAGGTATCAAGGAGATGGTTGTGGTTTTACCCTGCCCAAAGACTGTTGCTGAATGGCAGAAAAAAGGCAAAAGACCCTTGCCCTCCAAAACCTAAGGAATCTTCCTAGATCATCCCCTGGGCACGTCCCAGTTGAGAACCCAGCTAAAACAATCCTAGGGCTTTTATTCTTATGCTGTTTCCAGTGCAGTTCCATCCCTGAAAGTGCAAGAAAAAAAATTCACCCCATACTGCAAGGGTTTCAGTAACATATGGGGGTCGCATGTGCTAGCACATATTTTTTAGAAGGTACATGCTGCCTGATCGCATTCCCTGAGCTTAGAATTATTAAGCCATGAATCATTAAAAATGCTGTCCAGCTGAAATAATTTCAAAGTATGCTTAGATAAGATTTGAAGTGGAATTTTAGAAAGGACATCCAAATGCAATGCGGGATGTCCAGGGTGAAACATGCAGAAAAATGGTGGGAATGTCTATGTTTAGCTCAAATTTAGAAACATAGCCATCACCGATGTGGACAACCATGACTCTGCCCACATAGACATCCTGGCTACAGAACAGTGGGATAGGGACATCTAGCACATGCAAGGTTGCATATGGGGATGTCCAGTGATGTGGCAAACTGGAAATATGAGCCCTTATCTCCCAGCAGAGTTCATTGTCAACATTGGAAACATATGTGATAAGAGTTTACCTTCTTCTCCACACCCTCTGGATGTTTGGCAGGCAAAATGAACACTTTTCCACTGCTTATTTGTGCCTGGCGCAGATACAAACTTGGATGCGGCATAGGATGTACAGGACGTTTATGCAATCGGGCAAGGACATCCAGGTTCCTGGTAATGCCTCAGACACACACACACCACACCCAATCAGAATTGGACATCCTCATGCTGGGGATGTCCACAGAGCCAGCTTCTAAAATGGCTTCAGGGACTTCTCCATGCTTTGGATGTCTCTATGTTTGTTCATAAATAGGGCTTCTATAAGAACTCCCCTAATGTGCAGTGCCAAGTAATTCATTGTATGGAATATCTCATTTGGGAAAGATAACAGAGAATAGAGATATTTTTAACTAACTTGTAAAGATAAACTACAAACACACCAAACTAAAACCACAGATCATGCCACAAAGACCTATTCCCAAAGCTATGCTTATTCTTTTGAAGGCAGTCAGTCCATTGGGATGGCAGCTGTCCCCTCTCCCCTGATCTATTTTGTAGAGGATTGACTAAGTCTGGGCTCTTGCCACTTAACCTATAGTATGGATCTCTGGTTATTACTACTATTACTACTACTACTGAGCATTTATACGCACTACAAGTCATACGCAGCACTGCACAGACATGTACGAGACAGTCCCTGCTCTTCAGAGCTTACAATCTAGTCAAGACAAACACAGAAGGTGTAGGCAGGGATAAAGCAAGGGGAAAGCAAAAGGAGATCAGGTGAGTCAAGATCCAAAAGCAGCAGCGAAGAGGTGAGTTTTCAGCCTGGATTTGAAGAGGGTTCGAGAAGGTGCCTGGCATACAGACACAGGTAGTTTGATCCAGGTGTAAGGTGCAGCAAGGTGAAAGGATTGAAGTCTGGAGTTAGCAGTAGAAGAGAAGGGCACAGATAGAAGCAATTTGCTAGAAGAGCGGAGTTCGCAAGGGGGGTTGTAAGGAGAGATAAGAGAAGAAAGGTAGTGAGGAGCTGCAGAGTGAATGCATTTATAGGTCAGCAGGAGAAGTTTGAACTGAATGTGGAAATGGATAGGGAGCCAATGAAGTGATTTGAGAAGAGGAATAATATGGGCATGACGAGGCTGGCAGAAGATTAGCCACACAGCAGTGTTGAACAGATTGAAGGGGAGAGAGATGATTCAAAGGGAGACCAGCAAGGAGTAGGTTACAGTAGTCAAGAAGGGAGGTAATTAAGGAGTGGATAAGCGTTTTAGTAGTGTGTTCAGAAAGGAAAGGGCAGATTTTGCTGATGTTATAAAGAAAAAAATGGCAGGTCTTAGTTATCAGATGGAAATATCAGGAGAAAGAGCGAGAGGAGTCAAAGACAACCCCCAGATTGCAGGCTGAGGAAAAAGGAAGGAGTACAGAGTTATCCACAGAGACTGAGAAAGGAGGAAGAGGAGGGGAGGTTTTAGGGGGAAAGATAAGAAGTTCAGTCTTGGCCATGTTCAGTTTCAAGTGGCGGTGAGACATCCAGGCAGCAATGTTAGAAAGGCAGGCAGAGATCCGGGTCTGGATTGCCGGAGAGATTTCAGGCATAGAGAGGTAGATCTGGGAGTCATCAGCATATAGATGGTACTGAAAGCCATGGGAAGAGATAAGCGCACCAAGGGACTGGGTGTAGAGAGAGAAAAGGAGTGGACCCAAGACAGATCCTTGGAGTACACCAACTGGGAGCGGGGTAGCAGAGGAGAAGGAGCCACCAGAACACACACTGAAAGAGCGATGGGAGAGATAGGAGGAGAACCAGGATAGTACAGAGCCTCTAAAACCAAGCGAGGACAGGGTATTGAGGAGAAGGTTGTGGTCAACAGTGTCAAAAGCAGCAGAGAGGTCAAGAAGGATGAGGACAGAGTAAAGGCCCTTGGATTTTGCCAGGAACAAGTCACTAGAGACTTTGGCAAGAGCCATTTCAGTAGGGTGTAAAGGACAAAAGCCAGACTGCAAGGGTTCCAGGAAAGCATGAGAGGAGAGGAAGTTGAGACAGCGGCGGTGAACCACATGTTTAAGTAGTTTAGAAATGAAGGGAAGGAGAGAGATGGGTCGATAATTAGAAGGACAGGTGGGATCAAGTGAGGGTTTCTTGAGGAGAGGTGTGACCACGGCATGCTTGAAGTCTGCAGGGACTGTTGCAGTGGAGAGTGATAGGCTGAGAATATGATAGATGGAAGGGACAACAGTGGAAGAGATAGGGCTTAGGAGATGGGTGGGGATAGGATCAGAGGAGCAGGTGGTGAGTTTGGAGGAAGAAAGAAGGTGTGCAGTTTCCTCTTCAGAGATCAAAGGAAAGGAAGAGAGGGTAGCAGAGGTGGGGGGAGGGGGAAGAGTTGAGAGTGAAGAGGAAGAGAAGGGGAAGTAGGGGAAGTAGCTGACTTTGTGGGGAATTGGAGGGTGATTTTGTGGATTCTGACATGAAAATAGTCAGCCAGGGTTTGGGCAGAAAGGGAGGGAGGGATCAGAGGCGGAGGCACTTTGAGAAGAGAGCTGAGAGTAGTAAAGAAGCGATGAGGATCAGAGGCAAGAGAGTTAGTCAGATGGACATAGTAGTCTTGTTTGGCAAGAGCTATGGCTGACTGGAAAGAGACAAGCATGAATTTGAAGGGTAGAAAGTCTGCAGGGGAGCAGGATTTGAGCCAAGCATGCTCAGCAGAATGGGCACAGGAATCTAGATAGCGGGTAGTGGATGAAAGCCAGGGCTGAGGCGCAGAACGTCTCACAGGACATGGCATGGGCGGAGTGAGAGCATCCAGAGCCGAGGAGAGTGCAACATTATAGGAAGTTACTGCCTCATCAACAGACTTAGATAACATAGTGGAAGAAAGAGAAGAAAAAATAGTGGAAGAGAGAGCCAAGGGATCAATAGCATAAAGATTTCTTAATAGGTTGGAGGAAACAGGACGAGGTTGAGGCAGTGGGTGATGAAGATTAAAGCTTAAAAGGTGATGGTTAGATAAGGGAAGAACTGAGCTACAGAGGTTCGAGGGTAAGCAACTAGAGAAAAATATCAGGTCAAGGCAGTGGCCATGCTGGTGAGTGGGGCAGTGGAACAAAGTTGGAGGTCAAATGAGGAGATAAGGGAGAGGAGCTTTAAAGCATAAGGATCAGAGGGGTTATCGACATGAATGTTAAAATCCCCAAGAATAAGAGTTGGGGAAGAGGAATCCAGAAAGAAGGAATGCCACGAGTCAAAGTCAGTGAGAAAGGTAGAAGCAGACTTGTCAGGAGGTCGATAAATAACAGCTACCTGGACAGGAAGTGGAATGAAAAGGCGGATGGAGTGGACTTCAAAAGAGAGAAAGGAGTGAGACTGAGGCAGTAGGAGGGGTTGGAATTGGCAAGAGGGAGATAGTAGAAGCCCAACACCACCACCACGGCCAGTAGGACAAGTTGTGTGAGAGAACTGATAGCCCCCATGACAGAGAACAGCAGTAGATGCAGCATCATCTGGGAGGATCCAGGTCTCAGTTAGAGCAAGGAGATGTAGAGCATTAGAGATAAAGAGATCATGAGTAAAAGCAAGTTTATTAGAGACAGAGTGTGCGTTATCTTACATGTTTCACCTTTCTACAGAAAATCAACATTTTCCTATAACTTCCAAAATGCTAACTCTCCTATCTTTTTCCAGCAAAAACTATATTGATGAAAAGCTTCTTGAGGCATCAAAGATCTCCAGCAGAGGGGTAGATGAATTGGTATTGAAAAAAGACAAGTGAACACAGATCATCAGAGTCTGCAGAATCAACAATCTGATTTTACTTTCCCTTGAACTGAAGGATTGGTATACAGCTCTGAAGGTGGAGGAGATGACAACATCCCAGGAAAAGGATTAATCAGAGTTTAAGCTTGAAGAATGGTCTAGAATTTGGCAGCTGGGATTTAATGTTAAAAAATGCAAGGTCGTGCATTTTGGCTATAGCAATCCAAGGGAGCAATATAGTATAGGGGGTGAAGTACTTTTGTCCACTAAAGAAGAGCGGGACCTAGGCGTAGTCGTGTCTGATGATCTTAAAGTAGATAAACAGGTAGAAAAGGCGACAGCAAAAGCTAGAAGAATGCTTGGGTGCATATGGAGAGGAATGGCTTGCAGAAAAAAGGAGGTGATAGTGCCTCTGTATACGTCTTTGGTGCAACCTCATTTGGAGTATAGTGTGCAATTCTGGAGACCGCACCTTCAAAAGGATATAAACAGGATGGAGTCAGTACAGAGGGTGGCTACTAAAATGGTTAGTGGTCTTCAGTATAAAGCATATGAGGACAGACTTAAGGATCTTAATATGTACACCTGAGAGGAAAGACGGGATAGAGGTGATATGATTGAGATGTTTAAATACATACATGGCATAAATGCACAGGGGGAGAGCCTCTTTCAATTGAAAGCAAGTTCTGCTATGAGGGGACATGGGATGAGGGTGAAAGGGGATAGATTCAGGAGTGATATGCGGAAATATTTCTTTACGGAAAGAGTGGTGGATCAGTGGATTAGTCCCCCAGTGGAGGTGATATAGATGAGGATGGTATCTGAATTCAAAAAAGCATGGGACAAACACAGAGGATCTCTAAAGGAAAAAAAGGGACTGTTGTAGTTGTCAATATGGAAGGACAGACTAGATAGGCCATGTGATCTTTTTCTGTTGTCATTTTTCTATGTTTCTAAAAATCTCAAGGTTGTGGAATCAGTGGCCACTAGAAAGTGAAGGATAATGGTGGCTGGTAACTTCTTTCTGAGCGGTACAGATGTGACCATCTGCTGACCAGACATGATGTCCTGGGAAGTATGATGCCTAACAGGTTCCAAAACATGAGAAGATATGGGGAGTTTGCAGAGACTTATCAAATCCTACTGACTATTACACAATTTTTTATTTACATTCTCTTATATACTGTGCTATTCTGCATCAGTGTGGTTTACATTGAACAAACTGAAATTACATTGAACAGGGCATTATAACTTGGAGATAACTATTTTACAGGGAACATGGGCTATGGAGGGTTAAGTGGCTTGCCCAAGACCACAAGGAGCACCTGTAGGACTAGAAACCCCAGTCCTTCTGGTCCAAGGTTGCTGTCCTCTAGTGGGATTTGAACCCCTGACCTTCCAGCCTGAAGTACCTTGCCCCAACCACTAGGCCACTCCGTTACTGGCATAAATGATACTGCTAGGTATCCCTCCACATGTATCAAAAGTGAATAATGGCTCTAGCAGAGAGGTATACAGGGGGGATTCTCCTCAGTCCTCCCTGTTGAAGGTAAAGACTGAGGTAGAGAAGCTTGCATCCTGGAGATGAATGCATGGCTATGGGGATAATGTCATCAAGAGCATTTCAGCTTACTGGACCATGATGTAATTTTCCAAGAACTGAAGAGCAAAAATAGTGTCCACCTATTGAAGATGGGGTGAAGTGTCTTCTGCAGCAGATTGGCTAACCTACTGAAGAGGACTATAAACTAGGGGATGGGTCGACAAAGCCTCAGGTAAGAAAGACATTAAAATGATTACTACTAAAATGATTAATGGGCTTCATTATAAAGCATATGAGGATAGACTTAAGGATCTTAATATGTACACCTTAGAGGAAAGGCGGGATAGAGGTGATATGATTGAGATGTTTAAATACCTCCATGGCATAAATGTTCAGGGAGAGAGCCTCTTTCAATTGAAAGCAAGTTCTGCTACGAGGGGACATGGGATGAGGGTGAAGGGAGATAGATTCAGGAGTGATATGCGGAAATATTTCTTTACGGAAAGAGTAGTGGATCCGTGGAATAGTCTCCCAGTGGAGGTGGTAGAGATGAGGACAGTAACTGAATTCAAAAAAGCATGGGACCAACACAGAGGATCTCTAAAGGAAAAAAGGGGACTGTTGTAGTTGTTGTTATGGAAGGACAGACTAGATAGGCCATGTGGTCTTTTTCTGTCATCATGTTTCTATGTAAATACCTGTATAGAAATGGGGGGAAAGGGTGACATCTGGCAAGCTGAATATACTAATGCCCATAGTATCAGATATAAGTTTCTGGATTTAGAGACTGTAATTAAAGAGGCTGACTTGGATTTGGTGATGGACAGAGAGATGTGGTTTACAGAGAGCCATGACTGAAATATAGTTATACCAGGCTAGAATCTATTTAGAAAGGACAGAGCTTATACTGTAAGTTGGAGGGACTTTCAGTTCATTTGGATAGAGGGAATGGGATATCTATGTACACTGATATGCTATACAGACCTCATTCACAGATAGAAGAAGTGGACAGAGATTTACTTGAAGAAATTCTCAATATTTCTATGAGAGGAGATGTGCTACTGATAGATGATTTCAATATGCCAAATGTTGATTGGGATATCTTTGCTGCAGTGTCATCTAGAAGCATGGACATCTTGGAATCTCTACAGTGAAAACCTCTTTGGCAACTGGCAACAAAACTCACTTGAGAGGAAACCATATTGGACCTACTGCTTATGAATGGGGAAAGTGATTCTGATATTATAGTGGGTAATCATGGCATCCAGTGATCATCTGATGGTGTGGTTCACTATTAGGTCATGGGTAGAGATGATTCATTCAAACATGAGGAATCTAGACTTCAGAAAAACTGACTTTGTCAAGATGGGGGAATACCTCAAGAAGTTGTTAGATGGATGAGATTATCTAGGACTTCATGTCAGATGAGCAGGGCAGGTGGTCTGGGCTCTCCTTCTTGTTCACTCGGGACCCAGACCCCTCCTGCTGGGTAAGGCACATCAAAGATACCATCCCTCCATAAAATTACAATTTACGCTCACAAAAGGTTTCCCTTGAGGTTGGAGCAAGGGGATTCTACTGGAAAAAATGGTTGAGGTTATTCCAAAGGGGAGAGAAACACCAGAAAGAAGTGAGGTATTTGACAACATTTATTTGTTGAATGAGATGAGATAAGTAAACAAAGAATAAAAGAATTGGATAATCAAATTGTTTAAAAACATATAATCAACTCAAATAAAGGCACATAGCAAAGCCAACTGGATTAAAGTCACATTACTCTCACTTTGCAAACAACTTACCCTTGGTTGCACTAGAATAACCTTAACCATCAAATATTCTCCCTTTCAATGCTCCCTTTAAGCAATCCTCATCCCAGCTGTTTGAAGGGAATGAAAACCTGAAAATACTTTGGCTGTCACAACCAAATTATGTGTGCACTGTCAGCTTAATGAAAGTGTCTGTGTCCTGAGGACCCCTCAGTTCAGTGTGCACTCTCTACTGTATTAACTGAACTCAGTCAAACTAGTGTTCTGGTCAGAAATGCATTGATGAAGGCTTCAGTCTCACTGCTATGCTTCTTTGATGTGTAATCTCTGCTGCTTGGCAAATGTCCTTTGTCTGATTGGTGGCTCAGGACCCCACAATTGTCTGTGGTGCTCTCTTGCTGTGAGCCATCACTCTCTCTTGTCCCTCAATGCATCCATTTATAAAAAGTAGCAGAAAAACTCTCCAGGCCCTAACCAAACAGTAGGCATGAACTCTGTGTGTGCTGCCTATGAAAAGGATTCTAGTTAAACTGAAAATAAAACAGTGTTCTATCTTGCTCGAGTCTCTGTTACATTTGTCCTGATGAGCTCCCTGTCTCTTGACCTTTGGTTGGTTCTAGCCTTCAGCAGCTGTTGGTTTCTCCTATCAGTTCTCTCTCTCTGTTGTGGCTGGATGCTCCCGCAGTTTCTGTCTGCTTATGCCAGAACCACACCCAGTGCTTACCTTCTAGTTGTTGCTTCTTCTTCAGGCATTCTGGCTGCCTTCTAGAGAATCTACTTTTCCCTCAGGCACTTCACTGAGGCTTCAGTCTTTGCTGTTCTCTTCTGTCATGTCTATCTTCCTTTTGCTGGGTTAAACTCTCTTCTTTGACTCTCAGCAGTCTTGGAAGGACAATCACCTTCCAATATCATGTAGAAGATTGACAGGGGTGTTCTCATCTGCTTTTATTCAAACAGAATTATTGATTTTGGTAGACTGGTAGTTTCAAGTTATGAATAATTTTCTTTTCTTTGCCATAAGTAAGCAGACTTGATTACTGTAGGAAGTTCCCATAGTAACCATCACATAGCAGCATTTTCCTTTATGAGAGAGATGTGCCCTTTCAAATCTGATATATTTTTTTAACTCTGTTTATTGAATCACAGCAATACATCACACAACACAACGTATATACATTTATACATATACAGATACAGAGCGCCTCCAGGCAGGGTTGTCTCTTATCCGCTCCCCGGAAGGCTATACAAACGGCCAACTGGCAACAAGATATAACCGACCCCTCCCTATCCCCCCTCCCCTCCCCCCTCTACCCCGCAGCCTCCCCTGTTTGCATTCCCTCCCTCTCAGGGACTACCCAAGAACTCACCCACCTGTTATTAACCCGTACACCAACCTTTTACCAATGACCCCCCTATCTGTCCACTACACCCCACCCCATCCCACTCGCAGCACTTCATTACGGGTGTATGGTCTCAGATTTTGAATGTAGGGCTCCCAAATTAGTAAAAAGGAAGTTCAATGTTGAATCCTCCCTCCAGCTTCCCTTCTCTCAAAAAGCATCAGCTGGTGAAAGCTGTTACGCCACCTCCGAAGTAATGGGCCCTTACCCACCAGACATGCCTTCCTCACTAATAATCTCTCCCACCTCCCCTTCGGATGGAGTGGTCCAAGTTGATCCAACACTACCCCTGCCCCCGTCCAACAAATTTGTTGCTGAAGCGAACTACTCAGGTAACTCCCAATCTGCCTCCAATATGAGAAAACAGCACGACACCCCCACCACATATGACCCAAATCAGCCAGGGTGCAGTCACACTTTGGACATCCACCATCCACCGCAAGGCGGCTCCGCAGAGCCCGTCGTGGGGAAAAATGTGCACGCAGAATACACTTAAACTGGACCTCGCGCCATCTAGCCCCTTCTACCAACCCCACTATCCAATCCAGAGCAGCCCGAACAGAACCGGGCGTCACCTCCTGGCCCAATTCCCTCGCCCATGCAGCCTTCTCCCTCGAATAATCCTACGGCTCAATAAAACCCTCTAACCTGCGTTTCAACTCCGCAATGGTGGGTGGGGCTTCCGCCCCCAACGCAAAATATTCTAAGATCTGCGCCGATCTCTCCAGCATCAGTGCAGTTTGTAGGAGGGAGGCAACATAATGACGCAATTGAGCATACGTGAAGTAATGGCGCCCCTCCAGCTCATATTCCCCACGAAGGGCCTCGAACAACTTACACTTCCCTGCGGGATCCACCACATGCCCAAGATTACGAATCCCTAGCTTCCCCCACTCCCGAAACATGGCCGTTTCAGATCCCGGGGTAAATTGGATGTTTCCCTGGAGTGGCAACCAGCTCGAAACCCCTGGCGGCCTGCCCCAGTACTTATTCAAAGCCTGCCACGTATACCTTGCTGAACTCACCAAAACACTGCGAATCATCCGTCTTGGTATATTTGAACTCTCCAAGTGCAATACCGCCGTCAAAGTTTGCGGGGCTACCAAGGCCTCCTCCAACGCTCTGGGAGTATACACCTCGGTGTCCCCCAACCAATCCCCTAAATGACGTGCCTGACAGGCCAAGGCATACAACCGTAGATCTGGGACTCCTATCCCACCATTTTTCCATCTCTCTCTCAGATGGTACAATGGAATATGCTCCCTGGCCCCTTTCCACAAAAAACCCTGCATCTCTTGATCAATACACAAGTCTCTCTGTAGGAGCTACACCGGGAGGGTCTGTAACCAATATAGCACTCGGGGCAGGATTACCATCCCTAACACCGCCGCTCTCCCTGACAGAGACAGCGGCAGCGGGTTCCATGCCCGCAACTGCACCCTAAGTTTGAGGAGAATCCTCTCAAAGTTCTTCCTATATAGCTCCTTTGGATCCCTTGTCAACAGAATACCCAGTTAAATGAATGAATCACCTGCCCACTTAAGTGGGAAAGTACTATCCCAGCTCCCCTGAAGCGCTCCAGCCACATCCAATGCCTTTGATTTATCCATATTAATACAGAGCCCTGTGAAACTGCCATATAGAGAAAATTCCTCTAACAATCTGGGCAGCGACTGTTGCGGCGAAGTCAAATGCACCAACATGTCATCGGCAAAGGCCACCATCTTGAATCCCTGCCCTCTAATACGTACCCCTCGTATCACCATGGCCGCCTCTATCCGTCACACAAGGGGGTCTAATGACATCACAAATAGCAAGGGGGAGAGCGGGCATCCTTGTCGCGTACCTCTCTCCAAGGCAAAGCTCTCAGACAGCACGCCATTACACATCACTTCTGCAGTCGGGTTTGCATAGAGGAGACCTACCGTCCTACAAAAAGAGGCCCCTAAGCCATAACATGGCAAAAGAAATTGTAGATATTGCCAATTCACCTGATTGAATGCTTTCTCGGCATCAAAGCTGATCAAAAGTGACTGCAGTTCATGTTCCCGCACCCACTCCAAGGACGCAAGGATTTTACGCAAATTGTGCACTGCATAGTGTTCTTTCACAAAGCCCACTTGCAACTCATGCACCAAGTCACCCAGCACCCCAGAAAGCCTATCCACTAAGATCTTAGACAGCACCTTCAAATCAAAATTCAATAATGAAATGGGCCTATAAGAGGCCGCCTGCGTGTGCTCTTTGCCCGGCTTAGGTATTAGTATGATATGTGCATGATTCTCTCCCCAAGTGAACGAGCCCTTCTCCACCCTTCTATGGTACATCGCCACCAATGCAGGGGGTATCAAATCTCCCAACAACTTATAAAATTCTGACCCAAAACCATATGGGCCCGGGGCCTTGTAACAACTCGCTTTCCGGATGACCTGCTGCACCTCTTCAACCGTTACCGGCTTGTCCAACTGTGCGCTTTGCTCTGCCTTCAACCTTGGGAGCTGTAACCCCTGTAAATAACTCTCCATATTCTGCTGAGACCCTTCTCTCCTCGAGTACAGCTGCTGGTAAAAGGAATGAAACACTTGGGCAATCTCCCTGTTTTCTTTGTGCAATCTACCATTTCATCCTGCAGCGCCGCCACTGAGCGGGTACCTCTACTGCCCTGTAAGCAGCGAGCCAATAATTTCCCAGGCTTATCTCCAAACCGATATAGCTGATACCGGTAATACATGAAAGATTTTCGAGCCCGCCAATGAAGCAGCTCATTGAGGGCAGTTTGAGCCTCCCACAGCCTCTTCTTATTAGCCACACTTGGGTGACTCACACCCCATCGTCTCTCTTTCACCACCTGCTTTTCCAATCTAATAATCTGTTCTTTTTTTTTTTTTAAACTTTTATTTTCATTTTACAACAAGCAAAAAGAAACAACACACCAAAGGAAACAAATACAAACATACAATAAGGAAAAGCAACCCCAATTACCCCCCACCCCTATGCTTCTTCTCTAAGCTGATAAGTATCATCATATAAGCGCTTACAAACAACAGTAATTGTACATCAAAACAAACAGAAATAGTATCTGCGATACAGAATGATCATGTGACAGAGATTTACACAGATTTAAACAGTCAGATGAGAGCATTGAGCAGTTTGAACATAGTCGTTGAGCATCTTCCATTTAGACAAGTGGTGGGGGGTCTGAGCGGAAGAAGCTAACATACGAGGTATTTGCTCATATTTACTGTAGAGACAGACATGATTCCACCATTCATTGGGGCTCAGATGGGAGCTATTTTTCCAATATTTCGTAATTAGGGAAATAGCTATGCCCAGCATAAAGTCTAAAAGGAAGTAAGCCGATTTGGGAAGAGAGGGGATCCCCGCAGCTGAGCGGAGTCCCACTATCTTCCAAGAGAGGGGCTCTTGAAAGTGCAAAATAGATTGAATACGACCCCAGACCCGACTCCAGTAATACTGTAATGCGGGGCATTCATACATAACATGAGTGAGTGAACCAATGGCCGCATGGCATGTCCAGCATCTATTGCTCTGGGTGGCGTTCCATTTGGCTAACCTGTCAGGAGTATAGAAACATCGGTGGGCTAGAAAGAAAAGTGTCTGAGTGAGTGAGGCGGATCGAGAGACCCGTGTCACCTTGCTCCAGACTAGGCTCCATTGCTCCGGGGTCAAAGTTACATGCATTTCCCGCTCCCAGGATTTCTGTGCTGTAGGAGTGCCTCTATTTACAGTATTACATAAAGTTTTGTAAAAGTTAGATGCTACACCCGATAAGCTCCCGATAGATCGGATAATCTCCGACAATCCTTGGGTATGGGGTTCCGATGGCGGGAGCACCTTAGCACTCCGAAGACAATGCTGAAGTTGCACCAACTGAAAGTAGTGTTTCGCTGGGAGACCAAATTCAGTTTGTAATTCGCTAAAAGTCTTCCAGCGACCATCAGAAAACAGCTGGTTAGGGATCCAAATGCCCCTAGTGTACCAGGGGCTCCACGCCATCGGTTTATTTTGTATTTGAAATCGAGCATTGTGCCAAAGCGGGAGTCTATCTAGCGGACAAAGTCGGGAGTCTAGAGATTGCTCAAGGGTATTAAAGGCACCTAAAGTGTCTAAGAGCATTGGTGGATAGTGGGAGTCTGATGGGAGAGTCATACCAGGGAGATAAGTAAGAGGGATTGGTTTGCAAAGGTCCTCCTCTATATCTAGCCACACTGGTCTACTCGGTGTTAGGTCTTCCAGCCATCGAGCGCCTTGTTTGAGAAGAAAAGAGTGGTGGTATTTCAGGAAATCAGGGAATCTGACACCACCATTTTCTTTATCTGCTTGTAACTTATGTTTCGCTATCCTAGGTGTCTTGTTTTGCCATAAGTATCTAGTCAGAAGACCCTCTAAATCTTTATATGTACGTCGAGGTAGGAGACATGGCAACATTTCTAAAATGTAGTTCACTTTGGGAACAATCATCATTTTAATGGTTTCTAGGCGGCCCCACCAAGTAAGTGTTAAAGGAGTCCAGCGTTGAGTAAGCGCCCGGACCTTAGAGGTTAAGTCTTTAGCATTAAAGGTGATGGTGTCTTCTAAAGGAGAGCAGTAGTGCACCCCAAGGTATTTGACCATGCGAGGTTGCCATAAAAAGGGAAAGGATTGCATATCTGCCTGATGGATCAAAGGATTTAGTGGAAAGGCTACCGATTTGGTCCAATTTATCTTATAGCCCGAGAGTTGTGAATATTTACCAATTTGCTCTAGGACAGCCGGCACTGAGTCCAGGGAGACAAAGAGCATCAGGTCATCAGCATATGCTGAAATTTTGATTTCCCTATGAGAGAAAGGGACTCCATGAATATCCTTGGATTGCCGGATTAGTAAAGCTAAGGGTTCGAGTGCGAGATCGAAAAGAAGTGGAGACAGTGGGCATCCCTGGCGAGTACCGCGTTGCAGGGGAAATGGCTGAGACTTTAAAGCATTAGCACAGATACTAGCTGTAGGCTGTGCATACATGGTTTGGAGACAACGGAGAAAGCCTTCTCCGAATCCGTACCAGCGAAGAGTTGCAAACAAGAAGAGCCATTCTAAGCGGTCGAAGGCCTTCTCAGCATCAAGTGAGAGGCCAACCAATGGTCGATCAAGATTAACTGCGGCAGTCAGTACATGACATAGGGTCCTAGCATTATCAGCAGTTGATCTACCGGGAATGAAACCGCATTGATCTGGGTGTATTAAAGTAGACATCTTGTCAGAGAGCCGGGTGGAGAGAATGGTGGCAAATATTTTATAGTCTGCGTTTAGTAGGGAAATTGGACGATAATTAGCTGTTAGTTGCGGATCTCTCCCCTCTTTCTCAAAAACTACTACATTTGCCATTGAGAAGGATCCAGAGGGAGATCCCTCCTCGGCCAGAGCAGAAAAATAAAGTTTCAAAAACGGAGCTAAGTCAGCGTTAAAAGTTTTGTAGAATTCAGCTGGGAGACCGTCCGGGCCTGCGGCTCGACCTGTGGCACATCTCTTGAGTGCCGATTGAATTTCTGATAAAGTGAATGGTTTGTCCATGGCCTCTCTATCTTCGTCAGATAGGGTCGGTCGCTGTACCCCTAATAGTAATCGTTCAAATACTTCTGGCTCGAAGTCACATTCAGATTGATAAAGCCGAGTATAAAAATCACGAAAGAGTTCTAATATTTCTGTATCTTTAGTGACCAAGCTCCCCCCCGACGGATTGCGGAGAGCGGTAACACGCTTGGCTTCTTTTTGACCTTTCAGGGCATTGGCAAGCAATTTGCCAGCACGGTTATTTTCCCGATAGTACATCCCTTGTTGTGATTCAATATTTTTAGCAGCAGCGGTATATAAAAGCTGATTGTATTGAAAACGAAGGCGTTGTAAGCGAAGTAAAATACATGGGTCAGTACGGGACGTGAGGAGACGCTCTCCAGCTTGTATCTGTTGTTCTAGAATCAGTAAATGTTGCTTTCGTTGTTTCCCCTGTCGGATTTGATAGCTAGTTATAGTTGCACGGATAGACGCCTTGAAACCCTCCCACCAAGCCCAGCTCGCAGTGTCATGGGGTGAATTAAAATGAAAGTAGTCTTGGATAGCGGCCTTTATGTCAACCTGAAAATCTTTTTGGTCTAGTAGGGATCTATCAAAAAACCAAGCATGGGGATGTTCACCTTGCGTAGTGACATGTAATGAGAAAGATATGGCAGCATGATCTGAAATATGGAGAGGATGAATCCTAGCCGTGTCCACTTGGGGTATCAGTGCTTTGGAGATAAGAAAAAAATCTATTCTAGATTGTGAGTGATGGGGGGCTGAGAAAAAGGTGAACTCTAAGTCGGAGGGGTGAAGCAGCCTCCATATATCTACTAGCGCAAGATCTTTCATCAGAGCTGTAAGGGTATCAAGACTCTTGGGTGGACCACTCGTTCTAGGCGGCTGTCTATCTATCAAAGGATCAAGTACTTGGTTGAAATCGCCGCCAAGTATTAATGGAGTATTGGCAGAGGCCTGTGCCAACTGCGCAATACTTGCATAGTAAGCAGGGTTATCCACATTCGGAGCATAAATACAAATACATGTGATTTCACTATCTCCAACCTTAAGGTGTGCACGGGCCCATCGACCCTCCTTATCAGAGCTAGTATCCAGTACAGTAGCTTGCAAAGACTTCTTAACCAAGATGGCTACCCCACACCGTTTGGAAACGGCGGGAGAGTAGGCAGCCACCATGTAAGGCTTAGCATTAAGTTTCAGTGTTTCAGCGGAGTTTAAATGCGTTTCCTGAAGAAACACTAAATCAGCATGCTCATGATTAAGATAGCTAAGGATTTTCTTTCTTTTGATTGGACTATTGATGCCTTTTACATTCAGTGATAAGAGCTTACATAAGGCCATTCAGAAAAGTTAAAAATTCTGAGAAAGAACATGATAACGCACATAATTTCACAATGTCCCTCATATTAACTGTATATGGCTGTACACATGACATGATAGAAAATAAGCTAATGAAAACCAATGAAGCGCCCCATATAAAAAAATAAGCACCGAAGTGCGTTAGAGAAGAAGCAGAACCCCAGAAATTACTGGCGACCATGTGTCTGCGGGGAGAAACCCCAGAGAAGGCCTAATTGAAACATATAACCTGTATAGCTGTGCGTGTTCCGAATCCAACCGAGGTACACATCATGGAGGGATAGGAGACCGAGAAAGTTATATATAGACAGAAAGTCCAGGCAGTCTCTATTCCAGGCGGTGATCACCGCGTCGGGCCATTCAAAATGGCGGGCAGATCCGGCAGATTACAGATCCAAGTTGTTGGATTAGCGCATCTGGTCTGCTTCTTTGGAGTCTAAAAATGTTGCTAGTAGATCAGGATCTTCGAATGTTCTAGTTTGGTTATGGAGAGTCACTCTGAGCTTCACTGGATACAATAGGCCAAAGCGAGCCTGTAGCTGTTGAAGTCTAGGGCGAAAAGCAAGGAGTCTCTTCCGACGGTCAACTGTGGGCTTTGCCAAGTCAGGGAAGAAGGAGACTTTATGACTTTCAAACTCCAGATGATGATTCGCCCGGGCAGCATTTAGAATCTGCTCAGCTTGTTGATATCTCAGTAATCGAAAGATGATAGGCCGGGGGGTCGTCCGATTGAGGGCCATGTTGGTAGGAACACGATGTGCTCGGTCAATTTCCAGATCTCTGTGAAAAGTGATCTTCAGCAAGGAGGGAAGAGTTTTGACCAGGAATTCTCTTATATCTCCTGCTTCGGCCCCCTCCGGTACTCCAATGAGCCTTACATTGTTGCGACGGGCTCAATTATTGCTATCCTCTAACTCTTTTTGAAGATTCTGTATCTGACGCTCAGCCTTGTCCAGTTTCACCAAGCGCACCGCGTGCGAGTCGAGGACCCCCGCCATGTTGTCCTGCCGTAGTGAGAGACCTTCAAGCCGGTCCTGAAGCATACCGAAGTCTTCTCGCATGGCTCGGAGCGCTTCTCCGTTGGACTGTACCAGTTCCTTCACACCGCGTATTTCCTCCAAGATCTCCTGTTGCATTTCGGGGTTTTCCCGAAGTGGAACTGTCTTTTGTGGGGAAGACAACTCTGTTTTGGAGCGTTTTCCGTGTGAAGAAGAGGGAGACCCGAAGTCTAAGCGCACTGGTTTGTGGGCCGCCATCCCCCCCGAGGTACCCCGGTAAGTTCGGAGCAAAATATTAAGTTTAGGTAGGTATTAAGTCAGGATTCTGAGTAGGCCTCTCGGGAGCTTCAGCGCGAAGCGTCTAACCCGCTGGACATCAGGCTCCGCCCCCCCTAATAATCTGTTCTGATAATAATCTCTTTTTCCATGCCACATACCCAATAACATCTCCCCGCAGGACCACTTTTGCCGCTTCCCAAAACAACTCCGGGTCCTCCTGGTGTCTCTCATTGTGATACACATACTCTTGCCATTTCTGCTTGATATAAGCCTGGAACTCAGTGTCCTTATATAGATGCACTGGAAATCGCCATATCCTGGTCTTGGGAGTAGCATCCTGCCACTCTAATTCTACCCAAATCAACGCGTGATCTGAGATCTCCATTGGTCCAATTTCTGGCCCTACCACCCGAGCAAAGAGTCATTCGGATACCAAAATATAGTCAATCTGAGCACTTGATCCATGCTCTTGCTATTGATGAGTAAAGTCCCGCTCCGTCAGGTGTAGCAAACGCTACGGGTCTACCACCCCCAACCTACGCCTCAGGCTCTGCAATGTTCTCGTAGTCTGTGCCCTTGCTCGGTCTCCTCCCCCTCTAGTCGTATCCATCGCAATGTCTAATACCCCATTAAAGTCTCCAGCCAAGATTAGGGGGACATCCGGCATTTGCTCCACGTGTGAAGCCACTCGCGCATACAAGTCCCAGTCTAAAACATTTGGACTATAAATATTACCCAACACGACTGGATTCCCCTCCAGAGTACCATACAGCAACACATACCATCCCTCAGGGTTTGCGTACTGACGTTCCAAAACAAATCTTACCATCTTATGTATCAAGATGACCACCCCACCTTTCCTCCCTTTCACAGGGGCTCCCCATTCCTGTCCCACCCAATCTCTCTTCAGTTTAAGATGTTCCTTAGCTGTCTGGTGGGTTTCCTGCAGCATGCCAATATCACACCGCTGTCGCGCCAGAGCACGCAACAGCTTATACCTCTTGATTGGGCTACCGACACACACACATTCCATGAAACAATCTTCAGGTTGGTAAGCACTGTTCTCTGTTATATCTCACAGTACCTAAACGTTCTCTAGAGGGAACCCCCCCAGCCTGGGATCCCCCCCCCTATACCCTTTACCAAGTCCCTGTCCTAACTCCATTATCCAATCTTGGCTGCTACCATCCCCTCCCCCTCTCCTCCCTTCTACATCCCTCCCCCTTCTCCTCCACCCTCCCCCCACCCTCCCCCCATTAATCCCTTCTACTAGCCCCTCCAGCCTAGTTCCTTATCCCCAAACCTCTCCTCTACGCTGGGACACGTATAATGTGTACAGATACCCCCTTCCCCTTCATTACATCCCGAACCCTCCCAGATTGTACAATCCACCTTCCCGTTCAAATCTCCCTGCTCCCCCCCTCGTACGCAAAGGTCCCAGCTTACCCCTATCGGGAAAGTATGACAGTCACCATACATCACACATATATATTACAAATCAAAGCAATAAAGTACAAGGTCATTAGGTTCATTTTGTTGCAACAGTCAGCTACGAATAATTACACAGGTACACTAAAAATTTTTTTTTTTAAACTGCCTCTAATGTTTCGATTGATTTTTACGTTTTTTGGTGCGCTGAATCCAAATCTGGTAACCAATTTGCTCCATCACGTACAGATTTTTTGCTACATTGGGTTAGCAGTTTGAGGTGAATGTTTCAGATTGAGTGCGATCGAGATAAAAGTTTCTTGGATGAATTCTTTATACTAATTGTTTAGTAGTTATTCAAATAAGAATAAAGAAAATTGTAACAAGGCAGCACATAAGAATAGAGTAATGTCAACAAAACACACTGTGATGGTAGCAAAATTGTCTGCACTTAAAACAGCCACATACATGTGCACAAACATTGAGCATATAAGAGCGAGGTTAGACACAAAGCAAAGCAAAGAAATGTGCAAAAAATGTTGTACAGGTATGTATGTAAGAATAGAAAACGCAAACCGCACCATTGCAATACATGAAGACAAACACCCCATGGGGTGAAAATAAAATTCTAATAAATGAGATCCGACACTGTGGTAATAACTAGCAAATTTTTATTTCAAAGTTTAGTAAAAACACGATATTTGTCAACACAGTTTAGATTTTAAAGTCATTCTTGGGTCAATCAATCTCCTGGTGGGCCCGTTTCTTCTTCCCCCCGAATGCTTCTCTTGGTGCGCTGCTTGGCGTATTTTTCATCTGGGGTTTCCCGCAGCAGCAACCAGCAGAAATCAGCCATCATAGTGGTGTTCCATCTTCCTTGGTACCTTCTCTCTGCGTCCTTGATGTCCTGGTGAAACCTTTCACCTTGTTCTTCACTGTACGCCCCCAAGTTTTCGGGAAAGTAGTTCACATGGGAGTGCAAGAAATGGACTTTCAGGCTCATGTTACAGCCTTGTTCTTTGAAGGCATTGAGCATCCTGGCAACAATATCCTTATAGTTCTCATCCCGCCTGTTCCCCAAGAATTTGAGAACAACATCCTTGAAGGAATCCCAGGCTTCTTTTTCCTTCTCAGACATCGTTTCAGCGAATGCTCCATCTGAAATGAGTTTCCTTATATCAGGGCCAACAAACACTCCTTCCTTTAGCTTTGCTTCAGAAAGTCGGGGGAACTTTGAGCAAAGGTACCGAAAGCACTCACCATCTTTTGGAAGGGACTTGATGAATTGCTTAATGAGACCCAACTTAATGTGGAGAGGTGGTAATAGAATTTTATCACGAGGTACCAAGCTCTCATGAAGAACATTTTTCTCACCGGGTCTCAAATACTCCCGAATTGGCCAGTCTTTTTTCCCCCAGTGTAGGTCGCGGGCCCGGCTATCCCACAAGCAAAGGAAGCAGGGATATTTGGTGAAACCGGATTGCTGCCCTAATAGCATGGATAGAATTTTAAAGTCTCCACAAATCATCCACTTATGCTCATCATAACGAATCTTCTGAAGAATCAGGGCCAAATTCTCGTATTTTTCTTGGAGAATAACAGAGTGAGCAATAGGAACTGAAGCAAATGTGTTGCCATTATGAAGAAGAACACCTTTTATGCTGTCTTTTGACGAATCAATGAACAGCCACCATTCAGCAGGATCATACTTGAGTTTAAACTTTTCCATCACTCCGTATATATCGTTGCAAAATACCAAATCTTCCTCTTTGCTGAAATACTCCAAAAATTGTGTCTCGTGGTTGCGGTACCAATAAAAAGTTGTTCCTGGTGACAATAGATTTTTCTGTTTAAGCCGAGAACCTAGCAGTTGGGCAGCATCTTTTGGGAGTCCTAAATCCCGGACTAAATCATTCAATTCAGCTTGAGAGAAAAGTTCAGGTTTCGGATCTGGTTCAGTTTCAAACTCGGAAGTACTGGACTCATCGGGAAAAGCCATCTGATGAGTCTCATCATGATCAGAACCGTCCACACAAATATGATCCAAAGATTTTGGTGGTTCAGGCACAGGTACTTCGTTGCTATGAGGCATAGGCCTAATTGCTGAGGGAAGGTTGGGGTAACTTATTACGTTCTTATTTTTTAAGTTGTATCCCTTCACAATGCAAGAGCAAAAATAGCAGTCACTGCTGTGGTCTCTTTGTTCACGCCACATCATAGGTATTCCGAAACGAAATGCTTGTTTTTTACCTTTCGTCCATAAGCGTAGATCTTCCTCACATGTCTTGCACACTTTGTGAGGAGCCCACGGTTTGTCTTGATCGCCTAACTTCAAACCGAAATAGGCGAAATATACTTTTTTAATAAATGCAGAAATGTTCCTCTGCCGCTTTTTCACGGTATATTCCCCACAAATAAAACAAAAACTGTCCGGAGAGTTGACGCAACCTCTGGCTCTGTGAGCCATCACAAATACACAGCACTGCAAACTACAACTGTAGTGAACCACTTCGGAATAAAGCTGGATTACGACTGAGCAAACAAAAGGTAATAATCAACTTGCAAGAAACTGAAATTTGACTGGAACGTTCATGTCGCAACCACCGTGTTTGAGCGAGCGAACGAGGCGAGGCGAACAGGAAAGAACATGCGCCAGCGCGAGTACTGGATTTAGCCCCCCGCCTCCCAATTGTCCTGTTAATGTATAAAATGAATACAAAACACTCTAAAATATCATGAGGGAGTGTTTCTAGTTAGTTAACCATTACAACCTCTATTTTGGGCCAAGAAAATAAACTGCAGTCGGCTAAAAAGAAATTATGTGAACATTCCTTATATGGGTAAGAAATCTAATTTTGCAAGAAAACGTGACGTGATGGAACATTTTGGCTATTTTTCCTGGATTCAGCACCCCAAAATCTATAGGAATCAGTTGCAAAACTGGAGGCAGTTTTTTGGTAGTGTACCTGTATTATAAAAGTAACCTTAAACAGTCTGTTCCAGATCCAAATGCACTTCTTGTGAAACACAGGCCTCTGTACACATATAAGATATGCCCTTTGCCTAGGTAGTTTGTCCCACATAGAGGGCCCTTGCATTATCAGACATAGTGACAAACAGCAGCCTTCCTGTTCCCCGCTGCCACCATTAAGCTTTCTGCAATTGAAACAACGCAATACAGGAAAGTCTGCACCCCCCCCCCCCCAACATTGCAGACCTTGCAAACTCAAGGGCCATTTGACCAACCCCTGGTCAGAGCCAATGGTGCCAGCTCACGGCCAGGGGGAACGAACTCCTGGCACAGCCATCTAATCAGCATTATTCTAACTTTAACACAATACTTTATCCTGTCCCACCCCTTCCTCAATTTAAAATCATCATCATACTCCTCCCCTCTCCCAATAGATCCCAATAAAGAGTAACACCCTCCCCCCTCTTCAATGAGCTCTCCTTCTGCTACAACCCCTACATACATAGCAGTAAGCCTACTTTCCAGTCTTTTAGCTTCCTTTTGTCAATTCAGATCAATTCCCGGCTCCTGCACTCACCGGTTATTTCTCAATCTGGGCGCATCAATTTGCCCTCCTCATGGTGCTCCATTGGGGCTTCTGGCATCAACAGGTTCACTCTGTACCAGCCCCGCTACATAGCGTGCCGCCTCCGTCGCCAAGTCGAAAGCTCTATGCACTCCCTCGTGTGTTATATGGAGTCTGGCAGGGTACTGAACAGTAAATTTGATGTTGGCCTCAACCAACTGCTGGCATATGGGCACATATCTTATGTTCTTATGAACGGAGTGGAACGGGTAAACGTAGATCGATTGTTTATGTTATCAGAATATAGAAAGACTAGGGGACATGCAATGAAGCTACAGGGTACACTATTTAAGACTTATAAAAGAAAATATTTTTTCACTGAACGTGTAATCAAACTCTGGAATTTGTTACCGGAGGATGTAGTAAAGGCTGTTAGTGTAGCTGGGTTTAAAAAAGGTTTGGACAAGTTCCTGGAGGAAAGGTCCATAAACCATTATTAAAAAGGGACCCAGGATAATCAATGCTTGACCCAGTACAAGCATTGTGGAACCTGTGTCTTTTGGGGAAACTGCTAGGTACGTATGACCTAGATTGGCCACTGTTGGAAACAGGATACTGGGCTTGATGGACCTTGGTCTGACCCAGTATGGTATATCTTATGTTCTTATGTTCATACGCTCTCCTCTTCTGACTCAAAGCCACGGAATAGTCCTGTACCACTCGTAACTTCATATTATCTTTTACAATCACCCCTTTTTTCCTGGACACTCACAGGACTGCCTCCTTTTGCGGAAACTGCAAAACCTTTGCCAAAACCACACGAGGTCTAGAGTCTTTGGGCTGTCTGGGCCCCACTCTGTGCACCCGCTCTACCAAAACCCGTCCCTCTTCTTCTCCGCCTTCTAAAATATATGCTGCCAATTGCTCCACATGTACCTTTAAGTCTCTGTCTTGCACACTGTCCGGGATGCCCAAGAAGTGTAAGTTGTTCTGTCAAAACCTGTTTTCCAGGTCATCAGTCTTGGCCTCCTGCCCCTTCAAAGTCATTTGCAGCCACCTCAGTTCCTGCACGAGCGTTTCGAGTACCTTCTCAGCTTGCGTTATGCGGCCTTCTGCTTCCTCCATCCACGTGCCAAGGGAGCTCAAGGCGCCCTGCACCGCATCCATCTTACTACTCAGGGCTTCGAACTGGGCCGATAGCACACTCACCACCGCCACTGATATCTCTTCTATATATGCTGGCGAAGCTGGGGAGCTGGATGCTAGGGGAGGTGCCGCCATCTTGTGCGTCTTCGCCGCTCTCTCCTTCTCTCGTCTATTCGCCTTCACCGACACAGCCATACTCCGCTATCCTCCCACTTTGTTTCCTTATATTTTTTCACACTCCTCTAACCTTCGGCAAGCCTCCCGACAGCTAATCCATGGCTCTGGTCACTGGCATAGGGGTCGGGGGGTCCGGAGCACGAGCAATACACATCCGCTCGCTCTCACCACATCGCGTGTCTGTCAAATCTGATATTTTTTATCTTACTTTATCCCTCTGTCTGATGACAGTAACAACAAGGGGAGTACTGCCATTACTGTACCTGATCCAGCATGGGATATATTTTACAATTCAAAATCTTCATCTGCTTTCTTGTAAAAAAAAAAACAAAGCATGTAAACATTGGTCATTAGAACTGAGGCCGTCAAATGTTTCAAAAGATTAATCTGAAGCAAAGTGACAACACCATGTTTGTTGTGATCTTTGAAAAAAATGAAATTTTCTTCTATCAAAAAATATAACTGTTTTCCACATGTATTTATTTATTTACAAACGAATATAAGAAATAGTGTAGCATACACATAAGAAAAAACAAACCAGATTCATTAAAACAAAGTAATAAAACATGCACAAATTAAAATGCCGCCAAACAGAACCACGTTTTATCCATCTCCTACACTTATTGCTTTTTTAAAATAAAAAAGATTTCACTTTCTTCCTAAAATCCAAAGCATCTTGCATAACCAAAAGCTCTGGAGGCAATTTATTCAAAATCAATGGACCAGACATCAGCACTAGCTGATTCAGGGAAGCTAACAAACGTTACAGCACAGTAATAACAGATGATTTCAATTACCCCAGTATAGACTGGGCCAGTTTCACAGCAGGACATGCTAGAGAGATAGTTTCTAGATGAAATAAATGATTGCTTCTTAGATCAGCTGGTTCATGAACCGACAAGAGGGGAAGCTATTTTGGACCTAGTCCTTAGTGGAACACAAGATCTGGTGAAAGAGATAAGGGTTTTGAAGCCACTTGGCAATAGTGATTATAGCATGATCACATTTGATTTAATAAATGGAAGGAGGATGGTAAGGAAATCCACAGTACCACCTTTTAACTTTCCAAAGGGAGACTATGATAAAATAAGGAAAACAGTTAAGAAAAAATGAAAAGATACAGCTGCAAAAGTTAAAGATTTACATCAAGAATGGATATTGTTTAAAAGTAATATCATAGAAATATAGAAACATGATGACAGAAAAAGACCACATGGCCTATTTAGTCTGTCTTTCCATATCAACCACTACAACATTCCCCTTTTTTCCTTTAGAGATCCTCTGTGTTTGTCCCATGCTTCTTTGAATTCAGATACTGTCCTCATCTCTACCACCTCCACTGGGAGACTATTCCACGGATCCACTACTCTTTCCATAAATAAATATTTCCGCATATCAAACCTGAATCTGTCCCCTTTCACCCTCATCCCATGTCCCCTCGTAGCAGAGCTTGCTTTCAATCGATATTTGTACAGTATCATCTGCAGACAGCAGTCCAGCAGTGAGATGGCGGCTATCCAGCCCTTTAGATTCAGTGCCACATATATGATTATCTTCCTATTGGTGAGATGTCATATGTGTGCATTTTGTGCAGAGAGCTCTTGGCTCTAAGAAAATAAGTCTGATCCCTGGAGGCTAATGTAGCAGACTTGGAGATGCTAAGACAGACAGAGAAGTACATAGAGGAGACCTATGGGGACATAATAGAGAAGTCCCACCTCCAGAGTTGCAACCTCTGTGCTACCTTGGAAGAGAGAGATCACCTAGAAAGAAAGTTTAACATTGAAATTATCCTATTGTATAGCCAGAACCTGCCCTCCAGGTGATGCAATATCATTTTGCACTGAGGATGTGTCTCCAGGGGCTTCTGTCTAGGAGGGAAGTGTTAGAATGGCCATTCTATTTGGTTATTTGATCATTACGCATGTAGATAGCTGGGTGGCTGATGGCAATGAGGATCGTTTGGTCACTTGCCTGCTTAGTGCAAAAGTGGCAGACCTCATGTGTAACCTAGATAGTGCTGGGGAGGAGCTAAATGTCCTGGTAATCATTAGTACCAATGACATAGGAAAATGTGAGAGGATGGTTCTGGAAGTCAAATTTAGGATCTTAGGTAAAACATTAAAATCTAGGACCTCCAGGGTAGCATTCACAGAAATGCTTCCTGTTTCATGCATAGGCATGGATCAGATAATGGTTTGGCTCGCAATGACCACAAATATATACAGGAGAATGTCATGGGGTAGGGGGCGTGAGTGTCATGGTGGACTGATTGCAGATTGCTGTAATACTTCTATAGGAATGCCATCAATGTCTGGTGCTTTGTTCTTTGATAAGGCTTTCAATGCTGCTTTAACTACTTCTTTCATCATCAATGGTTCCAAATTATAAGATACAGGTTGAAACGGCTGTTGGTCCCCTTGATCTTATATAATAACTCTGTATATTCTTTCCATTTTTTTTCTTGATCTTCTCAGCATCATTCAACATGGATCCTTGAGCAACTTGTAACATTCCAATTTGAGGCTGGAATTTTTTCTTTAACTCTCATAGCTTTAGGAAAGCTGATCTTGTTCTTCCTCTAATAGTTTTTGCTTCTACTTCCATGCAGAAGTCATTGTAGTACTTTTCCTTATCTTGTTTTGCTGCACGTTGGAAATCTCTGTTGAATTCTGTGATTGCCTCTCTTTCTCCTCTGGCTTTAACTTCTCTGCATTTCTGGGCTATTTTCAGAGTTTCTTTGATCATCCATTTTGGCCATTTTTGCTTTTTCATCTTTTGTAGAGATTTTTCACTTTCTTCCAATACAGCCTTCTTGATACTATCCCATAACTCTTCTGGAACTTTGTCATTTGTATCTAAAGCAGAAAATTGATTTTGCAGGCAGTCTTTAAATTCCAGTGGTATCTTCTCAAGGTCATATTTTGTTACATTAATGAGTGGCTTGCTCTTTTTTAACTTTAGCTTGAGTTTGCATATTAGTAGTTGGTGATCTGTTGTTGATGTTATAGAGCTTTTCCATCACTGACTTCCATAGATGTAGTCAATTTGATTTTTGTATAATCTACTGGATGAATAGATTGTTGGTCTTGCAGAATTCTATCAGTCTTTCTCCAGCTTCATTTCTGTTGCCAAGTCCATATTTTTCAACTATTTTGCCTTCTTCTTTGTTGCCAACTTTTGCATTCCAGTCACCCATGACTATCAGAATGTCCTGTTTGCATGTTCTGTCAATTTCAGCTTGTTCATAGAAATCATCAATTTCATCCTCTTCTGTAGCTGTTGTTGGGGCATATACTTGAATTATAGTTGTGTTGATAGACGTTTCTCGTAGATGAATATAAATTAAGTGTTCACTGATTGCATTGTATTCCATTATAGTTCTTCCAAGTTTCTTCTTAATTATAAATGCAACACTATTACGTCTTTCTCTTTCATTTCCAGCATAGTAGACCATGGGGTCATCAATTGCAAAGTGCCTGATGCCAGTCCATTTCAGTTCAATAAAACCAAACAGATCGAGTTGTTCCATTTCATTCTTGACCACCTCCATCTTCCCTTGGTTCATGCTTCGTACGTTCCATGTCCCAATATGTAAGACTTCTGATTCTCATTTCATGTACAGCTACATCAGCAGTCAGACATCCCGAGGGCTTTGATCCAATCACATAATAAATGCTGGCTTTTCTCTGAAAAGTCTTCATCTGCTCCCCAGTAGCCAGTTGAGTGCCTTACAACCTGGGGGTCTCATCTTCCAGCACTATAGTGCAATTTGTTTTGTTGTGACTATCCACTGGGCTTTCATGGAAAGATACAGAAGTAGATTGCTAGGCCTTTCTTCTGCGCAGTTTAATTTTAGTGTTGTTGCCATCGTCACAGAAATGTGATCCTCCGCCGCCAACACCATCCCATTCTGCTGCTGCCCAGATAGATAGTTTGTCATAAGAACATAAGATATGCCATACTGGGTCAGACCAAGGTCCATCAAGCCCAGTATTCTGTTTCCAACAGTGGCCAATCTAGGTCATATGTACCTAGCAGTTTCTCCAAGAGACACAAGTTCCACAATGCTTGTACTGGGTCAAGCATTGATATGTTCGGTCACTTCTTAATAATGGTTTATGGACCTTTCCTCCAGGAACTTGTCCAAACCTTTTTTAAACCCAGCTACACTAGCAGCCTTTACTACATCCTCCGGTAACAAATTCCAGAGTTTGATTACACGTTGAGTGAAAAAATATTTTCTTTTATTAGTTTTAAATAGTTTACCCTGTAGCTTCATTGCATGTCCCCTAGTCTTTCTATATTCTGATAAGGTAAACAATCGATCTACGTTTACCCGTTCCACTCCGTTCATTAATTTATAGACTTCTATCATATCTCCCCTCAGCCGCCTCTTTTCCAGGTTAAAGAGCCCTAACCTTTTTAGCCTTTCTTCATAGGCGTATCCTTCCATCCCCTTTACCATTTTGGTGGCTCTTCTCTGTACCTTTTCTAAAATCGCTATATCCTTTTTAAGATACGGCGACCAGAATTGCACACAATATTCAAGGTGCGGTCTCACCATGGAACGATATAGAGGCATTATAATATCTTTTGTTTTATTTTCCATTCCTTTCCTTATCATACCTAGCATTCTATTTGCTCTCTTGGCTGCTGTTGCACACTGGGCCGAGGGTTTTAACATGGTATCCACAATGACGCCTAAATCTTTTTCCTGAGTGGTGGTTCCTAATGTGGAACCTTGCATCGTGTAACCATAGTTTGGGTTGTTCTTCCCTAGGTGCATAACCTTGCACTTGTCTACATTAAATTTCATCTGCCATTTTGATGCCCAGTCTTCCAATTTATCAAGATCCTCTTCCAATTTTTCACAATCCTCTTGGGTTTTAACAACTTTAAATAGTTTTGTGTCATCTGCAAATTTGATAACCTCACTCGTTATTCCACTTTCCAGGTCATTTCTGAATATGTCAAAAAGCAGCGGACCCAGCACAGATCCCTGGGGTACACCACTATTCACCTTTCTCCATTGGGAAAATTGGCCATTTAGCCCTACTCTCTGCTTTCTATCTTTTAACCAGTTCCTGATCCACAATAGTACACTGCCTCCTATCCCATGACTCTTTAGTTTTGCCAAAAGTCTCTGATGAGGGACCTTGTCAAAGGCTTTCTGAAAGTCCAGATACACAATATCAACCGACTCACCTTTGTCCACCTGTTTATTCACTCCTTCAAAAAAACATAACAGATTAGTAAGACAAGATCTTCCTTGTCTAAAGCCATGTTGGCTGTCTCCCATTAGGTCGTGACTATCTACATGCTGAGTAATTTTATTCTTTATGATGGTTTCTACCATTTTTCCCGGTACTGACGTCAGGCTCACCGGTCTGTAGTTTCCCGGATCACCCCTGGAACCCTTTTTAAAAATTGCTGTTACATTGGCGATCCTCCAATCTTCAGGTATTAGAGATGATCTTAATGATAGTTCACAGATTACTGATAGCAGTTCTGCAATCTCATATTTCAGTTCTTTCAATACCCTTGGATGTATACCATCCGGCCCAGGTGATTTGCTACTCTTCAGTTTATCTAATAGTTGTAAGACATCTTCCCGATGTATTGATATTTCCTTCAATTTTTCCGCACCTTTAAATACCACTTCAGTCATGGGTAACATCCCTACATCTTCCTCAGTAAAGACCGAAGCAAAGAATTCATTCAGTCTCTCCGCTATCGCCTTGTCGCCTCTTAGTGCTCCTTTAACCCCTTTATCATCCAATGGACCAACTGACTCTCTCACAGGTTTTTTGCTACAAATGTACTTGAAAAGGTCTTTATTTCGCGTTTTTGCTTCCGCAGCAAGCTTCTTCTCAAATTCTCTCTTTGCCTGCCTTATCAATGCCTTGCATTTGACTTGCCAGTGCTTGTGCTGTTTCCAGGTTTCGTCGTTTGGCTCTTTTTTCCATTTCCTGAAAGATGCTTTTTTGGCAACAACAGCCTCTCTGACCTCACCTTTAAACCATGCTGGCAGTTTTTTGGACTTCCTTCCACTTTTCTTAAAGCGTGGAATATAGCTGGTCTGGGCTTCCAAGATAGTATTTTTCAACAACACCCAAGCTTGATGTATGTCTTTAACCTTTGCAACTGCTCCTTTTAGTTTTTTCTTAACTGTTTTCCTCATTTTATCATAGTCTCCCTTTCGAAAGTTAAAAGGTAGTACTGTGGATTTCCTTACTATCCCTCCTCCACTAATTAAATCAAAGGCGATCATGCTATGATCACTATTGCCAAGTGGCCCCAACTCCCTTATCGCTTGCACTAGATCTGGTATTCCACTAAGGACTAGGTTTAATATGGCTTCCCCTCTGGTTGGTTCATGAACCAGCTGCTCCAAGAAGCAGTCATTTATTCCATCTAGGAACTTTATCTCCCTAGCATGTCCTGACGTGACACTGACCCAGTCGATACCGGGGTAATTGAAATCACCCATTATTATTACTGCGCTGTAACTTTTGTTAGCTTCCTTGATTTCTTTGAGCATTTCATCATCCATTTGGTCATTCTGGCCAGGTGCTCGATAGTACACCCCCACTGCCATTGCCTTCCCCCTTTTATATGGAATTTCAATCCATATAGATTCTTCAGCAGATTTTGTTTCCTGCAAAACTTTAATCCTTTCTGAGTCAATGCCCTCTCTAACACAGAGCGCAACCCCTCCACCAATTTGATCAGCTCTATCATTACGATATAGTTTGTACCCAGGTATCAAAGTGTCCCACTGGTTGTCCTCCTTCCACCATGTCTCTGATATTCCAATCATATCTAACCTTTCATTTAGTGCTATATATTCTAACTCTCCCATCTTATTCTTTAGACTTCTAGCATTTGCATACAAGCATTTTAGAGAATGTATTTTATTCATGTTAATTTGGCTATTGTTAGACATGGGTAAATTGGGATCTTTAAGCTCTGTCTGCTCCATATTTGAGGGCATTTGGCTACTTTACTCTTTTGTGGAACCTCTCTGCTTTTGGTCTTTTTTGTCTTGGTCTGGCACCTCAGCTGAGACCTGTCCATCTTGGGAGACCTAGCAGTAGTTAAACTACCTATAGCTTAGCCCTCAGCCTCACTGATGCATACAAACCCTCACAGCATGACAAGCTGCAAACCAAGTGAGGGAGTGGCTGGTACTAATGTTTAAAAAAGAGATAAAGCAATACATAAACTAGATCCTGGGGGAAAGCTGAAAGTCATTCAGGAGCACATGGTTCAAAGTAAAGTATTTTTGAAGGATACCATCCAAATGGAGATGCTGCAATAAAGGCTAAAATAGCCCAGGTGCCTCCTTGGAGTGGAGGAGTGGCCTAGTGGTTGGGGCAAGGTACTTCAGGTCGGGGGTTCAATTCCCACTAGAGGACAGCAACCTTGGGCCGGAAGGACTGGGGTTTCTAGTCCCACAGGTGCTCCTTGTGGTCTTGGGCAAGCCACTTAACCCTCCATAGCCCATGTTCCCTGTAAAATAGTTATCTCCAAGTTATAATGCCCTGTTCAATGTAATTTCAGTTTGTTCAATGTAAACCACACTGATACAGAATAGCGCAGTATATAAGAGAATATAAATAAATAAATAAATAAATTAATTAAACAACATCTGTTGCTCTTATTGTCCTGACCTGAAGAAGAAGGTTTTACCTTCAAAAGCTAGTCTACAAATGTATTAAATTAGTCCAATAAAAAAGTAACACCTTATTTTCCTTTTTTATTTAATTGACATAAAGAGCAAAAAGAACTGGATGATTTCCAGATTATCTTTGTCAATCGCTATGAAGGTTGTAAATTCAAACTAATATACTTTGAAATGTCTATACACATGCTAGAGGCCTAGAAAATAAGACTGGAGAGTTTAAATATATAGCACTAAAGGAAGAGATAGATATAATAGGAATCGTAGAGATCCAGTGGGATACTATGATACCAGGGTACAAATTATATCACAATGATCAGATGGAGAGGTGGTGCTATATGTTAAAGAGAGCATTGAGTTAATTAAAATAAAAGTTCTGCATGAAACAAAATGCACCATTAAATCTTTAAGGATAGAAATTCTATGTGTGAAGGAATGGGGAAGAAAATGTTGGTAGGGGTTTACATACTAGGGTGGGGGGGACGGGGGGGGGGGGGGGGAGGAGGCTGATAAGTCTCTGGCCTTGTAACAAAACAGAAAGCCAGACACTTATCACCCCCTACTGTCCACATGGACAAAATAAGCAGAGGGATGATGAAAGGTTATCAGAAATTAGGGAAGCTAACAAAATTGGCAAGAGAATCATAATGGTGATTTCCATTACTCCAATATTGATTGGATAAACGTCAGGACAGGCTAGGGAGGTAAGCTTCTTAGATAAAATAAATGAGTGATTCATAGAGCAGCTGGTTTGGAAAATGACTAGAGACCAAGCTATTTTAGACTTATTCCTTTGTGGAACACAGGATTTGGTAGAAGAGCTAACTGCTTTGGGACCACTTGGCAATAGTGATCGTAAGATGACCAAATTTGACTTAATAACTAGAGTTAGTACACAAAGGAAATCTACCGTGTCAGTATTTAATTTTCAAAAGGGAGACTATGGGGTGTGTTTTCTAAAGGTTAACATGCATTAATGAAAGTTAACATGCACTAAGTGCTGTCGTGGCCCATTTACTTCAATGGGTCATTGCAGTACTTATTTATTTATTTGTTTATTTAGCATTTTTTATATACCGCATTTCCAAAGGTCAATGCGGTTTACATAGACCAGTTTAACACTAAGATTACATTGAACTGGGAATGTTAACTTGTAAGAAAACCTTTAAGGGGATAGAACATGTTAGCTTTGGAGGTGACTTATGACACATGATTGAGTGTTATTATGCGATGGAATTGCTCAGAAGATATGCAGGGGCATAATGCATAGACTGATGATTTGTTTGCCTTGTATGGGTATGAAGAATTATTGTCCAGATCTGCATGTGGGCAAAGTAGTTGTGTGGCATTGGGGTGCGGGGCAGTAACTGCTGAAATTGCATTATATTTTGTCATCAAAGTGACCTTTGAATAGTAGAGTTTTTAGGTCCGTTTTCAATTGGTAGACATCATCAATGTTTCTGAGTTTAGTTGTGAGGTTATTCCAAAGAACGGGTGCATATATTGAGAATACCCACACACAGATTGTTTGCTTATATTTTAGTTTTTCTGAAGGTATGCTGAAGATGTTCTAGGTTCATGTTCACCTGATTCTATTTTCCAGAGGGTTTTTTTTACATTTTTTGAAGATGATCAGTGGACAAGTTATGCAGGATTTTGAAAGCAGTCATGAATATCTTGTATCTGATGCAGGAAGTAAGGGGAAGCTAGTGTAGCTTTTTTAGGATAGGGATTATATAGGACCAGGTCAAGGCCATCTACACTGATTCTGGTTATGGCTGAGGAGTTGAGCCTGTTCTTTGTTGTGATGAGAATGCCTGCTCATCTTGGGCCATTTCTGTTACTGTAGAACATGTCATATCCTGGTGCCCTTAGGAGATTTATGAGGCCATTGTCTTCTTTATTGGGCCATGTTTCTGTTAGGCATATGATGTCTGGGCTGTGATCATTGATGTAATCATTTAAAATGGAGGCTTTGTTTCTGACTGAGCGGGTATTGATTAAGTTCCCCCTTAGATCCTGTGGAGTGCAAGAGGAGGAGCTATGTGGTTTTGCTGGAGTGAGATCTTGAGTTGTTATGTGTTTTAGGAGGTTATAAGCTTTGTTCTTGACTCTTTGAGGGGCGGTACTAAGTTCATAGTTTCATCAAGTTAGTATGATTGAAATCTGGTTTGTACCTGGCATGAGGGATTCAGAAAGAATAAATGTGTTGATAATGCAAGTGATGGTTAGGAGGGTAAATAATTTGTTTTGCATTTTGTCCTCGATTGGAAGTTGTGATTGCTATAGATGTGAGTTTATAGCTTGAGAAACTGTGTTGTATGGAGTGCAGCTATCAAGCCATGCAATATTGCTTTACCTTAGTGCATCTTCTTTGTGATGTTGAGTATGAATGGGTAGTAACTTATCTTCTGCATCAGGGCTGGAGTCACAACATTGATTGTGTTAGATATGCATGGCCAACACCAAAGGGCCCTTTGATTTGGCCCATGGGCAAGGGCTCACCCGGTGAGGGCCCACCTACGAGTGCAATGTAATTAAGTAGGGGAGGTCAGTTATGATGCTTCCAATGGAGGTGGAGCTTACCGGAGGTAGTGCATCCTTGTTTCTGCTTGCTGGATGTTTTTATCGCCAGTCGGAGGGGAGCAGGAGACTCTTTGCTGCTTGCTGTCCAACGCGGCCTGCAGTCTTTGCAGGAGGTGAGCCTTGGTGTTTTGTGGTGGTTGCCAAAGGATTCTAAGTTTTCTGAGGGGGGCACACTGTCGTCAGCTGGTTATGATGTTTCTGATGGAGGCGGGGCTTACTGGCAGTAGTGCGCCCTTGTCTCTGCATGCCAGATGTCTTTAACGTGAGCATTCCTATGTTAGCCATTGCCCATGTTCCCTGTAAAATAGTTATCTCCAAGTTATAATGCCCTGTTCAATGTAATTTCAGTTTCTTCAATGTAAACCACCTTGATATCATGAAAGGCGGTATATAAGAAATGTTAAATAATAAATAAATAAATTCATGGTAATACTGAAAGAGATATTTTTTGAAGAAATATTAGACTAAACCCTTCAAGAATTATCAGTATAATTGATGACATTTTTATGGTTTTTATTGAGGGAGATGAAGTTCTCAGACAATTTTACAATTCTTTTAATGCATCTTATTCCCAAATGAGATTTAAAATAGACTACTCCACAGAAGTTAGTGTTCTGGACATCAACGGTTGCTATCAGCAGTGACTATCTACAAACATCTGTATGCAAGAAATCAATAGACATATGCAACTACCTCCACAATACCAGTTTCTAGCCTTCACATATGAAAATATACCATTATACAATCCATCATAGAATAGCACCATATATGTTCTGACTTAAGAGATAGGGATGAATATCTCAAAGTCTTGATTGAATCCTTCAAATAAAAAGGCTGCAATCCCCAAATCATCTCCAGAAAGATTGCCTCCTCATTTAAAACACCTAGGGAAATCTTACTGCAGTACAAAGAAAACCTCAGAGACAGCCCCCCTTGAGTAACATCAGGGCAGGCAATGACCATTAAGCCATGACCCAGCACTTACCTGCACATGTTGGCATTGCATCATGGTTTTCTTTTGCCTTCTGTCTGATGCTTCAACCTCTTCTGGAACAGATTTCCGGTTTGCATTAAACACCACTTTTGAACATATTTGTCATGCACGCATGCATCTAGATGCACTGGAACCAATCTTGGAGGGCGAGGAGATCACCAATAGCTAGTAATCCTGAATAAAAATGATGACTAATGTATACCTAACAATACAGATTAATAAACACCCCTTAATATCTACTAGAAGTCTGAAAGGTAGAGTCTGTTACACTGGGCTTTAACACTAGAAGCCCCAAAGTGTATCAATTGACGCAAATGCATCTTCAAAGTTGTATACCAGCGCCACTGCTAGAACCATGTCAGTCATGTTCCATGACTTTGTTAGCAAGGTCAAGATGTTCAAATATGTGCATCGAAAATTAATGACAGATGCACCACCTAGCGGGAAAATTAATTTATACCTAGAAGCCCCAAAGTACGGAAATTGATGCACTCAGTTGTCTTTTATGCATCAATTGACGTACTTTGGGGCTTCTAGGTATAAATTCATGTTCCCACTAGGTGGCGAATCTCAATCACTGTTTACAGTTTTACTCTGACATTACAAACAATAAACACACGATGACATCATGTAAAGACGTCACAAACTGCACATATTTAAATAAGTAACCACATTAATTCACATCTGCATTTCATGCTAAACGCAGTCGTCATGATAATGTGTCAATTGACATACTTTGGGGTTTCTAGGTAAAATGCCTTTTGGGGCTTCTAGTGTTAAAAAGCAACTTTTACCTAACTCCAGGTCTATTTAGCAAGGACAGCAACAGTTCTGCAGACATTCATCTGTACTTTTCAATGTAATATTTAGCTATGGCCCAGATTTCTATTTGACTGAAATGTGTATTTGTCTAAATGAGAAATGAGCAAGAAAACACCTGCGTTGACAACAGGAGATTTTTTTTTTTTATTATTTTATCATGCTTAAGAGCATAAGAACATAAGATATGCCATATTGGGTCAGACCAAAGTCCATCAAGTCCAGTATCCTGTTTCCAACAGTGGCCAATCCAGGTCACAAGTACCTGTCAGATTCCCAAAAAGGCACACAGGTTCCACAATGCATGTTGCGGGGTAAGCGGTGGATTTCCCGAGTCCTCTTTAATAATGGTTTATGGACCTTTCCTCCAGGAACTTGTTCAAACCCTTTTTAAACTTAGCTACACTAACAGCAAATATCTGCAACAAGGAACTAAATAGGCAAAATTATGCCAAATTTAATTTAATTATTCCTGGGATAGCTATACTGTAAGCTATACACTGTCACAAATATACCTCTCTAATTTTTTTTATTACCATCTGAGGGATTTAGCCAGTCTTAGTGCAAATTCTAAGAAGGTCTGGGCTCATTTATTTATCTGAAGTGAACAAGGACTTCTGTAAGATCTTCATGCCCCCAAAACTGTTGTACTATATCAGTATTCCTTATTGTTTGCTTCATTGAGTAGAAACAACAGAATGTTTAAAATGCCTGCAGTTATTCTGATTCCTTTAAAAATGTTGTTCTCAGAGAGCTATTTCATCTGCAAAAGTTCCCATTATTAGATAAAAGATGGATATGCAAGAATGGATGATTAATGGTTCATGCCTCTGTAAATGGAAATTTAAAAGAAAAATTGAATCCATGTTATATGTCCCTGATGGCTGATTCACCTAATTATTGGATATAGAAACATTTCTGAGTGAAACTTGCTTACCACTTTTGGTAAATAAAAATATTCACCTCCTGTGTTTTTAAAAAAATTGGAGGCCCTATATCCATAGGGAAAAACTGAATAACCCTCCATCTATGCTGGTTCTCAGTTTCAGTATAATGTGAAAACTTCATTATCTCTTTCCTGATATATAGAGTCACTTTCAAGACCATAAGACATGCCATGCTGGGTGAGTCCATTCAACAAAGCATCCTATCTCCAACAGGGACCAATTTGGGTTGCATTGAAGAAGAACCCAACACATCCTAATGGTGAGATTTATTCACTCATTATTCAGCAGTAACAGTCTGCATTTTCTAAGCCTACCTATTAATAGTTGCTAATGGATCCGTCCTCTGGAAATCTGTCCAAACCTTTTTAAATTCCAGGGCCTGCATTACCATTAGGCAAATTAAGTAATTACCTAGAGAGACATATTTTAGGGAGCTGAGTGGCAAAAACAGACTGCTGTGGGATCCTGTCAGCTGAAAGAGGGCACAGCCACAGTCTTAGGAAGCATGGCTGGTGGAGATCCTCCGGTCCTGCCAGCCAAATATCTTCAGTGCCAGCACCAGCAACACATTGAAAACACATAGTTGTGCACCCATATGTCTTGATACTAACATCATGCATCACAAGATCAGCATAAAGATGTGCTGGTTCATGAGTACATGTTTTGAATGTGTTCCTGCTGCCAGCAATGAAAAGAAGGTGGAGCAATGGGGAGCTGTGGCACAGCCTCTTGCCACCCAATTAATACAAGGGAGAAAGATAGGAAGTAGGGGCCAGATACAGGAAAAGAGAAAAAGGAGAGCCAAGAGGATGGATGGATGCTGGGAAGTGGGGAAGAGGCAAAGGACAGGGAGAAGAAAAAGGTACATCAGCCTTTCATCACATTTTTCAACCTGGGCTCTGCATAGCATACACCTGTGGAAAATATATTAAACTTAAAGGGATTCATTCAGATATAGTGCAGGAGCAATGGGTACAAATGAGAGGGGCAGGTCACGGACCTTGTGGTAAGTTTGACTTTTCTCACTTGACCTTTTCCATACAGGGATAGACTAATTGAAATACAGGGAAAAGCTAAAGCTTGAGACATACCACCACATGTCAGAGCCTCTATATGTTGTATGTCATTTTGTGCCCTTGGATAAAGATTTATGTGGACATAACTACTAGGAAAGTTAGAATGAGACTGATTGAACACAGATCAAGGTTAACTATGCAAACAATGAGTGCTCCCTTAGTAAAACATTGGCAAAATGCAGGTCATGGCTGGAAAGAAATTGAATTGTTTCAGGCTACATTTACAAATAAGCGCATGGTGACAAAATAACTTTGTCTTGTAAGGAACGATATTGAATTTTTGAGCTTCAGTGTCTGTAGCCATGGGGTTTAAATGAAGAAATAGGGTAGATGTCTATAATATAATTTTAAATGTAATTTTAAAAAACAGTGAGTTTCAAGTTTTTAGTTTAGTAATATTTTCAAGAGATGCTAATATTGAATAATAGGAGGACATGGGGCATGTTTACTAAACAGCGCTAACGTGGCTGCTGCGGTATTAGCGCGCGAAACGTAATGTTATCGCGCGATACGTAACGTCGTCGCACAAAAAAGTAACATTATGGTGCAATAACATTCAGGATCGCGCGATAACATATCCGGCTTTGTTAAGGCACACAGAGGGTGGAGTAAAGCATCTTAGGGGGCGGGGTGAAGGGGTCAATGGGCGGAGAGTGGGCATGTTGAGGCTCCAGGAACACTAACTCTGTGAAATGTAGGGCAGAACATTAACGTCAGTGAAAACCTTGCGTTAGAGGCTCAAGGGCAGGAGAGAGAAACCATTTCAGTCAGCAATGTATAGCAAAGGCAGAGAGACCCAGAACAGTGATAGTAGTGATACATGTGCAGCAACAGCATAGTGCCCAAGTACGAAAGAGCACTATGGTGAGGCTGCAAATGGGGTACAGAGGGCCACAGGAAGGACATGCAGTGGGGCAGCTTGGGCACAGTGTCGGCTAGGCAGATGCCCAGATGCCACATAGGAATGCTGAAATGGAAAAGCAGCAAGACCGCAACTGACCAAGGGCAAACATTGCACGAGTGTGTGTCATACATTGCCCCGGACCACATAGGGAGTTAGGAAACAACTTCCCTGGAGACCAGCATGTCTACCCCACACATGGCATGGTGCTGCCATGTCATGCAAGGAGAGTGTAGGAACAGGGTAAGGGGGGTCTGGTAGGTTGCACACAGGACAGATAGGTGGTACCGCACACATGTCCAGACCCACAGCCACACATGCAGTCAGCGCTGGCAACAGGTAGTAGAGGACCCACTGGACAGAGCATCAGCAAGACCCTGCTGCTCACAGTGATGTGTGATATGTGTTGGGCACCCACCAGAGATATCTGGCCCCTAATGTTCCCACCCATTGCATTCCCTCCAGGTGGAGGACCTATGGAAGAAGGGATGGGAGTTGTGGCTACACTGCCTGGATGTCCTTGCCCGCCTCCAAAGGAGGGTACTGTAGCAAAGTGGCGGTGAGAGTTGCAGCCTCTGCAGCGCAGTACAGCATGTCACAGTGGCCCAATAGCCAGTGCTTGATCTGGTGCAAGCCCTAGTTAAACTGCAGAGCCAAAGTGGACCAGATGCAAGACCAGCAGTAAATACTGGTACACCACATGTGGACAGTGTGGGACTCAATCAAGGAATTTGGGCATTTAGTTTTGGGAAGCTAACTCCAGATGATAATGTTGATGATTTTCTAGAGTCTTTTGAAAGAGTGGCACAAGCATTAGCATGGCCAGAGACCCAGTGGGCAGTAAGGCTGGCAGCCTCATTAACTGGAGAGGTGCTTGCAGCTTATAGAGCAATGCCAGCAGCCCAGGCTTTTAATTATAAGGATGTAAAGGCTGCTATTAGAGATCGCCTAGGGTTGTCTATTTCAGAGTATAGGCGAATGTTTAGAGCTACTACATTGAGAGTGGGTGAAACACCCAGGGCTCTGAGTCAGAGAATCAGAGGATTAGCTGTAAAATGGTTGGAGCCTGAGCAAAAGACGGTAGAAATGTTATTAGACATTATTATGCTTGAACAATTTATGTCTGCGGTGCCTAAAGATTTACACACTTTCCTTATACAGCAAAATTGCCAAAATCTTGGAGAGGCAACCATGCTAGCAGAGAGATTCTTGGAAGCCACACAGGCTTGCCATAGAATGGGTGGCCTCTGAAGATTGGTGCTGAGGCAAGCTGTGCTGTATCAGAAAAGAAAATAATTAAAAATGTTTCTGAAAATGAATGTACTGTGCCAAACCAGATGACACAGTGGAATGGAAAGAAATGTTTCAAATGTGGAAAATGGGGATATTTAGAAAAGGGATGCCAGACACACACTAGCTTAATGGGTGTGGATTTAAAACAGCCCAAAGAAGGATTTCTTTTGATGGTTGATGTGCAAGGAATTACCACGAATGCTTTGTTAGACTCTGGGGCAGACCAGAGTATGATGTCAAAAAGGCTTTGGAAGAGAATAGAGGCCCAAGAAGGATTTGTGCCCAGAACCCCTGAAAGCCAAGTTCACATCAGATGCATTCATGGTGCTGCAACATCATATCCCACCTATAGGCTAAAGGTTAAGTGCCAGGGGGAACACGAGGAAGTCCTGTTAGCAGTGGTGCCTAGGCTACCCTTTGATTTGGTTCTAGGAAAGGACTGGCCAAGATTTAAGCAGGGTCTAGTGGAAGGGCTAGGAAAGAAGGAGGGAGAAGGAATAATGGAGATAGCTCCCGGGCCTTTCTTTGGAAGTCCTCAGTCCCTAGCTAAAAAGACGGTTAAGCTTCCAGAATGCCAAACTATAGGTAATAAGAGGGGCCTTGTATCCACCCGCTCGCAGGCTAAGGTAGAGAGCCAGCAGAAGGAGGAGGGGGAGCAGGCAGAGTTATTAGGAGACTTACCCTCTCATGATGATTTAATAACTCCACCATCTGGTAAAGTAAGAAAGTTGAAAGCACAAAAGCGGCATGAGAGACTTTGCAGAGCACAGGGTAGGGCTGAGATGTTAGCTGGTCAAAGTTTACCCTGGGTGCCAGCTGAGTTAGTGGCAAAGTTTCCTAACTTTCCACAAGAGCAGCGAGCTGATCAAGCTCTCACCCGAGCTTTTAAGTATGCTCATGAGGTCAGGGAGGAGTTGCCCAGATTCAGACTAGATAATGAAATATTATATAGAGAGAGTCAGGACCCCAGAAATGGGACCATACGTAAACAATTGGTGGTACCCACAACTTTCAAAGGGCTAGTACTTAGATTAGCACATGATCATCCAGTTGGAGGTCATAAAGGGATGCAAGGAACGCTGGATCAAATACTTATGCGTTTTTACTGGCCAGGTATTTTCAAAGAAACTGCCCAGTTTTGTGCTGCATGTCCAGCGTGTCAGCGAGTTATAGCGGCTCACCCACCGGTGGTGCCATTGATTCCCATGCCAATTATCACAGACCCAATTGGTCGCATTGCCATGGATATTGTAGGCCCATTAGTCAAAACGCCCCGAGGTTTCCAATACATCCTAGTTATGGTGGATCAGGCAACAAGGTTTCCCTGGGCCATACCATTGAGGAATGTTTCTGCAAAAACAATAGCTTTAGAGCTAGTAAAATTGTTTTGTGAAGTGGGATTCCCAAGAGAGATGTTGACTGACCGAGGGTCCAATTTTGTATCCAAATATTTGGCCCAGGTCTGGGATGCCTTTGGCATTCATCACGTAAAACCTCAGCCTACCATCCACAATCAAACGGTTTGGTGGAGAGATTCAACCAAACTCTCAAACAAATGTTGAGAAGGGGGTTAGCAGGAGAGGTAAAAGAATGGGATATGTTATTGCCCTTTGTCTTATATGCCTGCAGGGAAAGAATTCAGGTGTCCCTAGGTGTAACTCCATATGAATTGATGTATGGTAGGGCTCCACGGGGTTTGTTAGATATTTTGAGGGAACAATGGATTGATCCTGAACCAGGAAGTCAGGAGGTGCCACAGTTTCTACGTGACTTGAGAGCACGTTTGAAAAGGACCTCGCAGGTTGCTGAGAGGAACCTGCAGGACAGTCAAATGCGCCAGAAAGGGTGGTATGATAGGAAGGCCAAAAGCCGCCAATTAAGCATTGGTGAAAAGGTTTTGGTTCAAGTAGCAGGTACTGCTCCAAAATTTGAAATAAAGTGGAAAGGGCCATGGAAGGTTGTTAAACAAGTGAGCCCAGTGTCTTATATGGTAGAAAATGCAAGAGGGCGTAGGCAGACCTACCATATTAATGTACTTAAGTCTTGGAAGGAGAGGCCTGTATATAATAATGACTCTGAAGCCAGTCAGGAAGTAAGGGAGCTTCAAAAAGATAACACTCTCGTAGGTATTACGGACTGTAGGAAAGAAGTTTCACCAGTAAAACCAGTCCGTAATAACTTAAGCAGGGGGGTATGTGATAAGGAAGCTTATCATAGCTCAGGAAGGAGATATAGTAAAGGTGAAGTGACTCTGAACAAGCAACCTGTCAGTCCTGGTAGAAATAAGAAAACAGAATTTTTCCATAAAAGACTACCAGTCCCAGAATGCACCAGGTTTCCAACAGCCATTAGAGGAGCTGAAGTGGGGAAACGTGTATTCAATCAGGAGGGCTATGAGGTAATCCCTAAGCACTCATCTCAAAGGGCAGGGCCTGATTCAGCACAGCTGCGCTGTGCTAGGGTGGAGCACCATCTGGGCAGAATAAAGGTAGAGTTTATTCTACAGAGAATTATCCTCATCCTCAGATTCTTGGAGATCCTCAGATTCAGATTGGACATCTTCATCATCCGGAGGATCATCAGAAGCAGAAGCCAGAGCGGACGGACAGAGAGGGCAAGAAACCCTTTAGAAGAAAGAAGAGAAAAGCATTTGGGAGGTCTAAAGGAGTCCAGAGCAGTACGTATGCTGGGAGACATTCAAAAGGCCAGCATACACCATTGGACTGGGGAAAACCAGAGGAGTGGTGCTGCAGAGCTAGGAATCTCCAGACGGTACCTGTGAGGGAGACGGCTGCACTTGGAAGGGACCCTAGGACCCGTGCCAGAAGGTATGTGAAGAGAGATCCAGTGTCCAGGGATCTGGATTGGAAGGCTGGACATAAAAACTGGACTACATACTGGCCAGGCTATTTAGAGAGGAACTCTAACAGCAATGGAAGCTCAGGTATGAACACTGATCTATACCCTAGCTATAACCTTGAAAGACAGCAGGGAAACAAGTATTCTCCTGAAAGTGCTCCATTGAGAAATTCCTCTGTGCCAATCCATGATTTTGAACCGATGATTGTTGAGGAAAGGGGAGAAGTCTTAGATACAGGCTGTGAATACATGGATTGCTCTCTGTCTAAACTCCTTTGGTAATTTTCTGTTACAAAGTACAACAACCATCACAAAGAAATACAAACTTGTTCTTTAATCTACTCAGAAAAGCTCCTGAAGTAGGATTTGAGCCACGCAGTAGAAAGCAAGCCAGCTAGGGGTTTCAGCTGGGTAACTGCTAGCAATTGTATTCTGTCTGATGTTTTCTTGTTCTATGTAAACCGCGCTGATTATAAATAGTGCGGTATATAAAAGATGTTAAATAAATAAATAAATTGAGCCTTACCTAATTGCTTGTGAGCTCTGAGGGAATCACTTCTGAGTCTATGTGTGAAGATATAAGAAGTTAACCTGAAAACAACAGTTTTTCCCTTCTTTGTGGGTTTTGCTTGTTGTTTGAAACACTGCTAAGAAAATATTAGCTAAAGCCTACAGAAAAGACCAGTTTGTTACCAACCAGGTCTTTATTCCTTTCATTTGATTGCCTGACAAGTTCAGCTGTTTTCCTGATTTTGTTTTTCTAAGTTTAACACTGAAAGCAAGTATCCTGTTTTATGTGCTACCAAGCATATCTGTGTTGGGAGAAATAACCCCATAAATAAATATCTTATTGGCTTTACACTCAAGCACAACTAATTATTGTGTGCAGCTGTGTCCGGTGTGAATGAACTGCATTTCCCACAATCCCTTGCAAATCATATTGATATATGCACTTGCCAAGACTGTGAACATTCTCACCCAGGCAGCCGTCTGACAATATATATATATGACAATCATTTTTCATTAAGTTTTTATTTGGAATATATTTTAATGTAACATTTAATTTATGTATAATGTTTTATGTATGTTTTTGTACAAGATCTTAGTCCCCTGAAGAAGGCTTTGGCTGAAATACTTGTTGGGCAGACCCTGGTTGTTAATAAAAGCGCTTCCTCCAGTGGCGTGGCTCTTCCTGTTTCCTTGTGCTCCCTTGTGCCTGCAGGAGGTGCCTTCCTTCTGCGTCCATTATAGGGACATCCAAATAGGCAAAGGACATGGTGGCAGTGTGTCTGGGGAGGTGAAATGGTCTTAGATGTTCCTGCTTGATCTCAGAAAGGGGGATGTTTGTAGGGACGTCGAGGTTTAGATCTGCTTCAGGCACAAATAAGCATCTGGAATGTGTTTGTTTTGGCCATAAAACATTCAGAAGGCAGCAGTGAGATTTGACATTGGAGGATGGCAGCTTCGGGCAGCGCCAGTGAAGTGAGGGGGTGAAGGTGGTTACCCACAACCCAACCCTGCCATGGAAGGCCAGAACGGGGTCGGGCTGCGTGTAAAGAAAAATGTGATCGTGTTATAGAATAGACCCCTGGCTTCCCTGATCCACTATGCTAACAATTAGGATATTAGACATCCCCATTCTCAGTTACCATTTCAGGGATGTCTATGTAGATATGTCCATAGATGTCTATATTAAGCACATCCATGTTTGTGAATTTGTGCCTGAACTTGGACATTTCTGCTGTTTTTCAGACGTTCTGGCTTGGTTGTCCTAGATTGCACTTGGATGCCATTTGTAAAATGTGCCTTATAGGTAATATAAGAAATATCCTGGACCGATATTCACCAATGGCCAAGAAACATTTAAATTGGCAATCCGTAAATGGCTTGGTTTGGGTATTGCAAGGGTGGGCTGAAACATGTGGAGGCACATTCTAATATGTGCCCAGGCCTCTGTGCACAGGATCAGAATTGTGTCTAGGGTCTGTACATGTCGGCTGGAACTTGTTTCCAATCAGCCTGCACATACAGACCCTTACCCAGCTAAATTAGTAAGGCTCCTGAATTCAGCCGTGGTGCCATGGCGTGCCATTGCCATGGCACCACAGCTCCATTCAGGAGCCGCTATCCATGGCCGCCGACCACATTTAGTTCACAATATGCCTGGTACTGAAGAATGTTTGTTAATGAAATGAATAGAATCAAAATGTTTTTTAATATATTGAATTCTGTGGGAGAATGTCTTACCTCTGCTCTGCGCCCATTGTACAGGGAGAGGTTTTTGTGGATGCAGAATATACGTATATTCAAAAAGAAAAAGAACTATAATGCAGCTTATAAAATTATAACTAATTTTTATTTTGTTATAATTTGGTATTATAAACTGCAATCTGATTCTCACTTTTTCCTTTAGTTCCTTGGCGTATGAGCATCATGCATTTCCTGTTTTTTTCAGAAGGTGGGAAGTGCTGTGTTGGGGCATCAAGTCACTCATGTTATGTGGAAGTGGGAGGTGCTGCATGATGCTGTTGAGTCCCTCTATTTTGGCATTTTTAGCAGTGTTTCCCAAGCTTTGTGCTGGTAACATAAAAACATAAGAAATGCCATACTGATTCAGGCCAAAGTTCATCAAGCCCAGTATCCTGTTTCCAAAAGTGGTCATTCTAGGTCACAAGTACCTAGAATTTTGCCTAAAAGACAAAGGTTCCACAATACTCGCACTGGGGCAAGCAGCGGATATCCCAGGTCCCCTCCAATAATGGTTTATGGACTTTTCCTCCAGGAACTTGTCCAAACATTTTTAAATCCGGCTACATGAACAGCTTTTACTACATTCTCCGGTAACAAATTCCAGAGTTTGATTACAAAAGGGGACTGCTACTTCTGGAGACAGATCTGCAATTGTAAATATTTGCTTCTGGGAATTTTTCTAAATCTTTGGGGAAGAAGAATTCTTTAGATTAAAGCTGATTAATCTGTGAACCAGTTTATTTGTTAAATCCAGTCAGGGCCTAGTAGCAGCAAAGAGCTTTCAGTTTAAATTTAAAACACAGCAGAGAGCTTTGCTGGTTAAAGTTAGACCCCAAGACTCCCTCTATCCAAGCAAGGGCTGTTGGACTCCCCCTGGAAATTGGTTACAGATTACCTTAGAAGCACAGAACAGGGTACTGTGTAGCAGCCAGCTTTTCATAGGTCTTCTTTTCCTCTCTCCATCCCTCCCCAACACCCACCCACCCCTGGGATAATCATAGCTTTATAGGTACTTAAACCTCTTAACATAGTAACATAGTAACATAGTAAATGACAGCAGATAAAGACCAGTATGGTCCATCTAGTCTGCCCAGTATGATGGCAAGAGTAGGTGCACCTGCCGCTCTGTGCAGGCCACCCCTCCCCATGTCTTTGTTTAGGGGTGAACCCACCACTCCATGTAGGACCACCCCCTATTTGTTGAGAAATTAGATGGTTCAGTTTATTTTGATTTTATCCTGTTGCTGTAAAGGGATCCACTGTGTCTGTCCCATGCCATTTTGAATTCCGTCACCTGTTTGCTCCCACCACTTTCATCAGGAGGGTATTCGAAGCATCCATCACCCTTTCTGTGAAAACGTATGTCCTGACATTGTCTTTCAATTTACCACTTTGCAGCTTCCTGTTATGCCCTCTAGTTTTACAGCTTCCCCGTCTTTGGAAGAGGTTTGTTTGTTCATTATTTTCCTTTAAGTATTTAAAGGTCTGAATCATATCTCCCCTGTCTCTCCTCTCCTCCAAAGTTTACATGTTTAGGTCTTCAAGAGTCTTCTCATAAGGCTTCTGATGCAGGCACCAAATCACTTTGGTCGCCTTCCTCTGAACAATTTCCAGTCTTTTTATATCATTTGCAAGATATGGTCTCCAAAACTAAACACAGTATTCCAGGTAAGGCCTCACCAGTGACTTGTACAGTGGCATAAGTACCTCTTCCTTTCTGCTGGTAATTCCTTTGTATGCAACCCAATGTTCTCCTGGTTTTTGCCACTGCCTTATTGCACTGTTTTGCCACCTTGAGATCTTCAGAAATCACACCAAGGTCTTTCTCCTGATCCGTGCACACCAACCTCTCGCCCCCTATCACGTACATTTCCCTTGGATTTCTGCTACCCAAGTGCATGAATCTGCACTTCTTTGCATTAAATCTTAATTGACAAGCATTAGACCATTCTTTCAGCTTTTGTAGATCTTTCCTCATGTTAACCACTCCCTCGGGAGCCCACTCTGTTGCAAATTTGTGTGTCATCTGCAAAAAGACAGACTTTTCCATTCAGTCCTTCAGCAATATCACTCACAAATACATTGAACAGTGCTGGACCCAGGACCGACCCCTGGGGCACCCCGCTAATCATCTTCCCTTCATCCGAGTGAGCTCCATTTACCATCACCTTCTGTCATCTGTCAGTCAACCAATTTCTGATCCTATTTACCATCTTGGGATCCATCCCCAAGCTACAGAGTTTATTGATAAGCCTCCTATGAGGAACAGTATTAAAGGCTTTGCTGAAATCCAGGTAGATGACATCCATCACATGCCCCTGATCTAGTTCCCTGGTCACCCAGTTAAAGAACTCAATCAGATTTGTTTGGCAAGATCGTCCTTCGGTAAAACCATGTTGCCTCGGATCTTGCAACCTGTTGGCTTTGAGAAAGTTCACTATTTGCACTTTCAAGAGCACCTCCATTACCTTTCCCACCACTGAGGTAAGGCTCACAGGCCTGTAGTATGACACTTCCCTGTCACCACTTTTGTGTAGAGGTATGACATCAGCCATTCTCCAGTCCTGAGGAACCTCTCCTCTTTCCAAGGATCTGTTGAAAACATCCTTTAACGGCCCTGCAAGAACCTCTCTGAGCTCTTTCAGTATCCTGGGATGTATCCCATTCGGTCCCATGGCCTTGTCCACTTTCAGTTTTGCAAGTTGTTCTAACACTTCATCTTCTGTGAATGGTGTGGTATCTACTTCATTCCCATTTTTATATTTGGGAGTCACAGGTGGTCCTTCTCCAGGACTTTCTTTAGTAAAAACAGAGCAGAAGTATTCGTTTAGCAATTTCGCTTTTTCAATGTCACTTTCCACGAATGCGTTCCCAGAACTTCTGAGTCCTGCAATTCCACCTCTGATCTTCTTCCTTTCCCGAATATACCTGAAGAAAGTTTTGTCGCCACTCTTAACATCTTTAGCCATCTTTTCCTCTGCCTTTGATTTTGCTATCCTTATTTCTCTCTTTGTCTCTGAGTTTGATCCTGTATTCATTTCTGTGTTCCTCTGTATGCTTCTGAATTTTGCAAAAGCTATGTTTTTTGCCTTTATCTGAGCAGCCACTTCTTTGGAAAACCAAATAGGTTTTCTTCTCCTCTTGTTTTTGTTTACTTTTCATACATATTTATCTGTTGCCCCTTTTATTGCCACCTTTAGTTTAGCCCATTGCAATTCCACTTCCCTTATCTCCTTCCACCCTGTCAGCTCCTCCTTTAGGTACTCGGCTATTTTATTGAAGTCAGTGTTTTTGTAGTTTAGGATTTTGAGATTGCTATGATTGGCCTGTACCATGGCTTTTATCTCAAACCACACCATGTGGTGATCGCTGCTGCTCACAGGGCACTCATGCAGACATTTGACACGCTATCACCGTTGTTGTTGTTGTTGTCGTTAAGTGCCATCGAGTCGGAGTCGACTCATGGTGACCTTCTGGATAGCTATTCTAAATTGTGTTCAGTCTTGAGTCAGGCGGCTCATTGTTGATAGACTGGTACCCATAGCTGCTGTTATTGTATTGATCCATCTCATTGCTGGCCTTCCTCTTTTGCGCTGACCTATCTTGCCAAGCATGATGTCTTTCTCTAATGATCTCTCTCTTCGCATGATGTGTCCAAAGTATGAAAGTCAAAGTCTTGTCATCTGAGCTTCTAAAGAAAGCTTAGGTTTGATCTTCTCTAGTACCGACTGGTTTGTTCTTCGGGCAGTCCATCGTATACACAGTATTTGATGCCTTTGAATTATGGTGCTGGCGGCGATCTTCTTCCTGTCTATCTTTTTCACTGTCCAGCTTTCACATCCATATGATGTTATTGAAAATACCATGGTTTGAACAAGTCAAATCTTTGTATGGAGAGACATCTCTGCTCTTGAGAATCTTATCTAGTCTTTCATAGCCATTCTGCCAAGAGCAATGCGTCTGATTTCTTGACTGCTTGTTGCTTCTTTATTGATAGTTGATTCAAGTAGGTTAAAGTTGTTCACGATTTCAATTTCTTCTCCTTCAATGATGAACCTGTTGATTATGCCAGTTGTCATGATCTTTGTCTTCTTTACATTAAGGTGCAGGCCCCCGTTGGTGAGCACTAAATCCAGCGTTGAGCTTTCCCTGGTTGCTTCCATCACCATTTGTCTAAGTAATGAATCTTGGACAGCATCCACAATTTTTTTGCTTCTTTCCAGATTTGCAGAAAGAGTAATCTAATCCACATCAGGTAGATTAAAGACACCCAATATGATCGCTTCCCCCTTTGTGGCTACCTTGGCAATATCTATAATCAATTCGTTCTCTATCTCCAAGTGTCTCTGGCCAGTAGGCTGTTCCTGAACTGGGGGCACCCACAGATATCTGCTCCAGGGCTACCCAGGAAAGCAATCAGTCAGTCATAATATCCCCAAGATTAATGTATAACCACAGTTAAACGTTATATTAGCAATATCCTTAAAACAGACAGTTAAACTCTATATTGGTAGCTAGAAACCAGCAGAGATAAGAAAGAAAATTATAGTCTAAGCTTTTGGCTTTGTGAGGGCTCCACAGCTCATGCAGACTGCCTCAGACCAGTATATGTGGCCAGGTGTAAGATGGTCTAAAATTAGGCCCTCCCTGAGAGCAAACTTTCACCCCCTCTCTGAGAGCAAGCTTTCTCCAACAGAGCAACAGAATTAAACATTTGTTATCTGGATACTTGGGTCCCAGTAGGCTGAATATCCCCGAGCTTAATGTATAGTCACAGTTAAACTTTATATTAGCAATATCCTCAAATCCAACAGTTAAACTTTATATTATCAATATCCCTAAAACAGACAGCTAAACTCTATGGGGTATGTTTACTAAACTGCGGTAATGTAACAGCATCTACGGTAACGCATGTTAACATAATGTTAATGCACGTGCGTTAACATTACATAACGTGTGTAAACCTTACCAGCTGCGTTAAGGACCGGTGAGGGGTGGAGAGAGGGCGGAGAGAAGGGGTCAATGGGCGGGGAGAGGCCCCTGCTACACTAATGCATTGATCTTAAGGCCAGAACATTACTGCGAGTGAAAACCTCATATTAGAGGTACATTTTCAGGAGAGAGAAACCATTTCAGTCAGCAATGTACAGCATAGGCAGGGAGCCCAAGAAAGGTGATAGTAGCATAGTGGCCATGTATGAAAGGCCACTATGGTGATGCCGCAAATGGGGCATATGGGGCTGCATGCAGGACAGGCAGTGGGTGCAGCCGGGGTGCAGAGGGGCCAGGCAGCTGCCTATGTGGCACATAGGAACAGAGGAACACAGAAACAAATCAGCAGCAAAACAGCATATGACCATGGCAAACATGCACATCAGTCTGTGCTCTACAGTGTCGCATCCAGGGGACACATGGCCAGTAGGTACCCCAAATGTCACACAGGAAGCACAATGCCTGTAATGGAGCAAGCAATGCACATTTGGAGATCACGTCTACAAGGGCCCCTGCACCTTCCACAGGCTACGTCCAAAATAGACCAGACACCCAACTAAACGAACACCCGTTACTACAGCTCCTGGAAGGCAGTGCAGAATGTGACCAGACGTCATCTGAAAAAGATGTACACCCAGTAGTCCAAACAGGGTATACCGTACCTGCACTGCATGCCCTAGCCAGTCCATAGTCTGCTGGCATAACACCAGCTATCTACCAGGTCCACCTTAGACAATAGCTGTGGGATCAACAACCTGACACCCAAACCCAGCATCAGCCCATGTGGAAGAGACATAACAGTAGCAGGCAGAGATGGGGGGGATGTGGGGATGTACAGGTAGGCCCCACCACCCCAGAAGCCAGATGCTAGGCACCCACCTACCTGTACAGTGTATGGCCTGGGACAGCGCACCACCATCACAAACAGCATATGGGCATGTCAGCATGGTGTGGGAGAGGGTGTTGGTGGTGATGGGGCAGTGACACCTGCCCTCAGGGGACCAAGGCCATGCCCTCCTCCAGGGCATCATGGACAGTGCAACAGACAAGGTCTGGAAGATTAAAGGAAAAGGTAGCCACTGGGACCACAGCCCTTCTGTGGCAGCAACATATTGCAGTACACACAGACAGTGTGTTCTGGAACAGAAGGTAACAAGGTCACATCCCAGCTGTGGCTTTCACACAGCACAACCTCATGTTTTACCTTACAATGCAGATAAACCATCAGAATGTGTAATCCCCAAAGCAGCGGTGAACAGGGCGACAAACACCCACTCACACAGCCTCCACTCTCCAAAGCATCATGGCAGCTCATGCTGTTGGCTACAGCAGAGCTTCAGTTGTCACCAGTGCACAACTACTACCTCCTGCACAGTTGAGCAAAGTCGGCACTGTGATCAGGACCAGTGTGCCTGGCAGCCTTGCCAACCACCCGTATCTATGCACAATGATGCATTAGGAGAGTGTGTATGTGTATGTCCAGGCATTGTTTTGTGGCTGGCCACACCTCACAGGGCCCACAATGTCTCACTGTTACCAGCTCTAGGCTGCAAATGTGCATAATGAGGAGCAAGGCATTGTGGGCATGGCACAGACAAGGCGGATTGGGCAGGATGCATCTGCACAGGGTGTAGGTCAATGGCTGGGACACTGTAGAGGCCGACCACTACCTGCATGGACAGTGAGGCCATAGCATGTCATGCTGTGAGGTAACTCTCACCCTTACCGAGCAGTGACCCTGGGATGCCTATGTTCCCACATAGTGCTATACATCATGTGTCTCGTTTCATTCCTGGGTGTTCCCGGTGCTGTTGGCAAGCACAGTGCTATCTGCTTGGTGTACATTGTTCCTCTGTGATCATGCACTATGGATTGGCTAATGGACTGTCTGCAGCTAGTCTGTGTATGGTTGGAATTCCCTGAGGGTGCTGCAGGTGCAGTCTGACTGTGCAGTCTGCTGGTGAATGGCAGACCACAGTGGAGGCTTTACAGGCATACACACAGCAGTACTGCTCGTCTCTCACTGGCCCAATTACAGTTATGGCTGTGGGCCACAAACCCTGGCGTGCTGTCCATTGACAACAGGAGGGGGTTTGCTGGTCATACAGCCATTGCTCCACTCCCTTAACTGCCAAAAGGGTGTTTAGGGTGCCATGGGGTATGTACTGTATACTACATCAACCTGTAGAGGCAGGGCCACACAAACATGGTGTGTGTCTAGATGCCCTTCCACTCAAATAACAGGTGTCAATGGCAGCCATACCCTAACACTGGGTACGCAATAATCTGAGTGGTGACTTGACCCAGAGGGCCACATGTGAGTGTGTAATGCAAATGGACACCGAATAACCTTCAGATGCACTGCAAGGAACACCTGGCATACAGTAGTAGTGATGGAGACATACAGCAGGACCGCTCACCAGCAGCACATGTGCTGCTGACCTAGTGTTGTGCGGCCATCCTATCACTTAGGGTGAACTCTGAATATGCACAATGCCCTGGTCTGTAGCTGCTCTGTGGCAGCATCATGCAGTGTCCGGTCTTTTTTTCATGCTGAGGTACCGGAGAGATGCAGATCCCATTGGATCATCAGCTGTATACAGCTAATCAGCATGTGCATTGCATCATGGTTACTGTTGGGGGTTGCCCTATCCTGGCAGACAGCAGGCTTCTTGTGTGGTGCCCTGCAGTATTCCTGTATGTAGCCTTTGCTGTGGTGCTCATGTTGGTGGTGAAGCCTACAGGTTTGTGCATTGACATTTGTGCTACTGGTCATGGGTTTGATTCCTCTCTATTCTCTTTTAATTTTATGCCTGTCATACACAACTACATTTCATTCCTGTGACAGTCATATCTGTGCAGATCTGTGCTGTTGCCACATTATACCCTCTTGACAGTTGCCAACCATCCTTCTGTCTGTCTATATGTGTCTGCCAGCTGTGTGGCGTCCTGCCCTAATCTGCAGGCTGCTACCCCATGACCTGCACTGTGACCCTTTTCTGCATTGCAGCTCATCATGCTTGCCTCTCCCATGTCTGCTCTGCATGGCACTGCTACTCCTCTGTCCTCCTGTCATTGCATTTATCCAGCCACCTCTATCTCCCTTGGTGTCTTTATCTTTATCTTTATTTAGGAACTTAATATACCGCTCATTGCAATAGCATCTGAGCGGTTCACAATTTGCATAAAAGCTGCTTATAAAAAGAAGGGAACGCCAAATTTGTTATAGGACAGTCAGGAGAGGATGCGAGAACAGGAAAAAGAAACAGAAGACAATCATATAGAAGGGGATTACCGGGGGAGTGGGGGAGACGGGAGGGGGGCGGGGAAGATCAAAAGCTGAGCAGAAAAGGTGAGTCTTTAAGAGGGTTTTGAAAGTTTTGAAGGAGGGTTCCAGGCGGAGATCCGGGGGGAGCGAATTCCAGAGACGGAGACCAAGGACATGGAAGGCAGAGGAGCATGTGGATTCGAGGTGGGCTTGGGAGGGGCAAGGCAGGATCAGGCGATTTGCATGGATGGAGCAGAGGGAAGGGTGGGGAGTGTGAAGGTGGATCAAATTGGCGAGGTAGAGGGGAGTGCCAGAATAAATGGATTTGTGGATGAATGTGAGAAACTTATATTGTACATGAAACGGGATAGGAAGCCAATGTAGACGTATAAGAAGGGGGGTAATGTGGTCAAAACGGGAAGAGCAGGTAAGGATACGGGCTGCGGTGTGGTGGACTCTCTGTAGGCGTTGTAATTGGGATTGGGGAAGACCAGCCAGGGAAACATTACAATAGTCAAGGCGGGTGACAACAAGAGAATGGAGAAGGGTGGTCATGGATGAGAGAAAGAAAGGGACGGACAGAACGAAGCTGTCTTAGGGTGGAGAAACAACGTTGGACGACGGAGGAGATGTGAGTTTTGAAAGACAAGGATGAGTCAAGGATCACACCGAGGTAACGCAAGGATGTCTCGAGGGGAATAGGGGAAGAAGAAAGCATGGGGATGAGAGGGGGTGCAGGACTGCCAGCGGTGAACCAGATGGCTGAGGTCTTAGAAAGGCTGATGTGCAGGAAATTAGAGGAAAGCCAGGAAGCCACGGAAGAGAGACAGTTGTTGAAAGGAGCAATGTCAGGGGAGACTGAGTCGGTGTGGTAAAGAAGAAAGATATCATCAGCATAGTAGTGGGCAGATATACCCTGTTGCTGCACCAAAAGAGAGAGGAGCGAGAAAGATATTGAACAGGAGGGGTGCGAGGACAGACCATTGGGGAACACCACACAGGAGGGGAGTGGAGGGAGACGATGAAGGGCCTGAGGTAACCGAGAAGGAATGGCCTGAAAGGAAAGACCAAAACCAAAGGAGCACAGTGCCGGCAAGGCCGGCATCATGTAAGCGTGAAAGAAGAGTGTGGTGGTCGACGAGATCGAATGCGGCAGAAAGATCAAGAGAAACGGCAAGGGTGAAAAGTCCGCAGTCGTGGGCAGTGTGTAGTTCGTCAAGGAGAGAGAGTAGGACAGATTCTGTGCTATAACCAGGACGGAAACCAGATTGCCGTGGGTGCAGAGCTAGGGAGGCTTCTAGATGGGAGGAAAGTTGAGAGAAAACAAGTTTTTCTAAGATCTTAGAAAAGAAAGGGAGATTAGATATAGGACGTCAGCTAGAAGTGGAAGAAGGATCTAGGGAACTCTTTTTCAAAATAGGATGGATAATGGCATGCTTCCAGGGAGTAGGAAAAATACCGGAGGAGAGGCTGTTATTAATAATGGAGAGAATATAGGGGGAGAGGGCCAGGGAAGGCTCTAGGAGCCAATGGGAGGGAATGGGGTCAGAGGAGCAGGAGGTTTTACGAGCAGAGGTGAGAGCTTTGGAAAGATCAGAGGCAGAGATAGGCTCGAAGGAGGACCATTGACACGTATTCACATCTTCTGCCACACACTGTCATTGTTGCACTTTACAGTACCATCACCCTGTGCATCGGTACAGCTGCCCCCGTTATATTTGTCCACTTTACCAGCTACCACATGGCCTTCACGCAGATTGGCAGGTCCTTCACCTCTGACATTTACTTCCTTACATCACTTGTTAATTGGCTTTCCTTGCTGCTCTGTGCAGTGTTAGAGTTACATCAGTGTTTGGTCCATGCATTTCATGCTTGTGACCTTGGTCCACCTTACTGCTCTTAGCCAACATTTCTTGGGTCACCTTAACATCCTTGGGACATCTTTAGCATCACCTTTGGTTCGGCCAGCTTATGGGGCACGTTATATGCAGACTTGGGGGGTGCCACCCTTTCGTGCCGCCCTCTGGGGCACATTATGACCCGCCTTGGATGACGTGGAGCTCTGATGTGCCTTATGGTGCCTCCTAAAAGGTGCAATAGGTTACAGAACTAGGGTGAAGGGTTTTTTGGCTGGCAGTACAGGTTGGTGAGATGTGTCTGACCGTTACAGGCAGGAAAATTAATTGCCTCTGACAGCCTAATGAAATTTGCCCACTGAGGGATTGAACTCATGACCGCTGTATCAGCAGTCATTGTATTAACCAGTGTGCTACACCTCTATTTCTTTGATCAGATGCCACGGCGCGAAATTAAGGTTAACGCGTGATAACACGCCACTGCGCCCTCTATAGCGCGATAACAGCAAGGCACCCTCTATCGTGCGATGAGCCGCCATTGCTACCTTACTGCAGAAACGCCCACTACCTTATATGGCATTCCTCATGTTATCACTGCAACAAGCACAGGTAACATTAAGACGGTTTAGTAAACATACCCCTATATTGGTAGCTAGAAACCAGCAGAGATAAGAAAGAGAAAATTATAGGGGTATGTTTACTAAAAGCCGCACAATTGCGTGCCGCACAATAGCGCACGGAAACGCGGCACTCAAACGCTCAGAAATGCTCTTAAACGCCCCGCAAAAGTGCGCGTGGGCCCCGCACAATTGCGCGCCGCACCAACGCACCCCGCACAAGTACCCGGCCCGCAAATGTCCGATAGAGGCGTGGAAAGGCATTCTGAGGGCGGAGGAAGGCTCCCGAGGGGCGGAGAGACGGGGTCAATGGGCGGGGAAGGGGAGGGGAGAGGCTCCCCGCACATGATTGGGGCCGAATTCACAGGTTAAAAATAGCGCGAGTGAAACACTCACGGTAGAGGGCATTTAAAGGGAAGAGAAACCATTTAGCGTCAGCAATGTACAGGGAAACCGGGGAAACCTGAAAAACGTGAGCAGTGTGATACATGTGCACAGAACAAAAGTGCAAATAAAGATAGAAAAAGACCCAAACAAAAATATTAAAAATAGGAAGGCAGCTGGGGAACCCCGATAATAATGGGCAAACATAAGAAACACACCCAGGAAAGCTAAAAAAAAATGAAATGAAGGTTGGAAGGGGCTACGGAGGGGAGACCCTTCCAAAAACCATTTCCTTTTTTCTGAGCCTTCCTGGGAGTGTTTGCTATGGTTGCCCATTAATATCACTGTTGCCCAGCTTGGTTATATTTATCCCCAGTTGTTCGTGGTCGGTTGAGGGGTGTATTTGCACTTATGTCACCAGACATGGTGACGGAGCCCACAGTACAAATGTGCAGAGCAGGGTTTTTGACTCTGTTGGTCAGGTTTCCCACCCCCAGGGACTGCACTATCACTGTGGCCACAATGTGGTGCAGCGGACAGAGGCAGTACCTCTAGGACCAGAGGGTCACAGGTTCAAATCCAAGCTGGGGCTCCTGCCAACCCAGTCCCCATATTTTACCCACCACTAAACAGAGATAGTACAGACACTCCTTTATTGCAGAGAACATAAGCATGGTTCACACACCCATTTTGTACCCAACACCGCACACACACCATAACAATGGGCATTACCGACAGCCGAGTCCCCCAAATGCAGTCCTGGAGTGCCACAACGCAATCAGGTCATATGCTTTTCCAAGATACGGACATGCCAGCATGTTGGCGGTAGGGTACAGGTGGTGGAGGGGGCAGTGGCTGCTAGCCACAGAAGACAGTGGCCGAGCCATGTGCAGGCTGGCACGTCCACTGCAACATAGGCCCTGTCGGATGTACAGTCATGGACTTCCCAGGGAATTCAGCACATCTGTGGCAACACAGTGGTGCAGTGCACACAGACAGTGTGTGCAGGAACAAAAGGTCACAGGTTCAAAGCCCAGCTGGGGCTTCTACCAATCCTGTCCACATATTTTCCCCACAACTAAACCATGTTAGTAAGGGCAATCCTTTATTGCTGGGGACATACGCATTGGTCATACGCCATCTTTTACACCACCAAGCACAGACACCATGACCAGGGGCATTACCTAGAGCAGAGTCTCACAAATGCAGTCCTGGAGGACCACACACCATTCAGGTTCCATGCTGCCACACATACAAATAACTGTGCTGTATATCTATGCACCACCCCCATGGCATGTAGATGTAGCTCATGCATATTCATGAGGGACAGCAGGAAACCCCAACCAGTGTATTGCAAACCTGGACTGGATTTGGGAACCTCTGCCGTACAGCAGCAGCCAACAGGGGCAGACACACCCACACCCACAGGCCCCATTGGCCAATGCCTCCTGGAGAGGCAGGACATTGGGCCCTGCGTGCAGCACCCAATACCAGCACTTGCATACCTTAGCAATGTCACCCTACACCTGGGTATATGGTACACAGCTCTCAAACGTTTGCTATGAGTACTGGCAGATAGATATCCCTACGTTACGCACAGTCTGCTCTTTGAGCTCCATCATAACAATCTATCTGATGTCTGCGGTGTGTGCGTCAGGTCTGGCCCCTGACAGTGTTTACCACCCTGGGGAGTGACCCACAACGTACTGCATACCATACCCATGCCTGTACTGTGCCCAGGACTGGTGTGGTGGGCAAGGATTCTGAACCCCTCTATAGTAGCACAATGCTGGCATACGTGTGGGAGTGTGTGTCTGTCTATACAATGTGTGTTGGCTGCAAACACTGTCCACAGCCCACACTGCCAGCACTGTTGCCAGTTTGGGCCTGATGATGTGCATAATGAGCAGCAAGGTACCATGGGTATAGCTCAGACAGGGTGGGCTGGCCAGGATGCATCTGCACAGGGCATAGGGCACTGGCAGGGACATTGTAGTGGCCGTCCACCACCTCCACAGACAGGGTGACCTCTGTATGTGCTGCTGGGCTTTCACTCCACCCTGACTGTGCAGTGACGGCAGCATGGCTAGGCACCCCCATAATGCTTCATAGCATTTCCCTCATGTGATATATATGGGTCACCTGTTGGGGCCTAGTTACTGATGTATCTGCTTGTGTGTGTTGCCATCCCAGTTGTGGGTGCATGCATTTCCAGCGGGACTAACCAGCAGATGGTTCACAGCTGGTATGTGCCCTGCTGCAGTGCCGTGCAGTGGCTGATGGCTTGATGCAGGGGAATATCAGATGGTGGTGGGGTGCATCTTAGCATATCCAGGCCTACTGTCTGTCTGATATTGTGGTCTGGGTGTGTGTGGGGCTGCTTGGACTGCCCTGTAGGGTGTCTGTTCCCCAACAGGACTGGGGTTTATGGTCCACTCTACTGCCAACATTGCAGGGGGGGGGGGGGGGAGGAATCTGTTGATGGGAGATCCTGTTTGCCACCCTCTCGGGGGGGGGGGGGGGTGGGTGTGTGGTGGTGGTTGGTGGTACATGGCCCACCTAGGGGTCCCCCTGACTGAGACAGACAGAGATATCCAAGGTGTTCCTGCAGAAACTACCTATCTGACTGATTTGGAGCTCTGCCATGGCCTCTCTCAGCCATGGAGGGTGCTGTGGACCTGGTCCAGGGCGCCTCATCGCACACTCAGGGTGAGCACAGTTCCCGCACAATGTGACTGTGTGTAGCTACTCTGTGCCAGTTAAGCACCCGGTCAGTACCTCCTACCTGGCCAAGGTGCTGTGTGGGTGCACACGGACACGTCCCCCTACCAGGCCGGGGAGCTGTTGGGGTGCATTCCCCATCTTGTGTTCATCTGTGGACAGCTGATTTGCATGTGCAGTGCATCATGGGTATGGGTGGCCTAACCCTATCCTGGTTACCACAGCAGACTGTCTGTGTGGTGACATGCAGGCTCTCTGCAGCCAGCCAGGGGCTTGCTGGCAGCTATATAGCTGTAGCCCAATGGTTACTTCACTATCTGTGGAGCCAGAGGTAATGGGTTCAAGCCCACAGTGGGGTTATTTGATAGGGTTGTCCAAAGCTTTTTTTAGATTTAATGTACATATGTTGCTGCCATCAAACACACCCTCAGTGTACTGTACCCATAAGGTGCCTCTGAGGGTGCTTTATAGGGCGCCCTATAGGGCACCTTATGGTTGCTGTCCATATAAGGTGCACTATACATTATCCTGTGATGCAACATATATGGTGCCCTATAGGGGACATTCTAGGGTGCCTTGGCGGACAGTGAACTTTAACATGTGCCTTATGGGCCGCCTTATGTTAACACGCTTTGTGAGTGCGTTTGCTAGTAGTGATAACTGAAATAAAAATAAATTGCCCCCTACAGCACTCATCCCCATAATATGCACTGCCTCAGTGAGCCTTCTTCATTGGGCACTGTGGGGGATTGAACCCCTGATCCCTGCACCATTGGTCAGTGTCTTAATCATTGTGCTGTGGCTCTGGTCCTGTGCTTGGGCATCAGCACACTGCCTTATGCCGCCCAAGATTAACAGTGCACCTCCTTATGCCGCCCAAAATTAATATGCCTCCTAAAGCACCTTTACCCATTAAAATTAATGCCTCAGCCAGCCCTTTTTGTTGCACACAATGGGGAATGGAACCCATGGCAGCTGCACCAGCTGTCAGTGTTTTAACCATTGTACTATGACTCTGTTCCTTTGTGTGTGCATATCAGGGTGCCACTTAGCCTTCCCACACACTATTTTGCACGGCGCACATTAGCGCGCCGCGCAAATGTGCGATCGCTTACTCCCGTTTTTTTCCTTTTTTCTGCCTGACCCGCCCACTCCTTATATGGCACAGGCACACTACCGTGGCCCCGCACGTTAGGAATGTTTAGTAAACATGCCCCATAGTCTTAGCTTTTGGCTTTGTGAGGGCTCCACAGCTCAAGCAGTCTCTTAAAGGAAAGGAGGTGCCATATTCACTGTCAGGTGCAGCTATTTATCCTCATCAGGCATACATTAAGGACCTGAGCTTAATTAAGCTTCAGGTGAACAAAGTGCATTAAACAAATTAGGTATAGATTTCCCCAGCAACCCTTAGTAAGTAAAGAACTTAAATATCTAATCAAAATCTAAACTAAAATGCAGACAGCAGTCCAGCAGTGAGATGGGGTCTTTCCAGTCTTTTGCATTGAGTGTCACATGTATGATTTTCTCCCAGTTGGTGAGTGGTCTTACGTGTGCACTAGGTACAAGGATCTCTTTGCTCTCAGGGAATGAGCCCGATCTCTGGAGGCTAGAGTAGCAGACTTGGAGGACATAAGGAAGACAGAGAGGAACATAGACAAGATCTACAGGGATATAGTCAAGTCCCACCTCCAGTCTGGCAGCATCCCTGTTGTCATGGAGAAGAGAGGTCACGTAGCAGGAGAGCATCATCCTAGTGTGACAGGAAGTGATCCTGTAGCTAGGACCTGTCCTCTAGGTGATGTAAAACCCTCTTGCTCCAAGGAAGTTTCTCCAGGGCCAGGTGCCCATGAAGGAAGGGTTACGACAGCCGTTATAGTTGGTGTTTAAATAATTAGGCATGTAGATAGCTGTGCATGAAATGAGTCAGAAGCTGTAAAGATGTCTTATGCATTGGAACATGGAACGTACGAAGCATGAACCAAAGGAAGTTGGAGGTGGTCAAGAATGAAATGGAACGTGTACAACTTGATCTGTTGGGTGTCAGCGAACTGAAATGGACTGGCATCGGGCACTTTGCATCAGATGATCACATGGTCTACTATGCTGGAAATGAAAGACAAAGAAGAAATGGTGTTGCATTTATAATAAAGAAGAAACTTGCAAGAACTGTAATGAAATACAATGCAGTCAGCAAACGCTTAATCTCTATTCATCTACAAGGAATGCCTATCAACACAACTTTAATTCAAGTATATGCCCCAACAACAGCTTCAGAAAAGAATGAAATTGAAGAGTTCTATGAACAAGTACAAGCTGAAATTGACAGAACATGCAAACAGCATATCCTGATAATCATGGGTGACTGGAACGCAAAAGTTGGCAACAAAGAAGGCAAAGTAGTTGGAAAATATGGACTTCGCAACAGAAATGAAGCTGGAGAAAGAATGATAGAATTCTGCAAGACCAACGATCTATTCATCTCAAACACCTTCTTCCATCAACACAAGGGGCGACTGTACACATGGACTTCACCCAATGGATTGTATAAAAATCAAATTGACTACATCTGTGGAAGTCAACGATGGAAAAGTTCTATAACATTAACAAAGATAAAACCTGGAGCTGACTGTGGTACAGATCATCAACTACTAGTATGCAAGCTCAAGCTAAAGTTGAAAAAGAGCAAACCACTCATGAATTCAGCAAAATGACCTTGAGAATAAACCACTGGAATTTAAAGACTGCCTGCAAAATCAGTTTGCTGCTTTAGATACAAATGACAGAGCTCCAGAAGAGTTATGGAATGACATCAAGAAGGAACGTGAGAAGTCTCTACAAAAGGTGAAGAAGCAAAAATGGCCAAAATGGATGACTGAAGAAACACAGAATTGCCCAGAAACGCAGAGAAGCTAAAGTCAGAGGAGAAAGAAAGACAATAACAGAACTCAACAGATTTCCAACGTGCAGCAAGACAGGATAAGGAAAAGTACTACAACGATGCATGCAAGGAAATAGAAGCAGAAACTATTAGAGGAAGAACAAGATCGGCTTTCCTAAAGCTATGAGAGTTAAAGAAAGTTCCAGCCTCGAATTGGAATGTTACAAGATGCTCAAGGTTCTATGTTGAATGATGCTGAGAAAAGGTGGAAAGAATATACAGAGTTTATATATGATAAAGATCAAGTGGACCAACAGCCGTTTCAACCTGTACCTTATGATCGGGAACCATTGGTGATGAAAGAAGAAGTTAAAGCAGCATTGAAAGCCTTATCAAAGAACAAAGCACCAGTCATTGATAGCATTCCCATAGAAGTATTACAACAATCTGATGCAGCTGTTACTGTACTTACAAGGCTCTGCCAAGAAATATGGAAGACAACATCATGGCCAACTGACTGGAAAAGATCTGTGTTTACACCAATACTAAAGAAAGGTGATCCAACTGACTGTGGAAATTATCGCACAATCGCTCTGATCCCACATGCCAGCAAGATTCTACTGAAGATTATTCAAAAGAGACTATAACCATACCTGGAACAAGAACTACCTGAAGTGCAAGCAGGGTTCAGGAAAGGGCGAGGAATGAGAGACATCATTGCAGATGTGAGATGGATCCTTGAAAAGACTAAAGAATACCAAAAGGATATCTATTTGTGCTTTATCAAATATAGCAAGGCTTTTGACTGTGTAAACCATGAGAAACTCTTGGCCACATTAAGAAACATGGCTATACCAGAACAACTGATGGTACTCTTGCACAATCTGTACATTGATCAAGAAGCAGCAGTTTGAATGGAACAAGGAGAAACAGAATGGTTTAAAATAAGCAAAGGTGTAAGACAAGGCTGCATACTTTCCCCCTACCTGTTTAATTTATATGCAGAACAAATCATCAGAGAAGCAGGATTGTATGAAGACAACAGAGGTGTGAAGATTGGTGGAAGACTCATCAACAACCTTCGCTATGCTGTAGATACCACATTACTGGCTGAAAGTGAAGATGATCTGAAACATTTGCTTCTCACAATCAAAGAACATAGTCTCAAAATGGGCCTGCACCTTAATGTAAAGAAGACAAAGATCATGACAACTGGCATAATCAACAGGTTCATTTGTTGAAGGAGAAGAAATTGAAATTGTGAACAACTTTAACCTACTTGGATCAACTATCAATAAAGAAGCAACAAGCAGTAAAGAAATCAGACGACGCATTGCTCTTGGCAGAATGGCTATGAAAGACCTAGATAAGATTCTCTAGAGCAGAGATGTCTCTCTCCATACAAAGATTTGACTTCTTCAAGCCATGGTATTTTCAATAACATATAGATGTGAAAGCTGGACAGTGAAAAAGATAGACAGGAAGAAAATTGATGCCTTTGAATTATGGTGCTGGTGGCGAATACTGTGTATACCATGGACTGCCCGAAGAACAAACCAGTCAGTACTAGAGGAGATCAAACCTAAGCTTTCTTTAGAAGCTCAGATGACAAGACTTCGACTTTCATACTTTGGACACATCATGCGAAGAGAGAGATCATTAGAGAAAGACATAATGCTTGGCAAGATAGAAGGTCAGCGCAAAAGAGGAAGGCCAGCAATGAGATGGATCGATACAATAACAGCAGTTACGGGTACCATTCTGTCAACAATGAGCCACCTGACTCAAGACCGAACACAATTTAGAATAGCTATCCAGAGGGTCGCCATGAGTCGACTCCGACTCGATGGCACTTAACAACAGATAGCTGGGTGGCTGGTGGATGGGAGGATCACTTGGTAACATGCCTGCCTGGTGAGAAGGTAGCGGACTTCACACGCCACCTAGACAAGGTCTTAAATAGTGCTTGGAAGGAGACTGCTATCTTGGTACATGTCTGTACCAATGACATAGAAAATGTGGTAGGGAGGTTCTGGAGCCTAATTTAGGCTTTTAGGTAAGAAGTTGAAATCCAGAACTTCCAGGGTAGCATTCTCCGAAACCTTTCCCGTTCCACGCGCAGGACCCAAAAGGCATGCAGAGCTCTGGAGTCTCAATGCGTGGATGAGACGATGGTGCAAGGATGAAGGCTTTGGATTTGCTAGGAACTGGAGAACATTCTAGGGGAAAGGAGGGGCTCTTCCGAAGGGATGGACTTCACCTTAATCAAGATGGAACCAGGCTGCTGGCATTAACCTTTAAAACGGAGAGCAGCTTTTAAACTAGATAATAGGGGAGAGCCAACAGTCACCCAAGAGTGCATGGTTTGGAACAATGTATCCTTGAAGGATACTACCAAAAGAATGACGTTAGGGCATATCAGCAGAGAGGTTCTAATAAAGGCAAAAGTAGCCCAAATGCCATTGAGTACGGAGCAGACAGAGCTTAAAGATTCCAAATTATCCTTGTCTACCAATAGCCAGATCAATATGAATAAAATACAGTCTCTGAAATGCTTTTATGCAAATACTAGAAGCTAAAACATAAGATGGGAGAGTTAGAATATGTAGCACTAAATGAGAGGTTACATATGATTGCTACCGCAGAGACATGGTGGAAGGAGGACAACCAGTGGGACACTGCAATATCTGGGTACAAATTATATCTCAATGACAGAACTGATCAAATTGGTGGAGGGGTTGCGCTCTCTTAGAGAGGGCATTGAGTCACAAAGGATTAAAGTTTTGCAGGAAATACAATTTGCTGTAGAATCACTATGGATTGAAATTCCACGTAAAAAGGGGAAGGAGATGAAAGTGGGGGTGTACTATTGACCATGTGGCCAGAATGAACAAATGTTTGATGAAATGCTCAAAGAAATCAGGGAAGCTAACAAAAGTTACAGAACGGTAATAATGGGTGATTTCAATTACCCCGGTATTGACTGGGTCAGTGTCACGGTAGGACATGCTAGGGAGATAAAGCTTCTAGATGAAATAAATGACTGCTTCTTGGAGAAGCTGGTTCATTAACCAACCAGAGGAGAAGCCATTTTGGACCTAGATCTTAGTGGAACACCAGATCTGGTTCAAGAGATAAGAGTGTTGGGGCCACTTGACAATAGTGATCATAGCATGATTGCATTTGATTTAATTATTGGAGGAGGGATGGCAAGGAAATCCACAGTACTACCTTTTAACTTTCGAAAGGGAGACTATGATAAAATGAGGAAAATAGTTAAAAAAAAAATAAAAGGAGCAGTTGCAATGCTTAAAGACTTGCATCAAGCTTGGGTGTTTAAAAATACTATCTTGGGGGGGCGGAGTCTGCCGCGGTGGAAGATGGCCGCTTAGTTTGAGGCTCCCTCCTGTAAACGCAGAATCCGGAGCTTATTTTGGTGACGGAAGGTCCCTCCAACATCAGCCTTCTTCTTCGGGGCACGCTGAGATATGTCGGCGTTGAAGCCGGCCCGATTGGACTTCCCGCAGGCGGCGGGTCAGTCGAATAAGCGGGCTAAGCAGGATCTGCCTTCCCCTCAAAAAATGGCGCCCGAGAAGCTTCCCACGGACGGGGTAAGAGAAATACTGCAAGAGTTGCGCACAGTTAAGGACATTATAACCACCAACTCAGGGACACTGGCGCAAGTTCAAGAAGACCTACAGGAAGTAAAAGAGAGACTAGGGGACTTAACCAAGCGCTTAAGCAATGTTGAAGCCGAGGTGGATAGGCAATCAGCTGAGATAGCGCGGATAGGCCCGCTGACGAAACGGGTAACGGCCCTTGAAGGGCAAATTGAGGACCAATCCAACCGGGCCAGGAGAAGCAATGTGCGCATTGTGGGGATACCAGAAGGCCGAGAAGGGTCAGACCCCATTAAGTACCTGGAGAAATTAATACCAGAGCTCCTGGAGACTGCCTTCGAGCGGCCCCTGGAACTGGAAAGGGCCCACCGTGTCCCATCGCATCCGTCTTCTCATACCCAGCGACCTCGTCCGTTTGTCATAAAAGTGCTCCGCTATCAGCATGTGCTTCAGATCATGCAAGCGGCGAAGCGTCGGCAAAATTTGCAACTTGAGGGCCAGAGGATCTCCTTCTTCCCGGACCTGAGCAAGCAAACGGTTCAGCGTCGTAAGGAGCTCCTAGCTTGCAGGCCTATGATGCAGCAATTGCAAGCAAGATTTGGACTTTTCTACCCCGCGAACATGCGGGTTACCCTCAATAATGTTACCAAAACCTTCTCAGATGGCCCGGCACTTCGCGCATACCTACAAGAGCGAGTCCAAATGGAAGTTGGGTCCTGAATGATTAAGAGACATTGGGATCGCCCTCTAAACTTCCCTGTGGTAGGAGATAGTTAAGAAGGAAGTGTAAAGGTTGTTCAATATCCTGTACTATCCTGCTTTTATTCTTAGTGTATCTGTATTGTAGTGAATAGACATATCGTTGGAGCTCCTATAAATGTTGCTGCTCAGTTTTTCATCGATTAGCCTCTATGGTGAGCTTCTCCTTAGTGTAAGTGCTGAAACTCTGTCACCTTAATTTAGCTCGCAGAATGTAGGTATGATGTTTAGAGAGGGGGATGGTTGGGCCAAGATGGGCGGCTTGGGCTTCACTATGCAAGTTAACGTAGTTATTGGCATTAAACAGTCGGGTTGTATATGTCTAGACCCTAGAAGCATTGTTCCTTTTTCCCATTTGGGGCAGATGACTGCGAGTGCCACCCTCCCGAGCCTCTCTAGGGCAAATTATGGCTAATTGCCAACTGAGGGTATTGTCCCTGAATGTCCAAGGAATCATTAACCCTGTAAAGAGGAAGAAAATCTTAACCTATTGTAAACATCAAAAAGCAGATGTAGTATATCTGCAGGAGACCCACCTTTCTCTTCCCGAATCTCATAAAGTGGCTGATGGGATCTATCAGAACGCTCTGTCCGCACCCGCTCATAAAAAAAAGGGTGGGGTTATTGTGTTGTTTAAGAAAACCCTCCCTGTTGAAATACAAGAGCCCAAAATTGACCCTGCAGGCCGGTGGGCAAAGATAACAGCGCGGCTTAGAGGTGAAACCTTCACCTTCATGACGATATATGGTCCCAATATTGATGACCCGCAATTCTTCGTCACTGTCACTCAGGAATTAATAGCCGCTGGATCCTCACACATAATTCTAGGGGGAGATTTTAATCTCATACAAGATCCATTCTTAGATAGAACTCCCTATAAGGCACAACATAAGCCTCAATCCTCCAGGAAATTATTGAACATGATGGAACTACTTGGGCTGGTAGATCCCTGGAGACTCTTCTCTCCTAATGACAAAGAATACTCCTATTATTCTCTGCCCCACAACTCGCAAACCCGGATCGACTACTTCCTCATTTCTAAAACACTACTACCTCAGATTGTGGATACTAGCATGCTACCCAGGACAGTCTCGGATCACTCAGCGGTCCTCTTGGATCTTACTGAGGGCCCTGTTAAAAAGTCCCAGGTGCGCTGGTTCTTTGAGAAACGCTGGCTGGCTGAAGAGGATTTTCAAATTTCTATAAAGAAAGCTATCACTGAGTATTTTGCTATCAATAAGTATGGAGACACCCCGACGTGGGCCTGGTGGGAGGCTTTCAAAGCCAATATTCGTGGGCACATGACTTCATATAAAATACGTACACGTAAGGCTGACGAGAAGAAAAGGATGGAACTTGAAGTGGAAATACGAGCGGGCGAACGGCTCCTTGCGAAATGGGCTGACCCGACGGTTCTCCTTAGACTTCAGAAGCTTCGGCTCCAGTACAACAATATCCTACATAATGAAGTCAGCGAGTCCCTTAGAGCTCAGCAGGGGCGGTACTACCATGAAAGTAACCGGGCTAGCTCGCTGCTAGCGAATTCCTTAAAAACCAGGCGTGCGGCGACCCGGATAGCAGGGCTGAAAGACTCTGCCGGAACATTACAGGTGGCAGATGATGAAATTCTAACGCTGTGCGAAGCCTTTTACTCCAAACTCTATCAGTCTGAAGTTGAATGTGATGAGTCAGCCTTTTTAGACTTTGTCTCCTCCATAGACGGTCCTTGCCTCACGAGACAGCAGCAGCAGTGTCTTGAAGCCCCTATCTCGAGTAAGGAGATACGCACTGCTATCAAACAATTAGCCAAAGGGAAGGCCAGTGGCCCGGATGGGCTGCCAGTGGAATTTTACGAGGCCTTCTCGGAACAACTGATACCGGAGTTAATGCTCTACTATAGCGGGGTTAAAGATGAATGCCCAACAGTTGGTGCACTGGCAGCTGCGACGATAGTCATACACCCCAAGCCGGGGAGAGACCCTCAAAGAGTTGAGAATTATAGACCTATATCTTTATTAAATGCAGATTATAAAATCTATGCTAAGATCTTGGCTAGTCGGCTATCCCAAGTTCTGGAGACGTTAATCCATCCAGACCAATGCGGATTCATGCCCGGGAGATCCACCGTAGATAACGGGCGCCTGCTGGCCCATGTTCTCCGGAAGGCGCAGCAGGAGGTCCGACCTATAATGGGCCTAGCGCTCGACGCAGAAAAGGCCTTTGATAGGGTTGAGCTTCCCTACTTATTTCAAGTCATGCGCCGGATGGGGGTGCCCGACAGTTTCCAGAAGAGTGTCCAACTGCTGTACACCAAGCCGACTGCTCGTGTAGTGGCGAATAATGCTCTTTCATCGGAGTTCCAGCTCACAAGGGGAACCCGGCAGGGGTGTCCCCTATCACCTCTGCTATTTAACATCGCCTTGGAACCTTTGATTCTCAAAATCCGGCAGCTGCCCAATATCTCTGGAATGCAATTGGAGGGGTACCATTGTAAAGTATCGGCCTATGCTGATGACTTGCTGCTATTTCTAGATATCAATTCAGTGGATGCTGCCCTAAAGACTATCGAGGAATACTCTACTATCTCAGGCTACAAGCTAAATTTAAACAAAACTATCAGCATTCCTCTCACGGCCACAGTCTTAGAAGAGGATCTTCGAAGGTACTCGTTTCAAATTGAAAAAACATCTTTCAAGTACCTGGGAGTTACTTACGGTACCAACTTACATGACACGGTCTCCCTTAACGTACACCGCTGCACCGAGATACTTCAAGATTATATACATAAATGGTCACCATTGAATTTAACCTGGTGGGGCAGACTGGAAACCATTAAAATGGTCATAGTTCCCAAGATAACTTATATCTTAAGTATGATACCGGTACTATTTGATAAGAAATTCTATATTGATTTAGAGAGAAAGTTGTTGGCCTTCCTATGGGCGAAGAAGACGCCTCGGATCGCGGCGTGGAAACTGAAGCTCCCTAGAAAACAGGGCGGAGTACATTTTCCAGACTTCTACTGGTATCATGTTTCGGCTCTGCTAAAACAGGGCTCCTGGTGGGTGGAGGAGTCAAAGATCCAGGGAGCCCCCAGTTGGTTGGTAGTAGAAGAAGTTGCCAGTGAACCGCTTCCACTACACCTGCGCATAGGGGCGGCAGTGACGCATGTGGAGATAAGTAATCCGATCCTGAAGGCCACCCAGCAAGCCTTCAAACATGTTGTGCCACTCCTTGAGGATGGGCAGATTTTTACAAGTGCTACTCCAATATGGCTCAACTCGCGCTTTCAAATAGGAGGGAGATGCATAGCGTGGACCACTTGGATACATCAAGGTATTCTACAATTGGGACAGCTGATCAATGGACAGAAGTTTAAATCCTTCCCAGAGTTGCAGCAGGAGTTCCAACTACCATACAGATGCTTCTTTCAGTGGGGTCAGTTGCGCCACTGTTTGAGCAAGGCTGGGGTTACACCCCTACACTTGGACAGTGGACGACCAATCCACCATCGGATGCAGGAACTTAGAATGGGAACTCAACTAATATCGAAGTTCGTCGAACTCCTCCGAAATGCGGATAGTCGCAGTCCCAAAGGGGCTCAATTGGTATGGGAAACCGAGGTGGGGCCCCTCCCCACATCGGAAACGTGGAATTCCTTCTGGGGATCTCAGATACGGATATCGAGAGCTGCCTCTCTCACACAGATGTTGTATTTCCTTGCACATCGCGCATACCTGACCCCAGTGAAGACGGCCAAGTGGCAGGCGCAGGAGGATGATCAATGTTGGTCTTGTGGTGCTGCGGTGGGGACATTCGCGCATATGCTGTATTACTGCCCTTATTTGACGACCTATTGGCAAAGGGTATGGCGGCGGCTACAGCAGCTATTTCAGATGAACATTCAGGATTGTTATTTATAAATCCCTGGCGGGTATTCCTGATCTAAAAAAGGATCACCACCCTCTCTTCGACCTAATGCTGAGTTTGGCACTAAAGGCCATTCTGAGTCACTGGAAAACTTTCAGCACGTTAAATGTGGAATACTGGAGGAGCTTGGTCTGTTACCATCACTCCTGTGAGATCGCGTATGTTAAGCAGAACCAGGTCTCCAGAAACCTACTAAACAAATGGGACGCCCTCATGTGAAAATAGGCCCTATCTAATATAGAGGAACCTGACGTTACGGAGGTAAGGCACTCGTGGTCCTCCCCCCCTCCCTCTCCCCATGGACGCTTCGCTTAAAACAGAAATGGTGACTGTCAACTTGTCTGGCTTGCCAGTTATGTTTAGGAAGTATATGCCTGATTGTTATGTTATGTTATGTTATGATTGTTAAGTTTGGAAACTGATAAATAAAGAATTAAAAAAAAAAAATACTATCTTGGAAGCCCAGACCAGCTGTATTCCACGCTTTAAAAAAAGTGGAAGGAAGTCCAAAAAACTGCCTGCATGGTATAAAGGTGTGGTCAAGGAGGCTGTTGACAAAAAAGCATCTTTCAGGAAATGGAAAAAAGAGTCAAATGATGAACACTGGAAACAGCACAATCACTGGCAAATGAAATGCAAGGTATTGATAAGGCAGGCAAAGAGAGTTTGAGAAGAAGCTTACTGTGGAAGCAAACATGCGTAATAAAGACTTTCAAGTCCATTCATAGCAAAAAGCCTGTGAGAGTCAATTGGACCATTAAATGATAGAGGGGTAAAAGGGACACTAAGAGGGGAAATCAATGGGGTCGTGGCTCCGATAACGATCGCGAACCGCTACCGCAGCTTTGTAAACAAGCCCCTTAGTTTCACCTCTCACATTAAGAAAATAACCAAAACAATCTTCTTCAAGCTTTGATCTATTCAACAACTTAGATCACTTTTAGAATATGACCCAAGCCCTAATAACCCCTCACTTTGACTATTGTAATGGCATACTAAAAGGCATAACAAAGAAGAATCTAAAAATCCTACAAATGGCTCAGAACGTTACCGCATGAATTATTTCCAAAGCCAAGTTGACTGACCACATTACCCCAATTCTGTACTCACTACATTGGCTGCCTGTTGCTAGTAGGATTCAATATAAAATTATATTGACCACCTTCAAGTTAATTAATAAGATTGTGCCATCATATCTATCCACACTGATCCATAGCCCTCCAGAAAATAGAATCAGAAGACGAAGAAATCTTAATACCATCCTAGTCTCTGACCTAATAAGAAAGACAAAACAAGTAACAAGTAACAGCGCCTTCTCATTTGTTGCACCTACTTTATGGAATAACCTCCCAAACCAACTAAGAGATAAAAGAATTACAAAAATTCTGAAAGGAACTAAAACAAACCTGTTCACCCAACACTACTACAATACAGATTGTGACCTGGATTTGGCCTCCCATCCTCCATAACACAACTTGAATACACTCCCACAATTTGATTCACATACAACAACAATTACTCAAAATTGAACCTTAGTCCAACACTTCAAAATGTATATATGTAAAAATGTTCCAAGTTGTAAATAGTTCTAAATACCATATTGTATCTGTATATAGTTGCTTATTGTTTTATGTTCTATGTATTGATTAGATATTATTCTATGTATTTTGTCATTGTTCGACGTAAACCGCCAATGATCTTTGGAAATTGCGGTATATAAAAGTTTCAAAAATAAATAAATAAACATGTAGAGATGTTACAGAAGACTGAAAAGACTTGGAGGACATAAGGAAGACAGAGAGGAACATAGACAAGATCTACAGGGATATAGTCAAGTCCCACCTCCAGTCTGGCAGCATCCCTGTTGTCATGGAGAAGAGAGGTCACGTAGCAGGAGAGCATCATCCTAGTGTGACAGGAAGTGATCCTGTAGCTAGGACCTGTCCTCTAGGTGATGTAAAACCCTCTTGCTCCAAGGAAGTTTCTCCAGGGCCAGGTGCCCATGAAGGAAGGGTTACGACAGCCGTTATAGTTGGTGTTTAAATAATTAGGCATGTAGATAGCTGTGCATGAAATGAGTCAGAAGCTGTAAAGATGTCTTATGCATTGGAACATGGAACGTACGAAGCATGAACCAAAGGAAGTTGGAGGTGGTCAAGAATGAAATGGAACGTGTACAACTTGATCTGTTGGGTGTCAGCGAACTGAAATGGACTGGCATCGGGCACTTTGCATCAGATGATCACATGGTCTACTATGCTGGAAATGAAAGACAAAGAAGAAATGGTGTTGCATTTATAATAAAGAAGAAACTTGCAAGAACTGTAATGAAATACAATGCAGTCAGCAAACGCTTAATCTCTATTCATCTACAAGGAATGCCTATCAACACAACTTTAATTCAAGTATATGCCCCAACAACAGCTTCAGAAAAGAATGAAATTGAAGAGTTCTATGAACAAGTACAAGCTGAAATTGACAGAACATGCAAACAGCATATCCTGATAATCATGGGTGACTGGAACGCAAAAGTTGGCAACAAAGAAGGCAAAGTAGTTGGAAAATATGGACTTCGCAACAGAAATGAAGCTGGAGAAAGAATGATAGAATTCTGCAAGACCAACGATCTATTCATCTCAAACACCTTCTTCCATCAACACAAGGGGCGACTGTACACATGGACTTCACCCAATGGATTGTATAAAAATCAAATTGACTACATCTGTGGAAGTCAACGATGGAAAAGTTCTATAACATTAACAAAGATAAAACCTGGAGCTGACTGTGGTACAGATCATCAACTACTAGTATGCAAGCTCAAGCTAAAGTTGAAAAAGAGCAAACCACTCATGAATTCAGCAAAATGACCTTGAGAATAAACCACTGGAATTTAAAGACTGCCTGCAAAATCAGTTTGCTGCTTTAGATACAAATGACAGAGCTCCAGAAGAGTTATGGAATGACATCAAGAAGGAACGTGAGAAGTCTCTACAAAAGGTGAAGAAGCAAAAATGGCCAAAATGGATGACTGAAGAAACACAGAATTGCCCAGAAACGCAGAGAAGCTAAAGTCAGAGGAGAAAGAAAGACAATAACAGAACTCAACAGATTTCCAACGTGCAGCAAGACAGGATAAGGAAAAGTACTACAACGATGCATGCAAGGAAATAGAAGCAGAAACTATTAGAGGAAGAACAAGATCGGCTTTCCTAAAGCTATGAGAGTTAAAGAAAGTTCCAGCCTCGAATTGGAATGTTACAAGATGCTCAAGGTTCTATGTTGAATGATGCTGAGAAAAGGTGGAAAGAATATACAGAGTTTATATATGATAAAGATCAAGTGGACCAACAGCCGTTTCAACCTGTACCTTATGATCGGGAACCATTGGTGATGAAAGAAGAAGTTAAAGCAGCATTGAAAGCCTTATCAAAGAACAAAGCACCAGTCATTGATAGCATTCCCATAGAAGTATTACAACAATCTGATGCAGCTGTTACTGTACTTACAAGGCTCTGCCAAGAAATATGGAAGACAACATCATGGCCAACTGACTGGAAAAGATCTGTGTTTACACCAATACTAAAGAAAGGTGATCCAACTGACTGTGGAAATTATCGCACAATCGCTCTGATCCCACATGCCAGCAAGATTCTACTGAAGATTATTCAAAAGAGACTATAACCATACCTGGAACAAGAACTACCTGAAGTGCAAGCAGGGTTCAGGAAAGGGCGAGGAATGAGAGACATCATTGCAGATGTGAGATGGATCCTTGAAAGACTAAAGAATACCAAAAGGATATCTATTTGTGCTTTATCAAATATAGCAAGGCTTTTGACTGTGTAAACCATGAGAAACTCTTGGCCACATTAAGAAACATGGCTATACCAGAACAACTGATGGTACTCTTGCACAATCTGTACATTGATCAAGAAGCAGCAGTTTGAATGGAACAAGGAGAAACAGAATGGTTTAAAATAAGCAAAGGTGTAAGACAAGGCTGCATACTTTCCCCCTACCTGTTTAATTTATATGCAGAACAAATCATCAGAGAAGCAGGATTGTATGAAGACAACAGAGGTGTGAAGATTGGTGGAAGACTCATCAACAACCTTCGCTATGCTGTAGATACCACATTACTGGCTGAAAGTGAAGATGATCTGAAACATTTGCTTCTCACAATCAAAGAACATAGTCTCAAAATGGGCCTGCACCTTAATGTAAAGAAGACAAAGATCATGACAACTGGCATAATCAACAGGTTCATTTGTTGAAGGAGAAGAAATTGAAATTGTGAACAACTTTAACCTACTTGGATCAACTATCAATAAAGAAGCAACAAGCAGTAAAGAAATCAGACGACGCATTGCTCTTGGCAGAATGGCTATGAAAGACCTAGATAAGATTCTCTAGAGCAGAGATGTCTCTCTCCATACAAAGATTTGACTTCTTCAAGCCATGGTATTTTCAATAACATATAGATGTGAAAGCTGGACAGTGAAAAAGATAGACAGGAAGAAAATTGATGCCTTTGAATTATGGTGCTGGTGGCGAATACTGTGTATACCATGGACTGCCCGAAGAACAAACCAGTCAGTACTAGAGGAGATCAAACCTAAGCTTTCTTTAGAAGCTCAGATGACAAGACTTCGACTTTCATACTTTGGACACATCATGCGAAGAGAGAGATCATTAGAGAAAGACATAATGCTTGGCAAGATAGAAGGTCAGCGCAAAAGAGGAAGGCCAGCAATGAGATGGATCGATACAATAACAGCAGTTACGGGTACCATTCTGTCAACAATGAGCCACCTGACTCAAGACCGAACACAATTTAGAATAGCTATCCAGAGGGTCGCCATGAGTCGACTCCGACTCGATGGCACTTAACAACAGATAGCTGGGTGGCTGGTGGATGGGAGGATCACTTGGTAACATGCCTGCCTGGTGAGAAGGTAGCGGACTTCACACGCCACCTAGACAAGGTCTTAAATAGTGCTTGGAAGGAGACTGCTATCTTGGTACATGTCTGTACCAATGACATAGAAAATGTGGTAGGGAGGTTCTGGAGCCTAATTTAGGCTTTTAGGTAAGAAGTTGAAATCCAGAACTTCCAGGGTAGCATTCTCCGAAACCTTTCCCGTTCCACGCGCAGGACCCAAAAGGCATGCAGAGCTCTGGAGTCTCAATGCGTGGATGAGACGATGGTGCAAGGATGAAGGCTTTGGATTTGCTAGGAACTGGAGAACATTCTAGGGGAAAGGAGGGGCTCTTCCGAAGGGATGGACTTCACCTTAATCAAGATGGAACCAGGCTGCTGGCATTAACCTTTAAAACGGAGAGCAGCTTTTAAACTAGATAATAGGGGAGAGCCAACAGTCACCCAAGAGTGCATGGTTTGGAACAATGTATCCTTGAAGGATACTACCAAAAGAATGACGTTAGGGCATATCAGCAGAGAGGTTCTAATAAAGGCAAAAGTAGCCCAAATGCCATTGAGTACGGAGCAGACAGAGCTTAAAGATTCCAAATTATCCTTGTCTACCAATAGCCAGATCAATATGAATAAAATACAGTCTCTGAAATGCTTTTATGCAAATACTAGAAGCTAAAACATAAGATGGGAGAGTTAGAATATGTAGCACTAAATGAGAGGTTACATATGATTGCTACCGCAGAGACATGGTGGAAGGAGGACAACCAGTGGGACACTGCAATATCTGGGTACAAATTATATCTCAATGACAGAACTGATCAAATTGGTGGAGGGGTTGCGCTCTCTTAGAGAGGGCATTGAGTCACAAAGGATTAAAGTTTTGCAGGAAATACAATTTGCTGTAGAATCACTATGGATTGAAATTCCACGTAAAAAGGGGAAGGAGATGAAAGTGGGGGTGTACTATTGACCATGTGGCCAGAATGAACAAATGTTTGATGAAATGCTCAAAGAAATCAGGGAAGCTAACAAAAGTTACAGAACGGTAATAATGGGTGATTTCAATTACCCCGGTATTGACTGGGTCAGTGTCACGGTAGGACATGCTAGGGAGATAAAGCTTCTAGATGAAATAAATGACTGCTTCTTGGAGAAGCTGGTTCATTAACCAACCAGAGGAGAAGCCATTTTGGACCTAGATCTTAGTGGAACACCAGATCTGGTTCAAGAGATAAGAGTGTTGGGGCCACTTGACAATAGTGATCATAGCATGATTGCATTTGATTTAATTATTGGAGGAGGGATGGCAAGGAAATCCACAGTACTACCTTTTAACTTTCGAAAGGGAGACTATGATAAAATGAGGAAAATAGTTAAAAAAAAAATAAAAGGAGCAGTTGCAATGCTTAAAGACTTGCATCAAGCTTGGGTGTTTAAAAATACTATCTTGGGGGGCGGAGTCTGCCGCGGTGGAAGATGGCCGCTTAGTTTGAGGCTCCCTCCTGTAAACGCAGAATCCGGAGCTTATTTTGGTGACGGAAGGTCCCTCCAACATCAGCCTTCTTCTTCGGGGCACGCTGAGATATGTCGGCGTTGAAGCCGGCCCGATTGGACTTCCCGCAGGCGGCGGGTCAGTCGAATAAGCGGGCTAAGCAGGATCTGCATTCCCCTCAAAAATGGCGCCCGAGAAGCTTCCCACGGACGGGGTAAGAGAAATACTGCAAGAGTTGCGCACAGTTAAGGACATTATAACCACCAACTCAGGGACACTGGCGCAAGTTCAAGAAGACCTACAGGAAGTAAAAGAGAGACTAGGGGACTTAACCAAGCGCTTAAGCAATGTTGAAGCCGAGGTGGATAGGCAATCAGCTGAGATAGCGCGGATAGGCCCGCTGACGAAACGGGTAACGGCCCTTGAAGGGCAAATTGAGGACCAATCCAACCGGGCCAGGAGAAGCAATGTGCGCATTGTGGGGATACCAGAAGGCCGAGAAGGGTCAGACCCCATTAAGTACCTGGAGAAATTAATACCAGAGCTCCTGGAGACTGCCTTCGAGCGGCCCCTGGAACTGGAAAGGGCCCACCGTGTCCCATCGCATCCGTCTTCTCATACCCAGCGACCTCGTCCGTTTGTCATAAAAGTGCTCCGCTATCAGCATGTGCTTCAGATCATGCAAGCGGCGAAGCGTCGGCAAAATTTGCAACTTGAGGGCCAGAGGATCTCCTTCTTCCCGGACCTGAGCAAGCAAACGGTTCAGCGTCGTAAGGAGCTCCTAGCTTGCAGGCCTATGATGCAGCAATTGCAAGCAAGATTTGGACTTTTCTACCCCGCGAACATGCGGGTTACCCTCAATAATGTTACCAAAACCTTCTCAGATGGCCCGGCACTTCGCGCATACCTACAAGAGCGAGTCCAAATGGAAGTTGGGTCCTGAATGATTAAGAGACATTGGGATCGCCCTCTAAACTTCCCTGTGGTAGGAGATAGTTAAGAAGGAAGTGTAAAGGTTGTTCAATATCCTGTACTATCCTGCTTTTATTCTTAGTGTATCTGTATTGTAGTGAATAGACATATCGTTGGAGCTCCTATAAATGTTGCTGCTCAGTTTTTCATCGATTAGCCTCTATGGTGAGCTTCTCCTTAGTGTAAGTGCTGAAACTCTGTCACCTTAATTTAGCTCGCAGAATGTAGGTATGATGTTTAGAGAGGGGGATGGTTGGGCCAAGATGGGCGGCTTGGGCTTCACTATGCAAGTTAACGTAGTTATTGGCATTAAACAGTCGGGTTGTATATGTCTAGACCCTAGAAGCATTGTTCCTTTTTCCCATTTGGGGCAGATGACTGCGAGTGCCACCCTCCCGAGCCTCTCTAGGGCAAATTATGGCTAATTGCCAACTGAGGGTATTGTCCCTGAATGTCCAAGGAATCATTAACCCTGTAAAGAGGAAGAAAATCTTAACCTATTGTAAACATCAAAAAGCAGATGTAGTATATCTGCAGGAGACCCACCTTTCTCTTCCCGAATCTCATAAAGTGGCTGATGGGATCTATCAGAACGCTCTGTCCGCACCCGCTCATAAAAAAAAGGGTGGGGTTATTGTGTTGTTTAAGAAAACCCTCCCTGTTGAAATACAAGAGCCCAAAATTGACCCTGCAGGCCGGTGGGCAAAGATAACAGCGCGGCTTAGAGGTGAAACCTTCACCTTCATGACGATATATGGTCCCAATATTGATGACCCGCAATTCTTCGTCACTGTCACTCAGGAATTAATAGCCGCTGGATCCTCACACATAATTCTAGGGGGAGATTTTAATCTCATACAAGATCCATTCTTAGATAGAACTCCCTATAAGGCACAACATAAGCCTCAATCCTCCAGGAAATTATTGAACATGATGGAACTACTTGGGCTGGTAGATCCCTGGAGACTCTTCTCTCCTAATGACAAAGAATACTCCTATTATTCTCTGCCCCACAACTCGCAAACCCGGATCGACTACTTCCTCATTTCTAAAACACTACTACCTCAGATTGTGGATACTAGCATGCTACCCAGGACAGTCTCGGATCACTCAGCGGTCCTCTTGGATCTTACTGAGGGCCCTGTTAAAAAGTCCCAGGTGCGCTGGTTCTTTGAGAAACGCTGGCTGGCTGAAGAGGATTTTCAAATTTCTATAAAGAAAGCTATCACTGAGTATTTTGCTATCAATAAGTATGGAGACACCCCGACGTGGGCCTGGTGGGAGGCTTTCAAAGCCAATATTCGTGGGCACATGACTTCATATAAAATACGTACACGTAAGGCTGACGAGAAGAAAAGGATGGAACTTGAAGTGGAAATACGAGCGGGCGAACGGCTCCTTGCGAAATGGGCTGACCCGACGGTTCTCCTTAGACTTCAGAAGCTTCGGCTCCAGTACAACAATATCCTACATAATGAAGTCAGCGAGTCCCTTAGAGCTCAGCAGGGGCGGTACTACCATGAAAGTAACCGGGCTAGCTCGCTGCTAGCGAATTCCTTAAAAACCAGGCGTGCGGCGACCCGGATAGCAGGGCTGAAAGACTCTGCCGGAACATTACAGGTGGCAGATGATGAAATTCTAACGCTGTGCGAAGCCTTTTACTCCAAACTCTATCAGTCTGAAGTTGAATGTGATGAGTCAGCCTTTTTAGACTTTGTCTCCTCCATAGACGGTCCTTGCCTCACGAGACAGCAGCAGCAGTGTCTTGAAGCCCCTATCTCGAGTAAGGAGATACGCACTGCTATCAAACAATTAGCCAAAGGGAAGGCCAGTGGCCCGGATGGGCTGCCAGTGGAATTTTACGAGGCCTTCTCGGAACAACTGATACCGGAGTTAATGCTCTACTATAGCGGGGTTAAAGATGAATGCCCAACAGTTGGTGCACTGGCAGCTGCGACGATAGTCATACACCCCAAGCCGGGGAGAGACCCTCAAAGAGTTGAGAATTATAGACCTATATCTTTATTAAATGCAGATTATAAAATCTATGCTAAGATCTTGGCTAGTCGGCTATCCCAAGTTCTGGAGACGTTAATCCATCCAGACCAATGCGGATTCATGCCCGGGAGATCCACCGTAGATAACGGGCGCCTGCTGGCCCATGTTCTCCGGAAGGCGCAGCAGGAGGTCCGACCTATAATGGGCCTAGCGCTCGACGCAGAAAAGGCCTTTGATAGGGTTGAGCTTCCCTACTTATTTCAAGTCATGCGCCGGATGGGGGTGCCCGACAGTTTCCAGAAGAGTGTCCAACTGCTGTACACCAAGCCGACTGCTCGTGTAGTGGCGAATAATGCTCTTTCATCGGAGTTCCAGCTCACAAGGGGAACCCGGCAGGGGTGTCCCCTATCACCTCTGCTATTTAACATCGCCTTGGAACCTTTGATTCTCAAAATCCGGCAGCTGCCCAATATCTCTGGAATGCAATTGGAGGGGTACCATTGTAAAGTATCGGCCTATGCTGATGACTTGCTGCTATTTCTAGATATCAATTCAGTGGATGCTGCCCTAAAGACTATCGAGGAATACTCTACTATCTCAGGCTACAAGCTAAATTTAAACAAAACTATCAGCATTCCTCTCACGGCCACAGTCTTAGAAGAGGATCTTCGAAGGTACTCGTTTCAAATTGAAAAAACATCTTTCAAGTACCTGGGAGTTACTTACGGTACCAACTTACATGACACGGTCTCCCTTAACGTACACCGCTGCACCGAGATACTTCAAGATTATATACATAAATGGTCACCATTGAATTTAACCTGGTGGGGCAGACTGGAAACCATTAAAATGGTCATAGTTCCCAAGATAACTTATATCTTAAGTATGATACCGGTACTATTTGATAAGAAATTCTATATTGATTTAGAGAGAAAGTTGTTGGCCTTCCTATGGGCGAAGAAGACGCCTCGGATCGCGGCGTGGAAACTGAAGCTCCCTAGAAAACAGGGCGGAGTACATTTTCCAGACTTCTACTGGTATCATGTTTCGGCTCTGCTAAAACAGGGCTCCTGGTGGGTGGAGGAGTCAAAGATCCAGGGAGCCCCCAGTTGGTTGGTAGTAGAAGAAGTTGCCAGTGAACCGCTTCCACTACACCTGCGCATAGGGGCGGCAGTGACGCATGTGGAGATAAGTAATCCGATCCTGAAGGCCACCCAGCAAGCCTTCAAACATGTTGTGCCACTCCTTGAGGATGGGCAGATTTTTACAAGTGCTACTCCAATATGGCTCAACTCGCGCTTTCAAATAGGAGGGAGATGCATAGCGTGGACCACTTGGATACATCAAGGTATTCTACAATTGGGACAGCTGATCAATGGACAGAAGTTTAAATCCTTCCCAGAGTTGCAGCAGGAGTTCCAACTACCATACAGATGCTTCTTTCAGTGGGGTCAGTTGCGCCACTGTTTGAGCAAGGCTGGGGTTACACCCCTACACTTGGACAGTGGACGACCAATCCACCATCGGATGCAGGAACTTAGAATGGGAACTCAACTAATATCGAAGTTCGTCGAACTCCTCCGAAATGCGGATAGTCGCAGTCCCAAAGGGGCTCAATTGGTATGGGAAACCGAGGTGGGGCCCCTCCCCACATCGGAAACGTGGAATTCCTTCTGGGGATCTCAGATACGGATATCGAGAGCTGCCTCTCTCACACAGATGTTGTATTTCCTTGCACATCGCGCATACCTGACCCCAGTGAAGACGGCCAAGTGGCAGGCGCAGGAGGATGATCAATGTTGGTCTTGTGGTGCTGCGGTGGGGACATTCGCGCATATGCTGTATTACTGCCCTTATTTGACGACCTATTGGCAAAGGGTATGGCGGCGGCTACAGCAGCTATTTCAGATGAACATTCAGGATTGTTATTTATAAATCCCTGGCGGGTATTCCTGATCTAAAAAAGGATCACCACCCTCTCTTCGACCTAATGCTGAGTTTGGCACTAAAGGCCATTCTGAGTCACTGGAAAACTTTCAGCACGTTAAATGTGGAATACTGGAGGAGCTTGGTCTGTTACCATCACTCCTGTGAGATCGCGTATGTTAAGCAGAACCAGGTCTCCAGAAACCTACTAAACAAATGGGACGCCCTCATGTGAAAATAGGCCCTATCTAATATAGAGGAACCTGACGTTACGGAGGTAAGGCACTCGTGGTCCTCCCCCCCTCCCTCTCCCCATGGACGCTTCGCTTAAAACAGAAATGGTGACTGTCAACTTGTCTGGCTTGCCAGTTATGTTTAGGAAGTATATGCCTGATTGTTATGTTATGTTATGTTATGATTGTTAAGTTTGGAAACTGATAAATAAAGAATTAAAAAAAAAAAAATACTATCTTGGAAGCCCAGACCAGCTGTATTCCACGCTTTAAAAAAAGTGGAAGGAAGTCCAAAAAACTGCCTGCATGGTATAAAGGTGTGGTCAAGGAGGCTGTTGACAAAAAAGCATCTTTCAGGAAATGGAAAAAAGAGTCAAATGATGAACACTGGAAACAGCACAATCACTGGCAAATGAAATGCAAGGTATTGATAAGGCAGGCAAAGAGAGTTTGAGAAGAAGCTTACTGTGGAAGCAAACATGCGTAATAAAGACTTTCAAGTCCATTCATAGCAAAAAGCCTGTGAGAGTCAATTGGACCATTAAATGATAGAGGGGTAAAAGGGACACTAAGAGGGGAAATCAATGGGGTCGTGGCTCCGATAACGATCGCGAACCGCTACCGCAGCTTTGTAAACAAGCCCCTTAGTTTCACCTCTCACATTAAGAAAATAACCAAAACAATCTTCTTCAAGCTTTGATCTATTCAACAACTTAGATCACTTTTAGAATATGACCCAAGCCCTAATAACCCCTCACTTTGACTATTGTAATGGCATACTAAAAGGCATAACAAAGAAGAATCTAAAAATCCTACAAATGGCTCAGAACGTTACCGCATGAATTATTTCCAAAGCCAAGTTGACTGACCACATTACCCCAATTCTGTACTCACTACATTGGCTGCCTGTTGCTAGTAGGATTCAATATAAAATTATATTGACCACCTTCAAGTTAATTAATAAGATTGTGCCATCATATCTATCCACACTGATCCATAGCCCTCCAGAAAATAGAATCAGAAGACGAAGAAATCTTAATACCATCCTAGTCTCTGACCTAATAAGAAAGACAAAACAAGTAACAAGTAACAGCGCCTTCTCATTTGTTGCACCTACTTTATGGAATAACCTCCCAAACCAACTAAGAGATAAAAGAATTACAAAAATTCTGAAAGGAACTAAAAACAAACCTGTTCACCCAACACTACTACAATACAGATTGTGACCTGGATTTGGCCTCCCATCCTCCATAACACAACTTGAATACACTCCCACAATTTGATTCACATACAACAACAATTACTCAAAATTGAACCTTAGTCCAACACTTCAAAATGTATATATGTAAAAATGTTCCAAGTTGTAAATAGTTCTAAATACCATATTGTATCTGTATATAGTTGCTTATTGTTTTATGTTCTATGTATTGATTAGATATTATTCTATGTATTTTGTCATTGTTCGACGTAAACCGCCAATGATCTTTGGAAATTGCGGTATATAAAAGTTTCAAAAATAAATAAATAAACATGTAGAGATGTTACAGAAGACTGAAAAGACTTGGAGGACATAAGGAAGACAGAGAGGAACATAGACAAGATCTACAGGGATATAGTCAAGTCCCACCTCCAGTCTGGCAGCATCCCTGTTGTCATGGAGAAGAGAGGTCACGTAGCAGGAGAGCATCATCCTAGTGTGACAGGAAGTGATCCTGTAGCTAGGACCTGTCCTCTAGGTGATGTAAAACCCTCTTGCTCCAAGGAAGTTTCTCCAGGGCCAGGTGCCCATGAAGGAAGGGTTACGACAGCCGTTATAGTTGGTGTTTAAATAATTAGGCATGTAGATAGCTGTGCATGAAATGAGTCAGAAGCTGTAAAGATGTCTTATGCATTGGAACATGGAACGTACGAAGCATGAACCAAAGGAAGTTGGAGGTGGTCAAGAATGAAATGGAACGTGTACAACTTGATCTGTTGGGTGTCAGCGAACTGAAATGGACTGGCATCGGGCACTTTGCATCAGATGATCACATGGTCTACTATGCTGGAAATGAAAGACAAAGAAGAAATGGTGTTGCATTTATAATAAAGAAGAAACTTGCAAGAACTGTAATGAAATACAATGCAGTCAGCAAACGCTTAATCTCTATTCATCTACAAGGAATGCCTATCAACACAACTTTAATTCAAGTATATGCCCCAACAACAGCTTCAGAAAAGAATGAAATTGAAGAGTTCTATGAACAAGTACAAGCTGAAATTGACAGAACATGCAAACAGCATATCCTGATAATCATGGGTGACTGGAACGCAAAAGTTGGCAACAAAGAAGGCAAAGTAGTTGGAAAATATGGACTTCGCAACAGAAATGAAGCTGGAGAAAGAATGATAGAATTCTGCAAGACCAACGATCTATTCATCTCAAACACCTTCTTCCATCAACACAAGGGGCGACTGTACACATGGACTTCACCCAATGGATTGTATAAAAATCAAATTGACTACATCTGTGGAAGTCAACGATGGAAAAGTTCTATAACATTAACAAAGATAAAACCTGGAGCTGACTGTGGTACAGATCATCAACTACTAGTATGCAAGCTCAAGCTAAAGTTGAAAAAGAGCAAACCACTCATGAATTCAGCAAAATGACCTTGAGAATAAACCACTGGAATTTAAAGACTGCCTGCAAAATCAGTTTGCTGCTTTAGATACAAATGACAGAGCTCCAGAAGAGTTATGGAATGACATCAAGAAGGAACGTGAGAAGTCTCTACAAAAGGTGAAGAAGCAAAAATGGCCAAAATGGATGACTGAAGAAACACAGAATTGCCCAGAAACGCAGAGAAGCTAAAGTCAGAGGAGAAAGAAAGACAATAACAGAACTCAACAGATTTCCAACGTGCAGCAAGACAGGATAAGGAAAAGTACTACAACGATGCATGCAAGGAAATAGAAGCAGAAGAAACTATTAGAGGAAGAACAAGATCGGCTTTCCTAAAGCTATGAGAGTTAAAGAAAGTTCCAGCCTCGAATTGGAATGTTACAAGATGCTCAAGGTTCTATGTTGAATGATGCTGAGAAAAGGTGGAAAGAATATACAGAGTTTATATATGATAAAGATCAAGTGGACCAACAGCCGTTTCAACCTGTACCTTATGATCGGGAACCATTGGTGATGAAAGAAGAAGTTAAAGCAGCATTGAAAGCCTTATCAAAGAACAAAGCACCAGTCATTGATAGCATTCCCATAGAAGTATTACAACAATCTGATGCAGCTGTTACTGTACTTACAAGGCTCTGCCAAGAAATATGGAAGACAACATCATGGCCAACTGACTGGAAAAGATCTGTGTTTACACCAATACTAAAGAAAGGTGATCCAACTGACTGTGGAAATTATCGCACAATCGCTCTGATCCCACATGCCAGCAAGATTCTACTGAAGATTATTCAAAAGAGACTATAACCATACCTGGAACAAGAACTACCTGAAGTGCAAGCAGGGTTCAGGAAAGGGCGAGGAATGAGAGACATCATTGCAGATGTGAGATGGATCCTTGAAAAGACTAAAGAATACCAAAAGGATATCTATTTGTGCTTTATCAAATATAGCAAGGCTTTTGACTGTGTAAACCATGAGAAACTCTTGGCCACATTAAGAAACATGGCTATACCAGAACAACTGATGGTACTCTTGCACAATCTGTACATTGATCAAGAAGCAGCAGTTTGAATGGAACAAGGAGAAACAGAATGGTTTAAAATAAGCAAAGGTGTAAGACAAGGCTGCATACTTTCCCCCTACCTGTTTAATTTATATGCAGAACAAATCATCAGAGAAGCAGGATTGTATGAAGACAACAGAGGTGTGAAGATTGGTGGAAGACTCATCAACAACCTTCGCTATGCTGTAGATACCACATTACTGGCTGAAAGTGAAGATGATCTGAAACATTTGCTTCTCACAATCAAAGAACATAGTCTCAAAATGGGCCTGCACCTTAATGTAAAGAAGACAAAGATCATGACAACTGGCATAATCAACAGGTTCATTTGTTGAAGGAGAAGAAATTGAAATTGTGAACAACTTTAACCTACTTGGATCAACTATCAATAAAGAAGCAACAAGCAGTAAAGAAATCAGACGACGCATTGCTCTTGGCAGAATGGCTATGAAAGACCTAGATAAGATTCTCTAGAGCAGAGATGTCTCTCTCCATACAAAGATTTGACTTCTTCAAGCCATGGTATTTTCAATAACATATAGATGTGAAAGCTGGACAGTGAAAAAGATAGACAGGAAGAAAATTGATGCCTTTGAATTATGGTGCTGGTGGCGAATACTGTGTATACCATGGACTGCCCGAAGAACAAACCAGTCAGTACTAGAGGAGATCAAACCTAAGCTTTCTTTAGAAGCTCAGATGACAAGACTTCGACTTTCATACTTTGGACACATCATGCGAAGAGAGAGATCATTAGAGAAAGACATAATGCTTGGCAAGATAGAAGGTCAGCGCAAAAGAGGAAGGCCAGCAATGAGATGGATCGATACAATAACAGCAGTTACGGGTACCATTCTGTCAACAATGAGCCACCTGACTCAAGACCGAACACAATTTAGAATAGCTATCCAGAGGGTCGCCATGAGTCGACTCCGACTCGATGGCACTTAACAACAGATAGCTGGGTGGCTGGTGGATGGGAGGATCACTTGGTAACATGCCTGCCTGGTGAGAAGGTAGCGGACTTCACACGCCACCTAGACAAGGTCTTAAATAGTGCTTGGAAGGAGACTGCTATCTTGGTACATGTCTGTACCAATGACATAGAAAATGTGGTAGGGAGGTTCTGGAGCCTAATTTAGGCTTTTAGGTAAGAAGTTGAAATCCAGAACTTCCAGGGTAGCATTCTCCGAAACCTTTCCCGTTCCACGCGCAGGACCCAAAAGGCATGCAGAGCTCTGGAGTCTCAATGCGTGGATGAGACGATGGTGCAAGGATGAAGGCTTTGGATTTGCTAGGTACTGGAGAACATTCTAGGGGAAAGGAGGGGCTCTTCCGAAGGGATGGACTTCACCTTAATCAAGATGGAACCAGGCTGCTGGCATTAACCTTTAAAACGGAGAGCAGCTTTTAAACTAGATAATAGGGGAGAGCCAACAGTCACCCAAGAGTGCATGGTTTGGAACAATGTATCCTTGAAGGATACTACCAAAAGAATGACGTTAGGGCATATCAGCAGAGAGGTTCTAATAAAGGCAAAAGTAGCCCAAATGCCATTGAGTACGGAGCAGACAGAGCTTAAAGATTCCAAATTATCCTTGTCTACCAATAGCCAGATCAATATGAATAAAATACAGTCTCTGAAATGCTTTTATGCAAATACTAGAAGCTAAAACATAAGATGGGAGAGTTAGAATATGTAGCACTAAATGAGAGGTTACATATGATTGCTACCGCAGAGACATGGTGGAAGGAGGACAACCAGTGGGACACTGCAATATCTGGGTACAAATTATATCTCAATGACAGAACTGATCAAATTGGTGGAGGGGTTGCGCTCTCTTAGAGAGGGCATTGAGTCACAAAGGATTAAAGTTTTGCAGGAAATACAATTTGCTGTAGAATCACTATGGATTGAAATTCCACGTAAAAAGGGGAAGGAGATGAAAGTGGGGGTGTACTAATGACCATGTGGCCAGAATGAACAAATGTTTGATGAAATGCTCAAAGAAATCAGGGAAGCTAACAAAAGTTACAGAACGGTAATAATGGGTGATTTCAATTACCCCGGTATTGACTGGGTCAGTGTCACGGTAGGACATGCTAGGGAGATAAAGCTTCTAGATGAAATAAATGACTGCTTCTTGGAGAAGCTGGTTCATTAACCAACCAGAGGAGAAGCCATTTTGGACCTAGATCTTAGTGGAACACCAGATCTGGTTCAAGAGATAAGAGTGTTGGGGCCACTTGACAATAGTGATCATAGCATGATTGCATTTGATTTAATTATTGGAGGAGGGATGGCAAGGAAATCCACAGTACTACCTTTTAACTTTCGAAAGGGAGACTATGATAAAATGAGGAAAATAGTTAAAAAAAAAATAAAAGGAGCAGTTGCAATGCTTAAAGACTTGCATCAAGCTTGGGTGTTTAAAAATACTATCTTGGGGGGGCGGAGTCTGCCGCGGTGGAAGATGGCCGCTTAGTTTGAGGCTCCCTCCTGTAAACGCAGAATCCGGAGCTTATTTTGGTGACGGAAGGTCCCTCCAACATCAGCCTTCTTCTTCGGGGCACGCTGAGATATGTCGGCGTTGAAGCCGGCCCGATTGGACTTCCCGCAGGCGGCGGGTCAGTCGAATAAGCGGGCTAAGCAGGATCTGCCTTCCCCTCAAAAAATGGCGCCCGAGAAGCTTCCCACGGACGGGGTAAGAGAAATACTGCAAGAGTTGCGCACAGTTAAGGACATTATAACCACCAACTCAGGGACACTGGCGCAAGTTCAAGAAGACCTACAGGAAGTAAAAGAGAGACTAGGGGACTTAACCAAGCGCTTAAGCAATGTTGAAGCCGAGGTGGATAGGCAATCAGCTGAGATAGCGCGGATAGGCCCGCTGACGAAACGGGTAACGGCCCTTGAAGGGCAAATTGAGGACCAATCCAACCGGGCCAGGAGAAGCAATGTGCGCATTGTGGGGATACCAGAAGGCCGAGAAGGGTCAGACCCCATTAAGTACCTGGAGAAATTAATACCAGAGCTCCTGGAGACTGCCTTCGAGCGGCCCCTGGAACTGGAAAGGGCCCACCGTGTCCCATCGCATCCGTCTTCTCATACCCAGCGACCTCGTCCGTTTGTCATAAAAGTGCTCCGCTATCAGCATGTGCTTCAGATCATGCAAGCGGCGAAGCGTCGGCAAAATTTGCAACTTGAGGGCCAGAGGATCTCCTTCTTCCCGGACCTGAGCAAGCAAACGGTTCAGCGTCGTAAGGAGCTCCTAGCTTGCAGGCCTATGATGCAGCAATTGCAAGCAAGATTTGGACTTTTCTACCCCGCGAACATGCGGGTTACCCTCAATAATGTTACCAAAACCTTCTCAGATGGCCCGGCACTTCGCGCATACCTACAAGAGCGAGTCCAAATGGAAGTTGGGTCCTGAATGATTAAGAGACATTGGGATCGCCCTCTAAACTTCCCTGTGGTAGGAGATAGTTAAGAAGGAAGTGTAAAGGTTGTTCAATATCCTGTACTATCCTGCTTTTATTCTTAGTGTATCTGTATTGTAGTGAATAGACATATCGTTGGAGCTCCTATAAATGTTGCTGCTCAGTTTTTCATCGATTAGCCTCTATGGTGAGCTTCTCCTTAGTGTAAGTGCTGAAACTCTGTCACCTTAATTTAGCTCGCAGAATGTAGGTATGATGTTTAGAGAGGGGGATGGTTGGGCCAAGATGGGCGGCTTGGGCTTCACTATGCAAGTTAACGTAGTTATTGGCATTAAACAGTCGGGTTGTATATGTCTAGACCCTAGAAGCATTGTTCCTTTTTCCCATTTGGGGCAGATGACTGCGAGTGCCACCCTCCCGAGCCTCTCTAGGGCAAATTATGGCTAATTGCCAACTGAGGGTATTGTCCCTGAATGTCCAAGGAATCATTAACCCTGTAAAGAGGAAGAAAATCTTAACCTATTGTAAACATCAAAAAGCAGATGTAGTATATCTGCAGGAGACCCACCTTTCTCTTCCCGAATCTCATAAAGTGGCTGATGGGATCTATCAGAACGCTCTGTCCGCACCCGCTCATAAAAAAAAGGGTGGGGTTATTGTGTTGTTTAAGAAAACCCTCCCTGTTGAAATACAAGAGCCCAAAATTGACCCTGCAGGCCGGTGGGCAAAGATAACAGCGCGGCTTAGAGGTGAAACCTTCACCTTCATGACGATATATGGTCCCAATATTGATGACCCGCAATTCTTCGTCACTGTCACTCAGGAATTAATAGCCGCTGGATCCTCACACATAATTCTAGGGGGAGATTTTAATCTCATACAAGATCCATTCTTAGATAGAACTCCCTATAAGGCACAACATAAGCCTCAATCCTCCAGGAAATTATTGAACATGATGGAACTACTTGGGCTGGTAGATCCCTGGAGACTCTTCTCTCCTAATGACAAAGAATACTCCTATTATTCTCTGCCCCACAACTCGCAAACCCGGATCGACTACTTCCTCATTTCTAAAACACTACTACCTCAGATTGTGGATACTAGCATGCTACCCAGGACAGTCTCGGATCACTCAGCGGTCCTCTTGGATCTTACTGAGGGCCCTGTTAAAAAGTCCCAGGTGCGCTGGTTCTTTGAGAAACGCTGGCTGGCTGAAGAGGATTTTCAAATTTCTATAAAGAAAGCTATCACTGAGTATTTTGCTATCAATAAGTATGGAGACACCCGACGTGGGCCTGGTGGGAGGCTTTCAAAGCCAATATTCGTGGGCACATGACTTCATATAAAATACGTACACGTAAGGCTGACGAGAAGAAAAGGATGGAACTTGAAGTGGAAATACGAGCGGGCGAACGGCTCCTTGCGAAATGGGCTGACCCGACGGTTCTCCTTAGACTTCAGAAGCTTCGGCTCCAGTACAACAATATCCTACATAATGAAGTCAGCGAGTCCCTTAGAGCTCAGCAGGGGCGGTACTACCATGAAAGTAACCGGGCTAGCTCGCTGCTAGCGAATTCCTTAAAAACCAGGCGTGCGGCGACCCGGATAGCAGGGCTGAAAGACTCTGCCGGAACATTACAGGTGGCAGATGATGAAATTCTAACGCTGTGCGAAGCCTTTTACTCCAAACTCTATCAGTCTGAAGTTGAATGTGATGAGTCAGCCTTTTTAGACTTTGTCTCCTCCATAGACGGTCCTTGCCTCACGAGACAGCAGCAGCAGTGTCTTGAAGCCCCTATCTCGAGTAAGGAGATACGCACTGCTATCAAACAATTAGCCAAAGGGAAGGCCAGTGGCCCGGATGGGCTGCCAGTGGAATTTTACGAGGCCTTCTCGGAACAACTGATACCGGAGTTAATGCTCTACTATAGCGGGGTTAAAGATGAATGCCCAACAGTTGGTGCACTGGCAGCTGCGACGATAGTCATACACCCCAAGCCGGGGAGAGACCCTCAAAGAGTTGAGAATTATAGACCTATATCTTTATTAAATGCAGATTATAAAATCTATGCTAAGATCTTGGCTAGTCGGCTATCCCAAGTTCTGGAGACGTTAATCCATCCAGACCAATGCGGATTCATGCCCGGGAGATCCACCGTAGATAACGGGCGCCTGCTGGCCCATGTTCTCCGGAAGGCGCAGCAGGAGGTCCGACCTATAATGGGCCTAGCGCTCGACGCAGAAAAGGCCTTTGATAGGGTTGAGCTTCCCTACTTATTTCAAGTCATGCGCCGGATGGGGGTGCCCGACAGTTTCCAGAAGAGTGTCCAACTGCTGTACACCAAGCCGACTGCTCGTGTAGTGGCGAATAATGCTCTTTCATCGGAGTTCCAGCTCACAAGGGGAACCCGGCAGGGGTGTCCCCTATCACCTCTGCTATTTAACATCGCCTTGGAACCTTTGATTCTCAAAATCCGGCAGCTGCCCAATATCTCTGGAATGCAATTGGAGGGGTACCATTGTAAAGTATCGGCCTATGCTGATGACTTGCTGCTATTTCTAGATATCAATTCAGTGGATGCTGCCCTAAAGACTATCGAGGAATACTCTACTATCTCAGGCTACAAGCTAAATTTAAACAAAACTATCAGCATTCCTCTCACGGCCACAGTCTTAGAAGAGGATCTTCGAAGGTACTCGTTTCAAATTGAAAAAACATCTTTCAAGTACCTGGGAGTTACTTACGGTACCAACTTACATGACACGGTCTCCCTTAACGTACACCGCTGCACCGAGATACTTCAAGATTATATACATAAATGGTCACCATTGAATTTAACCTGGTGGGGCAGACTGGAAACCATTAAAATGGTCATAGTTCCCAAGATAACTTATATCTTAAGTATGATACCGGTACTATTTGATAAGAAATTCTATATTGATTTAGAGAGAAAGTTGTTGGCCTTCCTATGGGCGAAGAAGACGCCTCGGATCGCGGCGTGGAAACTGAAGCTCCCTAGAAAACAGGGCGGAGTACATTTTCCAGACTTCTACTGGTATCATGTTTCGGCTCTGCTAAAACAGGGCTCCTGGTGGGTGGAGGAGTCAAAGATCCAGGGAGCCCCCAGTTGGTTGGTAGTAGAAGAAGTTGCCAGTGAACCGCTTCCACTACACCTGCGCATAGGGGCGGCAGTGACGCATGTGGAGATAAGTAATCCGATCCTGAAGGCCACCCAGCAAGCCTTCAAACATGTTGTGCCACTCCTTGAGGATGGGCAGATTTTTACAAGTGCTACTCCAATATGGCTCAACTCGCGCTTTCAAATAGGAGGGAGATGCATAGCGTGGACCACTTGGATACATCAAGGTATTCTACAATTGGGACAGCTGATCAATGGACAGAAGTTTAAATCCTTCCCAGAGTTGCAGCAGGAGTTCCAACTACCATACAGATGCTTCTTTCAGTGGGGTCAGTTGCGCCACTGTTTGAGCAAGGCTGGGGTTACACCCCTACACTTGGACAGTGGACGACCAATCCACCATCGGATGCAGGAACTTAGAATGGGAACTCAACTAATATCGAAGTTCGTCGAACTCCTCCGAAATGCGGATAGTCGCAGTCCCAAAGGGGCTCAATTGGTATGGGAAACCGAGGTGGGGCCCCTCCCCACATCGGAAACGTGGAATTCCTTCTGGGGATCTCAGATACGGATATCGAGAGCTGCCTCTCTCACACAGATGTTGTATTTCCTTGCACATCGCGCATACCTGACCCCAGTGAAGACGGCCAAGTGGCAGGCGCAGGAGGATGATCAATGTTGGTCTTGTGGTGCTGCGGTGGGGACATTCGCGCATATGCTGTATTACTGCCCTTATTTGACGACCTATTGGCAAAGGGTATGGCGGCGGCTACAGCAGCTATTTCAGATGAACATTCAGGATTGTTATTTATAAATCCCTGGCGGGTATTCCTGATCTAAAAAAGGATCACCACCCTCTCTTCGACCTAATGCTGAGTTTGGCACTAAAGGCCATTCTGAGTCACTGGAAAACTTTCAGCACGTTAAATGTGGAATACTGGAGGAGCTTGGTCTGTTACCATCACTCCTGTGAGATCGCGTATGTTAAGCAGAACCAGGTCTCCAGAAACCTACTAAACAAATGGGACGCCCTCATGTGAAAATAGGCCCTATCTAATATAGAGGAACCTGACGTTACGGAGGTAAGGCACTCGTGGTCCTCCCCCCCTCCCTCTCCCCATGGACGCTTCGCTTAAAACAGAAATGGTGACTGTCAACTTGTCTGGCTTGCCAGTTATGTTTAGGAAGTATATGCCTGATTGTTATGTTATGTTATGTTATGATTGTTAAGTTTGGAAACTGATAAATAAAGAATTAAAAAAAAAAAAATACTATCTTGGAAGCCCAGACCAGCTGTATTCCACGCTTTAAAAAAAGTGGAAGGAAGTCCAAAAAACTGCCTGCATGGTATAAAGGTGTGGTCAAGGAGGCTGTTGACAAAAAAGCATCTTTCAGGAAATGGAAAAAAGAGTCAAATGATGAACACTGGAAACAGCACAATCACTGGCAAATGAAATGCAAGGTATTGATAAGGCAGGCAAAGAGAGTTTGAGAAGAAGCTTACTGTGGAAGCAAACATGCGTAATAAAGACTTTCAAGTCCATTCATAGCAAAAAGCCTGTGAGAGTCAATTGGACCATTAAATGATAGAGGGGTAAAAGGGACACTAAGAGGGGAAATCAATGGGGTCGTGGCTCCGATAACGATCGCGAACCGCTACCGCAGCTTTGTAAACAAGCCCCTTAGTTTCACCTCTCACATTAAGAAAATAACCAAAACAATCTTCTTCAAGCTTTGATCTATTCAACAACTTAGATCACTTTTAGAATATGACCCAAGCCCTAATAACCCCTCACTTTGACTATTGTAATGGCATACTAAAAGGCATAACAAAGAAGAATCTAAAAATCCTACAAATGGCTCAGAACGTTACCGCATGAATTATTTCCAAAGCCAAGTTGACTGACCACATTACCCCAATTCTGTACTCACTACATTGGCTGCCTGTTGCTAGTAGGATTCAATATAAAATTATATTGACCACCTTCAAGTTAATTAATAAGATTGTGCCATCATATCTATCCACACTGATCCATAGCCCTCCAGAAAATAGAATCAGAAGACGAAGAAATCTTAATACCATCCTAGTCTCTGACCTAATAAGAAAGACAAAACAAGTAACAAGTAACAGCGCCTTCTCATTTGTTGCACCTACTTTATGGAATAACCTCCCAAACCAACTAAGAGATAAAAGAATTACAAAAATTCTGAAAGGAACTAAAAACAAACCTGTTCACCCAACACTACTACAATACAGATTGTGACCTGGATTTGGCCTCCCATCCTCCATAACACAACTTGAATACACTCCCACAATTTGATTCACATACAACAACAATTACTCAAAATTGAACCTTAGTCCAACACTTCAAAATGTATATATGTAAAAATGTTCCAAGTTGTAAATAGTTCTAAATACCATATTGTATCTGTATATAGTTGCTTATTGTTTTATGTTCTATGTATTGATTAGATATTATTCTATGTATTTTGTCATTGTTCGACGTAAACCGCCAATGATCTTTGGAAATTGCGGTATATAAAAGTTTCAAAAATAAATAAATAAACATGTAGAGATGTTACAGAAGACTGAAATGGTATTTAAAGGAGATGCTGCGGAAGAATTAAAAGAAATATCGATACACCAGGAAGATGTTACAACTATTTTATAAACTGAAGAGTAGCAAATCACCTGGACAAGATGGTATTCATCCAAGGGTGTTGAAAGAACTGAAATATGAGATTGCAGACCTGCTATTAGTAATCTGTGAACTCATTAAAATCATCTGTAATACCTGAAGATTGGAGGATGGCCAATGTAACGCCAATTTTTAAAAAGGGTTCCAGGGGTGATCCGGAAAACTACAGATCAGTGAGCCTGATGTCAGTACCAGGAAAAATGGTAGAAACCATAATAAATAAAATTACTGAACATGTAGATAGTCATGGCTTAATGGGAGACAGCCAACATGGCTTTAGACAAGGAAGATCTTGTCTTACTAATCTGTTATGTTTTTTTTGAAGGTGTGAATAAACAGGTAGACAAAAGTGAGTCAGTTGATATAGTGTATCTGGACTTACAGAAAGCCTTTGACAAAGTCTCTCATCAGAGATTTTTGGCAAAACTAAAAAGTCATGGAATAGGAGACAGTGTACTATTGTGGATCAGGAACTGGTTAAAAGACAGAAAGCAGAGGGTAGGGCTAAATGGCCAATTTTCCCAATGGAGAAAGGTGAATAGTAGAGTACCCCAGGGATCTGTGCTGGGTCTGCTTCTTTTTGACATTCATTAATGACCTGGAAATGGGAATAGCGAGTGAGGTTATCAAATTTGCAGATGACACAAAATTATTTCAAGTTGTTAAAACCCATGTGGATTGTGGAAAATTGCAAGAGGGTTTTGATAAATTGGAAGACTGGGCATCCAAATGGCAGATGATATTTAATGTGGACAAGTGCAAAATTATGCACCTAGGAAAGAAACTCAAACTATGGTTACACGATGCAAGGTTCCACATTAGGAACCACCACCCAGGAAAAAAATTTAGGTGTCACTGTGGATAACATGTTAAAACCCTCCGCCTAGTGTGCAGTGGCGGCCAAGAGAGCAAATAGAATGCTAACCATCATAAGGTAAGGAATGGAGAATAAAACAAAGGATATTCTAATGCCTCTGTATTGTTCCATGGTATGACCGCACTTTGAGTATTGTGTGCAATTCTGGTCGCCGTATCTTAAAAAGGATATAGCGTTATTAGAAAAGGTACAGAGAAGAGCCACCAGAAAGTTAAAGGGGATGGAAGGATACCCCTATGAAGAGAGGCTAAAATGGTTAGGGCTCTTCAACCTGGAATAGAGACTGCTGAGGGGAGATATGATAGAGGTCTATAAATTAATGAATGGAGTGAAACAGGTAAACGTAGATCGATTGTTTACTAAACTGCAGTAATTTCATTCGCGTTAGGTTCTGCAGTAAAGGTACAGATGCCCATATAAAGGCGTGGGCGGTGCATCATTACAGCAAGCCATATCAGCTAACGCATGTTACAAACTAACGTGCGCTACAAGGCACCTCATAAGGCACCTTAAAAGGCACCTTACAAGGCGCCTTGTAAGGCACCTTATAAAGTGCCTCATAAGGCGCTTTGTAAGGTGCCCTATACAGTAGGGCTCCTTAGGCTAAGCACCGTATTAGGCACCCCTGGCAGGGCACCTTAGAGGGCACCCTGGGTTATGGAACCATAGGTTACGGTGGCCTAACAAGGTTATGGTGCCCTAGGTTAGTGTAGCCTAAGGGCTGAAAGGTGCTGCAGGATGACATGCATGATCTGTGAGGAATAGAGACAGATGTAGCCCTAACACTAGATAGAGCACTCAGGAAAGGCAATGAACAGGTGAGTGAAGGAGGGAGAGCTGGGAGCCGCTGGACCTGCCATATCTGCAGGCATCCCATGTGGCTCCCAGTACTGATGACAAACATGGTGGGGCAACTGTTCCACAGCACAGGGTGTTGGCAATGTAAAGTACTGGAAAGACAGTTGGTGGCAGTCAATGGGAATACGTGTCCCCCAGTGGAGGTGGAGGTGGCAGGATAGTTACAAAGATGGATGGAAAGAGGAATGGTGGTGCCATGCAGATCAGGCACAGGCGAGGCAAGCATGAAGAGGCGCAATGCAGGAAAGGGTAGCAGTGCAGGACATGGGGTGACAGCCTACACAGCTGACAGATGCAGATAGATGGACCGAGGGAATGTTGGTAATTGTGAGGGTATTATGGGCTGGCAGCACAAATCTGCAAAAATATGACTGTTACAGGCATGAACACTATTTGAGTAGGACAGGCATGAGAGGAGGGAACAATGAGGAATTGAATCCATGAACACTGCCAAGAATGGCATTGTATTAACCAGTAGGCTATACCTCTGTGGTGTATGTCACAGCAATGGCTGGGTACAGAAGGACTGCAGGTCACCGCACAAACTGTTTGCTCTGAGTGCCAGAATAGGGTAACCCCATCAGTACCCATGATGCAATGCACATGCTGAATAGCTGTCTACAGCTGATCAGCAAATGGGGTCTGCACCTCTCCGGTACCTCAGCATGGAAAGATGAACTGACAGTGTGTGATACTGGCACAGAGTAGCTACAGACCATGCCACTGTGCAGGTTCTGTGTTCTCCCTGAGGGATAGGATGGGTGTCCATCACTAGGTTCGCAGTACATGTGGTGCTAGAGATAAGCCCTGCGGTACATCCCCGTCACTGCCAGTGTGTGACAGGTGTTCCTTACAGTACAGCTGAAGGTAATTTGGTGTCCATTTGTATCCTGCAGTCACATGTGGCCCTCTGGGACCAGACACCACCCAGATGAGTGTGTACCCCGTGTTTGGGTCTGGCTGACATGGGCACCTGTTATCAGGGCAGAGGGGTTTCCAGACTTGCATGAGGTTTGTGTAGCAGTGCCTTGATAGGTCAAAGTGGTATACACTATGTACCCCAAAGGGCTCACATCACCCTTTTAGTAGGTAAGGGATAGGTGCCCCAGCCCCAGTGAAGCAACTTCAGTCCTGCTGGTATGCGACAGCCCTCCAGGGTTGGTGGGCCAGAGCCATACCTGTGGCTGAGGCTAACCAGCAGCAATGATGGGGTTAGCTCTGTAAACCCCCAGCTGCCTCACACCACTGTCTGCCAGTCACTAGCAGACAGCACAGTCAGACTGCACCGTATAGGTGTTCTAATCATGCAGAGTCTAACTGCAGAGAGTCCACTAGCCAGTCCATAGTGCTTGTTCACAGAGGAACTATGTGCACCAAATAGGTATCTCAGTGATTGGGGCCCCAGCAGTGGGATCACAACAGGATCACTGGAGGCAGATAATGTAGAGCGCTATGTGGGAACCTATACATGCCATGGTCACTGCTCGGTTAGAGAGTGCCCTCCCAGCATGCCATGCTGTGGCCACCCTGTCCATGCAGGCGGTGGTCGGGCACTACAGTGTCCCAGCCATTGCCCCATACCCTGTGAAGATACTTCCTGGCTAATCCACCCTGCCGGGCCATACCTCATTATGCACATATTCAGGCTAACGCTGGTTACAGTGGGACATTGTGGGCCCGGTGAGTTGTGGGCAGCCACAAAACAATGGATAGACTTACACACACACTCCTATTGCAGCATTGTGCAAAGATAGGGGTGGTTGGCAACCCTGCCCGCCACACTGGTTCTGATCACAGTACCGACATTGCTAAACTGTGCAGGAGGTAGTAGTAGTGTCCTGGTGATAACGTCAGCTCAATGCTGGGGCCAACAGCCTGACTCTCCATGCATCTTTGGATTATGGAGCCTGTGTGAGTGGGTGTTTGTACCCCTGTTCACTGCTGCTTTGGGCTTTGCCCATGTTGCTGTTGTATCTACATTGTAGGGTAAAACATAGGGGCATGCTCTGCAGGAACCACAGCTGGGGCTTGAACCTGTGACCCTCTGCTTCTGGACACACTGGCAGGGTGTACTGCACCACACTATTGCCACAGATGCATGGTGGTCCCTGGGGCTACCTGTACTTTTCCTCAGCCAGACCTTTTATGTTGCACTGCATACCACGTACTAGTACAGGACATGGCCTAGGTCCATTGCAGGCAGGTTCCACTGCCCCCTCCAGCACGGGCACCCCCCCCCCTGCCATGCTGACATGGCCATATGCTGTTAGTGCTGGTAGTTCGCAGTCCCAGGCCATCCACTGTGTGGGTAGGTGGTCGCCTAGGGAGCGGGGTCTGGGGCATGGGGCATACATGAGCATCCTCACATCCCCCCCCCCATCACCGCCTACCAATAGTCTGTTCCTTCCGCTTGGGAGAGGGTTGGCTGGGGGGATGTCAGGTCAGTGCCCTGGCAACTGTTAGCTCGGGTGGACCAGGTAGATGTAGGTGGATTGTGTTTGGACTTTGTCAGCTGCTGTCATAATGATTTCTGGTTTCTATGTTCCTAGGTGCCCGCCTAGTCCACCCTATGCCCCTGATGCCCCCGCTACATGTCCCGCCTGCAGCCCCCTATGCCCCACTTGCACCATCGCCATAGTGGCCTTCCATACTTGGGCACTACGCTGGTGCTGAACATGGAGCACTACTATCACGTTTCTTGGGTCCCTATCTATGCTGTACATTGCTGACACTTAAATGGTTTCTCTCTCCTGCAAATGTTCATCTAACATGCGACCCCACAGGTCCCATATAGGCCTTCGCCTAGGGCCCCGGGGTTATAGTTGCCTCCTATCTTGCAGAACAAAATAGTCTTCAGTCAAGTGTTAAGGCAAAACAAAGATAAGGGCTTTATTCCCCTTCCCTCAAGGATATCTTTTGGTACAATAAAACTTGGAAACAAAAACAGTACTTCCAAAGAAAAATATGCTCTTTTCCTTTGTAGCTTACAGGACTTCAGCGCAAGGATTCTTTTTTTTTTTTTTATGATGACAGAAAAAGACCACATGGCCTATCTAGTCTGTCCTTCCATATCAACAACTACAACAGTCCACTTTTTACCTTTAGAGATCCTCTGTGTTGGTCCCATGCTTTTTTGAATTCAGTTACTGTCCTCATCTCTACCACCTCCACTGGGAGACTATTCCACGGATCCACTACTCTTTCCGTAAAGAAATATTTCCGCATATCACTCCTGGATCTATCTCCCTTCACCCTCATCCCATGTCCCCTCGTAGCAGAACTTGCTTTCAATTGAAAGAGGCTCTCTCCCTGAGCATTTATGCCACGGAGGTATTTAAACATCTCAATAATATCACCTCTATCCCGCCTTTCCTCTAAGGTGTACATATTAAGATCCTTAAGTCTGTCCTCATATGCTTTATAATGAAGCCCACTAATCATTTTAGTAGCCACCCTCTGCACCGACTCCATCCTGTTCACATCCTTTTGACGGTGCGGTCTCCAGAATTGCACACTATACTCCAAATGAGGTCGCACCAAAGACTTATAAAGAGGCATTATCACCTCCTTTTTTCTGCTAGCCATTCCTCTCCTTTTGCCGTCGTCTTTTCTACCTGTTTAGCTACTTTAAGATCATCAGACACAACCACGCCTAGGTCCCGCTCTTCTTTAGTGGACAAAAGTACTTCACCTCCTATACTGTATTGCTCCCTTGGATTGCTGCAGCCGAAATGCATGACCTTACAGTTTTTAACATTAAATCCCAGCTGCCAAATTCTAGACCATTCTTCAAGCTTAGCTAGATCCCTCCTCATGTTATCTACACCTTCCTGGGTGTCTACTCTATTGCAGATTTTGGTATCATCTGCAAAGAGGCTAACCTTACCCGACAGCCCTTCCGCTATATCACTAACAAAGATGTTAAAAAGAATCGGACCAAGGACAGATCCCTGGGGCACACCACTGGTAACATCCTTCTCCTCAGAGTGAGCTCCATTTACTTGTACTCTTTGTCGCCTCCCACCCTACCAATTTCTAACCCAAGCAGTAACTTTAGGGTCCATCCCTAGGGTGCTCAGTTTGTTTATAAGTCGCCTGTGAGGAACAGTGTCAAAGGCTTTACTGAAATCTAAATACACCACATCTAGAGCTCTCCCTCGGTCCAACTCCCTGGTCACCCAGTCAAAGAAATCAATCAGATTTGTCTGACAAGACCTGCCTCTGGTGAATCCATGCTTCAACATCATCCGACATGCATAATGTACAGTCCATGGGAGCACATTCAGGAATATTGTTATTACTTTCCCACTGCATCAGCTCGCATTCACCAGGTGTTACACTGGGGTTTAAATCCTCATAGCTGTTTCTGCACAAGCCTCTCTCTGAGGATTCAGTTGGACTACAAGGGTACAGTTCTAAGCAAGTAGGTTTTGAAACACCTGTTACTGCAGTATGTCCTCTTTGGCTCTCCTCCTCTAACCTCCAACGGCTAGGAATTGTTTTATATCTTCCTGTAGTTAATTCATGCTCTGTGCACTGCTCTGACCCTCCGGTACAAACAAACCTTTTAGCTTTCCCTTTGATAAAGCTTGGTCCCCACCTGTATAAATGGTGAGGTCTTCTCTCTGGTAATGAGGACTGTGGACTCCCCTGCTCTCCCAGTCTGGACAGCTTTCTGATCTCAGCTTGGTCTCTCCTTCTCTCTGGAGTTATAGCTTCTACCTCTTGGCTGTAAGCAGGCTCCACCTCAGACCTCCAGTTGCTAGCACTCTGAGCACTTCGACGGCCACGTTCTTCTGAAGTCTTTCCCTTGCTGCTTCCAGTTCCAGGGTTACTCCCACTGCTTCCTGGATTCAGCAGGCTTCTCTCTCTGTGATCTCTGCTTCCTGCACTGCTGCTGCTCACACTGACCTCTGCTGGATCTACCCAGCAGCTTTTATCTCCCTCTCCACTACACGTTCCCTGTGCTTTCCTGGACAGGTGATAATAATCAGATCCTAAACTTCTTGCTGCATCATAGCTTGGCTGTGGTAATCCTATTCCACTGCTTCTTTGCTCCTTCTGAGCTGTGTGTGCTGGCTGCCTAACAGGTTTTAAGGTACATTTCTCTTTTTCCTCTATCATCATAGGCTCTGTATAGGTTTCCATGTCACAAACAGTAGGTTTTCACAGGTCTGCGACTAAAAAGCTGTTTATTTTGGTGTGCTGAAAACAAATAAATATTGAAAAAACTCCTAGACGTCATGATTTGCCACAACATGCAAAACTGTCTTCAAATTTATCAATTTTTTTCAAATTACTATTAATTAATTCACATAAGTGCATTTAAGATATAAAATGCCAAAAAAACCTTAAAGGGGTTGTCCGAGTTATGTAAAAAAAATATAGCACTGTAAATCTGATGGTCAGCAATATATACATAAGCTAAGTAAGTTTTAAGTCCGTGCTTCTAATGGTAGAAGGGGTTAATCTTTCCTGAAGAATCCAGTGGGAGGGAGACACAGGGCAGATAGCAGCAGCTCCGGTCAGTACAGGGGGGCGTGGCCAGCACTGTGACGTCTCGTGTACAGACAGAGAGCTGCTCTCTCCTGCATGCCACACTTGTGCACAAATCATCATCAGGTTCTTGGTTCTAGGCTGTTCACACTTTTTCATCGCAATTCGTGTTAGCTCTTCATTCTTCAACCATTATGTTATGGCTCCGCGAAAGTGTATTAATTCGCCAGACAGTTTCTGTTTCATCTGTGTTGAATATACAGTGTTGAAGCAACAGCAGAATATTACAGACTGTCAGACGGCTGCCTGGGTGAGAATCTTCACACTCTTGGCAAGTGCATATTTCTATATGATTTGCAAGGTATTGTGGGCAATGTAGTTCATTCACACCAGACACAGCTGCTGACAATAATTTAGTTGTGCTCTTGGGTAAAGCCAATAAGATATTTATTTATGGGGTTATTTCTCCCAACACAGATATGCTTGGTAGCACATAAATTAGGTTACTTGCTTTCAGTGTTAACTTGGAAAAACAAAGCTAAAATCAGGAAAACAACAAATGAAAAGCCACAAAGCAAGAAACAAACTGTTCTTTTCAGGTTAACTTCTGATTACTTCCCACATAGATACAGAAGTGATTCTCTCCTAGCTCACAAGCAATTAGGTAAGGCTTAATTGCTAGCAGTTACCAGCTGAAACCCCTTAGCTGGTTTGCCTCCCCCTGTGTGGGTCAAATCCTGCTTCAGGAGCTTTTCTGAGTAGATTAAAGAACAAATTTGTATTTCTTTGTGATGGTTGCTGTACTTTATAACAGAAAGTAACCAACGGAGTTTAGATAGAGAGCAGTCCATATAAACAGGATCCTCATCTGCTATTATTCCCCCTTGTTCAACAAGCATGAGTTCAATATCATGGATTGGCACAGATGAATCTCTCAATGGAGCATTTTCAGGAGAATACTTGTTTCCCTGCTGTCTTTCAAGGTTATAGCTAGGGCATAGATCAGTGTTTATACCTGAGCTTCCATTGCTGCTAGAGTTCCTCTCTATATAGCCTGGCCAGTATGTAGTCCAGTTCTTATGTCCAGCCTTCCAATCCAGATCCCTGGACACTGGATCTCTCTTCACATACCTTCTGGCATAGGTCTTAGGGTCCCTTCCACGTGCAGCCGTCTCCCTCACAGGTAGCTTCTGGTGATTCCTAGCTCTGCAGCACCATTCCTCTGGCTTTCTCCAGTCCAATGGTGTATGCTGGCCCTTGAAATGCCTCCCAGTATACGTACTGCTTTGGACTCTTCTAGACCTCTCAAAGGCTTTTCTCCTCTTTCTTCCAGAGGGTCTCTTTCCCTCTCTGTCCGTCCGATTTGGCTTCTGCTTCTGATGATCCTTCAGAGGAAACTGATGATCCTTCTCTGTATATCCAAGGTGATCATGAAGATGATCATCTGTAGAATAAACTCTACTCTTATTCTGCTTGGATAAGTGCTCCTCCCTAACACAGCACAGCTGTGCTGAATCAGGCCCTGCCCTTTGAGATGAGTGCTTAGGGATTACCTCATAGCCCTCCTGATTGAACACACGTTTCCCCACTTCAGCTCCTCTAATGGCTGTTGGAAACCTGGTGCATTCTGGGACTGGTAGTCTTTTATGGGAAAATTCTGTTTTCTTATTTCTACCAGAACTGACAGGTTGCTTGTTCAGAGTCACTTCACCTTTTCTATAGCTCCTTCCTGAGCTATGATAAGCTTCCTTATCACATACCCCCCTGCTTAAGTTATTACGGACTGGTGTCACTGGTGAAACCTCTTCTCTACAGTCCGTAATACGGGAAAGGGCATCCACATTCTTGTGTAACTTCCCAGCACGATGTTCAACTTGAAAAACAAATGCCTGTAAGGCCATGTACCAGCGTGTCAACCTGGGATTGTGGTTCTTCATTTGCTGCAACCACTTAAGTGGGGCATGGTCCGTGACCAACTGGAACTTTCTCCCTGTAAGGTAAAACCTTAACGCCTCCACTGACCACTTGATAGCTAAACATTCTTTTTCTATTGTGGAATACTTTTGTTCAGCCGGTGACAACTTCCTGCTCAGGTACATCACAGGATGCTCCTCCCCTTCGTGACACTGGGATAGAACCGCTCCTAGCCCTACGTCCGATGCATCCGTTTGAACCAGAAAGGGTTTCTTGAAGTCCACCCCTTTCAGTACCGGTCCTGTACACAATTTTCCTTTTAAGACTGAAAACGCTTTTTCAGCTTCAGGTGTCCACTTTAGCTGGTTTGGACAATTCTTCCGCAGCATATCCGTGAAAATTGCGCTTTTCTCTGCGAATTGCGGTATAAACCTGCGGTAGTATCCAATAAGTCCTAAGAAACTTCTTAGTTGTTTCTTTGTTGTTGGAGGAGGAAAATTCCTGATGCTATCTACTTTACTCATTAGAGGTTTAATTTTTCCTCTTCCCACTAGGTGGCCAGGTATTTTACCTCCCTATTTGCAAAGGCACACTTCTTCGGGTTTAAAGTGATTCCCGCTTGCTTCATGGAGCACAAGACTGCCCTGATCCTCTTCAGATGCTCTGCCCAGGTGTTACTATGGATTATGACATCATCCATATATGCAAAAGCATAATTTTGGTGGGGTCGAAGTACCTGATCCACTAACCTTTGGCAGGTAGCCGCTGCTCCATGCAGTCCGAAAGGCATCCTCTTGAACTGGAAAAGGCCAACGGGGGTGCTGAACGCAGTCTTCGGCTTCGACTCCGTGGTGAGAGGGATTTGCCAATATCCTTTTGTCATATCAAGGGTGGTTAAGTATTGAGCCTGTCCCAGCTGGTCCAACAGCTCTTCAATTCTTGGCATTGGATATGCATCAAAAACTGATATGGCGTTTACCTGCCGGAAGTCAATACAAAATCTTAAAGATCCATCAGGCTTCGGCACCAGGACTATGGGGCTATTCCAGGGACTCTTTGACTCCTCTATTACTCCCATGTCCAACATCTCCTGGACTTGTGCCACTACTTCCTGTCTCTTGGCTTCAGGCAAGCGATATGGCCTTTGACGAACTAATTTCCCAGGTGGAGTTATTATTTCATGGGCAACCAAATGTGTCTCCCCAGGTATAGGTGTCAACACATCTGGGAATTCTTTAAGCAATTTCCTAATTTCTTCCTGTTGTACCACTGTCAGGTCCTCACCTATTTGGGGCTCTGATTTTTCTTTACAATCAGATACCTGGGGTCCCAAATCTTCCTCTTCATTCACCTCCCTCTCTCGGGCACAGGTGGCAGCTAGGCTTTTAACCCCTTTGACATCAGTAGAACCAAAGCCTTTGGTTCCACGTTCAGAATTCTCCAGGGATGTGACCTCCACCACAGGTGGAAAACCCAGCCTCTCATAGATCAATTGGGCAATTCTGTCTCCTGTCTTCACGTGATAATCATTCTGTCCAAAATTAAAAAACAGAACTTTAATATTGCCCCTGTAATCGGGATCAATTACTCCCGCACCCACATCGATGAAATATTTAAGGGCTAATCCGGACCTTGGGGCTACTCTCCCATAGCATCCAATAGGTATTTCCACTTGGAGACCGGTGTCAACCAGGGCTATCCCTTGGCTAGGTACAGTCACATTTTCTATGCTGCACAGGTCAAACCCAGCAGCTTGAGGGGTTGCCCGCTTAGGAGCTTGGGCCTTTTCTGTGACCCTATGGTACTTTAGGACGAATGTCTGCTTTGGGGTAGCTTGGTCTTCTGGACGCTTAACCATCTTTTTAGCAGGGGTCTGAGGACTTCCAAATAAAGGCCCGGGAGCTATTACCATTAAACCTTCTCCCTCCTTCTTTCCTAGTCCTTCCACTAGACCCTGCTTAAATCTTGGCCAGTCTCTTCCTAGAACCAAATCAAAGGGTAGCCTAGGCACCACTGCTAACAGGACTTCCTCTTGTTCCCCCAGGCACTTAACCTTTAGCCTATAGGTGGAATATGATGATGCAGCACCATGAATGCATCTGATGTGAACTTGGCTTTCAGGGGTTCTAGGCACAAATCCTTCTTGGGCCTCTATCCTCTTCCAAAGCCTTTTTGACATCATACTCTGGTCTGCCCCAGAGTCTAACAAAGCATTTGTGGTAATTCCTTGCACATCAACCATCAAAAGAAATCCTTCTTTGGGCTGTTTTAAATCCACCTCCATTAAGCTAGTGTGTGTCTGGCATCTCTTTTCTAAATGTCCCCATTTTCCACACTTGAAACATTTCTTTCTATTCCACTGTGTCATCTGGTTTGATACAGTACATTCATTTTCAGAAACATTTTTAATTATTTTCTTTTCTGATACAGCACATCTTGCCTCAGCACCAATCTTCAGAGGGCCACCCATTCTATGGCAAGCCTGCGTGGCTTCCAAGAATCTCTCTGCTAGCATGGTTGCCTCTCCAAGATTTTGGCAATTTTGCTGTATAAGGAAAGTGTGCAAATCTTTAGGCACCCCAAACATAAATTGTTCAAGCATTATAATATCTAATAACATTTCTACCGTCTTTTGCTCAGGCTCCAACCATTTTACAGCTAAACCTCTGATTCTCTGACTCAGAGCCCTGGGTGTCTCACCCACTCTCAATGTAGTAGCTCTAAACATTCGCCTATACTCTGAAATAGAGAACCCTAGGCGATCTCTAATAGCAGCCTTTACATCCTTATAATTCAAAGCCTGGGTTGCTGGCATTGCTCTGTAAGCTGCAAGCGCCTCTCCAGTTAATGAGGCTGCCAGCCTTACTGCCCACTGGGTCTCTGGCCATGCTAATGCTTGTGCCACTCTTTCAAAAGACTCTAGAAAATCATCAACATTATCATCTGGAGTTAGCTTCCCAAAACTAAATGCCCCAATCCCTTGATTGAGTCCCACACTGTCCACATGTGGTGTACCAGTATTCACTGCTGGTCTTGCATCTGTTCCACTTTGGTTCTGCAGCTGAACTAGGGCTTGCACCAGATCAAGCACTGGCTTTTGCTGGTCCATTAAGGCTTTCATAGCAGTGTCCTGAGCCTACTGTGCTAGCTCCTGTTGCCTGCTAAATTGGGCTGCCATCCAATCAGCTAGTTCCCTTGGATCCATCTTGATCCCTGCAAGAAACAAAGAAAAAAAACCCCAAAGTGCACCACCTTCCAAACAGGTGTGTTTTTTTCTACTTTTTTATTTTTTCAATTACCCCTGTGCCTTACTCCCATCCACCACTAGACATGCCCAGGTACTTATTACCTTGTCTCAGTGATGAATCCAGCTCTGCACAGGGTCTTTTCTTCCTGGGGCATTCACTTCTCCTCCAAAGTGCAGTTGAGGGAAAATCTTTTTTTCCAGCTTTAAACTTGAGCTTTAGTTGTAATCCTCAGCAAGAAAATCCCCTTTTGTGCAAAAGCAATCCTGCCAACTACGCCATTTGTCAGACGGCTGCCTGGGTGAGAATCTTCACACTCTTGGCAAGTGCATATTTCTATATGATTTGCAAGGTATTGTGGGCAATGTAGTTCATTCACACCAGACACAGCTGCTGACAATAATTTAGTTGTGCTCTTGGGTAAAGCCAATAAGATATTTATTTACGGGGTTATTTCTCCCAACACAGATATGCTTGGTAGCACATAAATTAGGTTACTTGCTTTCAGTGTTAACTTGGAAAAACAAAGTTAAAATCAGGAAAACAACAAATGAAAAGCCACAAAGCAAGAAACAAACTGTTCTTTTCAGGTTAACTTCTGATTACTTCCCACATAGATACAGAAGTGATTCTCTCCTAGCTCACAAGCAATTAGGTAAGGCTTAATTGCTAGCAGTTACCAGCTGAAACCCCTTAGCTGGCTTGCCTTCCACTGTGTGGGTCAAATCCTGCTTCAGGAGCTTTTCTGAGTAGATTAAAGAACAAATTTGTATTTCTTTGTGATGTTTGCTGTACTTTATAACAGAAAGTTACCAACGGAATTTAGATAGAGAGCAGTCCATATAAACAGGATCCTCATCTGCTATTATTCCCCCTTGTTCAACAAGCATGGGTTCAATATCATGGATTGGCACAGATGAATCTCTCAATGGAGCATTTTCAGGAGAATACTTGTTTCCCTGCTGTCTTTCAAGGTTATAGCTAGGGCATAGATCAGTGTTCATACCTGAGCTTCCATTGCTGCTAGAGTTCCTCTCTATATAGCCTGGCCAGTATGTAGTCCAGTTCTTATGTCCAGCCTTCCAATCCAGATCCCTGGACACTGGATCTCTCTTCACATACCTTCTGGCATAGGTCTTAGGGTCCCTTCCACGTGCAGCCGTCTCCCTCACAGGTAGCGTCTGGTGATTCCTAGCTCTGCAGCACCATTCCTCTGGCTTTCTCCAGTCCAATGGTGTATGCTGGCCCTTGAAATGCCTCCCAGTATACGTACTGCTTTGGACTCTTCTAGACCTCTCAAAGGCTTTTCTCCTCTTTCTTCCAGAGGGTCTCTTTCCCTCTCTGTCCGTCTGGTTTGGCTTCTGCTTCTGATGATCCTTCAGAGGAAACTGATGATCCTTCTCTGTATATCCAAGGTGATCATGAAGATGATCATCTGTAGAATAAACTCTACTCTTATTCTGCTTGGATGAGTGCTCCTCCCTAACACAGCGCAGCTGTGCTGAATCAGGCCCTGCTCTTTGAGATGAGTGCTTAGGGATTACCTCATAGCCCTCCTGATTGAACACACGTTTCCCCACTTCAGCTCCTCTAATGGCTGTTGGAAACCTGGTGCATTCTGGGACTGGTAGTCTTTTATGGGAAAATTCTGTTTTCTTATTTCTACCAGAACTGACAGGTTGCTTGTTCAGAGTCACTTCACCTTTTCTATAGCTCCTTCCTGAGCTATGATAAGCTTCCTTATCACAAGACTTTGTGAAAAAAGTATACTTTGCATACTTTGGACTAAAAATTGGAGATCAAGATAAAGTCTGGGCGCCTCATAAAGTGTGCAAACGGTGTGTTGAGGACCTCCGAAACTGGTTCAAGGGTAAGAAAACATCTTTCCGTCATGGGATTCCTATGGTATGGCGAGAGCAAAAGAACCATAGTGACAACTGTTACTTTTGTTCATGTGATGTGAAAGGGTTTAATTCCAAATGGAAGCATTCCATTTCATACCCCAATCTTCACTCAGCAATTCGTCCCATCCCCCATGGCACAAATATACTAGTACCCAAGCCCCCTGCTACCTTGGAAGAGATACCTAGCTCCGATGAAGGTGAAGTCATACCTGAACCAGATGACGAATCAAGTTCTGACTCTGAAGATGATACAAGACCAAAATTGAATGATTTGGTAAGAGACTTGAATCTTCCCAAAGATGCCGCTGAGTTACTCGGATCAAGGCTGAAAAGCAGGAATTTATTGTTGCCAGGAGTGTCATCTTTATGGTTCAGACATCGTGAAAAGGAGTTTGTTCCTTACTTCGCCCAGGAAGACAAGTTGGTTTATTGCATCAATGTCGAAGGTCTGATGGGTCAATTTAAAATCCAATATGATTCAGAGAAATGGCGTCTTTTTATAGATTCTTCAAAAAGAAGTCTCAAAGCAGTTTTACTCCACAACGGTTTTTACGCTTCCATACCTGTAGGTCATTCCGTACACTTGAAGGAAACCTACGAGAACTTGGAATTGGTTCTTTGTAAACTTAAATATGAAGACCATGGTTGGCAAGTGTGTGGGGACTTGAAGATCTTGTGCATGCTGCTCGGGCAACAAGCTGGGTATACCAAATATTCTTGTTTTCTGTGTCTATGGGACAGTCGAGACTGACAAAATCACTGGACCAAGAAGAGTTGGCAGCCGAGGGTGCTAGCAGTCGGTGAAAAAAATGTCCTCCGAAAAACTTTGGTACCTTCCCATAAAGTTCTTCTACCCCCTCTCCACATAAAATTGGGATTGATGAAGCAATTCATAAAATCACGTCCAAGAGATGGAGAATGCTTCAAATACTTGGTCACCAAGTTTCCAGGCCTGTCGGAGGCAAAATTGAAGGAAGGTGTGTTCGTCGGACGAGACATTAGAAGGCTTATAGTTGATCAAGAGTTTGTCAATACCATGACGGATCCTCAAAAACAAGGGTGGATTGCATTTAAAGATGTCGTACAGAAATTTTTAGGCAATAACAAAGATCATCACTACAAAAAGATCGTCGGACGAATGCTGAAAGCATTTCAAGCTTTAGGTTGCCTGATGAGTTTGAAAGTGCATTTCCTCCAGTCCCACCTTGACTACTTTCCTGAAAATTTGGGAGCTGTGAGTGAGGAACAAGGTGAACGATTCCACCAAGACATTAAAGAGATGGAAAGGAGATACCAGGGAAAATGGAGCATTACAATGATGGCAGACTACTGTTGAATGCTTCAGAGAGACATTCCAGATGCTACTCACAAGGGTAAATGCACCAAGAGGAGCCTCACAAGGAAGAAGAATCGAGTTTAGTGTGTGTAGGTGAGCTCATTTCAGTTCAAAAAAGGATTTTCATGAAAATATTGTAATAAAACTTTAATTTTTATAAGTCTATTTCCATTTATTTTGAGGTATTGCCTTATTTAACATAGTTACCTAAATTGTCAGGAAATGTGATGTCCTATGACAAAATGGTGGTCATTTTCGGATTCAGCGCACCAAAAAACATAAAGATTACGTGGAATAACCAAAACAGCTCTCGAAAAAACTTTTTTTGCAGACTGTTTTCATTCGCGGTAGGATTCAGCCCTTCAGTTCAGCACGTTAGTGTGCAGGGAGCCTCTCACCGCTCACTCCCTGCCCATTGACCCCTTCCCCCACCCTCTCTCCACCCTCTGCAGTGTTTACCGTGGCCAGGGATGTTAACGATTGTTAAGTAACTTTACATACCGCGCGCTAATGTTACATACCGTGCATTAACGTTACCTAATGAGCATTAACGTTACATAACGTTTGGTCTGTAACATTACCGCAGTTTAGTAAACATACCCCTAGAGGACATGCAATAAAGCTACAGGGTAAACTATTTAAAACTAATAAGAGAATATTTTTTCACTCAACGTGTAATCAAACTCTGGAATTTGTTACCGGAGGATGTAGTTACAGCTGTTAGTGTAACTGGGTTTAAAAAAGGTTTGGACAAGTTCCTGGAGGAAAGGTCCATAAACCATTATTAGAAGGGACCCGGGATATCACTGCTTGACCCAATACAAGCATTGTGGAATCTGTGTCTTTTGGGGAAACTGCTAGGTACTTATGACCTAGATTGGCCACTGTTGGAAACAGGATACTGGGCTTCATGGACCTTGGTCTGACCCAGTATGGCATCTTATGTTCTTATCTTACGTTGAGTGAAAAAATATTTTCTCTTATTAGTCTTAGAGGTTACCCTGTAGCTTCATTGCATGCCCCCTAGTCTTCTGTATTTTTATGGCATAAACAATTGATCAAGTTTACCCGTTCCACTTCATTCATTAATTTATAGACCTCTATCATATCTCCCCTCAGCTGTGGATTTCTTGGGTCCACTTTTATAATAGTTTATGCACCTTTCCTCCAGCAACTTGTCCAAACCTTTTATAAAACCCAGCTACAGTAACAGCTTTTACTATGATCCTCTCGTACAAATTCCAGAATTTGATTACGCGGAGCCATAGACTAACTGCAGGGAGGCACTTTTCCTCTCCTATCTTTAAGGCGCATTTCGCTAACGGCAGCATCCAGTATCGCTGCTGCTCAGTTAGCACCATTCCCCACTCCAGATCGCCCCCAACATGCCCTGATGCTAATTGGATACATTGGGGCACATAGGGGACTTAGGAGGAGATATCCAATGACGCTAACTATGTAAGTGCCGTTGAATATCCCTAACTAAGGCATGTACACAGTTTACTTGGCTGTAAACTATTTCAAAAATTGGGCCCTTTGTTCCAAAGCCAGTGCCCTTTGTTCCAAAGCCAGTGCCCTAACCATTAGGCTATTCTTCCACTCTTATTAGCTCACAATAAACATAGAAAAATGACGACAGAAAAAGACCAATGCTTGGTACAGGAGAATGTTAGTGAGATGACCAGAATTTAAATTAGATATTGAGTTTTGTGGGTGGATGTCCTAGTTCTGCTCTGTACCCATTGTTGAGGGGGAGAGGGAGGTTTTGTAAATGCAAAATTTATGTTCAAAAAGAAAAAGCAACACCCATAACACAATTTATAACAAAATAAAAATGAGTCATAATTTGGTGTTATAAACTGGCAGTGGTTTTCGCTCTTTCTTTTAGTTCCGTGGTTTGCAAACATCTTTTTATTTTCTCTACATTATCTAGTTGACTTTTTGATTTGGTTTAATCCCTGACTGCAGTTTTGAGAAAGCTCCCCCCTCCCCCCAGCTTGGGAGGGGCACCATCTCATCCCTCGCCTCAGGCAGCAGATTGCCTTGAGCCACCCCTAGCTGCAAGCATATGCAGCACCCATCACAGCCCTGCACGTACAAGGCAGTTGTGTGGGGATTGCTGTATGTGGGCAGGAGGGGGTGGACCAGGGGCATAGCCAGGCTCCAGGATGTACACAGCATATTCATGAATGGCCTGTATACATTCCTTGGCTCACCGGCAGACATACAAGTTATTCCTGCCAGAACATGGTATAAGGGCAGGACTTAGAACATTTTTGCTCTGATCCTCCACGCGTCCCATAGTGATAACTGGCTGTGGCACCTATGTAGAGAGACAGTGTGCTTGCAGTCTGGGACCCCACGGGAACCATAAAAACAAGAGTTCAGCAGCGAGGGATGGGAAAGGAGCGGACTATACATTATCACTGAGATATGTAGCTGGGGAACTACTTTGGGCCATGCAACAGACGGTTATATTTGGGTTACTGATCCATCTGCTGCCATATGTGGTTTACAAGTGCGCATCTAGAACAGTGGGCACAGCAGATCAGAACCACCTTGATTGAAGGAAAAGGTGGTATACAAAACTGGCTAAATAAAGTGTGGTCATGTGGAGACGGACAGGATACACTACGTCCAACTTTTCAGAATCCGGTGAGCGCGTGTCTATGTCCCTGATTCTAGCATCATGGATGCATCTAGACCCGTGGTTGTAGAATCAGCTGTAAATCGGCCCTGACTTCTATTTTTCTGTGTCCACGGGCCACACATATAGGTTGTGGAATGGTGCTCCACGTATTCTGTTTTATTTTTAGTTCCAATTTCTTTATTAAACTTTATGAAATTAACAAACAGTAAAGCAGTACACTATAGATATGGAAGGTAACAACACTTGCGCTCTTCCTCCCTCTGTATAATTGTCCAAAGATGCCCATACTTTCCTACATTTAACAGCTGATTATTCTTCCCTGCTGCTGCCAATTCATACTTATCATTGAGATCCATCAAATACCACAACACATTTATATCTAACTTGGTATTAACTCTTCCGTTTTGGATTATTAACTTCATTGCAAACAATATCAAACAAAAAAAGGGCATCCAATGGCCACACCAAATCCCAGCACTCTCCATAAAACAATTCTGACATGTTTTTCTGAATACTAAAAATAGTCCATATCTTCCCCCAAATGTCTTCCCAAAAATGTGAGAGATTAGGGCAAAAATACAAATGGGGTAAAGAACCAGGTTCAGTGGCACATGACTAACAGTTTGAAATAGTGCCTGCAGATTTGACAAGTTTGAACAGAGTCCACAATGGTTACAAAAGCAAGGACTTCATAAAGATGCTGACAAGGAGACCTATATCAGTTCCCCCAGTAGAAGGCCCATTACTTAGGAGTCAATGACTTACCCAGCAGGCTATCGCACACATCTGTTCCCACAGCTCCCTTTTAGTAAGGCATAAAAATTAGAAGCTGTCTTTGGAGAACCTTGATGTACTTTCCCTATTCCCTCTAATTCCCAATCCTCTTCCAGCTCCATAGGTAACAGGTACATAGAGAATAATGACAGAAAAAGATGTATATGGTCTATTCAGTCTTTCCATCCCTAAGAACTATTAAGCTCTACAATCCCTTCATCTCCTTCAGAGATCCTCTGTACTTTTCCCATCCTTTCTTATATTCCGATACAGTTCTCATTTCCACAACTCCACTGGAATACTGTTCCATGCATCCACCATCCTTTCCTTAGATTACCCTTGAATCGATCCCCTTTCACCTTCATCGTATGGCATCTTCATTCCAGAGCTTCCTTTCAACTGAAAGAGGGCCACCTCCTGTTCATTGATGCCATGAGGCATTTAAATATTTCTATCATATCTCTCCTCTCCTGCCTTTCCTCCAAAGAATACATATTGAGATGAAGGCCACTGACCTTTCTAGCAGCTGCCTTCTGGACCAACATCATCCTGTTTATATGCTTTTGAAGGTGCAGTCTCCAGAATTTTACACAGAATTCCAAATGTGGTCTGATCAGGCTTATATAAAGGCACTATCACCTCTTTTTTTCCCGCTGGCCATTCTTCTCCCTATGCAGCCAAGCATACTTCTGGCTTTTGCTGTCACTTTTTCTACCTGTTCAGCCACTTTAAGATCATCTGATATGATCACCCCTAGGTACTGCTCTTTATTCATGCACTGAAGTACTTCATCCCCTATACTGTACCATTCCCTTGAAATTTTGCAGCCCAAATGCATGATGTTGCATTTTTAGCATTAGATCTTAGCTGCTAAAGTTTTGACCATTCTTCAGGCTTTGCTAGATTTATCTTCATATTTCCACACCTCCCAGGATGTCTACTCTGTTGTATCAACTGCAAAAAGACAAACCTTTCCTGACAAACCTTCTGCAATAATGCTTGCAAAAATGTTAAACAGGACCAAGGACAATCCCTTTCTTCAGAGTGAACTCCATTTACTACTACCCTCTGTCGCCTCCCATTCAACCAGTTTTAGTCACTTTAGGGTTCTTCCCAGGGGCACTTTGTTTAATTACAAGTCACCAATATGAAATATTGTCATAGGTGGTACCACATCTAGCGTTCTCCCCCAATCCAACTCTGTGGTCACCCAGTCAAAGAAATCAATGAGATTTATCTGACAAGACCTGCCTCTAGTAAAGCCATATTGTCTCAGATCCTGTAATTCCTTGGATTCCAAAAAACATACTATTCTCTGATGTAGCAGTGTTTCCATTAATTTACTTACTGCAGAGGTCAGACTTACTGGCCTGTAATTACCAACCTCTTTCTTACTTCTGCTTTTGTGGACAGGAACCATCTCCAGTCCTCTGAGAGGCAAGAAACCTCTGCTGCTTTCAAGATGGCTTTTTTTAAAATGTTTTTTTGTGCTTTGAACTAGCAAGCTTCAGCAGTCCTTGTTCAGGGGCTCACAGTCAAATTTCAAGCTCTGTTTTAGTGTGTGTGTGTGTGTGTGTGTGTGTGTAGGGGGGGGTGGGGTCATTGTTTTCTTCTTTAAAGTCCTAAGCCCCTGACCCCCTTCTCACTCCCTCTAAGACAGACTTTAAGATTGTTTTTTTTTTCAATCTTTTTTCCTCCTTTGCAATCCTATCTCCAGCACCCTTTCCTTACTTACTCTCTGAAAATCAGACACAACATGGTTCTCTGGGGCTTGGGCAAGGCTGTGTCTTTCAGCTCTGCTGTGACATCATGGGATTTGCATAACTTAATCGGGGGCATACTTCTCTGGCTGCCTGTCAAGGATCTGCAGCATGATTGGCTCAGTTGCTTCATGCTGGCTGCTAGCCAATCCTCCTTGACCTTCTGCCCTTTCCAGATTGGCTCCCATGTGTCTGGGCATGCCTATACACATGACAAAAATGAAGTATATAAATGGGGACTCAGGAAAAATTTCCAAGTATGTATTGTCAGGCGACCCCAGAATGAAAGCTAATGTACATGCCTTGTAGATAGGGAGTTGATATATTTGGAACAAATATGCATATTCAATATGAATACCTTAATGCCAACTGGATTAAACCAAGAAATCAACCTGAATATTTTTTTAATGAAGATCTGATAAACTGTCATTTTTATTTGACTTTTCATTAAGTAAATAGGGATGTCTGTTTTACATCTGTACCCACATACAGCTCATGATTGCATATTCTTATCCTTCACTACATTTACTTTCTTAAAGGCATGTCCTCTAGATGGGATATATATACATTTCTTTAATTGTGATATTAGATCTGCTTTGTACCTCTTGGCTAGACATTATTTCTATCCCCTCTCTTTTCCTGCATCCCTTAAGCAAGAACATTTTCAATCATTTTATGAATATTTTGATAATATTTTATGAATTTATTATTTGAGACATTGAATCATTTATGATTTTTGTTTTTAAATATTTTATTATTTTTTGAGTGCATGCAACTATCGGTATCTCGTTTTTGCTCTGACTACTGTTGCACTTTGCTGGCTCTCAGAAACTGATGGGTCAGTCTTGATTTCTATGTTTTCCTGCCTGCACAGTGGGTGTCAGCCTGTAGCTAGGTGACTCTCTGAGATGTAGGTAAAGGTGTGAAAGTTTTCTTGTCCGGCTAGGGTCATGCGGATCCTCTCCTAGACCCTCCATGCTATAGTATGAGGTGCCCTATACCGTCCAGAGTGATAGAGGACATCATCACTGGCCAGGCCAGGACAAGGCAGGTGAGGAGCAGGTCTCAACACTTGAAAAGTTAGGCTGTTGCCTGGTGGCCGTTTTGGTGCTCTCCTAATAAAGCATATTGGGTATGGGGGTACGAAACACAATGACATGCTTCCTCGGGGGAAGGCATTCATGTGTACATGGGATGCATGTGGGCATGTGTGGTTTGCCACCTGAACGAGACCTACATGTGCAAGATCCACATGCAGTTTCCCAAGAAGGCATGCTTGCACATACAGCTGACCATTGACACCCTTCTCATTTTCTATGTATATCTGGCCATGCCAGCGGGAATGTCCATTGTTTCATATTTTAAAATAAGACTGCATGTCTTTGCTGTCACAGCTGCTTGTCAAGGATTTCCGTGTATAGATGCCACCACTGCACAAGATGTACACATGTAGTTTGCAGAAATACGTTGATTTGACAATGGATGTGCATGTGTACACCCTCTCTTCTAAAACTAGCATAGATTTTCAGATGCTCTCACTTCCATAGCATTCTGGTCTTTCTAAAATGTGCCTTCACATTTTTTTTAGATAATTGTTATAATCTTTCATAACATGCTGCCTACACACATTTTCTATTTCATTTTTATAGTATTTATCTAAATACATACCATTAAAAGTTGTTTTCAGGACAGAAAAACAGCATAAGTTTCTACTTCACTGCAGTCCTGTTACTATGGCAACTATCAGTCATTGCAAAACCATGGGAAACAGTTTAAAATGACTGCTATGATATTTACAAGTCCCTTTGCTAGCTGCCTGAGACACTGCTGACTGCTTTTGTATGTAAATGCTCATTATGATTTGGATATTTTGTATAAAATTGGGTCTTGTATTAATCTTTTTCAAGAAGAAAAGCTTGATGTTAAGAATGCAGTATAGAGGGTGTAATGGGGTATATAGAATGCGACCCTTATCAACAGTCCCCTTTAAAAGAGTTTGCAGCCTAGAGTTCAGGGCTGAGAGGGCATGGCTCAGTGGGAGATTTTAAGAATCCAGCAGGCTGCAGGAGGGGGAGAGGCCCGTGGAGCCAGATGTTCTTCCAAGGCAAGCTGTGCAAAGGAGCTCTGAGGTAGGAACTTTAACTGGAGCTGGAGGAAGAACCAGCTTGTGGAGGTTTAACAAGCTGGGACAGAAGTAAAGCTGCTTTTGTTTTTCCCGAACTGCTGTATGTTCTGGGTTTTGCTTTGTGGAGGTTTAACAAACTGGGACAGAATAAAAACTACTTTTGTTTCCCTGAACTGCTGTCTGGCCTGTATTTTAAAGAAAATCCCCTCCTACCACATGCCACACTACCACAGAGGGTTTAAAAAGCCCTCTTTCACAATCATGGCTTTGTCACTATGAAGAAGTACATAGTTTCTTCATAGGAGTTAATGCGGCTATCCTCCCTGTCCACATCTGATGTCACTGCCTGCCCCAGACTTTTAATATCTCAGCACTTAAGGCATGCCCAGCCACCCAACACCATCAATGGACCCTCAGGGACTGAGGGAGGGGACCTCCAGGTTGCCAAACCACCATTGAGGCCCACAGCCACAGGGCAACGGGAAGGTAAGCCGGCTCCATGTGGCTACCCTCCCCACCCATATCCGACATCACTGCTGGCCCCAGACTTTTAACATCTCAGTGCTTGAGGCACACCTGCATCAGGCAGGCCCATACCTAAAGGCGTCCTCAAAGGCCCCTTAGATATAGCCCTTAGAGTGGACTGCTGAGTAGACCTGTAGAAAAGCGACACAGCGCAAAAGACAGTCTCACCACAACAACACACATGCATACAACGAACAACGTCACCTCACATACAATACAACTCACTGGGATATGGCTCACTATCCTAGACCTACTTCTCTTCTTTAAGGGAAAAGCTGCCCAGTTCTACCAACAATTCCCCATCCCAATCACCTACAATAAAATAAATAAATAGAGAGCCCCCTCAGCCAGCGCAGCTGAAATCAAGAACATACTCAACGTAGTTTGCATGCACTCCATCAAGAAAACCAGCTTCATACTCCTTGGAGATCTCAATCTATCATCTGTACCTAAAAAAAATATCTTCAGCCTTCGCCCATGCCATGAACAACCTTCAATTCACTCAAATTGTTAACCACCCCACCCACAACAAGGGAAGCATACTAGATCTTATTTTCCTTCCAACCCATCTAGCAAGAAATCCCTACCTACATTCTTTCTCATTCCAATCTGTCCCATGGTCTGATCACTACCTGCTAGAATTTTCATTACCATGTCCTAGCAAAACCAACCACATTTCAGACAAGTGCAATACTTTCTGAAAATTCCACTCATTTGACAGACAAGACTTCATCAAGAAAATACTTCCAAGCCTAGAGACTCTTGCAACAAATGACCATATAGAAACCAGCATAAACAAATGGAACACAACTATAGCAGAACTAGCACAAGTACCATCAAATGCTAACACCTTAACTGACAGAAAAATGTTGCATGGTACTCAACCACATTAAAGGAACTAAAGTGCTACCTAAGATGAATCAAACGCATATGGAGAAAAACCATGGACCAAAAGACAAAATCTACCTATCTACCTCGCATCAGGTGTCCCCAACAATTAAAACAACTAACAAGATACTTTTCTCACCACACTTCTTATGTATATAGTTCACCCTGTTATCCAAGTTCCATATCCTTGTTAATTGTAATGACCAGACATATGCAATTTGTCGGCTGTTTTTGTTCTATGTAAACCGCGCTGATGTCAAATAGTGCGGTATATAAGAAATGTAAATAAATAAATAATTAAATAAATCTAGATAAACAGAATACCATGTCTTCACCATCAAGGCAAAACAGGAGTACCACACCAATCTAATAAAAGCTGCAATCAACAAACCTAGGGTACTCTTCAACATCATAAAAACCCTAACAAAAAACAACCCCACTGTCCACAGCAAGTGCACCTTCACCCCCCAACAGATGGCAGCTTATCTGCAATCTAACTACAACTCCAACATCTATTGTAAAACAGAAATCCCCACATACAAAACTCAAAACAACATAGTCCCTTGGACCGCATTTGAACCCATTAGTCACGAGCAGCTGGATGAAACCATCACTTCCATAAGCACTACTACATCCCCCCAAGACCCATGCCCAATTTCCTGAATAAAAATCACAAAACCACACTTCATCCCATTTATTGTAAACATAGTCAATGAATCACTCAAACAAAGTCTTCTCCCAGCCCCACACAAGCAATCTTCTATCCACCTCATCTTAAAAAAAACAGAACCTCAACCCATGCTCCCCAGCTTCATATAGACCAATCAGCATCCCCTTCTTAACAAAGATTATAGAAGACAGTCTACAGAAACAGTGAAGGGGAGACGTGGCCACACCACTTAAAAGCAGGAAATACTTTATTGCATAAAATCTTTAAGGTTCGAGACCTGACTTGGCCAAGTTTCGGCTGTCAGCCTGCATCAGGGGTCAAGAACAAAGACATATATAAACATTAAAAACTCAAAAATGCTGTCAAGAATTGGACAACAGAAGCAAATTAAAAACAGAAATCAAAAATAAATACAATACCATTTGAAAGTCAGTCAAACTCCAATCACAATAAAGACAAAACATAAGAGAAACACCTATAACAAAACATAAATATATATTAAAAATTACATATATATATATAAAATATGAAGTAGAAGATCTAAATATTATAATAAAACTTTACAACTAGCTGTCTGCATTATCTACACACAGACATAAGAGTACAGGAAACCAGTACAAGATGAAAAACAGAGATACTGACATATGTATCACAAGCAAAATATAGCTACTTAACTCAACTCAAAACTATTTCATCTTGTACTGGTTTCCTGTACTCTTATGTCTGTGTGTAGATAATGCAGACAGCTAGTTGTAAATTGTATTATACTATTTAGATCTTCTGCTTCATATGCTCCCTTCTGAACACAGTAATAAAAGGAATTGAAGACATCAAGAATGGCTTTGTCCTCATTTTCATCGACATAACAGCTGCCTTCGACTCAATAAATCGCCACACACTGCTAGATAGACTAATTGAAATAGGAGTAAGTGGCACACCCCTGGCATGGTTCCGCTCCTACCTCACAGACAGGAAATCCCAAGTCAAGATAAATCACAATGTATCAAGACCTTTCTCACCAAGTCAAGGCCTTCCCCAAGGATCAGCCCTCTCAGCTTTACTCTTCAATCTGTACCTACAACCAGTTTGCAAAATTCTACAAGCCTACAACATTCACTACCACCTATATGCGGATGACCTAATGATCTACACCACTCTAGACACAAAGAATCCAGACTACTCCACCATCTCATCCTGCATTACAGCAATAATTAATTGGTTAACTTTAAAGAACCTCAAGATCAACTACAAAAAATCAGAAGCCCTTATCGTCACAAAGAACTCCACATTCAAACCTCCAGACAACATAACAATTGGAACTAGATCAATCCCCGTAAAAAATGAGGTAAAATACCTAGGAATTCACCTTAACCAGAGACTCAATTTCAGACTCGCATCAGGAAGACCACCTCCAAAATATACTAGAAGATGAAATACTTGCAAAACCTACGTCCCCTACTTGGGTGTGATAGGCGATGGCCTAGTATGTAGCAGAGCTAGGTCTGAAAGCCCTTTTCCTCCTGCTTTAAAATGTTATTGCTGATTTTGGAGAATGCTGTTAGCTAGCTGTTAGAAAGAAATACCGTTCTATTCTGGTGGAGGTTGACAACTGATAACATGTTCTGCTCTCCTGGAGATAAGAGAATTAAAACTTTTACTGTTTATTGTTTAGGTAAGCCAGATGTCTGCTTTAGTAGGAATGTCCTCCACTGTATCTTTGCTAGATGTGCACTGACCTCGTAATTAGGATGAAAATATAGCAGAGAAGCTGAACAGTGTAAGAATATTTTGTCTAGCATTATGAAGATTGTTTAGTGTTTTGAGCCAAGGCTGGAGATACGTCTTAGCCTTGCTATGTTTGGCCTCACTTTGTTTTGCTTTTGTTAAGAATGCTTCTGATATGCCTTCTACTATCTTTGCAGAAGTAGCAAAATATACTGTAGTAAAAGTATTTTGTTTAATGTTATGTCTAATTGCTGACCCATGGCTAGTAAGACCCAAGCAGGGGGAGCGAGTCCTGGGCCCGGTCAGAGATGTCTATTGGATGAGAGTAAGTAGCCAATGAGGAGTTTTGCCTGTATTAGACTGGAGAAGAAAAGTATATAAACTGTCATTTTTCTGAGCTCTGGGCTCAGACCATTTTGAATGCTACTGCAATCTGAGTCTGTGCACATTAAACCGGCTTGAATCTTTGCCTGACTCCGGGTATTATTTATTGCATTCTTATCAGCTACAACATGGGCAGAACCATTTCTGAACTGTGTGTCAAACGCTCATCCACCACACCTCGATTACTGCAACCTAATCCTACACGGCCTACCAAAAATTTCAATCCATCCCTTACAGCTAGCTCAGAACGCAGCAGCACGTCTAATCACAAGGTCCAGCAAACATGACCACATCACCCCCATTCTCGAATCCCTTCATTGGCTTCCCATCACCTCCAGAATAAAATATAAAAACATAATGCTGGCATTCAAAATTCAACAGAACCAATCTTCCGGATGCTTAAATGAACTAATCCGAAAAACTCCTAACAGATCACGAAGCACACAACATCAAGACTCACTTGCATGCTCCACATCCCACACAGGAATATCCCAGAATACTCTAAAGAGAGCCTTCGAACTCTACACCCCTGCACTCTGGAAGTCCCTCCCTCACCCCCTGAGAGCCACCACAGACGTCTCTACCTTCAGGAAGCTCTTGAAAACGCACCTATTTACTGAACACTACTATATTCCACCATCCTGTAATGGACTGCCTACCACTTAAGAACCCTAGGCACCAAACAGAGCACAGACTTTATGTAAATAGTTAAATGTAAACACAGTAAACATTGCTGTACATAGTTTGGAAAAAATGTACTATGTAAACAAAATTCTGTTCTATGTAAACCACTTTGAGATTCTTAAAGGCGGTATATAAAAAATGTTAAATAAAATAAATAAATATGTATGTATTTTTTAAGTGTATCTGTATAAGTCTCTGGTGTGACCTTATTTGGAGTATTGTGTGCAATTCTGGTAACCACACCTTCAAAAGGATATAAACAGCATGGAATCGGTGCAGAGGGTGGCTATTAAAATGTTCAATGGTCTTCGTTATAAACTATATGGGGACATATTTGAAGATCTCATGATATATATACTTTGGAGGAAAGGCAGGATAGAGGAGATATAATAGAGATGTTTAAATTTACTTAGCAATGCTTATATACTGCTTTTCACTGGGTCAAGGCAGTGTATATTCAGGTATGGTATATATCTCCCTTGTCCCCAAAGGGCTCACAATCTATGTTATATACCAGAGGGAAAGGAGGATTAAGTGACTTGCCCAAGGCCACAAGAAACACCTGTGGGACTAGAACCCCCAGTCCCTCTAACCTGAGGTTGTTTTCCTCCAGCAGGATTTGAACCCCTGGTTCTCTGGCCTGAGGCAACTTGCCCAACTACTAGGCTACTCCTCCCTCTTTAAATGCAGCCAAATCATAGATGCACAAGAGGAGAGCCTCTTTTGATTGAAAGTAAGCTCTGCAACGAGGGAGCATAAGATTAGTGTGAAAGATAGACTCAGGAATAATATAATATGTCTTTGCGTAAAGAGTGGTAGATGCAAGGAGTAGTCTTCCAGTGGAGGTAGTAGAGATGAGGACAGTATCTGAATTCAAGAAAGCATGGGACAAACGCAGAAGATCTCTAAAGGAAAAATGAGACTATAGTAGTTGATATGGAAGGACAGACTAGAGAGGCCATACAGCCTTTTTCTACTTCCATGTTTCTACATTTCTATGTTTAGATAATGGTATTGAGGCCACTTGACAATAGTGATCATAAGATAATTGCATTTGATTTAATTAATGGAGGGAGGACAGCAAGGAAATCCATGGCATGAGCTTTTAACTTTCAAAAGGGAGACTATGATAAAATGAGGAAAATAGTTAAGAAAAAAACTAAAAGGAGCAGCTAAAGATTAATAGCTTACATCAAGCATGGATGTTTAAAAATACTATCTTGGAAGCCCAGAACAAATGTATTCCATGCTTTAAGAAAGGTGGAAGGAAGGCCAAATGACTTCTAGCATAGTTAAAGGTGAGGTCAGAGATGCTGTTATAGCCAAAATAGCATCTTTAATGAAATGGAAAGCCAAATGAGAAAAACAGAAAACAATATAAGTACTGGCAAGTTAGATACAAGGTATTGATAAGGCAAGGAAAGAGAGAGAATTTGAAAAGAAGCTTGCCTTGGAAGCAAAAATGCATAATAAAAATGTTTCCAAGTACATTCATAGCAAAATGCCTGTGAGAGAATCAGTTGGACCATAAGATAAAGTGGGAAATGTTGCAGGCAGCACTGTCCAGGCCAGTCAGCAATGCAGGCACACAGGACAGAGGAGAGCCAGGGGACAAGGGCAAGCCCCAGACTGGGGTGAGGTAGCACTAGAGATGTGTCAGCATGATGTGACAGGGTCCAGTGTACACAGGTAGTGATATGGCAGCTGAAGTGACAGACCTAGGGGGAGAAAGAAACGTGCATATGTAAGATACCTCCCTCTTACCCCCACAGACGTTTCCACATCCTGCGCGAGACGGAGGCCTACCGGGTGCGTTTCTGGGCCATATGCAGCACACACCTGCAGATTTTGGTGAGACTCCATCAGCAGCTGCAGCGGGAGGAAGGTGAGTGTGGAGGTATGGCAAAGGAATGGGGCCATGATATGCAACATGGCACAGGGTTGGAGGGGCTGTGCATCACAGGGGCAACAGCAGACAGAGCATAGGGAGGTGTTTGACAATGGGGATATGGCAGCTGGACACCCCCATGCACTGTAACTAATAGCCACCTCTCTGCATCCCTTACACAGCCATCCCAGTCAAGGACTCACCCCCACCTCATGGTAAAGAAGGAGGAGGATGAAGAAGACGATGAGGGGGAGAAGGCAGAGGATGAGGAGGCGGAGAATGGGGATGAGCAGCAGCCAGCAACAGCCAGCCCCCACAGCTTGGCCACCGCAGAGATCGACAGCCCAGCAACAGCCAGCCCCTTAGTGCTATCCAGCACCTCCCCATCAGGGGAGAGTGGGGAAGAGGTCTAAACCCTCACCCTCATGGAGGTGCCCACTCTCCTGAAGGGGAGGGACAGGCTGGTACCATGGTGTCTGGGCAAGGCACTCCACAGTGGGAGGCCCTGGCCACAGAGGGAGGCACAGCAGGGCCTGAGAGCGGGGAGGCAGTACACCTGGGGGAGTGACCCTGAGGAGTTCTGAGAGGTGGAAGAGGAGCCCCTGGAGGAAGGGGAAATCGGGGCCACACCATCCAGGTACACCCAGTAGGAGGAGGAGGGGGAGCACAGAGGGGGTCACGGGAGGGGGTGGCAATGTTGGAAGTAGGTAGGGGTGGAGGGGGATGGAAGCAGGTAGGGGGTGGAGGGGGATGGGAGCAGGCAGGGGTGGAGGAAGGGGATCGGAGCAGGTAGGGGGAGGGGACAGGAGGGGCAGTGGTGGAGTATCATGGGGCGGGGACTGGGGACCCATGTGGACACAGTGAGCTGGAGCTGGACATGCCGCTGTGCATTGTGGCAGTTGCTGAGAAGGCACAGGCTGGCATACCACCATGGGTTCTGTGGAGCAGGTCCCTGCAGCAGCGGGGCTCCTGGAATGAATAGTGGAGTACCTTCAGGACATCAGGGATGACCATCCAGGCAGTGCAGTGGCTCACAGAGGTGCTCCTGTCACCACCCGGGCCAATGGGATGAGGTGCCAGAAGTAGGTTGCCATTATTGGGGGTTACCAGTTCAGCACATGGCCATTTGTGTTTATGTATGCTGCTGTGCCATAAATAAAACCCAGTAACTATGGAACACTGTGTCTGTGTGTATATCCACATAGGGGGTCAATCTGAGGCCATTCGACCCCCCTATGCCAACTCTGACTAATCTCTCAGTACATACATGGTGTTCAAACAGGAAGGCTAGCCAGGAATGGGAAAGGGGCAGGACGGTGGTGGAGTTAGGATGGGCAGGTGTGACGCTATGGCAAGTGGACGCCATGTGCCGTGGCCCCATTCAGGAGCCATGACCAGGTTAGCTGGGTAGAGGCTTGCATGTGTAGGTTGGCTGGAATCATGTCCTACCCTGCATGTACAGACCTAGTTGCGATGCAGAATCTGTGGGGCCTGATGTGCCCTGTGGGATCAGAATCATGTCTGATTGGGCACACAGGGGCATGGACACCTGATCAGAATGGGACCCATAGGGGGCCACAGGGGGCATGGAAGCACACAGGGCCCAAACGTGTGGCTAGGAGGGGCATGCACAGTAATGAATGTGGAGTAACTGCAGGTACCAGATGGCCAAATCAGTGCAGCGGGCATGCCACTGAACTGTGTAAGGGAGGGGGAGATGGGGTGCCAGGGTGGGTGCCCCCTTGCAAACCCTGGGCCTGTCTGGCTGCATTGGTGGGGCAGGCATCCCCATTTGCCCAGCCAGCTGTGGCAGGGGTACAGGGGATGCAGCAGTGCCACACCAGATGTACCCATGCATTGGATGGTCTAGGGCTGCAGCTGGGTGTGGCTGCAGATGTCCAAGGCTGTACAGGGTATGTAGATTGGGGTTGCATGGTGGCAGGATGGGACACACTGCTGGTGTGGGTGTGTGGTGGAACACATGCCTGGCTGTGTCAGAGTGCCTGTATGAGGGGGTAGGGATGTGCCCTGTATGGGGGCACATGGGTGGCTAGGTATGGTTGGGGGGCTGTACACCCAGGACAAGAAAGCACACTTTAGCAGATGTGGGGGGTGGGGGTATGGTGACCGCCTGCAGTAGCTGGAAAGCCTCACAGGACAATGGACCTAGGTGTGTGCACATGGGGTCTGCCTGCTGATGCCCAGCCCTGCCACCCACCCCCCAATTCTGCCAGCACAGGCAGCCTACCTCAAATAAAGTGCATCTCCATGAGGGTCCTCTTTGTTGCCATAGCACGGCGGTAGGTCAGACCATGTGATGACTGGGGGGCCACCATGTCATCCACCTTGCCCTCGGGCTCACTGACTGCAGCATCAGGTGCAGGCTGCCTCCATCGCAGGGCATAGTTGTGCAGCATGCAGCATGCCAGGAATATCCTTCACACCTTGGCTGGGGCATACAGCATCTCACCACCAGACCGGTCAAGGCAATGGAAGCAGCTCTTCAACAGGCCAAATGTCTGCTCAATGATGGAGTGGGTCAGCTGGTGTGATTGGTTGTATCCGAGCTCATCAGGTTTGCGCAGGCTGACAACGGGGATCATGAGCCAGTCCCTCAGTGGCTATCCCCTGTCATCTGTGGAGAAGAACAGTGGCAGAACAGTCAACATGTTGCACCATGGCCAGCTATGTGGATGTCAGCATACCCATGTAGGCATATTACATGCCACCCCACCAGAACCAGTATGCATGTACACTGCAACTGTGCCATGTGGTGCCTCCCATGCCTGGGACCAGCCAGCCCTGACTCCTGTGTGTCTCCAGCTGTGGTGGAGTCCCAGCCCCCAACACTTCCATGCAGTGATTGTAGCTGGCCCCCACTATGATCATGCAATGGCAGGGGCGCCAGTGGCACCCCTGCCACATATGGGCAATCCATGATGTGGCCCCCTTGTCAGCATGGCCTGACTGCATGCACATGGCTGACTATGCCCCTGCGGCTCTTGGAGTATGAGTGCATGAGATACCATCCTATGTCCACCCACCAAAGCAGCTAACCACCAGTGATGGTACCATCCTCAAAGTTTGCATGTATCCCTGACTGGACCAGGATGTAGGCATCATGGCATGAGCCAGGGAAGTGTGCCACGACATCCAGAATCTCCATCCGGGCACTACAGATGACCTGCATGTTTAGTGAGTGGTAGACCTTACGGTTCCTGTATGCTGCCTCATGCAGGTGTGGTGGGTAGAGGCCGACATGTGTGCAATCAATAGCCCTGAGGACAGATGGGAACCCTGCGATCTCACTGAATGCCAGCATGGCTGCTGCTGCTGTAGGGTGCATGGGAAGGTAATGTACTATGCAGAACTTCCCACAAAGGCATCCAGGAAGTGGCTGATGATATGCAACACTGCTGCCTGGCTCAGTCCAGCTGCTGTTGCCACAACAGACTGGAATATGCCTGTTCCAGCTCCTGATACATGGATTGCCTTGTGGTCAAATCTGTACTGGGTTTGGCACAGCTCATAGCTGATGTCCAGGTACTGGGCACAAGGCCTGGGGACCCTGGCATATGAGTGGTGGTGTGCAGCATGCCGGTGCTCATGGTCAGCGATCACCAGGAAGGCAGTGGAAACGCTGCTCTGGTCCTCTCATGTGCTATCCTCAGACACCTGGCTGCTGCCTCTAGAACCTGTGGGAGGATGAGACAGGTTGATCGTCAGTCCCGGGCCCCAGGGGCGTGCCACCAAATATCCCCTTGATGCCCCCTGTGGGTGGCAAGGGGACAGGTGATGCACTAAATCACTGGCCCCACACACCCCCCTCGCACATGCTACCATGCACTGCTGCATAGTCACATATGTGCCTGTGGACATGCCCATTATGATTGGGTGCACCCCCATATGTGCACTGCTAGGGTGTCTTTCATGCCACACATGCCATTGCATCTAGGTGTTCAGGTGCTGGTGACAACACACCTACAGGCATGTACCTGTGGGGTCTAAACATGTGCACCCCCTGTACAGTGACCACAGTGCAGTTGCATGGGCATGGGGCTGCAGATGTGGGGGTGATCCAGTGCATAGGGGTGCCATGTGGTCAGGCCCTGCCACATTTTAATGCAAGCCAGACATACCCTGCTCCAGACAACCCTATACCCACACCAGCCTGCCCTGTGGCACATGCCTGCACAGGGCACCTGGCTTCTGCAATCAGGTCCATGCATGTCACTGTCTCCCACAGGGCCACAGGCACTACAAACATGCATCAAAGAGTCAAGTTACAGGTTGAGGCAAAGGTTGAGGCTGTGCTGGATGGGGAAGAAGGCAGGAGTCAGGAGTCAGTATAATCTGTGAGGAATCTTAGTTGTGGTTGTAGAGGAGCTAAGATGTTTGAAGCCTATGTATCCACATCATGGAACAGGAAACCTATAAAGCAAGCTGCTGGAAGATACGCTAGAGCTAATGTCATGCCCATACAACAAGGTCCTACAAGGTATGCTGTACAAAATGTTGATGGCCCTCTCGCAGCATTCCACTTATTCATGAGGAAGAACTTATTGAAAGAAATCATGATGTGGACAAGCAAACAAGGAAGACATATTTATGACGACACCTGGAAAGATTTGACAGACAGAGAATTTCAACGTCTTCTTGGACTTCTGATCCTCTCAGGCGTGTACAAGTCAGGAAATGAATCCATAGTTCAGTTGTGGAACCTTGAAGATGGTTCTGTTTTCGGCAAAAATATGGCCCGTAACCATTTTCAGCAAATTTCTTGTGCTCTCAGATTTGATGATGCAACCAACAGATGTGAACAACGAGGGGTGGATAAGCTTGCTCCAATCAGACATGTTTTTGATACCTGGGAAGCAACTAAGTGACGCCTTTGTTCCTAGATGAGCAACTGCTTGCATTTCGTGGCCGTGTTCCATTCAGACAATATATTCCCAGCAAACCTGGGAAATATGGCATAAAGCTATGGATGTTGTGTGACAGTGCAACATCATATGTTCTGCATCTTCAAGTATATACAGGAAGGGAACTCGGACAAAAGAGGGAACAGAATCAGGGTGAAAGGGTTGTGCTGCAACTCACTGAAGGATTGACGCGATCTGGCAGAAATGTTACTGTTGACAATTTCTTCTGCAGTTTATCCCTGTCATTGAAATTGCTAGAAAAACAAATTACACTTTTGGGGACAATTTGAAAGAACAGAAAAGAATTACCTCCAGAATTTGTAACAGCAAAGGGCCGAGAGGTATTCACTTCACTGTTTGCCTTTCGCGATGACGCCAATCTGGTTTCCTATTGGCCGAAGTAAGGAAAAGTGGTTGTTCTTCTGAGCAGTTTGCATGATCAAGAAGAAGTAGATAACACATGTCCAGACAAAAAAACACGCATGATCTTGGACTATAATTCTAGTAAAGGTGGAGTAGATATGGCAGATCAAATCTTGCGCACGTATACCACAAAACGAATGACAAGACGCTGGCCAGTGACAATCTTCTACAACATGTTGGACATCAGTGCTTTGAACGCCTTCATTTTTGGATGTCACTAAATCCAGAATGGCAGTCCAAGTCAAAGCACAGATGTCATCTATTCCTCTTGGAATTAGGAAAGCAGCTGCTTCAGAGTAATTGCAGCGAGACTTCTTCCAGCATTGAAGAAAAGGGCAAGGTGTCACTGCTGTTCCAGAGAAAGACAAGAAAAGCAACATAGTTTGCACCTCCTGCAAGCGCAATGTTTGCAAAGAACATTCAGAAATTGTCTGTGTCTCATGCAAATGACTGTAGTACTTTACTGTGTTCATCAAGTGCATGCAAAAACTGCTTTCATGGCAACTCTTCTTCATTTAATTTTATGATAAAGCATTAAATGTCAAAACATTAAACCTTCATATAATAATTAATTCGGAATAATATTTTGTCTGTTTAGTTTAAAATTTTCATGGTTAACAATGAAAATTCGTCGTGGGGTCATGCATGACCCCAACGGTATTCAGTGTGTGCAAAAAATCTCAGTAATTCCAGGGTTAATATGTACACCTTAGAGGAAAGGCGGGATAGAGGTGATATGATTGAGACATTTAAGTACCTCCATGGCATAAAGGCACAGGGGGAGAGCCTCTTTCAATTAAAAGCAAGTTCTGTTTCGAGGGGACATGGGATGAGGGTGAAAGGGGATAGATTCAGGAGTGATATGCGGAAATATTTATTTACGGAAAGAGTGGTGGATCCATGGAATAGTCTCCCAAGGGAGGTGGTAGAGATGAGGACAGTATCTGAATTCAAAAAAGCACGGGACAAACACAGAAGATCTCTAAAGGAAAAAGGAGACTGTTGTCGTTTTTTTTTTTTTAAATTTTGCAATCATAAATCCAAAGTACATAATAGAAAGAACAACAAAGAAACAAACAATATGAAAAGTAACTCTGGGAGGGAGGAGTGGTCTAGTGGTTAGGACAAGGTACTTCAGGCCGGAAGGCCGGGGGTTCAAGTCCCACCTGGGGACAGCAATCTCAGGCTGGAGGGACTGGGATTTCTAGTCCTATAGGTACTCCTTGTGGTCTTGGGCAAGCCACTTAACCCTCCATTGCCCATGTTCCCTGTAAGTATTAGCGTATGTGTGTCATATCCCCTCGTGTTAAATGTATCCCCCAATTGACCGCTTTGACCCAGTGAAAAGCGGAATATAAATACAGCTAAATAAATAAATAAATAAATAAACTCTACAATTATCAATAGTCCACATCAAGGAGGCGTCAAATTGCAGGCAAAAACAAAGAACCCCAACCGTGACCTGTGATAAATTCCACTAATAGTCAAAAGGCAAATATACAATTAAGGAATCTAATCCTTACCATTCAAAAAATCCAACAATTGTTTGACTTCAACAAAAACATTTTTCCCTTGAAATATGTGGCATTTGCAAGGAAATTTTAAGTAAAACAGAGCTCCAAGAGCCAAAACAGGTTGACGAACTTCCAAGAAGGCCTTACCCCGCTGCTGCGTGGCTCTGGAGACATCCGGAAAAATTTGAATGCATTGGCCACAGAACTTTTCAGACTTTCTCTTAAAATAAGCACGAAAAATATTTTCTTTATCTGACTCAGCTACCAAAGTGATTAATAAAGTTGCACGTGTAGGAATGTCATCACTGGATGATTCCAAAAACTCAAACATCCAATGTGGAAGAAACCAATTGATCAATTTGCATCCCTCCTCCCTCCGCTACATCTTGAACCACACGCCCTGAAGCAAGGTAATAAATTTTCGATAAAGCAACTAAATGAGGATCAGTAAACAATAATATTTCTTTGAAATACTTTTGAAAAAGAATCTCAGGTGAAAGAAAATGTGTCCAGGGAAAATTCAGCAGGCGCAAATTTCTAGAACGTAGGGAATTCTCAAATATCTCATCCTGACGACGAAGAAGGGAAACATCTTGAACAATTGTAGATAACACCCCCTGCTGTGCCTGAGATTGAATCTGCTGCACCTCCGTTATTTTCTCAGACATCAGCCTAAATTCCTGATCCGATAGCTTAGTAACTGTCTCTTTAGAAAAATCAGACACTCTCTGTAGGGAAGACCCCAAGGTCAATTTGATACGAGAGAGCACCATCCAAATGTCCTTTAAAGACACATCTGTAGAGGGAGCTTTCAATTCACCAACCGGAGAAAAAACTATTGCAGTAGGAAGAGGAGGGGGTAAAACCGCAGAGGTAGAGTCAATACATAGAAAGGAAGAAGGGAGTGACACAAGCCCAGGCTCTCCTTGCCCCACATCTCCTAATGGGGAAGGGGAAGCTGGCAATAACGCAGCCTCGTGACTACTCGGAACTAACTTCTTTCCAAGCGGAGAAATACTAGAAGCAGTACTTACTGAAGAAATATCCTCCAAAACGCTCTCAACCAACTGAGTTGAGGCCAACAATCCCCCGACTTGAAGATGAGCATCCATTGGACCTACAATCTTACCATCTTTAGTTTGAACTGCCGGGGGAATGCGCTTCTTACGTTTTCCCATAAAGTATTTCTTCAAGCGCCCAAGTGCGCCGAAGGGGCGCCAAAGGGGCAGGACCTGCCCCTTTGGCCACGCCCCTTCGGGCACGCACCCACGGGCAAGCACCCGCAACCGCATCCCGCGGTGGAGGCAAGGTGTTTAAAGCCCCTTTCACAGCACTGCCCCAATCAGAGCAGGGTTAGCAGGATCACAGGGTCCAATCAGAGTGTTCCACAGAGCAGAAGGAAAGAATGAATGCCTCAGATTCCCGCGGTGGAGGCAAGGTGTTTAAAGCCCCTTTCACAGCACTGCCCCAATCAGAGCAGGGTTAGCAGGATCACAGGGTCCAATCAGTGTTCCACAGAGCAGAAGGAAAGAATGAACGCCTCGGATTCCCGCGGTGGAGGCAAGGTGTTTAAAGCCCCTTTCACAGCACTGCCCCAATTAGAGCAGGGTTAGCAGGATCACAGGGTCCAATCAGTGTTCCACAGAGCAGAAGGAAAGAATGAACGCCTCCGACTGTTGTAGTTGTTGATATGGAAGGACAGACTAGATAGGCCATGTGGTCTTTTTCTGTCGTCATTTTTCTATGTTGCTATGTTTCTATGTACATCTTAGATAAAACATGAGCAAAAATAAAGCCATATTTTATTAAACCTTATACTATAATGGTCAGTGACTCATGATGGAAGTCATTTTAGGTTTAGGTTCAGAAGGTTTAGATGGCTTTTGCACATGTAATTAAAAGGCTTACACATGTAAATAGCCCTACAGGTCTAAGTAGTGATTCTGTGCTTACAAGTGTATATCCACAGCATATGGCCCAGTCTAACATCTCTCAATGAAGGATTGATTAATTGTATCTCTGTGAACGAAGTATATGTCACATAAACTATTGCACAATGCTCAATTTGCTGAACCAACACTATGTAGTATCTTGAAAACAAAACCCCTCTGCCGAGGAACTTCTATTTCAATATTAGGCCTTTTCCTGATGTCAGATCTTCTTGTCAAAAAGTGAACAAAAGCTTTGCATTGCTCTAGAGCAGGGGTGGGCAATTCCGATCCAGGAGGGCAGCAGACCAGTCAGGTTTTCATGATATCCGTAATTAATATTCATGAGATCTATTTGCTTATACTGCCTTCCATTGTATGGAAATAGGTCCATGAATACTTATTATGGACATCATGAAATCTTGACTGGTCTGCGTCCCTCCAGGACCGAAATTGCCCACCCCTGCTCTAGAGCAAGGGTTCTCAAACCAGTCCTGGGGAAACACACCTAGCAAGTCAGGTTTTCAGGATAACCACAGTGAATATGCATGAGAGAAATTTGCATGCACTGTCTCCATTGTACAGTATGTGGATCTCTCTCAGGCATATTTAATGTGGTTATCCTGAAACCTTGACTGGCTAGGTGTGTCCCGAAGACTGGGTTGAGAACCCCTGCCCTACAGAGACACTAGGGAAATTCTGTTGACCTGTTCTTAAAGACAACTTCATAACAATATATAGCTTAAGTGTATGCGAAACACCCCATCCCCTGCAGGGATTCTCCTCAGCCAAGCATAGAACCAGGGAGGAGTTTCACCTGTAAGAACCTAAAACACTGCCCCTTTAAGAAAACAGGCTAGAAAATGTCTGGGAAGGGTGTGGCCAGGTCCCAGGGTTTAAACTAGGAAGAAGGAGACCCAGAGAGAGAAAGAGGAGCCTGGTTTCTGGAGCATACCTGAAGACCACTTACCTGTAAAAAAGAGTCTGCTGTGAATTTGAATTTTATTACTCTCTACTTAGTTCTGCTCTGTTGGAGAGACTTTTTTGTTGGGCTGTGCTGCCTGAAGTGAGGAAACTTTGAGGAACAGTTTATTTGTTTGGAAGTGCGTTCTGTGTTGAAGCAATGTTCAGCTATTCAGCAGAGTAGCCCTGCTGAGAGTGATTAAGGACTGCTTACAGCTGGGGCGAAAGCCTAGGGGCAGTTGTCTGGATGCTGGTTTCCCAAATAAAAGATATTTTCTCTAAAATATCTCTTGGCTGTGGAGTCCTGTATCGTGCCTTTCTCTGGTCGTATCTATCACAGGCTGGTTCAGATTTTATCCACTTGATCAATGTTGATGTTGATGCAAATTGCCGGAGCAGGCAAAAGAATTCTGCTCTAAGTCACATACTACCCCCCCACCCCCTCCTTCTCTGAGAGCCAGAAATTTAGGAACAGTAGATTTTCCTTGAATACCAGAACTTTGTTACCTTTACCTCCAGGGTCTGCACACATTTTGCCTTATTTTTTCCACTTTCGAACTAAGGTTCTTATGGTCCTTATTGTGTGTCTTTCAGAAAGTAATCTGTTCTGCATCTTTTGCAAATCACTGTAGAGGACCCATGAGGGTAGGGAAGCTGTGTACATGTTTGGTAATGAAAGATTTTTCTTGGTGCATTGGTACTTGGGGCTCTCATATTGCCTAAATGCTTTCTGTGCAGTTTGTCAACATTTCTTGAGTTTCATCTTTGAGGATGAATGAGAAGTATGCAGGATGTGGAAATAGAGTCCAGAGCTGTGAGAATGTGTAGAGATGCAGGGCAATTGCACTTATTTGATTTAGATCCTGTTTGACTTTTTTTTCATTTGGATGTATGTCTTGAGATTATATGCAATTCTGGCTGTTTCAAAGGTCTTTGATTCAGGTAACAACTAATTTTTAAAGCAGCTCAGTATATTTCTTTGATATAGGATAGAGGAAAAAATCGGGATAAAATCAACAAGAGAGACACTTTTAAGGTTATTCTGTCCCACGAATAGTGCCATGGTACTGAGGCTCTATTCAGAAGCCTGGCTGAGGTAGCCAGGCATGTGGCTGGGCATGCAGACTGATCAGAGTTAGGGCCTGGCCTGCACGTCCAAACCGTAGACCAGATTCTGATCTAGCAGGCACATCTAGCCCCCGTGGGATCAGAATTCGGTCTACCTCTGTGCGCCCCGCTTCTTATCGGCTGCACAGGGGACTGGATGGCCTATATGGTATAGACCTCTATGGCTATTGAAAGGATGAAATTATACTCCACATACTCTGGCTTAGAAGTGAGGTTCATGACTGTCATGGTAGACACAAAACTAACCCATTTGAAGAAATTACCATGAGAAGCATTGTAAAAATATCTGAAAAATGTCAAAAATGAAACTATTCCTATTTTTCATATAGTAGGAAAACACCGAACTGGTGGCTTGCTTTTTGTAAAAAATGGGAATGGAGATTTATGTTAAGTGCCGTCAAGTCGGTGTTGACTCATGGCGACCCTCTGGATAGTTGTCCTAAAATGTGTTTGGTCTTCAGTCAGGCAACTCATTGCTGACAGATAAGAGATTTATAGGTGTTTAAAAAAAATCTTCCACAGATTATAAAGGGAGTCTAGAGAGTGCTTGTGAGATGTCTGTTGCCATGCATGTATTTCATTACATTTTATTTGACTGTTCTCTGATTCTTGAATTTGAAAAACAGGTATGTTTACTAAAGAGAATTAAAGATGCACCAGTTAGCAAGTGTTAACGGCAGCAATAAGGATATTATCATGCAGTAAAGGCCAGGGCAGGGAGTAGGTGTTCCGGCGGTAAGGGTGTTTGGCTCCACTTATTGGGCGCTAACAGGACACTGGGCGTTACAGTGCCAAACGTGCACTTTAGCACTCAAAAATGGCAGTCACCTTAACTTAGGATTTATTTATTTATTTTACAGTTTTACTATACCACCTTCTCATTTAATCAAGGTGGTTTTACATTGAAACTCAAAAAACTGTTACATAGAACTTGCATAAGGAAGAACATGATTCAAACCATTACAAAGACTCTCTAAGGAGAACAAGGGGAGGGGGGACACACAGGAGGTACAGAATAGTACAACATATATACAGTGGGACAGGTGATTGAATTTGCTTGTGATGTGAGTACATGAGTCCATAGGTTACTGGAGATGTTTGGTGTCTCCACCAAAGTATTCAATGAAAAGGAGTGTCTTGAGCTGCTTCCTGAAGTCTTTTATGTCTGAGGTGGTTCCAGATGGCACAGGCAGCAAGTGAAAGAGCCCTTTTTGTAGTGCAATTGTTGACCTTTGTGAACAAGCTGGGTGTAGGTATGGTATTTATGGTGCTTTGTCTCACTGGTCTCTTAATGGGTTTAGTACATATCAGGCCTTGTAAAATATCAGCTGATAAGCTGTTTTTAATTTTGAAGATGATGAGAGCAAATTTATATTTGGCATGGGAAGTGATTGGAAGCCAGTAGAGCTGGTTCAGGAGGGGGGTTACGTGGTCATATTGAGATGATCCAGTGATGATTCGTGCAGCAGTGTTGGACTAATTGCAAGGGATAGATGGTTTGCTTGGGGAGTCCTTGGAAAAGGGCATTACAGTAGTCCAGAGAGGGTGTTATGATGGCCTGACATAATGTACAGAAGTGATCTTGACTGAGGAGGGGTTTGTGTGGGCCACGGTGTAGCAGCTGTCAGGAAAATACATGACTATACACAATGGGCATATGCTGATGGATGGGCCCAAGGATGGAGGGTGGTAGATGAAAGTGTGGTATGGCCTTGCTGCCCCAATTACCTGATGTGACCCCACAAATGCAGTTGTACTATGTGTGAAAAAATAGTAGCTGTGCCACGGGGAAGTTCCCATACCAGCTATATGGGTATGACAGTTGTCTCAGCTTTTCTAACCACCATATAATCTTCCTGACACATGTGCATATAACCAGTGTCCCTCATATTAGCTATATGGAGCAAATAAGAATGTGTGATCCCTGCAGGTGGTGATCCCAGTAATGGGATGTACTACATATATGTGGTGGAGCCAAAGGCGTTCAGTCACAGTTAGGTAAATATTCCAATCATGCACAACTCATTTGTCATATATCTGCAGGATTAACATGCCTGACCCTTTGCAGAGCCAATAAAGTCAGGCTTTCAGATGGGCATGATTGAATGCTGACCCAATGTGCTATTGTAACACATAAAAAGTATAAGAATTTGTATCCTCCAGTTAATCCAGATCCAAGACTGTTTCTGGCACTATATTAAAGTAAGTTTCTCACAGCCACAAAGAGAAGAAGCGAGATTTGAACCTTGGTCTGTCACTTACTGAGCTGATTCTCTAACCATTAGGTTGCACCTCCACACTGTTCTATGCAGCAATGTCAGGAATCAAAGAGACTGCTTGTCCCTGCCTGCAATGGCCAAAACCCAGGACATGCAACAAAGTGGCTGGCACATTTGAGGCAGTGGTACACCACACCTAGGGCCTGCTAGAGCAGCACACATTGAGTACATAGTGCACTGGACACTCAGTACTATAGCTGTATAGCAGACAGACAAACTGCAGAATACATGTCTTGTCCAAAGGCCAATCCACATGTGAGGTCAAGATGCCCTTCTGTCTATTGTACCTCCAACACTAAACAGTCTCACACAGCGGTCTGCTGCACTGAAGTGTGGCACTAACCCCTGAGGCAGCACATGTGCAGGGCATGCAGTCTCTTGTGACCTGCTATACACTGCAAGATAGGTACACCTGCACATACACCTAAATCAAACCACATTCATAAATCCTGGGGTCCATCGCAGACCATCCTGCCCCCTCGGGGGGGGGGGGGGTATGCACACATCTCCCACCATCACAGAAGACAAGCGGGTCCTGGGAAATGCTCCAATGATCAGTCGCCACTATGGTTACAATTGGGGCTCTGGGTGCTGGTATCGATTAGCATCTACATTATCCATGATGCATCACACAGTCTGAGCAGTTATATGCAACTGATGCTCATATGGAGAATGAAGCAATCCATCACATCAGCTCTGTAATATGCAGGGACATAGTGTGCTTCCTGCATATAATAGCTGCCATATGTGCAAATGACCTGTTTCAGCAATCACCCTGAATGTGAGGAAAGGCACATATCACCTGGTCCCCAAAGCAATAGATAGACTTTCTAGGTTCTGGAGTAGATTTAGATAACTGCCAGTGTGATACAGGTTTTTTCTGTAGTGTATGATGCTAATCACTTGGTATTCTGTACAATTGCAGTATACTATTTAAATTTTAAGTTTAAATTTAAAACACAGAGGAGAACTTTCTGGTTACATTTCATACCCAGCAGAGAGCTTGTAGTTTAAATTTAATAGTCACTCAGGGCCTAGTAACAGCAAAGTACTTTTAGTTTAAATTTAAAACACAGAAGAGAGCTTTCTGGTTAAATTTAGAACCCAGCAGAGAGCTTGTAGTTTAAATTTCATAAGAAGTTAGAGCCTAGCAGCAGCTAAGAGCTATAATTTAAATCAAATCAGAATATAGCTTACCTCAGCAGCACAAGACAGGGTACTGTGTAGCAGCCCTCGTTTAATAAGTATTATTTCCCTCCCTCCCTCCCCACACCCACCCACCCCTAGGATAATCGTAGCTTTATAAGTACTTACACATCTTAAAAGACAGGAGGTGCTCTCAGGTGAAGCTTATTACCCAAATCAGTCATACACTAAGGGCCTGAGATTAGTTAAGCTTCAGGTGAACAAGGTATATTACACGTATTAGGTACAGTTTTATTTGTATAAATATCCATAGCAACCCTTAGTAAGTAAAGAACTTAGATCTAAACACAAACTTAAAACTAAGATGCAGATAACAGTCCAGCAGCGGGATGGGGGCTTTCCAGTCTTTTGTATTGAGTGTCACATGTATGATTTTCTCCCAGTTGGTGAGAGGTCTTACGTGTGCACTAGGTGCAAGGAGCTCTTTGCTCTCAGGGAACGAGTCCGTTCTCTAGAGGCTAAAGGAGCAGACTTGGAAAGCATAAGACAGACAGAGAGGTACATAGACGAGACATACAGGGATATAGTCCTGAAGTCCCACCTCCAGTCTGGCAGCATCCCTGTTGCCATGGAGGAGAGAGGTCACGTGACAGGAGAGCATCACCCTGGTGTGGCAGGAAGTGATCTTGTAACTAGGACCTGTCCTCCAGGTGATGTAAAACCCTCTCGCACCAAGGAAGTTTCTCCAGGGCCATGTGCCCATGAGAGAAGGGTTAGGACAGCCCTTATAGTTGGTGATTCGATCATTAGGCATGTAGATAGCTGGGTGGCTGGTGAACGTGAGGATCGCCTGGTAACATGCCTGCCTGGTGCGAAGGTAGCGGACCTCACGTGCCACCTAGATAAGGTCTTAGATAGTGCTGGGGAGGAGTCTGCTGTCTTGGTACATGTCGGTTCCAATGACATAGGAAAATGTGGTAGGGAGGTTCTGGAGGCTAAATTTAAGCTTTTAGGTAGGAAGTTGAAATCCAGAACTTCCAGGGTAGCGTTCTCCAAAATGCTTCCTGTTCCACGCACAGGACCCAAAAGGCAGGCAGAGCTCCGGAGCCTCAATGCGTGGATGAGACAATGGTGCAGAGATGAGGGTTTTGGATTTGTTAGGAACTGGGGAACATTCTGGGGAAAGGAGGGGCTCTTCCGAAGGGATGGGTTTCACCTTAACCGGGATGGAACTATGCTGCTGGCATTAACCTTTAAAAAGGAGATAGAGCAGCTTTTAAACTAGATATTAGGGGAAAGCTGACAGTCGCCCAAGAGCGGATGGTTCGGAAGAATGTATCTTGGAAGGATACTACCAAAAGCAGAGAGGTTCCACAAAAGAGCAAAGTAGCCCAAATGCCCTCAAGTATGGAGCAGACAGAGCTTAAAGATCCCAAATTACCCATGTCTAACAATAGCCAAATTAATATGAATAAAATACATTCTCTAAAATGCTTGTATGCAAATGCTAGAAGTCTAAAAAATAAGATGGGAGAGTTAGAATATATAGCACTAAATGAAAGGTTAGATATGATTGGAATATCAGAGACATGGTGGAAGGAGGACAACCAGTGGGACACTGTGATACCTGGGTACAAACTATATCGTAATGATAGAGCTGATCAAATTGGTGGAGGGGTTGCTCTCTATGTTAGAGAGGGCATTGAGTCAGAAAGGATTAAAGTTTTGCAGGAAACAAAATCTGCTGTAGAATCTATATGGATTGAAATTCCATGTAAAAGGGGGAAGGCAATGGCAGTGGGGGTGTACTATCAAGCGCCTGGCCAGAATGACCAAATGGATGATGAAATGCTCAAAGAAATCAAGAAAGCTAACAAAAGTTACAGCACAGTAATAATAATGGGTGATTTCAACTACCCCGGTATAGACTGGGTCAGTGTCATGTCAGGACATGCTAGGGAAATAAAGTTCCTAGATGAAATAAATGACTGCTTCTTGGAGCAGCTGGTTCATGAACCGACCAGAGGGGAAGCCATATTAGACCTAATCCTTAGTGGAACACCAGATCTAGTGCAAGAGATAAGGTTGTTGGGGCCACTTGGCAATAGCAATCATAGCCACCAGGTACGAACAACACACAATGACCTCATCTCACATATAGACAGTTACCAATTTCAGTATCCCATTTGTGTACATAGTTTACCAATTTCAGTATTCCATTTATGTACATAGTTTCCCCCGTTATCCAAGTTGATTGCTCCTGTTCATTGTAATGACCTGACTCTTGTTCATTGTCGGATTCTGTTTTGTTTTATGTAAACCGCGCTGATCGTAAATAGTGCGGTATATAAGAAATGTAAAATAAATAAATAAATAAATAAATAAAATAAATAGCATGATCGCCTTTGATTTAATTAGTGGAGGAGGGATAGTAAGGAAATCCACAGTACTACCTTTTAACTTTCGAAAGGGAGACTATGATAAAATGAGGAAAACATTTAAGAAAAAACTAAAAGGAGCAGTTGCAAAGGTTAAAGACGTACATCAGGCTTGACTGTTGTTGAAAAATACTATCTTGGAAGCCCAGACCAGCTGTATTCCATGCTTTAAGAAAAGTGGAAGGAAGTCCAAAAAACTTCCAGCATGGTTTAAAGGTGAGGTCAGAGAGGCTGTTGCAAAAAAAGCATCTTTCAGGAAATGGAAAAAAGAGCCAAACGACGAAACCTGGAAACAGCACAAGCACTGGCAAGTCAAATGCAAGGCATTGATAAGGTAGGCAAAGGGAGAATTTGAGAAGAAGCTTGCTGCGGAAGCAAAAACGCGAAGTAAAGACCTTTTCAAGTACATTCATAGCAAAAAGCCTGTGAGAGAGTCAGTTGGTCCATTAGATGATAAAGGGGTTAAAGGAGCACTAAGAGGCGACAAGGCGATAGCAGAGAGACTGAATGAATTCTTTGCTTCAGTCTTTACTGAGGAAGATGTAGGGATGTTACCCATGACTGAAGTGGTATTTAAAGGTGCAGAAGAATTGAAGGAAATATCGATACATTGGGAAGATGTATTACAACTATTAGATAAACTGAAGAGTAGCAAATCACCTGGGCCGGATGGTGTACATCCAAGGGTGTTGAAAGAACTGAAATACGAGATTGCAGACCTGCTATTAGTAATCTGTGAACTATCATTAAAATCATCTCTAATACCTGAAGACTGGAGGATCGCCAATGTAACACCCATTTTTAAAAAGGGTTCCAGGAGTGATCCGGGAAACTACAGACCGGTGAGCCTGACATCAGTACCGGGAAAAATGGTAGAAACCATCATAAAGAATAAAATTACTCAGCATGTAGATAGTCATGACCTAATGGGAGACAGTCAACATGACTTTAGACAAGGAAGATCTTGTCTTACTAATCTGTTATGTTTTTTTGAAGGAGTGAATAATCAGGTGGATAAAGGTGAGTCGGTTGATATTGTGTATCTGGACTTTCAGAAAGCCTTTGACAAGGTCCCTCATGAGAGACTTTTGGCAAAGCTAAAGAGTCATGGGATAGGAGGCAGTGTACTATCGTGGATGAGGAACTGGTTAAAAGATAGAAAGCAGAGGGTAGGGCTAAATGGCCAATTTTCCCAATGGAGAAAGGTGAATAGTGGTGTACCCCAGGGATCTGTGCTGGGTCCGCTGCTTTTTGACATATTCATAAATGACCTGGAAAGTGGAATAACGAGTGAAGTTATCAAATTTGCAGATGACACAAAACTATTTAAAGTTGTTAAAACCCAAGAGGATTATGGAAAATTGCAAGAGGATCTTGATAAATTGGAAGACTGGGTATCAAAATGGCAGATGAAATTTAATGTGGACAAGTGCAAGGTTATGCACCTAGGGAAGAACAACCCAAACTATGGTTACACGATGCAAGGTTCCACATTAGGAACCACCACCCAGGTAAAAGATTTAGGCGTCATTGTGGATTCCATGTTAAAACCCTCGGCCCAGTGTGCAGCGGCAGCCAAGAGAGCAAATAGAATGCTAGGTATGATAAGGAAAGGAATGGAAAATAAAACAAAAGATATTATAATGCCTCTATATCGTTCCATGGTGAGACCACACCTTGAATATTGTGTGCAATTCTGGTCGCCGTATCTTAAAAAGGATATAGCGATTTTAGAAAAGGTTCAGAGAAGAGCCACCAAAATGGTAAAGGGGATGGAAGGATACTCCTATGAAGAAAGGCTAAAAAGGTTAGGGCTCTTTAACCTGGAAAAGAGACGGCTGAGGGGAGATATGATAGAAGTCTATAAATTAATGAACGGAGTGGAACGGGTAAACGTAGATCGATTGTTTACCTTATCAGAATATAGAAAGACTAGGGGACATACAATGAAGCTACAGGGTAAACTATTTAAGACTAATAAGAAAATATTTTTTCACTTAACGTGTAATCAAACTCTGGAATTTGTTACCGGAGGATGTAGTAAAGGCTGTTAGTGTAGCTGGGTTTAAAAAAGGTTTGGACAAGTTCCTGGAGGAAAGGTCCATAAACCATTATTAAGAAGGGACCCAGGATATCAATTCTTGAACCAATACAAGCATTGTGAAACCTGTGTCCCTTGGGGAAACTGCTAGGTACATATGACCTAGATTGGCCACTGTTGGAAACAGAATACTGGGCTTGATGGACCTTGGTCTGACCCAGTATGGCATATCTTATGTTCTTATGGAGTAGCCTGTCTTATTTGGGCCTTGTGTCCTACTCCTGTTGGTCAGGCACTGCCCTATGGCAATTCATGATGGTCCCTAATGTTACGCCAGCTGTCTCCACGGAACCTGAATGCAGTGAGTGCTGTCACCAAGCAGAAGGGCCTGCCAAGACCATAGTTATCAGCAGGTTACCAGGAGCCCGAGAACAACTGCTAGCCTCACTTTCTGAGAATTCCAATCAACTAGATCAATCAAAGGAAGTCTGTATATATTGGGCAACACTGGCCTGTGTCATCCACTCACATACCATCTGTGCCCAGTCTGCTGGTCGCCACACACTGCATGTGCACATAGCCAGCACAAACATATTGCTTTTATATAAACAGCATGGACATCCACCAGCCTATCTAGTGACTAGACTACCATAACAGAACAGCATCAATATCACTGCAGCGTGACTATCGATATCTATATCTCTAATATCTATAGATATATAGAGCCATGTGGATACATAGCCATGGCATGGTCACAGCTTGGTCAGAGTGCTCATATACATCCTGTGCAAACTTCTCTGTTTTAGGCAATACCCAGAATCCTCTGCTCCTCATTATGTGCCCATTTATTTTGGACTTGGGGACAGCTTATGCAATGCGAGGCACAGTGGAAAGTGGACCAGAGACATGCTGGCCCACAGCGGTCTATGTCTGTCTCATACCCAAATACAGTGTCCCCCTACACAGCTTTTGGTAGTGAGCAAGGAACATAGTGCCAGGCTTTTACTCTCATATAAAGTCATGTCCCTAGCCATGGATACTGAAAAACTGGCCAGTGCAGCACAGATGCATTGGCCTCCCCCAAGATTGGATGGAAGCAAGGCAGGTTGGACATGGGGTTGGATGTTGGAGCAGTTGCTTGCAACATATATGGCACCATTCCTTGCCTTTCTGTACTTGTGCCTGTAACACTATATGCCCATGAGGAGCCAGTAAGGCTGTCATGCAGGCCTCTGGATGTAATGCATGCAGACATTCAGTAGGCCTGCATAGCTTCTAGCTATGTGAACATAGGTTTTGGCCATCAATGCCACCTATGAAGGGCACATTCTAAACATGTATGGTACTGTTTCCCCCTCCCTAACATTCACCTCCAGGCACTGTCTTCCCATATGGCGGCAGGCGATGCAGAGACCAACATGACATACTCTGCAACATTTCGGCAGGTGGAATTGTGCATGCACCATTCAGAGGTCAGTGTCCCACTGTCACAAGCAGGCATACAGGTGCATTTGGATGCTCATATGGGGTACTAGGAAATGTACTGCTGAATGCTTTGACCAATGATCAGTAGACAGTGTTGTGATGGTGTTTATTGTGTGCAAATTTGCCTGATAATGTACCTGCCTTTATGTGTGTAGACTGCTTGGAGTAAAGAGTCTCCTGGAATACACTATGCGACTGCAGCATGGGACAAGAGCAACATGCATGCAGGTAAATCGCAGAATCCTTCCAGTGTCACCAACTAAATGAATGAATTGGACATTCACAGAGGCCAGACATCCACTTGAGCCGTGTTCCCTATAGGATGTATCTGCGCCATGTGGGCTGACAATTTTGCCACCAATACAGCTTGTTGGCGTTAATCAGGCCTCTCACCTGTGCAATTGGGTATGCCCTGAGTCCTGGAGACTCAGTTAGAGGTGAAGGTTGCAACACACACGTGTCCCCCCTGCTCACTCCAGTCAAAACTGCAGGCAATTTGGGAGCTGCACAACAGTATCATGTTGAGAGGTAAGTGTAGGGAAATGCTGTGGGGATGGGTCTTTACAATGGTGTAACTGGGAATGCATTAGTGTCACAGCCACAGGTTGCAACTACTTACTGAAAACTAACCTTCTGCTTGTAAATGGTGTCTCATATAGTATTTGGGGTTGCTGCATAGCTGACCTGCAGCATGTTGTATGCACAGCCATAACGCCTGGGCACCACATGCATGCAAAATGCATTGCTGCAGCTCACAATCCTCTGGAGACACATATACGCACACACACATGACCCTGCTGGCTACAACTGATGTAGGTTGACATTCTTACCTGCCCCTTAGGCCTCCTTTGATGCTCTACCATTGTCAAGGCCTGCTCAGTGTGCAGGCGCTATTAGCGTGCTTTGCAATGCTCGGCCACTGTCAATGCCCTCTGTCAATGCTCTGCCATCCAACTATGGGTGGTGCAGCTTCTCAGTGTGGCAGCTGAGTGTGTGGACTCATGCTGGATAAAATCTTTAAGTTTGCACTTTATAATACAGTTCTGGAAATATAGAATAAAGTTATCATACCATTCTTGATCCAGAGGCCAATCTTGAACCCACAACCCTTCCATACACACACTGGCCATGGGTTTGGATCCACAAAGCAACCATGTGGGCTAATCAATCAATGGGTATATATGTGGTTGTTGCCAGGATGCATGCGGGCATGAGTTGGGATTTGTCTGTCTGCTTAGATCTCTGCAGGCTCTGTGTCATACTTGTCTGACAAGGTATGTTCAGCAGGTGTGAGAGAGGGACTTCTTGTTAGGTCTGTATGTTGTACTGCCTTGCTATGCTGCTGGTTCATCTGATATTCCTGTCTTATATATGGGATCTGCCAAGTCAAAGGGGCAGGCCATGATATATGAACAGACACATTCCAGACCATGGGTGTCCTAGCAGAAGGACCAATGTACCCATTTCCTGGTGTGTGTTTGTGGGGCAGTCATAAATTGCAGACCGCCATAGCTAATTTGGATTCACATGTGGCCCGGATGGTTGTAACTGCCTATGTTTGGCAGGGGAGGGAGCAGGGTAGTAATTTTTCCTCTGATATGGGCTGTTTTCATATTACATAGACTTCTTGCCTCAGTAGCATATTTTTTCCCCCAGATGCACATATGCACTCAATATGTGTAAGTGTGGGGAATCCTGATCCCAGGTCCAGCCCGTCCACTTGGCAAACTAGCCGGGTGCCAAGGTCCACTGATCATTGTGGACAGCATGCCGGCCAATCCCTTCCTCCCTGCTATCGTGGCACAGCCGCCACTTCAGTGCTGCATGCGACCTTATTGAAGTTGCACATATGCAGCTAGCCAGTCCATGCCATTCATGACCCCCTCCACTGAGAGATATGGGCACACGTATTGTTGCCTTATACCTTGGAAGGGAGGGATCACCATGTGCTCCGCTGTACCTGCTACTAACATGCTCACCATCCTATTGACAGTGGCAACTGCAGCATTGCACCTGACACATAGGGCCAAAACACCAATTTCATCTGCATCAGGCCACAGCCACTGCGACCACCACCCCTACCCTCACACAATGCTCACATGGGAGCATGGTGGCAGTAGGGGTGGCATGAGTCTTTTATGACTGCGGCAGCATGTAAGTATGCTGCCATTGTCACAGTACAGTCATACCAGACATCACAGATATACAACCTAGGCAAAGGCCTTGTCAGTCTAGTGGACCAGCCATCCCCACTGCATCACCCATGTGACACCTCCTTTGCCAATTTGGCACCAATAACATAGTGCCCTTTATTAATGGGGCACCATGCTGTTGCTGCCAATGGAGCACTACTATCAATAATTTGAGAACTATACTGGAGCACATTGCATACATTAAAACAGGCTCTCTTCCCCTTAAATGTTTAATGTTACATTTGATATGCCGCTCAGCCCAAAGCATCAGAGCAGTTTACAATACAATATAAATGTTACAGAAAATATGAAAAGAGCGTCATTTATAAGATAGGACAGAATAAGAGATACAGTGATAGTCAAAGGAATAGAGGAGAGAAGAGGGAAGGAAAAAGCAGGTTACCACCATGACATACCAGCATGACAGTTCAACCCAAGCTGTAATGTAAGATTTTAATCAAACGCCATGGACTCACACCTAAGGGCCACGCCTACGGGCCCTCTGGCAAGGCCCTTAGGGCACGGGCATGCCTCAGAAGCGACGGTTTTGAGCCGTTACAAAGGACTGCTGATTGGCAGGCTCCGGTGGCGACGAGGAGTTCCTGCACACTCCTACGCTGACAGACACTGCTCTCCTCGATCTTGCTGGTGCCTCAGAAGCGGCGGTTTTGAGCTGTTACAAAGGGCTTCTGATTGGCAGGCTCCGGTGGTGACGAGGAGCTCCTGCACACTCCTCCGCTGTGAGCTTTCAGATGGCGTTAGGGTTCCTAGCGCCGGGAACTTCAACACACACTAACATACACCAGTGGTAAGGGAGCACACACATAAAAGGCTCCAGTGCCCTGCCCTGTTCAGGCTTTCCTACAGGAGCTCTCCAAATCAACCAACAGTAAGGATTTAAGGGTTTGTTTAATTATATTAAATTGTTAGCTCTCTGACTGGGAGCTCTTAAAAGGGTTTTTTGTACATTTTTAAAGCAAGGTTACGTTCTTTTTGGTGCTTTAGTGGGACCTTCCTTGAGCACAGTAGGTGCTTGAACTCCAGTAACCTCTTCAGCTTTGGGAACTGCTAACACCTAATCAGGAGTTAGTGGGCCTGATTACCTGAGAGCAGCTGAGGGCCTGCATAAAAGGCTCCAGTGCCCTGCCCTGTTCAGGCTTTCCTACAAGAGCTCTCCAGATCAACCAACAGTAAGGATTTAAGGGTTTGTTTTATTATATTAAATTGTTAGCACTCTGACTGGGAGCTCTTTAAAGGGTTTTTTGTATATTTTTAAATCAAGGTTACTTTCTTTTTGGTGCTTTAGTGGGACTTTCCTTGAGCACAGTAGGTGGTTGAACTCCAGTAACCTCCTCAGCTTTGGGAACTGCTAACACCTAATCAGGTGTTAGTTCCCTCCCTACCCACCCCGACTCCCACCCACCCCTAGCGAGTAGTCTTGCTTTATAGGGCACCTCCCCATTTGACAAAGCGCAGAGAATTGGACCAGCACATTTTGAATAGAATTAAGGAGATTTAACTGCTTTTTCTCTGAAAGGACAGCTGGGAAACCGGCTGGTACTTGGTAGATCTCTCTCTTTTGCTTTAACAGATACCTAAGCTCCACGTACAGAACAATGGCTGGGAAAAATCGTATTGCTAAAGCTGTGGCCCCCATTACAGCTTCTGCCTCGGTCCAGACAGAGGTCCTAATGCCAGTTGAAGGACCGGTTCCATGTGCAGGGTGCCTGTATGCTGAAGGTCTGAGGAAACAAGTGGAGGAACTCAGAGAGGAGGTGGCGAGGCTGAGGAGTATTCAAGACAGTGAAAAGTACATTGATGAGATGCTTCTTGCAGCAACCAAGCTCTCCAGCAGAGGAGAAGATGGGTGCCAACAGAATATCGATGGTTGGACACAAGTCACCAGGGCCTGCAAAATCACCAATCCAACTTCTCCAGCCCTTGAATTGAAGAACCATTATGCAGCCCTGGAAGTGAAGGAGGTGAAAGCATCCCTGGAAGGGGAAGAACCAGTGCTCAAGTACCCCAAAGTTGCAGAATCAGTGACCACAAGGAAACGAAGGGTAGTGGTGGTTGGAGACTCTCTTCTGAGGGGTACTGAGGCGTCAATCTGCCGACCAGACTTGATGTCCAGAGAGGTAAGCTGTCTGCCTGGTGCCAAAATCCAAGATGTTACGGAGAGTTTGCCGAGACTCGACAAGCCCACTGACTATTACCCAATGTTGCTAATCCATGTTGGAACAAATGATACTGCCAGCTATACCTCGGAATGTATCAAAAGTGACTTCATGGCTCTGGGTCAGAGGGTGAAGCAGTTAGGTGCACAGGTGGTGTTCTCTTCAATCCTCCCTGTTGAGGGTAAAGGCCAAGGCAGAGAGGCTCGCATCCTGGAGATGAATGCATGGCTGCGTGGATGGTGTCATTGAGAGTGTTTTGGTTTCCTAGACCATGGGATGCTGTTCCAAGGGTTGCAGAGCAGAGATGGCATCCATCTGTCCAAGAAAGGTCAACGCGTCTTCAGTAGTAGACTGGCTAATCTACTGAAGAGGGCTTTAAACTAGATTCATTGGGGATGGGTGAAGAAAGCCCCCAGGTAGATGATACATTAAATAACTTTATGGAAATGAGTAACAGGGGTAACATATGGAAAGCAGTGTGTATAAATGCCCGTAGCATGGGAAATAAGATCCCTGATGTTCAAGCTTTGGTAGGAGTGGCTGACTTGAATTTGGTGGCAGTTACAGAAACATGGTTCACAGAAAACCATGATTGGGATGTAACTATACCTGGCTATACTTTATTCAGAAAGGACAGGGTAGGAAGTAGGGGAGGAGGAGTGGCACTATATGTAAAAACTACTATTAAAGCCTTGGAATTACAGAGCTTAAAAGGGAGAGGGGAGGCATTGTGGGTTAAACTAAAAAGAGGGAAAGAGAAATCTATTTACATTGGTGTGATATACAGACCTCCCTCACAAGAGGAAGAGGTGGACAGAGATTTAATTGAAGACATGCACAGCATTGCTAGGAAAGGGGAATTGCTACTGATAGGAGATTTCAATATGCCAGATGTTGATTGGCACATTCCTGCTGCAGTATCATCTAGGAGTAAGGAGATCCTGGATTCTCTACAGGGATAACTATTCAGGCAATTGGTAACAGACCCAACACGTGAAAGGGCCATACTGGACTTGGTGCTTACCAATGGTGAAAGTGTTTCTGATGTTGTAGTGGGAGATCATTTTTCATCCAGTGATCACCAGATGGTGTTTCAGTATTAAGACTAGGGCTGTTAGAATCCATTCAAAGGTGAGGATATTAGATTTTAGGAAGACTAACTTTGCGAAGATGGGCCAATACCTCAGGGAGTCGTTAGTTGGATGGGAACAGCTGAGTGATGTAGAAAAACAGTGGGCAAAACTGAAAGGGGATATTTTAAGGGCAACCAACCTTTTTGTTAAAATGGTAAATAAAGGTAAAAGGAAAAGGAGACCACTATGGTTTTCGAAAGAAGTAGCTGAAAAAGTGAAGAAAAAGAGGGAGGCCTTCATGAAATACAAGAGATCACAGAGAGAGGAAGACAGGCATAGGTATTTGGAAAAACTTAGAGAAGCTAGCAAAGTAGTCAAGAAGGCAAAGATTCAAAAGGAGGAGGAAATAGCCAATGCAATAAAATGGGGGGGATAAGGCATTTTTCAGAGATATTAGTGAGAAGAGGAAGGGCAAGAGTGGTATTGTCAGACTCAAGGGTGCAGGGGAGGAATATGTAGAAGCTGATAAGGATAAAGCGGAATTGCTTAACAAATATTTTTGTTCTGTGTTCACAGATGAAGAACCAGGAACAGGACCTCAGAAAACACCCACAAATAGGAACAGAAGCAAAGGACATCTTGAACAATTTTCAAAAGACTGTGTTCGTGAGAAACTATCTCAACTTAAAGTAGAAAAAGCGATGGGACCGGATGGGATACACCCGAGAATACTGAGGGAACTTGGGGATGTTCTAGCAGCTCCACTCACTGACCTTTTCAGTGGCTCATTGGAGTCGGGAGTGGTGTCAAAGGACTGGAGAGAGGCTCATGTGGTGCCTTTACACAAAAGCGGAAGTAAGGATGTGGTTGAAAACTACAGGCCAGTTAGTTTAACTTTGGCTGTGAGTGAATTATTGGAAACGCTGCTGAAAGAGAAAATAGTGAGGTTTCTGGAGTCCAGCGGATTACAGGATCCGAGGCAGCATGGATTCACCAGAGGCAGGTCTTGTCAGACAAATCTGATTGATTTCTTTGACTGGGTGACCAGGGAGTTGGACCGAGGGTGAGCCCTAGATGTGGTGTATTTAGATTTCAGTAAAGCCTTTGACACTGTTCCTCACAGGCGACTTATAAACAAACTGAGCACTCTAGGGATGGACCCAAAAGTTATTGCTTGGGTTAGAAATTGGTTGGGTGGGAGGCGACAAAGAGTACAAGTTAATGGAGCTCACTCTGAGGAGAAGGATGTTATCAGTGGTGTGCCCCAGGGATCTGTCCTTGGTCCGATTCTTTTTAACATCTTTGTTAGTGATATAGCGGAAGGGCTTTCAGGTAAGGTTTGCCTCTTTGCGGATGATACCAAAATCTGCAATAGAGTAGACACCCAGGAAGGGGTAGATAATATGAGGAGGGAACTAGCTAAGCTTGAAGAATGGTCTAGAATTTGGAGGCTGGGATTTAATGTTAAAAAATGTAAGGTTGTGCATTTGTGCTGCAGCAATCCAAGGGAGCAATATAGTATAGGGGGTGAAGTACTTTTGTCCACTAAAGAAGAGCAGGACCTAGGCGTGGTTGTGTCTGATCTTAAAGTAGCTAAACGGGTAGAAAAGGTGACGGCAAAAGCTGGAAGGATGCTTGGGTGCATACGGAGAGGAATGGCTAACAGAAAAAAGGAGGTGATAATGCCTCTGTATAAGTCTTTGGTGAGACCTCATTTAGAGTATAATGTGCAATTCTGGAGACCGCACCTTCAAAAGGATGTGAACAGGATGGAGTCGGTGCAGAGGGTGGCTACTAAAATGATAGTGGTCTTCATTATAAAGCATATGAGGACAGACTGAAGGATCTTAATATGTACACCTTAGAGGAAAGGAGGGATAGAGGTGATATGATTGAGATGTTTAAATACCTCCGTGGGATAAATGTTCAGGGAGAGAGCCTCTTTCAATTGAAAGCAAGTTCTGCTATGAGGGGACATGGGATGAGGGTGAAGGGAGATAGATTCAGGAGTGATATGCGGAAATATTTCTTTACGGAAAGAGTAGTGGATCCATGGAATAGTCTCCTAGTGGAGGTGGTAGAGATGAGGACAATAGCTGAATTCAAAAAAGCATGGGACAAACACAGAGGATCTCTAAAGGTAAAAAGGGGACTTTTGTAGTTATGGAAGGACAGACTAGATAGGCCATGTGGTCTTTTTCTGTTGTCATATTTCTATGTTTCTATGTTTCTATCTCCGCCCAGTCTCCGCCCCATTAACACCCACTCTCCAGCTCTTTTTACCTTTATGCTAGGGGACCAGTTTCTGCAGTGTTAACCGCTCATGGGTGCTAATAACGCCCGTTAATAGCACCTTTGCTCCCTTAAGGCTCCTTAGTAAACATACCCCCAATTGTATCCATTTCAGCCCTGATCATTACCATGTTGATGCCAATCCAGAGCAGAGGAACCAGAAACCTTTGTTAATCGCTTAGGTTTCCCCTCATTTTTGAACGTATTCCTGTTTTTCAGCAGCTGAAATGTGATAGCACTAATTTTTCCTTCCAAAGGTGTGAATCAAAGTGCTGTCCAGAAGCTGGTAGAAATAAGTCCTTTTGACAGCCAGTAAGCTGTGTTCAGTGATGACTGCAGCTTCAGGTGTTGAGTAAGCCACCTTGGGTGGCCCAGGGAGCTGGACCTGGGAATCAAATCTGGTTCTTATTAAATGATTAAACCGATGATAAACAAAGACAGTTTGTTCATCATTAGATGAGTGTGCAGCTATTGCTATGGATACCGAGTGGAGGGGAATCTAGTGATTAAATGTCTTGTAAATGTCGGATTAGCTGCCTAATGTGTTGTGGGAAAAGACAAATGTTTACCATAGTCCTAGGTTCCATGAATTGTCCCAGTGCACTGTTACTTAGGATAACTTTGTTTTCTTCAGTATGAAATAGCCAAGATGTTCATTTACCTTTCGTCTGTCTGTATGATGATGTCATATGTCAGCATTTCATTTTTTTAGATTAATGAAACAGGACAGTAATATAACATGATGAAGCACCAAAGCATCCTAATATTTCTTTATGTTATTACCATTGTTCTAAGCCAATCTGAGATAAAATCAGTATGAAATTATACATGCATTAGAAACATAATTTAACATGAGGCTTCTTTGTAAGAGAAACTGGAGTTTATTAAGTTTCCTGCTACTTTTTTGACTGACCATTGGACTTAAGGTCAGATATTGAAAGAAAAAAATGTATGTTTTATGTTGCTACTATTAAATAGGGCTTAATTTACTAAGAGGGGCATTTTAAAAGGATTGTCCAAGTGCAATCTGGGATGTCTAAGCCAGAACATCTGAAAGAAATGCAGGCACGTCCAGTTGCAGACACTATTTCAAAAATGTGGACATACCCGATAAGGACATCTGGGAGGGGCATCTACAAAGACATCCCAAGAACCATATCTCAGAACATGGATGTTTAGGTTAGAGTGGGTTAGCAATGGGGAAGCCAAAGCTCAGATTCCATTGCTACTGTCGCTGAAATTGTGTTGAGTATTGGGGATGGTGGCGTGCTTTATTCTCTGCACCCTTGTCTTACTAATCTGTTATATGTTTTTGAAGATGTGAATAAAGAGGTAGACAAAGGTAAGCCAGTTGATGTGGAGCCCGATTCAGAAAGGGCCATCCGGACAGCCCCGAGCAGGACGGGCCCGTTAGGACCTGATTCTGTACTGTAGGAGCAAAATGTTCCTGCGGCATACAGAATCAGGCCTAGGACATCCTCCCCGAAGGCTCCCCTGGCTCCCCCAGTGCCGATCCTCTTCTTACCCACCCCCCAACCCAAGGCATTGCTCTTGGCAGAATGGCTATGAAAGACCTAGATAAGATTCTCAAGAGCAGAGATGTCTCTCTCCATACAAATATTCGACTTGTTCAAGCCATGGTATTTTCAATAACATCATATGGATGTGAAAGCTGGACAGTGAAAAAGACAGATAGGAAGAAAATTGATGCCTTGAATTATGGTGTTGGCGGCGAATACTGTGTATACCATGGACTGCCCGAAGAACAAACCAGTCGGTACTAGAGGAGATCAAACCTAAACTTTCTTTAGAAGCTCAGATGACAAGACTTCGACTTTCATACTTTGGACACATCATGCGAAGAGAGAAATCATTAGAGAAAGACATTATGCTTGGCAAGATAGAAGGTCAACGCAAAAGAGGAAGGCCAGCAATGAGATGGATCGATACAATAACAGCAGCTACGGGTACCAGTCTGTCAACAATGAGCCGCCTGACTGAAGACCGAACACAATTTAGGATAGCTATCCAGAGGGTCGCCATGAGTCGACTCCGACTCGACGGCACTTAACAACAACAACATTCCACCTTCAAGGTGAAATCAGCAGCACATTCCTTTGACTCTGCAGGGCATACAGGACCATGACCGGAATCATCCTTGTACGTCCTGCCACCTTGGCCCGCCCCCACTCCACCCAGACTCACCTCCCCCTTCCTCTCCGGGGCAAGGGGGAATAGGGGCAAGTCAGCTTGCAGGGCAGCATGTCCTGCCAGGATGTGCAGCCCCACAAGTCACATCTCTGAATCGGGCCTATAGTGTATCTGGATTTTCAGAAAGCCTTTGACAAGGTCCCTTATGAAAGATTCTTTGCAAAATTAAAAAGTCATGGTATTGGAGGCAGTGTAGTATTGTGGATCAGGAAATGGTTAAAAGATAGAAAGCAGAGAGTAGGGCTAAATAGCCAATTTTCTCAATGGAGAAAGGTGAATAGTAGAGCACCCCAAGGATCTGTGCTGGGCCCGCTGCTTTTTACCATATTCATAAATGAGCTGGAAGTAGGAATAACCAGTGAGGTGATCAAATTTGCAGATGACACAAAATTATTCAAAGTTGTTAAAACACAAGAGGATTGTGAAAAATTGCAAGACAAATTCGGAAGACGAAGTCCAATGGCAGATGAAATTTAATGTGGACAAGTGCAAGTTGTGCACCTAGGAAAGAACAACCTAAACTACGATTTCACGATGCAAAGTACCACTTTAGAAACCACCACCCAGGAAAAATATTTAGGCGACATCGTAGATAATATGTTCAAACCTTCCACCCAGTGTGCAGCGGCAACCAAGAAAGCAAATAGAATGCTAGGAATGATAAGGAAAGGAATGGAGAATAAAACAAAGGATATTATAATGCCTCTGTATCATTCCATGGTGCGACCACACCTTGAATATTGTGTGCAGTTTTGGTCGCCATATCATAAAAAGGATATAGCAGATTAGAAAAGGTACAAAAAAGAGAGACAAAAATGATAAAGGGGCTGGAAGGATACCCCTATGAGAAAAGGCTTAAAAGGTTGGGACTCTTTAACTTGGAAAAGAGACAGCTGACGGGGTGATATGATAGAGGTCTATAAATTAATGAATGGATTGGAACAGGTAAACGTAGATTGGTTGTTCATGCCATCAAAGTATAGAAAAACTAGAGGACATGCAATGAAGCTACAATGTAACCCATTTAAGAATGAAAGAAAATATTTTTTTACTCAATGCGTATTCAAAGTCTGGAATTAGTTACCGAAGGATGTAGTAAAAGCCGTTAGTGTAGCTGGGTTTAAAAAAGGTTTGGACTAGTTCCTGAAGGAAAGGTCCATAAACGATTATTAAAGAGGACCCGGGAAATCCACTGCTTACCCCCGGACGAGCATTGTGAAACCTGTGTTCCTTTTTGGGAACCTGTTAGCTACTTGTGACCTGGATTGGCCATTGTTGGAAACAGGATACATATGTGTCAGAGTTTCCAATGGCTAGACAAAGTTAGGGTGCCATATGTTAATCATGCACTGCATGTATATAATACATCCGCTGGCCCAGCATCATCAGCCCTCTGCAATGCTGTATGCCAGAGGCAAGAAAGTATTGCTGTCAGATATGCATGAGTGCAATGTGCATGCCTGAGCTATGTTAGGCTCCATTGTGGAATGGCTACATCTGTAAACGCATGCCCTGGCCTGCAGCTGACAGTACCTTGAGGTGAGGGTAACAGATCCCTGATGAGAACATGTAGTATCTGAAATGTGGTCCACTCTCCACAAAGACAGTACTGCAAGCATAATACCAAACGTTCACAGAACCTCACAGAGAATCCTGAACCGCTAAAGGGAATGTGTGTTGCAGCATACACTGCAGCTAAACGTTGTCTGCTCAAAATCACTCTAGTGGTATGTGTCCACATGTGGTGTATATATGGTATAGAGGGGTAGATGTGCAGTTACAGTATATGCCGATCTTTTGCACTCTGTGGCTCACACTGTGCTGTGGACACAGTAGCAACAGTCTCTCAGGTTACACAGCTGAGTGATAACCAGTCTGGCTGTCATCTAGTCATGATTGTAATGAGTATGGTAGAAAGATATATGAGCATGAATAGGGACATGGGTACATGATTTAACGCAGACAGAAGAACGAGGAGGTTTTTAAAAAAACATCCATTACAAGTCTGTGCTCCTTCTCTTTATCAGGTACTGTTTTAGGCTCTTATAGGTGAAACGCCTCCCTAGTTCTAAGCTTGGCTGGGGAGAATCCCTGCAGGGGATGGAGTGTTTCCCATACACCATCACAGGACCCCTTTTACTTAACCTCACTAATTGGTTAATGCACAGTTTAGGGTATGATAGCTGGCCGCATTGAGCACTAAATCACCACCATGCCAGCTACCGTCTTCCAAAACACATGCCAATTGGCAATAGTACATTACTGCATAGAGTGGGCGGGTTAGGAGCAGAGCACGAGCATGGAGAGACAGTCGTGTGCCATTAGTTAGCCTGCCACATAATGCAAGTTCACTTAACTCTTTTAAGGAGTCATTAGATGAACCCATGTTAGCTGTTGAGTACATGTGGATTGCACCCCAACAAGTAATGCTGAAGCTTTGAACTTAATATGTGGCGTCTGTTGCTGAGGGTAGCATTGTTGTCATGATTTGGATTGGATTGACGTGCTGCTTTTATTGTGGTAACTTGCTGTTCCATGTTCCTCTTCTTCTCATATCTGTTTGACTGTCTCTGTCCTCTTTTCTGTCCTATCATATAAATGGCGTTCCTTTCCTTTTTCCTCAAATGAAATAGCATTGTAAACCGCTCTAATGCCCCTGGCCTGAGCGGTATATCAAATTCAAATAAACATAAACATAATATGCATTTGTTTTGCACATTAAATGCAAAACCTTAGTGGTCTTTGGTAAAAGGAACCCTAAGTGACACGTTTACTAAGCTGGGCTAACAGCTAGCATGTACTGTACTACTTAGCTAGGTCCCATTGAATAACATGGAACCTAAACATGTGCTTTGGTGTCAGTGTGGACAATATGTTGAAATCCTTAGCTCAGTGTTTGGTAGTTGTCCAAAAAGCAAGCAGAATTTTGGAATTATTGGGAAAGGGTTGGAGAATAAAATAGTGAATATCATAATGTCTCTGATTCACTTCAAGATACGATTCCATCTTGACTATTGTGTGCAATTCAGGTCACTGCATCTCAAAAAAGATGGAGAAGAACTTGAAAAGGTACAGAGAGGGCAGATTGAAACAATAAAGGTGACAGAACAACTCTTCTATGAGAAATGTGTAAAGAGGTTAGAACTCTTCGACTGAAAAAAGACTGCTAAGAGGAAATATGATAAAGATATATGAAACTATGAAAGGAGTGTTAAATGGGGGAGGAGTGGTCTAGTGGTTAGGACAAGGTACTTCAGGCCAGAGGGCCAGAAGCTCAAGTCCCACCTGGGGACAGTAATCTCAGGCCAGAGGGACTGGGATTCCTAGTCCTATAGGCACTCCTTGTGGTCTTGGGCAAGCCACTTAACCCTCCATTGCCCATGTTCCCTGTAAGTATTAGCATATGTGTCTCATATCCTCTCATGTTAAATGTATCCCCCAATTGACCACTTTGACCCAGTGAAAAGCAGGATATAAATACAGCTAAATAAATAAATAAATGTGAATCAGTTGTTTACTCTTTCAAAAAGTACAATGATTAGTAGTCATTCCATGAAGTTACTAAATATAATATTTAAATCATATCTGAGAATCTATCTAGTTTTTGGGATCCTGCCAGGTACTTTGGCATGTAAAAGAGAACTTTCTGAATCATTTGTGTTAGATTATGGTTTCCCTCGGGGATTATTGCTATCACTACTCTTTTTTTTTATATGCTCTTGAATCCTTTGGCCTCATTACTGGAGTCATTCAGACTTATTTGCTATATTTTCACTGATGACATTCAATTATTAGAATATGCAGAGATGAATCAGGATGAAAGCTACAGGGAGAATTAACCTGTGCCTTGATGATATATAAAGGCAGATTTTGACTGTTATGTGAAAAGGGGAATTCACCAGTCCACATCAGGACATGGATAATTTCCATATTTGACAAGAGGCTCTGTCACATGTAGAAACTCTTGTAAAATTGGTGCAGGACTGCATGAGTGTAGCTTTCTGTGTACAATGGGAGCAGGGATTTTAGAAAGCTTCACATGGAGAAAAAAACATGTTGAAATACTACTCACATAGGCATTGGAAGAAGCTTTCTAAAATCCCTATTCCTAATATGCATGGACAGTTTTAAACTAGCAGGGGCATTCATCCCCCCTCCCCCATCAATCCCTTGATCATGATCTACCTGGTCCCTCCCCAACCTCCTCCAACAAACACCCCTCAATACCTCTGATCTGCCCCACCCCCCAGACTTACTGGGGGGTTCCTTGCATCTAGTGGAACAATCACTCCTGCTCGGCTGGCCATGGCTGTTAAAATGATGTCCAAGACCCCAGTGACTTCTATCAGTAATCTTGTGGTATTACTAGTAGGGGTCAGGCTGCCAAATAACCTTCACCGACTCAGCATAGAGACCACTCTATTCAACCTTTTATAAATCTGTACAAATTCAGTCAAATTCACTTTTAAATCTTTACTATCACCCTTATCAAATAAACATGATCTCTCTTAAGGGCGGCTCTATCATGAGGCCAACTGAGGCGGTGGCCTCAGGCGGCAGTTTCCAGGGGGCGGCACTCCAACAGCAGCAGCACTCTCCGGCTCTGTTTTAATTTTAGATTTTGCTGAATTTTGCATTGAGTGTGCATTCCTCGGAGAGCAGGTTGGCACTGTGCTGCTTGTAAGCTCCAAACTCATGCCTGCTCGGCCTCCTGAAGAAGCTGCTGTTACGCTGTAGCTCGTGCACCTCCAGCCCATCCTCCCCGGTCCAGTCTTCGTGCGACTTCATTCTTCTTTCACTGCCCGCAGCTCCTCCTCCAGCCACGCCACCTGCTGCAGCCTGTCCTGGATGAGCCGGCTCTGCTCCATAGAGAGCTGCAGCAGTATGTTTTTCTCCCAGCTCAGCCACTCTAGCTAGCCGGGCAGCTCTTCTGTCTCCCCTCACTGCTGCCGCTGCTGGTCCTCAATTCCCTGCCCTCACCCGCTGCTCCTCTGCATCTGTTAAGAGTCGGTGGTATCTCCTCCAGCCGCCTGATGTTCTTCCTGCTCTTCAGGTATGTCTGTGACTTGATATGATGCACAACTCTTACACTATTACTCTCTCATCATTAAGGGGTATGTTTACTAAACTGCGTTAGTGCAATTCGCGTTAGGAGCCACGGTAGTGACAGAAACCCCAAATAAGGACATGGGCGGTACATCGTTACCACTAACGCGCGTTCCAAAAACTAACGAGCGTTACAGGGCGCCGTGGCGCGTTACTGCACGTTAATCGTAAGAAGGCGTACAGACACAAAGCACGGAAACAGAGCTGTAGCACAATGGTTACTGTACTGACCGCTGTTACAGGCAGCATGGGTTCGAGTCCCCAGTGTGCCTAACGCAGAAGGCTGGCCCAGGCAACACCCTGTACATTACATAGGGAATGAGGAGGCATGTTTTTCTTTACGTGGAGTAGTGGTGTCAGAAACACACCCTCAGAGTGTGCCTAGCCACGTACGTTGGTGCGTGCGAGGCTGCGTGCATGGCTGCGTGCGTTGGTACGGGCGTAGTCCCGTGCGTTGGTGCGTGCGTACAATCGTGCGTGGGTACGTGTGTTTTTACCAGCGTGGGCACCTTATATTACAGACTCTTTAGGGTGTCTTGCACCTATGCATTATGCTAACAGATGTACGTGTGATGGCCTATGGTTTATCAGAGCCTGTGAGCAGGTGCTGGATTTTCCCAGGGTTGGATTGTGCCAGTCACACCCATGATGCACTGCACATGCAAATCAGCTGTCCACAGATACACACCATGGGGAATGCACCCCCACAGCACCTCGGCCCGGTAGGGGGGAAGTGACCATGTGCACCCCCACAGCACATCGGCCTGGTAGGGGGTACTGACCGTGTGTTGTACTGGCACAGAGTAGCTACACACCGTCACAATGTGCGGGTACTGTGCTCACCCTGAGGGTGCAGTGAGGCGCCCAGCACCAGGTCCACAGCACCGTCCATAGCTGAAAGAGACCATGGCGCAGGTCCAAAGCAGTGTTAATGTGTGAGATAGGTAGTTTCTGCAGAAACACCTTGGATACCTCTGTCTGTTTCAGTCAGGAGTAGCCCCCCCCCCCCCATGGACCCCCAGGTGGCCCATGTACCACCACCCCCCCCTTGGCTGAGGGTGGCAAACAGGGTCTCCCAACAATAGATCCACATTCTACCTCCCTGCAAAGGTGGCAGTAGAGAAGAACATCAACCCCAGTCCTACTGAGGAACAGACACCCCACAGGGCAGTCAATGCAGCTCTGTACACATCCATAACACAATAGCAGACAGGCACAATAGCACAGCTTACCATATCCAATACATTAGGCCTGGATATGGTAAGCTGCACCCCACCACTATCTGATATGCTCCTACTGCAAGCCATCAGCCACTGCACCCTGCAAGCAACTCCATCAAGACACATACCAGCTACAAACAGCCTACTAATTAGTCCATAGTGCATGTGCCCAGTGGAGATGCATGCACCCAGAACTGGGATATCAGCATACACAGCAAACAGATAGATCAGTGACTGGGCCCCAAAAGGAAACCCATATCTATCACATGAGAGAAATACTAAAATAGCACTATGGGGGTGCCTAGCCATGCTGTGGTCACTGCACAGTCAGGGTGAGAGTGATCTCTCAGCAGGACATACTGAGGTCACCCTGTCTGTGTAGGTGGTGGCCGGGCACTAAAATGTTCCAGTCAGTGCCCTATGCCCTGTGCAGATGCACCCTGGCCAGGCCACCCTGTCCGGCCTATACCCATGGTACCTTGCTCCTCATTATGCACATTGGCCGCCCAATACTGGCAACATTGCTGGCAGTGTGGGCTATGGAAGGTGTTTGCAGCCACCACACACTGGATAGACAGACAGCCACCCCCACACCTATGCCAGCATTGTGCTACTATAGAGGAGTCCAGCAGCCATACCCACCACACCAGTCCTGGGCACAGTACAGGCATGGATATGGTATGAAGTACTGTTGGGGGTCACTCCCCAGGGTGGTAAACACTATCAGAGACCAGACCTGCAGCACACACCGCAGACATCAGAATGATTGTTATGGTGGAGCTCACTGAGCAAAATGTGCTTAACGTAGGAATTGATATCTGCCAGTTTTCATAGGAAACGTTTGATAGCTGTGTACCATATACCCAGGTGTAGGGAGGCATTGCTAAGGTATGCAACTGCTAGTATTGGGAGATACAGGCAGGGCCCAATGTCCTGCCTCTCCAGGAGGCATTGGCCAATGAGGCCTGTGGGTGTGTGTGTGGGTGTGTCTGCCCCTGTTGGCTGCTGCTTTACGGCAGAGTTTCCCAACTCCAGTCCTGGTGTTCCAAACACTGTTTGTGTTTTCATGCTGTCCCTCATAAATATGCATGAGCTACATCTGCATACCATGGGGGTGGTGCATAGATATGCAGCACAGGCATCTTTATTAGAGGCAGCATGGAACCTGAATGGTGTGGGGCCCTCCAGGACTGCATTTGCGGGACTCTGCTCTAGGTAATGCGCCTGTGTATGGTGTCTGTGTTTGGTGTGGTAAAATATAGGCGTATTAACCATGCATATGTTCTCTGCAATAAAGGAGTGTCTTTACTATCACTGTTTAGTGGTGGGTAAAACTGTGGGGACTGGGTTGGCAGGAGCCCCAGCTGGGATTTGAACCTGTGATCTTCTGGTCTTACAGGCACTGGCTGTGTCCGTTGCACCACACTGTGGCCACAGAGACAGTGCAGTCCCTGGAGATAGGAAAACTGGCCTGACGAGTCAGAAACCCTGCTCTGCACAATTGTACTGTGGGCTCATTTACCTTGTATGGAGACAAAAGCGGACATAAACCTCAAAAAAGACCTCGAAAAAAGGGGCAAACACCCATAACCAAGCTGGGCAACAATGATAACATTGGGCAACAATAAAAAACACTCCCAGGAAAGCTCCAATAAAATGAAATGATTTTTGAAAGGGTCTACGGAGCGTAGACCCTTCCAAACATCATTTCTTTTTTTGGAGCTTTCCTGGGAGTGTTTTTTATTGTTTCCCATTGCTATCACTGTCGCCCAGCTGAATTATAAGTTTTACATTGTTTCTTGTGGTCATTTTAACGTTTTATTTGAAATTTTGTTCTGTGCACATGTATCACACTGCTCACGTTTCGTAGGTTTCCCCGGTTTTGCTGTACATTGCTGACGGAGATAGTTTCTCTTCCCTTTAATATGCCTTTAACGACAGGTTTTCATTCGCGTTGGAATTGAGCTCTGCAATTCAGCGCGTTAGTGTGAGGGGAGCCTCTCCCCGCCCACTCTCCACCCATTGACCCCTTCTCTCCGCCCACTCTCCACCTTCTGCGGTGTTTTAATGCGCCGTGGGGGTTTACGATCGTTAACTGCGGTTAACGCGCGTAACGTACACTTAACGATCGTTCGCACGTCAGAACGCGCATTATGACGTGCGAACGATCATTAAGTGTACGTTACGTGCGTTATTCACGATTACCGCAGTTTAGTAAACATACCCCTAAGTGTTTTATGATGGTGATATGCTGGTGTATGAGGCCTTTTATGTGTAATATAAAAATTGTTGTTTTGTATATTTGTGTTCATGTGGACTTCTATTTTAGTGTCTGACAAACGTTGGTTCCAAGTCCTTAAACTCCCCAGGAGTTTCCTGAGTGTTGTCCCAGGTGGGCCGTTGTTCCTCAAACTTTTAAACTCTCCTGCATCCGTTTTTGTTGACATAAGGAATAGGAAAAAAAAAAGGGGACAGCCAGAATCTGTGATAAATGTATGTTATATGAAGAACAGGACATGTCGTCAAGCCATTACTCTTTATCAGCAATTGTTAAATATGTTTGCTTGTACTTTTGTGAAGGGATATCAACTCAGATCAAAAGTGCTTGACAAAGATCTTTATGGGAGCAATTGTTTTCTTTCAAAAATGGCTCCACTTATTCAAATGGCAGCCCTGGTCTTTCCTCCTCTCCCCCTCCCAAAGGCTGATGGGATTAATGTCATCGCATTCCATTCTTGCAACTGCACTGTAAAATATTTAAAACTTTGAAAACAGAAATTGACTGGTTTATCTTTTTTATCTAAAAGGCTCTTAAGTGTTTAATGAAAAAAATCAATTTTTGTTTACACCTCAGTGGTTGTAATTGGTCACCTCCATGGGGGTTTTGTTTGACAAGCTGTTAACACACAACTGTAGTTTTTTAGATACATGAGTATATTGTACTGCAGCCAGTGTGAAACTAGTGGAGCTTTCACATCTTTCATTTCTGAAATGACTCCTCCAAAATAATTTTAGCTGCACAATACTAGATTTATTAAGAATACTACCAACTAAAATGCAGAGCCAGAAGAAAAAGAGAAATAGTTCCTCTTGAAAAAAGCGCTTCGAAAGAAGAATAAAATTATCTTGTGTGGAGGTATCCCTGCTAGATGAGTATCTAAAAGAATTTAGATCATCAGAGATAGATCCTCGTCAGCACATAGTCCTCCCCACCGACCCCTAAACTGGATATTCAATGCCATGGTGATGGCACTGAATATCCAGTGATCACCGCAAAAGCCAGAAACTGCCGATGCTAACCGGGCAGCAGCGATATTGGATGCTACCCTGTTAGCAATCTGCGCTTTAAAGATAGGCGAGGATTTGCCTCGCTTATCTTTAAGGCACATGCGCTAACTAGACAGCATCCAATATCGCTGCTACTTGATTAACGCCATTCTCCTCCCCGGAATGCCTCAAACATGCCCTGATGCTAACCGGATAGCATTGGGGCATGTAGGGCACTTAGGGGGATGTTTACTAAGATCCCGGTAAAGTGCGGGCCGCGGTAGAGTGCGGGTGCCATATAAGGAGTGGGCGTTTCGCGCTGAAGAAGGAAATGCGTGATTTGCATATGCGGTAAGGTGCGGGCCGCCCATATGCGCCCTGCACATTAGCACATGAAGTGGCTGCACGGGAGGAATAAGTGGTGTGCTGATGTGCAATCATGAGAGCAAAGCTACAGCACAATGTTTAGCCCACTAACCACTGGTGTAGGGTTCAGTGTTTCAATCCCCCACAGTGCACAATGAAGATAGCTGTCTGAGGCGTAATTTTTGGAGGCAGATAAATAATGGGTGGCGGAAGGCGGAGCGCTGCTGGGCCTAAAGCGGCGCGCGATTGTTTTTGGAGGCCTGTGAATCCCGGAAGGTATAAGTGGCACATTGATATGAAAGCAGAAGAAATGAGCCACAGCACAATGGTAAAAACACTGACCAAAGGTGCAGGGAGCATGGGTTCAATCCCCCCCAGTGCTCACCAAAGGAAGCTGGCTGTGGTGTTATTTTAGAAGGTACACCAAGTATGGGCGGCCTAAGGCATTGCGCTGCTGGGCCTAAAGCGGCGCGCGAATGTGTTTGGTGGCCTGTGAATTCCGGGAGGTATAAGTGGCACAGTGATATGAAAGCAGAAGAGATGAGCCACAGCACAATGGTTAGAACACTGCCCAAAGGTGCAGGGAGCATGGGTTCAATCCCCCCCAGTGCTCACCAAAGGAAGCTGGCTGTGGCGTTATTTTAGAAGGTACACCAAGTATGGGCGGCCTAAGGCGTTGCGCTGCTGGGCCTAAAGCAGCGCGCGAATGTGTTTGGTGGCCTGTGAATTCCGGGAGGTATAAGTGGCACAGTGATATGAAAGCAGAAGAGATGCGCCACAGCACAATGGTTAGAACACTGCCCAAAGGTGCAGGGAGCATGGGTTCGATCCCCCACAGTGCTCACCGAAGGAAGCTGGCTGTGGTGTTATTTTAGAAGGTACACCAAGTATGGGCGGCCTAAGGCATTGCGCTGCTGGGCCTAAAGCGGCGCGTGAATGTGTTTGGAGGCCTGTGAATCCCGGGAGGTATAAGTGGCACAGTGATATGAAAGCAGAAGAGATGAGCCACAGCACAATGGTTAGAACACTGACCAAAGGTGCAGGGAGCATGGGTTCGATACCCCACAGTGCACACTGAAGGAAACTGGCTGTGGCATTCTTTTACAAAGTATGTGTGGCATAAGGCGTTGCGCTGCTGGGCATAAGGGTGTGTGCTAATAGTTTGGAAGCATAATAATGTTGGTAAGCCATATGGTGGTGCGCTGATGTGCAAGCCCAGAAACAGAATCACATCGCAATGGTTAGGGGTGCAATCCCCAACAATGGCAAATGAACATGGCTTGTTGAGTGTGTACCTGGTAGGGTTAATATTGCATTAGGAGGCACATCTCGTATATCTGTGCAATAACTTATTCAAGCACATGTACTGTCACAGCACTGTAACATAACATGCCCCTGAAGTTACCTCAAATGACACATTTGTAAATGGATTGTCCGCCATGGCACTGTACAATGTTGTTGAAAGCGTGGCCGATGGGGCGCCATGTAGGGTGCCCTATGAGGCAGGTAAAGGTCACAGCACTGTTTCTGATGGCAGCACTGTGCATTGTGATGTATGGAAATGGTAAGTAGGTGTGCTGACCCTGGTCTGACTTCCTTGTTTTAGTAGTGAGGGGCTGTAGCCAGCCCCTGGTGACTGATATTAACAGGGGTGCCGAGTGAATGTCATTGTAAGCAGTCGCCTGGGTCTGTCTGCAGCCCCTCCCCCCCTCCTTGCTAAATCATCAATGGCAGACCTGCATCTGCCATTACTGATTTAGCTAGGAGGTGCTGCAAACAGGCCCCGGGGACAGATATGAACAGGGGATCAGAGTCACTATTATCGGGGAAAATGCCCTATTCCCTTTGCATATTGAAATCCCAAAACTAGCATAGGCCCATTACATACAAGGTATGGTGAAAAACAACATACCCCTATGTAATGTATGCTCACAACTGTTGAAGACAGTCAATGATGTTGCAGGGGTCATGGTTTACTATTTTCTGGACAGCAGGTTAGCTGAGTTATGTTCCATGTCTGTGTGAAAGTGTACAGAAATCCGTGCGTCCATCTAAAGAGAACTACACCCTTGTGCCATATATTATTGGCCAGATTACGGTGCATCAGATGGAACATCCTCTACATATCCCGTTAGCAAAGCAAACCATTAATATCTACCTGAGGCCATGTTTAAAGTCTGCCAACTCCCAAGGCACTATCGTAGGCACCCCATAAGCTGTGTGAATCCAAGGTGTGGCAGAAGATGCCCTAAGGATGTATAGGTGAAATCAGCAATGTTAGGCAACAACAGCAACATTGCACAATTTGAATGTTAAAAGACGTATGTGCCAAACACACATGTAACATGAACACTGCACAGAGCAGAACATAGACAATATTAAACTAAAAGAACGACGTAGATAAGTTGATGGAATGCAGATATCAGCTTCAGTCCATGTGACAGCCATAAAAATGGACAAACATGTTGTGGCCAACGAGATCCATGCACAGAGTGATGGAAATGTGCCATGCTGTAATGACTGTGTGTGACAGAGGATGGGAAGATGTGGCCAGCAGAGGTGGCTGCAATGGCAGGATAACTGAAATATCAGGATGACTGTGGAGTACAGGTGCTAGGCTGAGCACACACAGGGGAGGCAAGCAGGGTGAGCTGCAATGCATGAATATGATGGAGTTCACGATGTGGGGAAGCAGCATGCACATCTGGGTAAGATGGCGCACAGCTGGCAGACAGAGGATGGACACAAGGATGTATCACAACTCAGATGAGGGTACTATGTGGTCATACCACATATCACCACAGATATGACACACAGACAAATGAAACGCACCAATGCAGGACAAGCATACAAATCCAAGACAGCAGACAGGGAGCACACCGATTACCCCCACCACAAATGGCCATGCCTAAAACGGTAGGCCAAACCGCCAATTTGAGCACATTAGCAAAAGCTGCATACAAAAACACTGCATATCAGTACCCCAAACGCCTGCTGGGTGTCAGAACAAGCAAACCACCAAAATAAATAATGAGCAAATGCACATGCACATCTGCCATGTACATATTTATGTCCACTCTGTATGTGGCATCGGGGACAACTGCACCAACACAAGGGAATGTTTTGTAGTGACTACAGCATGTAAAATCCATAACAAAGGAAAACCATGGCATCCCATGACGCTCTGTGGATCAGGTGACTAATGATGATTGTGGCGTGATAAAGATCAACATGCAATCAGGTGCACCACACACACCACCATAATCACAGCCAAACAAAATCACTACGTGCATTGGCATGTTTAAACCATAAAGTAAGAGACCTATGTAACAACGAATATGTTAAGGGGATGAAGCACACAGGATGCACCCTGTTGTACAGTGCAAAGAGGGAAGGGTGTGTGTAGAGGTGAGGAACCTGTTGGCACCTAATGGTGCATTTAAGCCAGTGTGCCAAAGAACCAAACAAGCGGAAGATAAACCCCAAACTACAGAGTTCAAACACATTACTGTACACAATCCCACAAACTGCAAAATGAGCACACTGTAACACAAATACCCCAAAGGGTGTGTGTATGTCAACCATTCATTCACAGTGATGTGCCATATGGCTGCTACATACACAGCTGGCACTGTGCAAGGATGTGAGCACATGTGCACCATGTACATGACCAGTAAAGGACCCCAAAAAGGGACAGTATGATCAAATAGTCTAGAAGTAACATGGGGAATAGAAAAGTGGCTTTGCCCCCAAACAACCAGTGATAAAGTCACATTAGCACTCCCTGTGTCATAGGGCAAGTCTGGGAACCCCCCATTTACGTTGAAAATTGTCACAGGGTGGACCTAGGGCAGCATGAGAAAATGCACGGCAGTGTGAATGATCAAGGAAAAAGTGACAGGATGAATGGAAGAATGCTTGATGGTTGCCAGGGACAACAAAAGCACACGTGCCCAGAGCCCAGAGAGACACACCCAGGGAGTAAAGCACGGGACTCTGCTTCACCTAATGGAGCGCAGCTGAGGAAAGGTGGAGTCAGAAAACACATAGATAAAACAGACTACCAAACATTCAGAGAGGGGGAACCTTTGAGAAGGAAGCAATTTTGGAGAGAGGAGCCGAGTAGGCAATCCTGGAGAGAGGAATTGTGGAAAGAGTCCAGAGACCTGTGTGGTTCTGAGAAAAGGCAAGTGAAATATAAGAAGGCTGCAACAGCAGGTACTGGGGAAAAGAAGGGATACAAGGGCTATTTGCCATCTAAAAGGGAAGAGTCTTGGAGGCATAAAAATACCCTTAAAAAGCCTGGATATTCAGAGGCTGATAGTAACTTTTCTCCTGTTTATAAAAGTCTTAAAAGAAGGGAGTTTCACCTACCCAGAGAAGCAGAAGAAATCTCTTATTACGGTGAACTCCTAGCTCCAAGGGAATCACCGTTACACAGTTTGCAATCGGGCACAGCTGAGCCTGGAGAGCTGAGGCAGACCCGGCAGGGAGTGTATCACAATTACTCAGCTAGCAAGCCATACAGAGACCTGAGCTATCCACTGAGATACCAGCGGGGGCAGGGCTCTAGAAGACAGCATACAGAGTTTTGTGACATTCCCCAGAGAGGCAGTGCTACACAGAGGAAGAGGAACTTCCTAACTGACGGGGCAAATCTGCCATACTTTTATTCCACATTAGAAGGGGGTAATGCAGATTCCAACGGACAGGAATTGATGGAATATGAAGAATCAGGAGCATTAGCAGATACAGAATTGATGGAATGTTCCCTTACTACAAAAGAACCTGAATACTCATTAAGGTAAAGGTTTGTGTAACCTTAATTCCCATATTCAAGTGGCAAAGGCTACATCTCTCTCTCTCTCTCTCTCCAGCCAAACAGACAAAGTAGGCTGTTTGTTATTTACTTTTGTTTGACGTTATATGCTGAAGGAAGCTATTTGTGTTATCCAGTTACGTTATGTTATAAGCCAAATTAGGCTGTTAATTTCTGTTGTTATAAGAAGAAACCTCAAGGGACGGGGAATAAAACCCTAAAAGAAAGAAAGTGCATCTGCGTGGTTTATATACAGAAGCAAGGCACAACTACCACCCTCATAAAAAGCCCAACCATATCAGCAGTCAAGGCTGGGGCGGAGGAGGTGTGACAAAATATACCACATCATCTACATACAGTGACATTGACAAGAGAACAATGTACTCTGTGGGTCACAAGGAGTCAGGACTGATACAAAGGCACACATTGCAGTCCAGGTCTGTCACCATGATCAATCATCAGACGGGGAAAATGTCTGTCAAATACATATATTTATTTTCTTAACACATCACAAACAGTGTAGACAGTGGCATCATAATATGAAGGCTGACCGTATCCCCTGTGAAAGTGGGAAACACCCTTAGCAGCTCACAAATCCACCTCCTACAGTAAGGTTACTTTGTTGACCACACATTAAAGGCTCAAGATATAATGTGCATCAGGTGCATGCTGAGCACCCGGCAGCAGCCCCCCTGCCCACACCTGTTGTTGTTTGTCGCAAATGTGTTAACAACATATGAGTGCAGGTACAGAGTAGACACTGCATGCTGCGGACCCAACACACCTCATCTGTCCCTCAAAACATACACATCTGACCACACAGGAGTCAGACACTCATCAAAACCTATATTGGCAAATGTTTTACATGTCACTAAACATGCAATACAAGTAATGAGTAAGCTCTGATCATGATGCCTGATCTACGAAAAAAACCAGTCAGAATGTGGACAAAACCAATCATAAACATCACAATTAGCATATGGTAACAGGTAGCACAGCCACATGAACACAGAAATAATCCGAAATAAACATCCTGCAGAACAATGCACATAGAACACCATCAAGGAGGTCACCCTGCCCTTTCATATTGGGTAGACACTGTGTTGTCACATATAGCATGATACATGGAATGCACAAGTGAAGAAGTAGAATGGTCACACACACTGCCACACTACAAACATAATGTGGCAATGTGAGTGCCCCTAACACATGGCATAATCTGGCCCGTGTAAATGGCAAATGGAAGGTCTGTACATATATGCACACTGTCATGTATGCACAGTAAACAAACACAATATGTAGCATGTGAAGAAGGACATTTTGTAAAAACATATTACAGTGAACCACACATAAGTCATAGCCCCACATGCTGTGTCTCACAAACAGTCAGTCATATGCACAAGCAACAGTCACATTGGAACATGATACAGTGATGACACACATGCACTTCAAAACCATTAGGTCAATGACAACATCAGTCCAAGATGTCGGTGTGCTCGGAAAGCATTGTGGAGGTAAAGGCGGTATCATGTGCAGGTGGAAAGCAGGTAGATGTTGACAAGAGGAGTGGCCCATCATCAGCCACATGCCAAAAACATGGGTGTTGTAAGGAAGCCAGCATCATATCGTGGGTGCTATGACACACCCTTGGGACAAAGTCCTGTAAAGCTCAACTGTGTCTGAATGTAGCACCTACACTGTCCATGTCAGTTGCTGCTGCACAAGGGCGGATCAGTGTCCAAAGTCAATATAGTATCTGCAATTCATCAGGTTACGTTAACAGTTTAATATCAACTCTGGCCATGCATAGTCACGTGTCAGTGTGCAATATGGCACATTCCTTCAAAGTATATGTGTGTCCACTACATTGAGCATCACTCACTACCCAGCCATAGCATCAACATTGCGTTCGACACCTCTGTCATGGGGAAATCAGCAGGTAAAGAGTAATACTGTCCTTCGCAGTCATGTGATCCACTCTCATAGCTCAAACATCCACTGGGGAAATGTTGTGGTAAAGAGTTGCATGGTGCTCTGTCATCCATCAGGTGGTTGTTGGTGACAACAGATGCTCTGTAAGAGATGTGTCTGGTATGTCCTCTGTGCTGTGTCAGGAGAGGATAAGTATGTTATTGTTTGACACATTTCAAAATCAACACAAATGTCAGACCGTCACACCATACTAAATTCTGAATAAAGGGATACATAGGCAAACATGACGTGATATCAATACTAAAACAAACGTTGTGGCCAACATAAGTAATGGTAACCATAGACACGGGTGGCACATGGATATGGTCATGTCCATGCTCATGTCACACAAGTGTCTCATAGCTACACACAATATGCATCTGTTAATGTGAGCATAAAGGAAATCTAACATACACAGGAGGCACACATGAGATCATCACCAGTTAGATACAACTGCACAAATCAAAATCACAAAGGTGAAACCCACCGTGTGTTTGCAACAGGTGTATGTCATCAAGCCCTTGAGCCCCGAAACAGCCAGCTTACATCACAATGAAAGGGGACAATGTCATCAAAAGGAGTAGAATCACAAGGTCAAACCACTGTTGAAACATGTCACCATCATGTTCATATCTGAAAGGCACCAAAGTTGCACACCAGTGCTTACTGTAAACAACAGACACATGTCTAAGCACAGCACACAACACATGCAGATAATGGTCACAGGGCAAACCCCCCTATGTATGAGTTATGACTGCTGGCAATTATGTGAAGGTGCACAGACCCCTCACAGCAGAAGAAAATGTACTATGTCTGATCAATCCATCATCACACATGCAACCTATAAAACCAGCCACACACACAGTATGTAAAGTTCAGCGTCCCATCTCTAACACATGGCCTGTATGTGCACATGTGGATGTCTGTAGATATAAATACCCAGGAAACATGTTATGATAGCGTTTTGTTGTCTGATAGTACATTTTTGGGGACGTTGAAAGTGGTGGTAAACTACACCAAACCACAACCTACACACACATGCATGTATGTTGTACATGTCGCATTGAGACAGTGCCAGAGGACATGCTGAACACAAGCACATGGGGATATGATTGAACACAGAGAGAGATGGGTTAGTGAGGCACAGGTTTGAAAATATGAAATACAAGCATCTGCCCAATATGAGAAATCTCAGAAGACATATTATTCACATGACCACAGCCACACACAATGTCTATGTAGATTGACCTACACAAAATCACTGCATCTTCCAGGAGGTAGAGTCACATGGCAATGCATCTCAGAAATCAGTATCTGTACAAAGTATGTCCTGTGCATTTGGAGACACAAGAGAAGCCAACATATGTCATGGTCAAGCTGTGTATCAGACACTGCACCTTCATGCCCCCAGCTGTCAGACCCCACAACATCACACACTGAGTGACTGCTGTCTATCACAATGTACAGATGTCTCACATGTAATAGGCATCATGGAGGTGTTGTAGGCTATCTCTATGTTGTCCGTAATCTCACTCACTTTCGTGTGTTAACTCTCTGTCCGTATACACACACAGAAATAGATGTGTGTGCTACCAGCATGGGTCGACCTCATGCCAAGCTCGTAATAATACCAGTGACTCACCATATTGCCAACATTGACCCCTGTCCCTGTTTTTTGGTGACCAGATTGTGTATGTTAACCCACTGACAATTGCTACAACACATAGGAAATATGCAGGTGGACCTCCTGTATCCACTGCTCAAATACATATCCTGCTGCGTACATCTCATACATGCAGTAATAATGACACCTATGTTCAGATGACATGCCCAAATAGTTTGCCAAATTGCCATCATGTAGGCAACAACACACACACATGTCTGTCTGTCAGTAAACCATGATGGCTGTATGCCATCCCACTGTGTGTCAATGACAATGTCAAAGCATGCATACCCCAGATGTGTAGGCCAGAGAAATACCTGTCCCCTAGCTCTTTGTTTTTATGCCATCATAACCGACACTTGCTCGTGTCTGCAATGTATCTACTCATATAGACTCTTTTCCCCTGACCTACACACATACACAGCCTGTAGCACATGCATGATGTCAGATGCTGTGATAGCATCAGCGAGATATGCTCTGTACGCAAGTAAAAACCTGTAATAACACAAGCCACTCCCACATATATGGCCCAAATTGGCTACCACTACCCACTCCTTGCTGTTTTGGCCTGTGTCATCTCACCATGTGTGTAGACATGCATCACTGCAGTGATGGTATACTCTTCAATGGAAACATTTTCCAAACCCACCCCCGTGATGGGCAATGGCAGGTCATCATCCCTAAACAGATCCAGGTCATGTCTACTTGTTTACCAGTACATGTGTACACACTGTAGGGTTTACATTTACAGTCCGCAGACATAGTTATTACCATCCAGACATAGTTGCACTAAGCATGTGTACTCTGCTATGTATGACTTTGTGCCACACACATGATGAGAACACAAACATAGGCATGTCAGAGGAGCTGAACAACCACCAAACCCACACTATTTGTTGTTATATTTACACTCCCCAAAGGACAAATGTTCACAAACACGGACAAACCCACAACGTGTAAAGCACACCATATGGCAGATACTGTGCTCATACCATAGCATCTTACCAAAAACCTGCATGTGCACAACAGCTGCATCTCCCAGAAGCAGACACTAGATGGGAATGTGACCGTTCAACATTCCCAAAAAAAGAATAACAACCACACACACATCAGCTGCCAACAAATGCTGCTGAGCCCTGCCCACATTCATTGTGTCACACTCATGCCTATATGTGATGTTGGCATTGTGATTCTAATGCACATGGAGTGTGACATCAACATTCTAGCTTTAGAAAAACATCAAACTCACTAACCATTACGCACATAGTAGAAAACATTATTGTGGGAAGATAACCAATACGTACATGAGAAGATGTCTGCAATCACCCTCCTCCTGACTGCTGTGCCCTCCCGTGTGTCAGCACTGGCACGCTCAGGGGGGCACATTGGATCCTCCTCCAGATCCTCATTAATCTCTGCAGGGATATCGTGCCTGAGAGCAATGTTGTGCAGGATGCAACAGGCTATGATTATCTCGGCAACAGTGTGTGCTTTATATTGTAAGGCCCCACCTGTCCTATCCAGACACCTGAAGCGGCTCTTTAACACGCCAAAGGTGTGCTCAATGACTGAGCGACTGGAGGCATGGGCCTCATTGTACCTCCGCTCTGCACGTGTCCGTGGCTGACGCACAGGAGTCAGCAGCCAGGGGCGACACCCATATCCTGCATCACCTGCAGAAAGAAATGTTGCATGTGAATGCAGGAGCTCATTTCAAACATTACTTCCACCTGAATACACGTGACAAAACAATGCACAACACATTCTGACTGAACGATACAACACCACAACTAGTATATTTGGAAAAGAAAAACCAAAAGGTGACAGAAAATGACTTAAAATGAGCACATGGCCTCTCGAGCACGTACACCCATCACAAATAAAACAACATGTCCATCTATCCCTTCACAGATTGTGTGTGTGTGTGTGTGGGTGTGGGTGTGTGTAACATGCATATTGTCATGCAGTTACTGTCCAGATCAGCCTCACCGCCACTGTGAGACTCCAACAGCAATCCACAGATCACATAATCCAAGTGTATGTCTGAACAGTAACCCTTGAAAAACATGTTGACATCTACGTGACCGACACCCCCACCCCCCAACATGTATGCCAGGGAGCTATGGCACAATGTACGCAATATCACCTATACACATCATGTTGTGTAGGGTACAAATATCCATATGTGTCAGTACATTCCCACATGCAGTGTTGGTGGCAAAGCACTGTAATAGCCATCCTTTGCTGTTTAACCATTTTGTCTAAATTGTTAGGAAGTTGTGGATGTCAAACATGCATACTGTACCCCTCATGAGTGAGGGCCAAAAACATATACATACGCAAAGTAGCCTCCTGTGTAGCTGGTTGTGTAACCTGTTTGTATGCACCCACGTATTGCCCTTGCTTTAGCCGTCACAAATCAATAATGTTAACATATGAGGATGTCCAGACAAGATGATACTAACTTGTGCGCATCTACAGTGCACAAAGGTACGTTAACACCTATGTTGTGTTTCCACCCAGCTGTGACATAGCCAAGAAGTGTGGACAGAGATATGCACACATGTTGTGCCTGTAGAACATTTAAAAATCACCCATAAGATATTGCTCTACACCCCCTCATGTTATCCTTGGCTTGCAGGGTGACAACTGCATTACAGAGTGTGTGGGTTACACTAAGACACACATTACACGGGTTACTTGTATGGATTATCAACAACATCAATGTTAAATGGCATACAATTAGGGGGCAACTATTAAACAGTATCACAGGTGTATGTAAGGGGCCACCCCCCCCCCCCCAATACATGTTTGCTGGTGCCTCCAAAACACATTTTGGGGAAATCAGCAACACCAGAGCCATAAGCACAGGGGTGTCTGCACATGTACACCATGTGCATGTTATGATCATATACTATTAGGATGATCATGTTCAATGGTTCATGTTTGTAGTGTACATGGACCTAGAGACGGCTGTAATAGTTGAAACGTACAGCAGTCCTCTATATAACATATCTCAAATAGTAGCTGCATGTTCTGATATAAACATGTTGCATCATATGGTACTACAAATACACACATGTAGAAAGTCATAAACCGATAGGTGATCCTGACATACTCACCCAGCAATACACAGTCCCCGTAACGGTGATCCTCAAATTGTGTGAATACTGCCGAGTGATGCAGGATATAGGAGTCATGGGTGGACCCTGGAAACCTAGGGACCACATTCAGAATATGCAGATTTGCATCACATACAACCTGAACATTCAGGGAATGGTAGTGTTTGCGGTTGCGGAACGCTACCTCCCTGTCTCTAGGCGGGAGCAGGGCAACATGTGTGCAATCAATAGCTCCCATCACGTGTGGTATCCCGGCTAATGCCTCAAAGGCCTGGTTCAGGGTCCTCCATTGTTGCCTAGTGTGGGGCATGGCTATGTAATTCCCCACCCGGCTGACCATGGCACGCAGTACCTGGTGGAGACAGCGTGAGAAGGTGGGGCGGCTCATACCACCTACTGCGGCCACAGATGACTGGAAACAGCCAGAGGCAAAGAAATGTAAAGCAGCAAGGAGCTTGACTAAACCTGGTATGGCATGGGACCGATCAGTCAGGGGCTGGAGGTCAGGTTTGAGATCCTCATACAGCTCCCTAATAGCCCTTGTGCTCAGTCGGTAAAGGGAGATGACCTGGTCCTCTCGCATGTCCTGGAGCTGGGCCCTGGGCCTGTAGAGGCGTTCCTGCCGAGCCTGCACCTCGGCACGCCGTCTTCACCGTGCACGAACAGCACCAGCTTGGACAGCCCCCACAGCTGCAGGACTGAGTTGCTGCGGGACTACACCCATGCCCTGTGCCACAGCTCCATGGACACCATCTCCCCTGTCCGGCAACCGCAGCATCTGCCCACTACACAGGACACATGACTGAAGAAAGATATGTGCCATTAACTCCTCCCACCCAACTACACAAACACACTCAGACACACAGACAAATCAAACTAAGCAGTCTACAAACCAAAAAGCACACAACACTATACACAGACAGGAAAATACAATAACTACTACAAACAACAAGAACAGAATTGACAAATACACCTGTTTGGATTCACCTCCTTTCTGTCTCAAAACACACTCCTACTCTTCCTCGCCTACAACCCACAACGTGGAGAGGCATGGCACGGTCATTTATAGGGTTGGTGTTTTTGCCCTACCGTCTAACGCGCATGTGCATATGCTCGCATACGTCTCTCTTGCGTGGCGCACATGCGCCAACCTACGCATGGGTGTCTGCCTGTGCGTGGTGTCACGCACATGCGCATCGCCACATGCATGCGTAAAACGCACACAGACGCCCATGCGTCACTCGTCAATAGGTGTCGCAGGGCGCATGTGCGTATGTCCGCGTAAGCGTGCACGAGGACGGCGCCCATGCGTAAGCGTGCACGAGGACGGCGCACGAGCACCATACCTGCACAATTGCGCATGTGCAAAGAGAAAAGCGTGGAAAAACCCTATAAATAAGGCTGCGCACGTGGCACACGTTGAGGGTTGTTAGAGGAGTTCCACAAACAGACAGAGAGTTACAGAGAGAGCTAGAGAGCCTGTGTTGGGAGTGCTGCACAGGGAGGAGTCAGATAGACAGTCACAGGGACTAATAGGGCAGGAAGCTGTGCTGAACGTGCTTCAGGCAAAGGAGGGAGATAGAGAGGTACAGCGAATTAGAAGGGGACGGTTTGCCATAGGAGTAGGCCACACAAGACAGAGAGAATAATTGTTAACATTACTGTTGGGTGTTGTAATATTTCCTTTTGGCCTTTCAGGTTACCTGTGCTATTGTGTTCTGGACTCTGTGCTGTATTGTACTGCCCTTGTCCCCTCTGTTTCCGTCTGTGTTCTGTTCTGTTCAGGTGAGTTGTTTTATTTGCGAGGATCCTGTGCTGAAGAGGGAGATGGAGAGGGACAGCGCCAGAGAGGATCAGGGTGAGGGGGTGGAGGATGTGGGGCAGCAAGTTGTTGGTGAGACACCCAGGGCACACACCTCACAGCCTAGCCAGGAACAGCCAGGACCATCTGTTGGGCCACAGCAGGTAGAGTACAGGCAAACGGCCAAAAGGAAAAGGATACCTGTGCCTGTTACACAGAGGAAGAGAGCTGTAAGGTTCAGCGACAGGGAGAACCATATTTTACTGTCACATGTGATAGAAAATTATGATGTCTTATTTGGGCGTTTGAGCAGCCGCACACCAGTGGCCACCAGGATGGCAGTGTGGGAGGATGTTCGCGAGGCACTGTCTGAGGCAGGGTGTCCCCCACGTGATGTGGAAGGTCTAAAAAAAAGGTACTCTGATATCAAAAGAGGGGTACGTCAGCACATGCTTGCAGAGAGACAGCATGCTATGGGCACAGGTGGGGGGGGCCCCTTTATACCAACATTGTCGCCCCTTGAACAAGAGCTGGCAACACGTTTGGGACACATGTACCTGCGTGGACTTCCTGAGGCCCTAGATACGGCACATCCTCGAGCAGGTATGTACACTAAGTGTCACCTACAGGTTCAGGTGAACTATTAGCATTCCTCAGAGATCTGTCATCTGCACAGACACTTACAGATGTGTGACAAATCCAACCTCATTTTGCTATCCTGGTGGCACATGTTTGTGAAAAAGCCTTCTCCAACCTGTTTGTTTGACAGGTCCCTGGTCAACATAAACACTTTGTTTCACAAACCATCCCCTACACATCTGTAACTATGAAACCCACACACACCGGTGACCACACCAACACCGCACCTGTGATTGCCATCCCCTGTATGAGTGTGAGGGCCATTGATCATGTCATGTTTGTGTGTCATTGTATCAACACAGTGCAACATGTGCATCTCAGTGGGGCAGAGGAGCAAGCCACCTGTCGTCCGCTGCACAATGGGTCCCTGTCAATCACATGTAGCAATGAGCACATAACATGTCTGAACACATATGTGCCATATTCACTATCCAAGGCAGACATACAGTGTATGGCAAAATCAGATGTAAGGGTGTGGGCATCCACAGGCATGTGTCTGCATATCTGGCATAGATGCCGAAATGGAGGGGATGGTGAAACATGTGGAATGGAAACATGACCAGAAACATGGCAAACATGCAATCATTGCTAAGCCAAAGCATACACATGTGCCGCAGGAACAACTACATGGTGTGGAAACACGCGTATGGGATGGTGTATTGGGTACTGTATGCAGCACAATTGCGCCAACCCAACACATCATGTCTGTGGTGTCTGTAGCACACATGTACACATATGTGTTTTGCTTAAACATAGCTGTTCTCTCTCTGATTGTTCACAATACAGGTGACTACAGTGGAATGGTGGCTGAGGAGGAGGAGGTGGAGGAGCAGGAGGGGGAGGATGTTTTGGAGGAGGAGGAGCAGGTGGACATCCCAATCCCAATCCCAATGAGTCTGTTCGAGGCAGAACCTGCAGTCTCAGGGGGCAGCATAAGTGCAGGTGCGGAGTCCCTGGATCAACCCATACACACCATATCACCACTGGGGGTTGCAGCAATCGAGCAGATGCAACAACCCAGCGTGTCCGTAGACACAGCTACATCTGTCCCAGAGATGATGAGGGCAGAGATGAGGGCCTATGGTGCATCAACACATCGCGATGCTGACGGTGGGTAAAAAATGACTGTCACAACCACAACACAAGCAGCACTAATCTGTAGTTGTTGTTTGTGTGCTGGATGTTGCTACGTTACTGTACACAATGTTACATGTATGGGTCATTTATATGGGACATGTGTGGAAGAAATGTTCTGGCCTATAGTAAATGAGGTTAGCATGTTGTAAAATCACAACAGCCTAAGGTCAGGTGAGACACACAGATGCAGACCTAGGAGCAATGGTGTGTACGTTGCAGCAGGTCATCAGTTAATTACGAGATGCAGACATTGGCCTGACACCAGTATGCCTCTTTGCAGACACTCACATGTCTTGTAAACAACAGTATGACAAATAACCCATAGTCACCCAAAACAAAGACCATATATAAGTCAATGTAACCTTCCTCAGTGATGGTACCTCACAAAGCCAACATTACCCACAATCTGGCTTCCCAGGTAAGGGGCAAATAGCATATGCAGCGATCTCATCAAATGCGTAAGGTCACCCATATACAAGGTGTCCCAGAGGTGTATTAAGCATACACCTATTATATCTGTTTGTTTTGGGTGAACACATAGTGCTATTTCCCAGGGAGGTTCAAAAATAACATATACTGAATTGCACACAGTCAAGCCCATAAACATGTTCCCTGTCAGCAACCCCACCAAACCATCACCAAATCGCATCCGCTGTGAACAAATACATCCCAGTCTGATTGAGGGTCTATGTGTCATTAGTCTGTGATGGTCCACATTATCATAGGTGGCTAACGTGACATGGGTGTTGTATGTAACCATACAATGATGAGTATGACACATGCATATTAATGAGCACATGGTTACAAAGGAGGGCTAATGTATTGCACATGACAATACACAGGTGGAACCTCTACAACGCCTGCACATGTAGAGGCAATATCATACACACTGTATCCTGACCCCAATACCTGCATACAGATATCACCATACACAACCTTGCAAACCACAACACTGACAATATCACAGAGGACATTACAGAACGTACTGGGGAATGGTAGCAATTGCCAATGTCAGTTCTGAGTGAGAGACTCAAATGCCCTCATTTGCCTTTCAAAAGACAACCATACAACATCATACACCAGCTACCAAACCACACTTACATTAGGAGAAACATTAAAACCGGAGACAAACAAGGCAACCATGGAATGAGAGCCAACAGTGTAGAGGGTAACATGTGAATGAGATCTGAGGTCGCAATAATGACATCTATTATCAATCACTACAGCGACACATACATTGTCGCTTGCAAAAAACACACTGAACAACATAATGTCTGTAGTTATGTTAAACCTCCATATGTCTATTAAAATATAATAAACACATGTAGTCTGACATATTTAGCTGCCATTTCCAAGTTGCAAATGCCCCAGTCACATTCAGCAGGACTGTGCATGAGGTGTGCTCACTCAGCATCGTGTCACACCTCACCCGCCCCAGCCTTGACTGCTGGTATGGTTTGGCTCATGAGGGTGGTAGTTGTGCCGTGCTTGTATCTATACAAATCACACATAAGACTTTTTCGTCTTTTAGGGTTTTATTCCCCGTCCCTTTGAGGTTTTCTTCTTTTACAACAGAAAGTAATAGCCTAACTTGGCTTACAACATAAAGTAACTGGATAACACAAATAGCTTTCTTCAGCATATAACGTCAAACAAAAGAAAAGAACAAACAGCCTACTTTGTCTGTTTGGCTAGGGAGAGAGAGAGGGAGTTTGTAGCCTTTGCTACCTGCACATAGAATTAAGGTTACACAAACCTTTACCTTAAGGAGTACTCAGGTTCTTTTATAGTAAGAGAACATTCCATTAATTCTGTATCTTCTAATGTACCAGACTCTTCATATTCCATCAACTCTGGTCCGGAGGAATCTGCATTGCCCACTTCTAATGTGGAATAAAAGTATGGCAGATTTGCCTCATTAGTTAGGAAGTTCCTCTTCCTCTGAATAGCGCTGCTTCCCTGGGGAAGGTCACCAAACTCTGCATGCTGTTTTCTAGAACCCTGCCCCCACTGGTGCTTCAGTGGATAGCTTAGGTCTCTGCTTAGCTTGCTAGCTGAGTAATTGGGATACGCTCCCTGCTGGGTCTGCCTCAGCTCTCCCGATTCAGCTGTACCCGATTGCAAACTGTGTAACGGCGTTTCTCTTGGAGCTAAGAGTTCACTGTAATAAGGGATTTCTTCTGCTTCTCTCGGTAGGTGAAACTCCCTTCTTTTAATACTTTTATAAACAGGAGAAAACTTGCTATCAGCCTCTGAATGTCTAGGCTTTATAAGGGTATTTTTCTGCCTCCAAGACTCTTCTCTTTTAGAAGGCAGATATCCCTTATATCCCTTCTTTTCCCCTGAATCTGCTGTTGTAGTTTTCTTATATTTCACTTGCCTTCTCTCAGAGCCACACAGGTCTCTGGCCTCTTTCCACAATTCTTCTCTCCAGGATTGCCTACTAGGCTCCTCTCTCCAGGATTGCCTGTGAGAACGCCTCCCTCTCCAAGGCTGTTACTCTCTCCAAGCTTGCCTCTCTCTCCAAGCTTGCTTCCCACTCGAAGGTAGCCTCTCTCTCCAAGATTGCCTGTCACTCCAAGATAGCCTCTCACTCCAAGGTAATCTCTCACTCCAAGGTAGTCTCTCTCTCCAAGGTTGCCTCTCACTACAAGCTTGCCTCTCCCTACCAGGCAGCCTACCACTGAATGTTTGGTAGTCCGTTTATCCATGTATTTTCTGACTCCACCTTTCTTCAGCTGCGCTTCATTAGGTGAAGCAGAGTCCCGTGCCTTACTCCCGGGGTGTGTCTCTCCAGGCTCTGGGCACGTGTGCTTTCGTTGTCCCTGGTAACTGTCAAGCATTCCTTCATTCATCCTGTCACTTTTTCCTTGATCATTCATACTGCTCAGCATTCTTACATGCTGCCTTAGGTCCACCCTGTGACAATCGTCACATGTCTAGTTGGCAGACCGGCTCCAAAATATTGTTGTGTCCATCAGAACATTTACCTGCTGCCTGAACATACCCAGCATCTCACAGTTGTTTGTCCCGCACGTCCCTCACAGTTGCTCACGTGCTTATCATGGCCTACTCAAACCACTCATAACCTCACAGGAACAGGTGTATGGTAGATGTATCACCCCCCCCCCCCCCACAAAACATATATAAGTCTCTGGCGCAAAGTGTCAGGGCACCATCACATTCTGTTCATTCGCCAGCATCGACTGCCTTGCAGTTCCTGACTCAACCAGCATCCAATGCATTGCAGTCCTTGCAACAGGCAATTTCCTGGGGAACCTCAGTCATCCATTAACAGTTTGGAAACACCTCATCAGCCAATAGTTCAGCAAATGTCCCCATCACACCATACATAGTCCTGTCATACAACAACACCCCATCACATGTCAAACGAACATCAACATCACACACGGTGATGTAAGCATAACAACATCCATGATGCTACAAATAGTGCACACAACACAAGCATCGTATTGTAACCCCAGAAGACACACCAGACAATGTAAGACACTACATCCCCAAACATCTCATGTGCAGGCCTATCTCTGAGACTCCAATATCCGTACAGCAGACATGGGCCTGCATTCCACAACTCATGCGTGCTCCAGACTCCCCATAGACCATTACGGGTCCTAGCACAACACAAATGCCATCTTACGCTGTACACCCTCACTAGGAACACATATTGTGTTGGGAACCAACACATGCCAAACCCCTACACATGTCACGCCCTCACCTACACAGTCCGATTGGCTGTGTGATGAATTGACAATTTTCACTGTGTAATTGCCATGTTGTTGCACCAGTAGCAGATGGGGGGGGGGGGAACACGCCCTCACTCTGCTAGGTCCCTCTGGAGGGCCATAAGGTTTGCAGACACAAACATAGTTTGCATTGTGTCTATTCTAGGACAGGGTTTGCATAGATATCCTATCCATCGCACCCGTGTGTCTAACAGAGCCTAGGCAAATCATGAAATACGCTCATGTGTCCTAAACAGAAACGGAAGGGAGACAGTCTCCATCTACAAGTCATCTCAGTCATTGCTGAGGTAATAACAGAACATTGGAGAGGTGCAGGGAAAACCATTCTGTCATTGGGGCCACCTCAGCGGGGTGAGGTGGGTAGGCAAATCACCTGCGGGATTTGGGGACAAATGTGTCTGATGCATGGTGACACCTGAAATGGCGCTCCCTGTGCAAATAGATAGGTGAGCAATGTATGGCTTAACACTGTTTGGAACTCTCACACATCAACACATATGTCTGCAAAATGCCTATGTTGAGATGTAAAAGAGTTGACAAACAACAGCCACCACCTATCATGCCTACTGACATCCTAAGCAGACCGTGTCAACTCAGGCTTTCACTGTCCTGCAACAGTTCGTACCACTAGCTGTGTACGTCCCATCATGCACCGTCATTGTTCCCTTGCTATGGTCCACCTATGGTGTGGCCCTCTGGGACTCTGGCAGCTTTGTCCACACCCTCCATGTGTATCACATTGCCTAATGTATAATCTCCACAAACCGCCCTCTGTGTTACATAAGGTTTTTTAAAACCCGCAGGTCTCACATATGTGCAGCAGCACTGCACGTGTGAACGTCAGCTGTCACATCCCTGTCCTCACATTGCATCCCACACATTTGCAAAACTATCCCCTGTAGCCATGAGCAATTGTGATAAACCCTCCAGCTGTGGTCTCCCTGTTGCTGGCGTGTTCCATACCGTCCACTGTCCCTCCCTAATGCTGCTCATCACAGTTATTTGTGTGTGCTGCATGCTGCACCTCCCCTACACAATGGAAAGGTGATAGTTATCATTGCACAATCCTGTTGTGACGTCTGTAGTATTTCGGTGTGTATGCAGATCCTGTAGATTGTGGTTTTGGCCTCACACATCCAGGTCCTGTAAATTGTCATTTAGGCTTTGAATACCTCTAACACTGTGTTAAATATGTATGTTAACTCTATCCATGTTAAAATTGGACTCTGCCCTATCACATATTCAATAGTGTTGGATGTGCATGACATGTTTGTGTACTACGGTGTATTAGTGGAGAGGTATGTCATTGACCACCCTGTATCCCATGCACAGGCATCATACGCGTTCTGGACAGGATACACATGGCAGTGCAGCAGAACACAAGGGAGGTGTGTGAGGAGCTGCATCAGTCACGTGCGGAGGTACGAGCCATGCCACTCACACGGATATGTGAAGCCCTTGAGGGCATACTTGATGTGATACGGCGAGCTGCACCTGCACCCCCACCCCCACCACCACCACCACCGGTTCATGAGGTGGCCATTGACCCACGAGGGAGGAGGGGCCAACGTGGCAGGCGTGGCCGACCACGTAGATCTTAAACTATGATGTTGTCATCCGTTTGTAATATGTTTGTCAAAGCCTGTCTCTGGTGCAATGATCATTTGCAGCATTTATGTCTATGTTTCACCTTGTTTTGGGGATGTGGTATGTGTTTTTTTTGAAAGGCTCAGAGATGACACTCCTATGTTCATGGTGTGTCACATACACGGCTGGGATGAAAATCACACAATTATCATTGAGATGTTTGTAAAAGTACATTAATATGACGTAAAAGCTGTGACAATAAACAGCTGGTATTAACTACATACACTGTGTGTGTCCAGTGACTGTCCATGTGTTCCCGTGTGTATCTATGACATGGCGGGGTTGGAGGCCCGGACCACATTAGTTGCAAACCGGTCCCGTGCTGCAGCTACCTAGCCACAGGCGGCTACTATGTTTATGATGCGTACTGTCACAGGGTGGACCTAAGGCAGCATGAAAGAATGCTGAGCAGTATGAATGATCAAGGAAAAAGTGACAGGATGAATGAAGGAATGCTTGACAGTTGCCAGGGACAACGAAAGCACACGTGCCCAGAGCCTGGAGAGACACACCCCGGGAGTAAGGCACGGGACTCTGCTTCACCTAATGTAGCGCAGCTGAAGAAAGGTGGAGTCAGAAAATACATGGATAAAACGGACTACCAAACATTCAGTGGGAGGCTGCCTGGTAGGGAGAGGCAAGCTTGTAGTGAGAGGCAACCTTGGAGAGAGAGACTACCTTGGAGTGAGAGATTACCTTGGAGTGAGAGGCTATCTTGGAGTGACAGGCAATCTTGGAGAGAGAGGCTACCTTCGAGTGGGAAGCAAGCTTGGAGAGAGAGGCAAGCTTGGAGAGAGAAACAGCCTTGGGGAGAGAGGCGTTCTCACAGGCAATCCTGGAGAGAGGAGCCGAGTAGGCAATCCTGGAGAGAAGAATTATGGAAAGAGGCCAGAGACCTGTGTGGCTCTGAGAGAAGGCAAGTGAAATATAAGAAAACTACAACAGCAGATTCAGGGGAAAAGAAGGGATATAAGGGATATCTGCCTTCTAAAAGAGAAGAGTCTTGGAGGCAGAAAAATACCCTTATAAAGCCTAGACATTCAGAGGCTGATAGCAAGTTTTCTCCTGTTTATAAAAGTATTAAAAGAAGGGAGTGTCACCTACCGAGAGAAGCAGAAGAAATCCCTTATTACAGTGAACTCTTAGCTCCAAGAGAAACGCCGTTACACAGTTTGCAATCGGGTACAGCTGAATCGGGAGAGCTGAGGCAGACCCAGCAGGGAGCGTATCCCAATTACGCAGCTAGCAAGCTAAGCAGAGACCTAAGCTATCCACTGAAGCACCAGCGGGGGCAGGGTTCTAGAAAACAGCATGCAGAGTTTGGTGACCTTCCCCAGGGAAGCAGTGCTATTCAGAGGAAGAGGAACTTCCTAACTAATGAGGCAAATCTGCCATACTTTTATTCCACATTAGAAGTGGGCAATGCAGATTCCTCCGGACCAGAGTTGATGGAATATGAAGATTCTGGTACATTAGAAGATACAGAATTAATGGAATGTTCTCTTACTATAAAAGAACCTGAGTACCCCTTAAGGTAAAGGTTTGTGTAACCTTAATTCTATGTGCAAGTAGCAAAGGCTACAAACTCTCTCTCTCTCTCTCTCTCCCTAGCCAAACAGACAAAGTAGGCTGTTTGTTCTTTTCTTTTGTTTGACGTTATATGCTGAAGAAAGCTATTTGTGTTATCCAGTTACTTTATGTTATAAGCCAAGTTAGGCTATTACTTTCTGTTGTTAAAGAAGAAAACCTCAAAGGGACGGGGAATAAAACCCTAAACGAAGAGAAAGTCTTATGTGTGATTTGTATAGATACAAGCACGGCACAACTACCACCCTCATGAGCCAAAACATACCAGCAGTCAAGGCTGGGGCGGATGAGGTGTGACAGTACATATGCAAGGTGTCCTGTGCATATCGTGTCAGCACAGTCTGTGAGCTGTACTGGCACAGTGTGCACACACATCCATGTCCAAACAGGGGAACAATGTTCGACATTGCCTGTGTCGTTGCCCTATGCATCAAGGTGTCCAACCCCTCATACACGACTATTTGGTGGCATATGTGTAACCCTTGCCGTGCCTAGTTTAATGACCACATTCCCTACACCCCACCATGGTGCTGCATGTGACAGTGGCAGAGCTTCACAACAAATATCATTCATTTGTTGACATATGTTGACATATGTGGTTCATGTATTCGCTAACGTGTGAGTTGTGTGACTCTGGGACAGGTGCTACAGTGTAACATCTGACACAAGAACCTCTTATCAGACACCTACACACATGGTCACCCCCCAAATGTACTGTGGAGACAGTGGAGTTATCGCTAGCATGTTTACCCCTCGAAAACATATATGTCTACACAAAACGCACATGCTGACATCCATAGTCCTAGGCTGCATGAGGCACACAAGCATTACATGGTGTGTTGAACATATGTTTAATAAAAACAAAACCAAACAGGGGTAACTATGTACATTTGTAAGAAGGGGGATAATACCATGACCCGCCCCCCCTAAACTCACCCTCCCCACCCCTTTCTCCCACACGCCCTGAACAATGTCCCATCCACAATCCCGCAACCCCACATGCCCCCCTCCCTCCCTCCACATGCCCAGTGATGGAAGACAGGGCAACACAGGGCACATATGTGGACGTCACTAGCACCATTACTGATGCCACTGATGCCATTGAGAGGGTGGTTGGCGACATGGTAGCCGGACCACCTCGGCTACCACCCTCTCAATAACTCCCACCAGCCACTGCTGTGAGTGGCTCAGCTGGTGGAGCCGTTGCTCCATTGCATGCATGGCCCCAGACAGGTTTTCCACGCATCTGCCACCACACACACACATTGTGCCAGGTGTTTGTGTGGTGGCATCTGCGTAGACCCTGGGTGGGGCCCTGCATGGTTGAGGCAACCTTTGTGGCTGAGGGGAGCCCACAGTGCCCTGTGATGCCCTGTCTTCGACATCACTCTCCCACACCCCCTCTGGCCCCCTCTCCCACCCTGAGCCCTCCACAACGTCCCCCTCCCCCTCCACATCCCCAACACCCTGTCTCCCCCCTGGCACCCCCCCAATCAGCCGTTCCAGATGGCCATCTGGCCCCTGGTGGGGGACATCTGATGCAGGTGAATGTGTCTGCGCCTCCACCACCACCTCCTCCTCCTCCTCCTCCTCCTCCTCCTCATCTTCCTCCTCCTCTTCCCCCTCCTCCGATGTGATGAGGACCACCACCTCGTCTGCATGTGGTGTGGGGGGACGTCTCAGGAGGGGTGCGGAGGTTGTGGGCAGATCCTCTGGGACATCACCATCTGTGGAGGACGACAAGCATAGGAACTCTGTTAGGTCTCACATACAGCACGTCTACATGTGCAGTGGCCACACAGGTTTTTCTGGCAACTGCAACATCTGTTACTGATGTGACACTTTGAGAACACTCAGATGCAACCTTTGGGGAGCTCTCATCCTGGATTCGCTGCAGGTAGCCGGCATGGTGGAGGCGCAGCTCCCTGCCCTTCTTCCGGAGATCCTCAACCTGTTGATGGTAATTGAAAGGTTGGGTGCATTAGTGACATATCAACCTTCTGCTGGGTCACCCATAAAAACACACAGCCGTGTGGGCAATGTTTTGCTGCTACAGCCACACTGTTGTGTGTGTGTCTCATGTATAGCATAGTTCATCACATGTCAATGGGGATCGCCATGGGCAACAGACATATGTCCTCACATGTGCATAATGTGGGTGGGGGGTGGGATTGACCCTGTATGAGCAATGGAAGATTGCTATCTTTGTAGGCCATAGCCCTGCTGTGCAGACCACATGTGTGTTTACAACACCATAGACATGGGCAATATCACCATAACATCTGTGAACAACAGTGGTCATGTGTAGTTTTATGTATGTGTTGGTCAACCACACCTGCTGAGTTGATCATTGGAAGAACATCACTAATGTCCATGTGTGTAATAGGTTTGGCTTTCTATTATGTGTATAAATGCTGAAACAACATTTGCATGATGGTGTGGGGACATAGATCTGTTGCAGGTGTTTGTTAGCTTCTGGCATGGTTCATGGGGATGGGGTGCTGTTACACACATAAACATCGTCCCCTACCATATCATCTGCAGACATAGGAGACATGTGTGATGATATATTGACCTCCAAAACTATGGGGTACGTACAACCTCTGTGCCATGAACAAACACATTATCTTTCTAACATACCCACCATTGCATGCCGGTATTTGGCCCCCTGGGGGTGGTGTATCCGAACACACATCATCAGCTCCATACACCATAGCAAGTGGGTGACTAACAGGACACATTACCATAGTCACTGGAATCCTGGGGATATTGGGAATGCATATAACTTGTTAGTCACACACAACCATATCTCTATGGTGCCAGATGACCCAGTGTGATGGGCTGCCTGGACCCCACGGGATAGAGGGAACACAGCAAACTGTTAAAGCACACACAACCATATCTCCAGGGTGATAGATGACCCAGTGTGATGGGCTCCGTCCACTCCAGGGGATAGGGAGGGTAAAGCAAACTGTTGTAGCACACACAACGATATCTCCATGGTGCCAGATGACCCAGTGTGATGGGCTGCCTGGACCCACGGGATAGGGGGAACACAGCAAACTGTTAAAGCACACACAACCATATCTCCAGGGTGATAGATGACCCAGTGTGATGGGCTCCGTGCACTCCAGGGGATAGGGAGGGTAAAGCAAACTGTTGTAGCACACACAACCATATCTCCATGGTGCCAGATGACCCAGTGTGATGGGCTGCCTGGACCCACGGGATAGGGGGAACACAGCAAACTGTTAAAGCACACACAACCATATCTCCAGGGTGATAGATGTCCCAGTGTGATGGGCTCCGTGCACTCCAGGGGATAGGGAGAACAAAGGAAGCTGTGAGAACACACACAACCATATCTCCAGGGTGCTTGTTACGCCACTGTGATGACCTCACAGCACACCTGTGGATAACGAGACGTTTTGGACCTTTTACATTACACTAACCAATACCACGAGGTAAACAAGGAACCCACTGTGATGGGCTCTGCATTCTCCTGGGGATAGGGTGGATGTACTATATTGTGTTGCCACACACAACCATATCCACAGGGTGACCAATAGAGCACTGTGATGACCTCTCAGCACCCCTGATGATAGGGAGAATGTTCTTCAACTTTACATTACACACAACAATATCTCCAGGATGACTGGGAACACACTGTGATTGCCTATGTAGTCTGCTAATTTATTTTTTATTTTATTTATTTATTTATTTCAACTTCTTATATACCGCACTCTTTGACATCAGCGCGGTTTACAAATAACAGAAAGGAACCAGAACAACAGGCTGTTTGGTATTACATATAACAGGAGTATCAACTTGGATAACATGGGAGAACTATTTACATGGAGTATATAATCTATTAGCTAGATAGCTAATGATGGGGTCGATGTATGAAATTGCCTAGGCACACAGATCATATAGTAAGGGTGACTGATAGCCCACTGTGATGAACTCTCCACACCCCTGGGGATACGGAGACTGGTTTGACCTGTTACATTCCACACAGCAATATCACCATGATGAATGGGAACACAGTGTGATGGCCTCTCTGTTCCCCTGGTGTTAGGGTGGATGTATGAAATTGTCTGGTCACACAGACCATATCTTACGGGTGACTGATACACCACTGTGATGAGCTCTACACACCCCTGGGGATATGGATTACGTTCTGACCTTTTAAATGACACACACTGATGTCACCAGGATGAATGGGAACACACTGTGAGGGGCTGTCTGGTCTGCTGCTGATAGGGTGGATGTATGAAATTGTCGGGGCACACAGACCATATATGATGTTTGAGTAAATGTTCACGATGATGCGATCTCTGCACCGCAGGGGATAGGGAGAATGTTTACCACCTTTACAGTAAACAGACCAAGATCACCAGGATGACTGGTAACACACAGTGGTGCCCTCGTGGGGATGGGGAGGCTAATGCAAACTGTTTCAGCACACACAACCATATCCCCTGGATAACAGGTGACCCACTGTGATGGGCTCTGTCTTCTCCTGGGGATATGGTGGCTCATGCAAACTGTTTCAGCACACACAACCATATCCCCTGGATGACAGGTGACCCACTGTGATGGGCTCTGTCTTCTCCTGGGGATAGGGAGGCTAATGCAAAGTGTTTCAGCACACAACAACATCTAGCCAGGATGACAGGTGACCCACTGTGATGGGCTCTGTCTTCTCCTGGGGATAGGGAGGCTAATGCAAAGTGTTTCAGCACACAACAACATCTAGCCAGGATGACAGGTGACCCACTGTGATGGGCTCTGTCTTCTCCTGGGGATAGGGTGGCTAATGCAAACTGTTTCAGCACACACAACCATATCCCCTGGATGACAGGCGACCCACTGTTATGGGCTCTGTCTTCTCCTGGGGATAGGGTGGCTAATGCAAACTGTTTCAGCACACACAACCATATCCCCTGGATGACAGGCGACCCACTGTGATGGGCTCTGTCTTCTCCTGGGGATAGGGTGGCTAATGCAAACTGTTTCAGCACACACAACCATATCCCCTGGATGACAGGTGACCCACTGTGATGGGCTCTGTCTTCTCCTGGGGATAGGGAGGCTAATGCAAAGTGTTTCAGCACACAACAACATCTAGCCAGGATGACAGGTGACCCACTGTGATGGGCTCTGTCTTCTCCTGGGGATAGGGAGGCTAATGCAAAGTGTTTCAGCACACAACAACATCTAGCCAGGATGACAGGTGACCCACTGTGATGGGCTCTGTCTTCTCCTGGGGATAGGGTGGCTAATGCAAAGTGTTTCAGCACACAACAACATCTAGCCACGATGACAGGTGACCCACTGTGATGGGCTCTGTCTTCTCCTGGGGATAGGGTGGCTAATGCAAACTGTTTCAGCACACACAACCATATCCCCTGGATGACAGGCGACCCACTGTGATGGGCTCTGTCTTCTCCTGGGGATAGGGAGGCTAATGCAAAGTGTTTCAGCACACAACAACATCTAGCCAGGATGACAGGTGACCCACTGTGATAGGCTCTGTCTTCTCCTGGGGATAGGGTGGCTAATGCAAACTGTTTCAGCACACACAACCATATCCCCTGGATGACAGGCGACCCACTGTGATGGGCTCTGTCTTCTCCTGGGGATAGGGTGGCTAATGCAAACTGTTTCAGCACACACAACCATATCCCCTGGATGACAGGTGACCCACTGTGATGGGCTCTGTCTTCTCCTGGGGATAGGGAGGCTAATGCAAAGTGTTTCAGCACACAACAACATCTAGCCAGGATGACAGGTGACCCACTGTGATGGGCTCTGTCTTCTCCTGGGGATAGGGAGGCTAATGCAAAGTGTTTCAGCACACAACAACATCTAGCCAGGATGACAGGTGACCCACTGTGATGGGCTCTGTCTTCTCCTGGGGATAGGGTGGCTAATGCAAAGTGTTTCAGCACACAACAACATCTAGCCAGGATGACAGGTGACCCACTGTGATGGGCTCTGTCTTCTCCTGGGGATAGGGAGGCTAATGCAAAGTGTTTCAGCACACAACAACATCTAGCCAGGATGACAGGTGACCCACTGTGATGGGCTCTGTCTTCTCCTGGGGATAGGGTGGCTAATGCAAAGTGTTTCAGCACACAACAACATCTAGCCAGGATGACAGGTGACCCACTGTGAGGGGCTCTGTCTTCTCCTGGGGATAGGGTGGCTAATGCAAACTGTTTCAGCACACACAACCATATCCCCTGGATGACAGGCGACCCACTGTGATGGGCTCTGTCTTCTCCTGGGGATAGGGTGGCTAATGCAAACTGTTTCAGCACACACAACCATATCCCCTGGATGACAGGTGACCCACTGTGATGGGCTCTGTCTTCTCCTGGGGATAGGGAGGCTAATGCAAAGTGTTTCAGCACACAACAACATCTAGCCAGGATGACAGGTGACCCACTGTGATGGGCTCTGTCTTCTCCTGGGGATAGGGAGGCTAATGCAAAGTGTTTCAGCACACAACAACATCTAGCCAGGATGACAGGTGACCCACTGTGATGGGCTCTGTCTTCTCCTGGGGATAGGGTGGCTAATGCAAAGTGTTTCAGCACACAACAACATCTAGCCAGGATGACAGGTGACCCACTGTGATGGGCTCTGTCTTCTCCTGGGGATAGGGTGGCTAATGCAAAGTGTTTCAGCACACAACAACATCTAGCCAGGATGACAGGTGACCCACTGTGATGGGCTCTGTCTTCTCCTGGGGATAGGGTGGCTAATGCAAACTGTTTCAGCACACACAACCATATCCCCTGGATGACAGGCGACCCACTGTGATGGGCTCTGTCTTCTCCTGGGGATAGGGAGGCTAATGCAAAGTGTTTCAGCACACAACAACATCTAGCCAGGATGACAGGTGACCCACTATGATGGGCTCTGTCTTCTCCTGGGGATAGGGTGGCTAATGCAAACTGTTTCAGCACACACAACCATATCCCCTGGATGACAGGTGACCCACTGTGATGGGCTCTGTCTTCTCCTGGGGATAGGGTGGCTAATGCAAACTGTATCAGTACACACAACCATATCCCCTGGATGACAGGTGACCCACTGTGATGGGCTCTGTCTTCTCCTGGGGATAGGGAGGCTAATGCAAAGTGTTTCAGCACACAACAACATCTAGCCAGGATGACAGGTGACCCACTGTGATGGGCTCTGTCTTCTCCTGGGGATAGGGTGGCTAATGCAAAGTGTTTCAGCACACAACAACATCTAGCCAGGATGACAGGTGACCCACTGTGATGGGCTCTGTCTTCTCCTGGGGATAGGGTGGCTAATGCAAACTGTTTCAGCACACACAACCATATCCCCTGGATGACAGGCGACCCACTGTGATGGGCTCTGTCTTCTCCTGGGGATAGGGAGGCTAATGCAAAGTGTTTCAGCACACAACAACATCTAGCCAGGATGACAGGTGACCCACTATGATGGGCTCTGTCTTCTCCTGGGGATAGGGTGGCTAATGCAAACTGTTTCAGCACACACAACCATATCCCCTGGATGACAGGTGACCCACTGTGATGGGCTCTGTCTTCTCCTGGGGATAGGGTGGCTAATGCAAACTGTTTCAGCACACACAACCATATCCCCTGGATGACAGGTGACCCACTGTGATGGGCTCTGTCTTCTCCTGGGGATAGGGAGGCTAATGCAAAGTGTTTCAGCACACAACAACATCTAGCCAGGATGACAGGTGACCCACTGTGATGGGCTCTGTCTTCTCCTGGGGATAGGGTGGCTAATGCAAAGTGTTTCAGCACACAACAACATCTAGCCAGGATGACAGGTGACCCACTGTGATGGGCTCTGTCTTCTCCTGGGGATAGGGTGGCTAATGCAAACTGTTTCAGCACACACAACCATATCCCCTGGATGACAGGCGACCCACTGTGATGGGCTCTGTCTTCTCCTGGGGATAGGGAGGCTAATGCAAAGTGTTTCAGCACACAACAACATCTAGCCAGGATGACAGGTGACCCACTGTGATGGGCTCTGTCTTCTCCTGGGGATAGGGTGGCTAATGCAAACTGTTTCAGCACACACAACCATATCCCCTGGATGACAGGCGACCCACTGTGATGGGCTCTGTCTTCTCCTGGGGATAGGGTGGCTAATGCAAACTGTTTCAGCACACACAACCATATCCCCTTGATGACAGGTGACCCACTGTGATGGGCTCTGTCTTCTCCTGGGGATAGGGTGGCTAATGCAAACTGTTTCAGCACACACAACCATATCCCCTTGATGACAGGTGACCCACTGTGATGGGCTCTGTCTTCTCCTGGGGATAGGGAGGCTAATGCAAAGTGTTTCAGCACACAACAACATCTAGCCAGGATGACAGGTGACCCACTGTGATGGGCTCTGTCTTCTCCTGGGGATAGGGAGGCTAATGCAAACTGTTTCAGCACACAACAACATCTAGCCAGGATGACAGGTGACCCACTGTGATGGGCTCTGTCTTCTCCTGGGGATAGGGAGGCTAATGCAAAGTGTTCCAGCACACAACAACATCTAGCCAGGATGACAGGTGACCCACTGTGATGGGCTCTGTCTTCTCCTGGGGATAGGGTGGCTAATGCAAACTGTTTCAGCACACACAACCATATCCCCTGGATGACAGGTGACCCACTGTGATGGGCTCTGTCTTCTCCTGGGGATAGGGTGGCTAATGCAAACTGTTTCAGCACACACAACCATATCCCCTTGATGACAGGTGACCCACTGTGATGGGCTCTGTCTTCTCCTGGGGATAGGGAGGCTAATGCAAAGTGTTTCAGCACACAACAACATCTAGCCAGGATGACAGGTGACCCACTGTGATGGGCTCTGTCTTCTCCTGGGGATAGGGAGGCTAATGCAAACTGTTTCAGCACACAACAACATCTAGCCAGGATGACAGGTGACTCACTGTGATGGTCTCAGTAGTCTTATGGGGATAGGATGGATATATCTTCATTTGTCTACACACACAGAACCATATCTCAAGGGTGATGGATAGGCCACTGTGATGAGCTCTCAGGACCCCTGGGGATTGGGGGGGGGGCCTATTCAACAACGTTTGTTTAGTAACCCATATCACCGGGTGGACTTACATACCAGTAATGCTACATTTCACATGGCCTATTGCTGTACACAAGGTGTTTGGATCCAGATCCACATCCCACCATATCCATATGATGTGGTATTGATGGATTGAGGGTGATTTATGGGCGTACATTCCTCATGTATGTTGTTGCAGGGCCACAGCAGCAGATGCCATAGCATCAGAACCTCTGTGACCATTACCAGCAACACCAGGGTACAGGACAAAGCAGTCACATATGATACACAGACATTATGTGATTTCTGGTCATCTGCTGGATATTCCTGACTCACAAAACCTTATATTACCAGCATGGACATCTGCAATGGACACAGGCTACATATCTGATTCCAATGAGTTGCCCCCATACACTTACCTCCCTTGGGTATTCAGCGAGGCGATTAAATCTTCTCTGTAGCCGCTCCCATGCCCTGCGGACCTTGGAGCTGTCCCTTTGCCTGCTGGGCCCGGGGAACAGCTTCTCTTGCCTGTTGGCAATCAGCCGGGCCAGGGAGCGCAGCTCGCGTGGAGTAAAGGAGGGCTTCCTTTGTCTGGGCGCCATTTTCCGATACTGTCAAGTGCTTGCACGCAGCGTTATTCACGCGCATGCGCGCCGCAACTGGCGCATGCGCGCCGCAACTGGCGCAGATTAGTGACGTCTTACGTACAACTGTGCCCCGCAAATGGCGCGGTTTAGCGATGTAAAACGTCCATCTGCGTCCCGAAACGCAACGTATAGCAACCTATGATGTCCATCTGCGCAACGACCATAGTTTAACAACGTCATACGTGTGACTGCGCACCGCAGCTGGCCCATTTTTCAACTGGTTTACAGTAATGTACGCCACGCAACTGGCGCTGCTGCGTGACGTATTATGTACAAATGCGCACCGCAAATACGCATTTCAGCGCATAGACATAAGCACATTCGCAGCACAATTTGCATATACACTGGTGAGTGACACCTATTTTAGACACATAAGATAGTTTGTGATCATATCGTGTCTACACATTTTGGACTTGAAGTAATCAACACTTCCACAATGTTTCTTAGGCTTTCGTATGACGTGATGTACTATGGCTTTGACATTGCAATGAGTGACACTACAAATGCAAACACAACAAGGTGTCATTGAGACCCATCAAAGTGGGCTATAAGTCAACCGTGAAATATGTTTGTGTGTGCTTGCACCGTTTAATACAGCCTCCCTATCCCCATGCGTCATGGAGGCCATCACAGTGGCATATCAGTCACCATGGTGATATGGTTGTGTGTGCTTAAGGTAGACCACAAACACTCCCTATCCACAGGAGACCACACAGCACAACAGAGTGGTCTAACAGTCATCCTGGTGATGTGGAGCTATGAGTCCCAATATATCATGTTCAGTAGTTCATCTCAATGTGCGGCCAGCAATGATGTTCGGGATGGCATAAGGGTGGGGGGAGGGGCTGGGGGCCGTTTCTATCTGGACAGTCTACATACACATTAGGTTGCGTAACACACATACTGAGCTGATGGAGTTTGCCATGAGACAGACATGCACGTTGATTTTAAGTAGGTGTTCTGACATACAGACATTCTGGCTGACGTGTGCCACATTATTTGCCAATTCTCCTTATGGTACAGACCTACTGTTTCCCTTTACACAGTCTGCCTAATCAATATGACTTGCTGGGACATTACTCTCTAATATCAGCAGTGGTTTGTGTGTCCTTGGGTTATGGTTTTCTTCTGACAGCAAACACACTGTGACATTGCAATAATCTTGGATGGCACATCTGATCCTCTATGAGCCACTCCAGAGAGTGCATTATGAGTTGCAGTCTCCGCCACAGCACCTTCTAATGTTCCAGTTCTGCCACCGTATAGGGTGCGTTTGATGAAGGTTCAGGCTACAGCACTGAGGGTGTTGTTGGCAGTAGCAAATGACGTAATATATGACACAAGCCTCAGATACACATGTCACATTACTCAACTGTGGGATCAGATGCATGACTTTTGCCTCAAGACACTGTGAGATCACAGGTGACCCACATCTCCATAGCTCTGCGGTTGTGGAGCAGTCCTCCTTGAACCCCTTGGTCTGTCTGGTAATTTGGATAGGCCTAATGACTACACATGAGATCGCTATGCATCAGAGCTATCCTGCAACCTGTGTGTTTTGTGGCTCTATAGGTCTGGCTCTGAGGACACCTGCCTTACACCTCTGTCATTTAGGCGTGTGAGTGTGCAAAGCACAGATGACATAGACATGGAAGGCATAGATAGACTGTGTCACATACTTTGTAATTTCTCACCACCACCATGCAGTTGTATACTGAAAAACTATGTTGTTGGTGGTGACAGGCAAAGATGCATGCTACACATTCTATCTGACCTTTTTGATGTCTTAAACATCAGCACCTTGGCCACTTACAATGGTTGATGACAGAGGTGTTGGCCAGGAGTGTTGACAAGCAGTCCTGGAGGGCCACACACCACTCAGCTTGACAAAAGATCGCGATTACTTATATATATCTTGCATCTTCATTTGTGCGATCATAAACACCCATCTTGCCTAGGCTTTCAGGGAGGACTGGGTCAGAACCACTGCCATAGCTGCTAATACACCCCTGGCTGCCTGCAGGTGGACTACAGGCCAACACATGACCTGTTGGCTTTCTTTACCAAGATGGGGTTAACCACACATACCCATGATGCACTGCACATGTAAATCATCCGTCTACAAATAACAGCAAGATGATTTATGCAGCCACAAACCCACCTCAACCTGTATATAATTACTGAACGTGTAGGTTGATGACACAGAGTTGCTATTGACTGTTACATTGTGTGGGTCACGTGCTCACCCTGAGAATGAGAGTGGACACACAGCACCATGTCCTCAGCACCTAGCTTAGGTGGGATAGGCTATGGTGTAGGTCCACATCAGTAACACTGTGTGATGGGTAGTTGTTGTAGATGCACTGCCAAATACACTTGTGGCCATCTGATATTTCTCTGTGACGTTTACACCTTCAGCAATTTGCAGCACCCACATTGGTCTTATGCTGTGTGGTGCCAATGCCCACATAAGTTATGTAATTGGGGGGAGGGGGGGTTGAGGGTGGAAGGTGGGTTGGACAGATAGACGGCTTCAGTAACAACCCATACATTAACCACTGTAACGCATAATCACCCAACAACACATCCACAATACTGCAATGGCGCTGCTGGTGGGAAATGATAAACTGGGTCCAGCTGAGAGAAAATAAACATAAAACCAAACATAAACGTGGTGCATGGATTTCTATGCACATCCATAAGGTGACAGCAGACAAATGGCAGGCCTGAAAATGATCAGCAGCACACCACCACTATCTGACATTGTCCTCCAGCAAATAGTGGAACACTGCAGCCAATGCACCCCTGAAGGTGTGGCAACCTTACACATACTAGATGCAATTGGTCTGCTAGCTAGCCCATAGTGCATACTACTGGAGGAAATGTGCGCACCCAAAACTGGGATGTCTGCACAATCACCAAGCAGTTTAGCAAGTGATTCGGCACCAAAAGGAAACCCATACATATCACTTACAAGAGATGCTGTTGGCACTATGGCTGCCCTAGCCACGCCATGGTAACTGCTTAGTCAGGGTGAGAGTGACCTTCCAGGAGGACATGCAAGGGCTACCTTGTCCATGCTGCTGATGACCACACACTACGATGTCTGCTACATTGCCCTATGTTCTGCGCTCATGCATCCAGCCCAGGCCAGCCTGTCGGGGGTATACCCACAATACCTAGCTCCTCATTATGCACATTGGCAAGCTAATACTGGACACAGTACAAACATTGTGGGCTGAGTAAGGTCTTGCAGACATCACACACTGGATGTACAGACACACAATCCCACAGCTAGGCCATCACTGTGCTACTATAGATAGCTTTTGCAGTCTAGGCCAACTCAGCAGTCCTGGACACAGTGCAGGCATAGCTATGGTATGCAATACTGTTGCTGTCACACCCCAATGTGGGACACATTGTCAAACACCAGACGTGAGACACACTCCACAAACATCAAACATATTGGTGTCATAACACTCAATCACCATATTGTGCTTTACCTAGAAATTGATATCTGCTACTAATCTGTTCAACATGTTGCTATATGTGTATTGAATTTCCAGGTTTATGGTGACAGCGCTAAGGTGCACACTTACTACTTGTGTGAGATGTACGCAAGGCCCAATATCATGTATATCCAATAGGCTTTGGATCATGGAGCCTGTGGGTCTATTCATTTATTCTCCTGATGGCCAGTACTGTCCGGCAGAGGTACCCAAATACAGTCCTGTTGAGTCAGACACTGTTCATTTTTCCCAAGTGTGCCTACGGAATATGCATGAGATATATCTGCATACCATGGACCAACACATTACAATGAACAACACCATCTTTATTTGACACATCATAAGATGTGCATGATTTGAGGCACTTCAGGACTGCATTTGAGTGAAACTGCTCTATGTGATGCACATGTTTCTCATATATGTACACTTTCTCAGAAAAAATACATGTATTGGCCATCTTTGCATTACCTGCACTACAGATTATTTTATGTTTCTAAAAATTGTGCGATGTCACAATCGTGGGGGCTTTTTGGCCAGGGACGACACACAGGATTTGAACTTGTGACCTTCACCTCCTGAAGGCAATGGCTGTGTGCTTTGCACCACCGTCTTGCATCAGAGACAGTGCATTCCCAGGGAAATGCATGGCTGTTTGTCACACTGACCCTGTCTGTTGCACTCCACACCACCCACTTAAAAAGGAGTATGCCATGGTGTGCTGTGGACAGCTGCCACCAATTGCTCTGCCGTCAACATGCTCACATGGCCTTATATTGGAGACTGCATAAAACTTAACTAACAATTGACACTCCAGGACTGCATTTGGTTGACTCTGCTGTAGGTGATGCACATGCTTATGTGGTGGCTACTGTTGAAGGAAAACTACACATATGGGATACGATCTTAGGTTCTCATCAGCAAATAGCCACTCTTTACTGGCTTGTTTTAGAGGGGTACAATTATGTGAACTAGTTGGCCAGGAGCCACATACAGGATTTGAACCTGTGACCTTCTGTTATTGCACACACTGTCTGTATCCACTGCACCAACGTTTTGCAACATATATGCTGCATTCCCAGGGGAGTCCATGACTGTACATCCAACAGAGCATGTCTGTTGTGGTGGACGGTGCCAGACTGCACACGCCTACTGTACTGTCTGCTGTGTCTTTCAGCCAATGCCCCTCCACCACCTGTACCCCTCAGCCAACATGCAGACATGTCCTTATCTGGAAAACCCATTTCACAGAGTTCCCCAAATCCAGTCTTGGTGTTCCACACACTGTTCTGGTTTTCATGCTATCCCTCATACATATGCATGAGCTACATCTGCATACCATGGGGGTGGTGCATAGCTATGCAGCACAGGCATCTTTGTTAGAGGCAGCATGGAACCTGAATGGTGTGGGGCCCTCCAGGACTGCATTTGGGAGACTCTGCTCCAGATAATGCGCCTGTTTATGGTGTCTGTGAGTGCTGTGGTAAAATATAGGTGTATTAATCATGCATATGTTCCTAGCTATACAGTTTTGTCCTTACTATCACGGTTTAGTTGTAGGAAAATTATGTGGACTGGATTGGCAGTCGCCCCAGCTAGGCTTTGAACCTGTGGCCCTCTGGTCCTACAGGTACTGGCTGTGTCCGCTGCACCACACTGTGGCCACAGAAACAGTGCGGTCTCTGGAGATGTGATACCTGGCTGCACGAGTCAGATCCCTGCTCTTCACAATTTTACTGTGGGCTCGTTGACCTTGTATGGGGACAAAGGTGCAAATAAACATCACAAATGCCCTCCAGAAAAGGGGGGGTAACCCATAACCAAGCTGCGCAACAGTGATATCAATGGGCAACCTGGACAACACTCCCAGGAATGCTCCATTAAAATGCAGTGCTTTTGAATGAGTCTACGGAGCGTAGACCCTTCCATAAATCATTTCTTTTTTTTGGAGCTTTCCTGGGAGTGTTTTGTATGGTTGCCCATTAATATCACTGTTGCCCTGCTGGATTATAATTTTCTTAGAATGTGTTGTGGTCATTTTCATATCATATTTGCTATTTTGTTCTGTGCACATGTATCACACTGCTCACGTGTTTTAGGTTTCCCCAATTTTGCTGTACATTGCTGACGGAAATGGTTTCTCTTCCCTTTAAATGCGCTCTACCGCGAGTCTTTCACTCGCGGTATTTTATCCTTGTAAATTTGGGGACGCTCCTGTGCGGGGAGTCTCTCCCCTCCCACTTCCCACCCATTGACCCCGTCTCTCCGCCCCTCGGGGGCCTTCCTCCGCCCTCATTTCGCCTTTCCACACCTCTATCGCACATGAGCGCCCCGCAAACGTGCGCGTTTTCGGCGCACGTGTGCGGGGCCCGTTAATGTGACACGCACGTGTACGGGGCGTTTAAGAGCACTTAAATGCATCATTTTAGGGCGCTCAAGTGCGCCCCGCACAGGTGCGCCGTTTAGTAAACATGCCCCTTAGGAGGGAACATCCAATGGCACTAACCATGTAAGTGCCGTTGAATATCCCCAACAAAGCCATCTACACAGTTTACTGGGCTATAAATTGTGTAGATGCCTATCAAAAATTGGGCCTTTGGTTCCTAAGCCAGACCCCTATTAGGCTATTTCTCCAATCCTATTATGTACAGGAGAATGTTTGTTAGTGAGATGGCCAGAATCAGATTTTTTTTAAATTAGATATTGAGTTTTGTGGGAGGATGTGCTAGTTCTGTTCTGTACCCATTGTTGAGGGAGGGGCTTCTGCGAATACAAAATATATGTTCAAAAAGAAAAAGCAACAACCATAAAACAGTTTATAACAAAATAAAAATGAGTTATAATTTTCTGTTATAAACTGTGCAGTGGTTCTCGCTCTTTCTTTTAATTCTGTGGTGTGTAAACATCTTTTTATTTCCCCCGCATTATCTAATTGACTTTTTAATTTGGTTCAGTCCCTGACTGCAGTTTTCAGAAACCTCCGCCCTGCCCGCCCCGCCCCACTGGCTCCAGGGGGGAGGGGGGGCGCCCTCTCATTCCTCGCCTCAGGAAGCAGATTGCCTTGAGCCGCCCCTGATCTCTCTCTAAAAGTTTGGTAGCTTCCTGGGCAAAGTAGCTTAGTATTGATTCCCAGCCACCTGTAACCATACTGCCACATATGCCCCAGCTAAATTAAGAAGCAGTAGAACAGTTTTGCCTATAAATCAAACTAAATGCAATATAAAAAAATGTAAGAACTTTTGTAGCCAGTCTAATATTAAAACTAATTTTCAAATCAACCAATAATTTGTTATAATCTCAATAACAACAATAACTTTATGAAATTACTTTTTGTTGTGTATAATTGGTGGGTTGAGTGATGATGAGTTGGGCAAGGAACTATATACTCTGTTTACTTTGAAAGGTCCACTGCAATATGAGCTCCCCTCCTATTCAGTTATTTAAAATGAAGTTATTGTTTTATTGAGTTTGTTTGTTTATGAACTGTTGTTTTGAAAATGTGTTTGAGTATTAGCCTTATAACACACTCGCATCCTCTCAGCCACTCATATATAACCCACCCAGTTACACACACACACACACACACACACACACACACACACATCTAGTTACTACTCAACGACTCTTTCCACTGTGCACATCATTGAAATATACTTTTGTACAGTGCCTAGAACATGCACTTTTCAATATGATCTTCTTTTTTTCAATTTGATTTACAGCAATTTCCTGCTTTGAGTCGAAATGTCATCTTATATCTGAGAGTCTACTGCAGTAGTATACAACCATAAAATGTACCTAAATTATGAAATGCAATATGGCTTCCACGGTGCTTAGAAAATAAGAGCTAGGCAGCTGAGACATGTCGTGGTTTCTCAATACAAATTTCTTAGTAGAAAGGTATGCACAAAGGAGTGTTATTCAAATATTGCATGTGAAGACAGAGACCAATTTAATTGATTTTTAAATCAGTCTTAAAGAATTTCAACTTAATATCATCCATATTTCAACTTTTATATCATCCAGATGAGAGAAAACCATAATTCATATAGCCAAAGGCCCTCTGTTTCTACCTCTAAGGACAACAAACACCGCAAGTCAATAGTACATAAACATCTATGTCCCTACAGAGATCTATTTAATAAGATTTCACTTTTTCCCCAAAAGCTACAAAACAGTACAGAATAACAGAAGTATCTCAGCTCTGGTCATCATGACCTCTAAATAGATTAATTTTCTGGATATATACCAAGAGGCTGGTAGTCAAGGGCTGAATCAACAATCACATAGAATACAGCAATTTTAGTACAGCACAAGAGGTGTCAGTCATTATGCATTCAGACACAGGGCCCTGACTCTATTAGCCGGTAACCTGAATCTCATGCAACAGAGCAACCCTTTGCTCTCTGTTCCAACCCTCCTAGGCAGTGGGCAGAAAATAGGAGAGGTGGTAAGGTTAGGATGCAAAAGCAGAACAAGAGCCATTCTGCTTCTTAATCATCTCCTTCCATTCAGGAGGGAGAGAGGTAAGGCTGGAGTAAACAAAACTTCAGTTTTTGCCTGTATTTCTTTTTATAATGTTTGGTCACTTATTCTGTGTTTGGTGAAAGTTTCCCCTGTATTCATTGGGGGCAATTTTATATGGAGGTGCCTAGTTTTAGGCAATAAAAATATAAGTAAATGTCCAGTATTTTAGTCTTTTATGTGCATTAATGGCCACATGCATGCATAAATATCATCTTAGGAAATACCAGCGATCATAAAAGTATGCATGTTAATTGCATGGCGTGTACTTTCATTGTAGATGTACACAGCATTGGTGGTGCGCACAAGAATGTGCTTTGATTAAAAAATTCATTAATTTATGTTCATACTTGCAAAATGTAGGCATGGTCAGCACTAGAGCTGGTGTAAGTGGATTTTGCCTTAATTAAAGGCTCTTTCTTTGCCACTTGCACTAATATTTTATAAAGACAAGTAGGTACTTGTCTTTATAAACCATTCCACTCCACTCATTATTTTATAGACCTCTATGTCTCCTCGTCTGTCACTGTTCCAACCTAAAGTGCCGTAACAATTTAAGCCTTTTCTTATGGAAAGATCCTTCCATCCCCTTTATCATTTCGTTCACTCTTTGTACCATTTCTAATTCCACTATCTCCTTTTTTAGATAAGGTGACTAGAACTACACGTAATATTCAAGGTGAGGTCACACCATGGAGCGATAAAGAGGTATTATAATATCCTTGGTTTCATTTTACATTCCTTTCCTTATGATGCCTATCATTCTGCATATTCAGCACAGAGTTTCATTGTATTAACTATCATGATGCCTAGATCCTTTCCCTGGATTGTGATTCCAAAGGTGTAATCTTGCATCGTGTAACTGTAGTTTTGATTGTTCTTCCCGTGGAGGCTGATGCCATAACATTCACGTCCAGGTCACGGGCATGTCCAAATCTGAGATGGGGATGTTTTAAACCTGATTCCAGTATGGATGCACCTGTCTGTCTGGAATTGAAGATGTAGATGTATTAAACAGTTTGGATGTCCCTGCCCTCGCGATGTCTGAAAAGATGAACGTCTACGATGCCGCCCGACTCTACCTCCCCTGTTAAAATTGCATCCCCTAAACTGCTCCTCTCACTGACAGTGTTGTTTTCCTGCAAATAACACATGAATAACACATGATCATACCTAAATGTGGATGCCAACGAGACTAAGGGGTATGTTTACTAAAGTGCGTTAGTGCGACTCGCGTTAGGAGCCGCGGTAGAGACAGAAACCCCAAATAAGAACATGGGCGGTACATCGTTACTCACAACGCACGTTCCAAAAACTAACGAGCATGACAGGGCGCTGTGGTGCGTCCCCGCGCGTTACCGCGCGTCAACCCCCAAGAAGGCATACAGATACAAATTACAGAAACAGAGCTGTAGCACAATGGTTACCTCACTGACCGCTGTCACAGGCAGCATGGGTTTGAATCCCCTGGTTCCCCGGTGTGCACAATGCAGAAGGCTGGCCCAGCTATCACCCTGTACATAACGTAGGAAATGAGGAGGCAAGGGTTTCCTTTTTTATTTCCAGTAGTGTTGCCAGCAAACACACCATCACAGTAGTGCAACCAAAGGTGTCCCAGATGGCACCACATAATGTACCACACAGGCCACATTATAAAGTGCACTGTCCACAGAGGCACACCAAAATGTCCCCTAGAGAAGACCATATTAGGCAATGTAAAGGGCGCCAGAGAAGGTGCCGCATGGGGCGCCCTATGAGGCACTGTAAGGTTACATTATGCTGAGGGGGTTTCGCTGGCAGTACCAATGTGCCTTAAAAATATACAATGCTGCAGTCAGCCCGATAAAAGAAGCCCACTGTGGGTCTGAGGCCATGACCACTGGCCCCACAGGCTGTGAAGGAACCACCGGGCTGCAGCCCCATAGCTACCAACAACCCCCTGGCTGTCAACTGAAGGGCAGCAGGGCACCACCCAAATGGACCGCTGTGATGGCTCGGATCTGTCCCAAAGCAAACATACCCATGGTGCAACGCACATGCAAATCAGCGGTCCAGAGATGAACACAACAAGGGTTATGTACCAACACAGCCCCCTAGGATGGTACGGCGAAATGAGTGTGTGTCACTGTCACATAGTAGCAACAGACAGTAGCCCAACAGGGCACCCTATAAGAATATAGAAAAGGTGTCCCCTAAAGTAGCCTGATCTGTAGCACAATGGTTAAGACACTGGCAGATGGTGCAAGGTCTGTGCGTTCAAATCCCCCATGGCCCCAAGGACAAAATCTGCCTGCAACATTACCCTCTGCAAACCATAGTCAGTGACTTGGATAACCAGTCAGCACTCTGTTGAAACCATAGTTAACCCCATTTTTTGTTGCCGATAAACAACCTGAGAGGTGGGAGAAAATGCTCACCCCCCCATATTTAGGGCCCGTATAATCAAGAGAGCCTCAGCCCTCAAAAGAAGAAAATAGTGTGAATTTGCATCCAGAACCGTGTTTGAGATATTTACAAAGTCAAATATATTCACAAATCATGTAAGTAAGGAATCAAACCTCAAACCGTGCTGGAAACAAGGCAGGTAAGAACCGAATTGTCATGCCACCGTAACCCTGCAGGAAACCCCACCACGCCATGCATTGGTCAGCCCAACTCTGTGCCCTGTATCATGTGAATGTGTACCTGACAGGCGGATGTATCTGTGGAGGCATCAGCGACATTACCCTCACACCAATATAGTGATGGCAGAAGCAGCTTGTTTTGTATGTTTAACAGGCTCTGGTGGTAAACACACACTCACAGGACTATACCCTGAGGGTGCTGTATAGGGCACCCTACAAGTCACACCAGAGGGTAAAGGTAAATGTGCACTGTCTGTCTGTGCACCCTATGGGGCGTGTTACAGAGAGCCCCATAGGTCATGCCATAGGGTTCCCGATGAGGTACCGTGAGGATCCTGCACTGTGAGGGTGGTGCTGCTGTCAGCACCAATGTAAAGTAAAACCACAAGATGCCCCCCAAAGGGCCACCAAACAATCCATTTGTGGGCTGAAATCCATGACATAGGGGCCCCCACAGGTAATGAAATAGCTAGTCGCCAATTTTGTCAGTGAAAATTACACAGTCCCAATAATGAGGTGGCCAGCCCATGGAGCAGAACTGTGAAATGCTACAAATCACCACACCAGATCCACAGCGATTGCCCCATGCACATACAAAGAATGCCTGTCAATGAAACAAACCAAGGTCTCAGCAAACAAGGGCATATGGCAAACACAATCAAGACCAAGGTCAAGATCATTACCAAATATAAAAGGCCCATTAACATCACAGACCTGTTTCATTAACCAAAAGCCACTGGCGAAATCAAAAGCAAACACGAACATACTATGAATATGTGGAGAAAGAATATGCAGATGGCTGTACCACCAGAACTGACAACCCCCTGACTGGGCAAAGAAAGGGCGCCATGTCACCACCCAAAGTGCCAGCTGGGGGGGAAGGATATGGGTGTAAGCAACAACACACATGGTGCACTGCACATGTACATCAGCAGTTCCGAGATGAACATAGGAGGGGGTAGGCACCCCCACAGCACCATCCCATGAATGGAGAAATGAATTTGTGAGTCACTGCAATAGAACAGCAAAAGACAGTAGCCCAACAGTGTGGCCAAGACGACGTATGAGAAAGATGACCATTATGGTCCCGAGAAGGGTGCCCCATGCTAAGTGCAATATGAGGTACACAGGGATAAGAGAGTGCAGATGGAACCCTGGCCCATAGAACCATGTGGCACGGTGCCCCAAAAAGGGTATGTGGGCCAAGGTCAGTGTGCCCTAGGGACTGCAAGTGGTGTCTGCAGGACCTGCAGGACCCGTGTGCAACAGAGACAGGTGTAGTACCAACACCACACAGAACCCACGGTAAAGACAATGGATAGGTGATTGACGGAGGGACAGTAGGGAGTCACTGGACCCACACCCCTGTGGACATCCCATGTGTCTGGAAGCAGCGCAGACAAACATGTTGATGGCAAAAGCAACACATCAAAGGTTGTTGGCAACCTAGAGTACTAGAACAAAAGTGTGTGGCAGGTGAGGAGAAAATGTGTCACCCTGTGGAGGCGGAGGAGGCCAGAGGAGTGGGCCTGCCACGCAGAACAGGCACAGGCCCGCCAAGAACACAGAGATGCAATGCAGACAAGGGTAGCAGTGTAGGTTACGGGGTGACAGTGCACATCAACATACAGGACATGTCACATCACACTGATGCAGATAGATGGACCAAAGGATGATTCCCAAATGTGATGAGGATGATAAGAGCGGACAGGACCTAAAAGCCAAGAGATGACTGTTACAGCGACCACAGGTATCAGTGAAGGAAAGACATAAAAACAGGGGAACAGAGAGAGTGAACAGCCATGAACACTAGGATGGAAAGCGCTGCAGGAAAAGAATAACTACCGTAACACCAGTAGGCATACAGAAATGGATGCATACAGGACCACAGCATGTCAACATACAAAACCACAGCTGTGTGCCAGGTGAGGGCACCCCAAAGACTAACCAAGATGCACTACACATTCTGAGCAGGGTCCACAGCCAACATCACAGTCCACAGGTGGGATGGGAGGCACATATGAACCGGGCCACACACGACCCAGGAAATATCATGCAGTGTACACCAAATGCAATATATCAGGGGAGTGACAAATGAGGACTGGAAGGGTCCAGGCCAATGGAAAGCCATGTGGATGGGTTGTGGTCAGGGACAAGCGACCGTAAGAGGAGCATGTGCATGACCAACCAGTTCAGTGATGGCGCCCGGACCAACCGGCAGCAGCGGGCCCAGTAAACAGGCAGGCCAGTCACATGCCCCACCACAGGAGGGAATCTAGGAAGAGTCAAGACAATGTGGCACACAGGCCGCAAAAAGGCCACACTGACATGCACAGCTCAACCAGGGAGGGTGGGCGCAGATGTGATGGGGCTGCACACAGCATATGGCCAAATAAGCATTTTACAAGGAAGGAAATGATCAATGCCAGTTTATTCCCAAACTAGCAACCACCGAATGGCAATGAAACTGGGTCACCAACACCACAATTATACAACACATCAAAAGTGTAAACAGTAGTCCCCAAAAGGCAGTCACCAGACCGAAGCAGCCAATGTATCCTGCATCCTGGCGCACCACATGACCTGGACAAAGACATGGGTCGGTGTCGCTGCCCCCATTGCCAGCACACACCCAATCCATTTTGCGAGTCGACCCAACTGTTGCTGCCTGTGGAGCATACACACCCTGAGCACCCCCTACTGTTGCAAACCCAACCCCTATGCCGCATCTCATCAGCAGTCGCTAACATACAGTAATATGAAATGTGAAGGGCTCCAAAATGCCATGTCCCCACAGTGTCCGCACCCACCGTATGCACACACCAGTCACCATCCCCAGCCACCAAACCAACATGGGAAAAGCATGCAGAGTGACAAGGCAACATGCCATGTAGACAGTTATGTATCAGGGCAACATATGCATGCACAGCTCAACCCCCCCCCCCCTGTACTGCAAGAAACGAGATACACAGACAGTCCATGGCAGCAACGGGGGCGCAGTCCCCCCAGTGACATTCAAAATAGGCCATCAATGAGTCCGAGGAGAAGGCCTGTGTCCAAATTTCAGAGGCCCTCATCCCTGTGGCAACAGCAACCAGGGACAGTCCCACAGGGGGTGCTGTGGATGACGGGATCTCCAGATGCAGGTTAGCAGATGTGTCATGTATGTTGTCTGTGTCCTGTGTGAAGATATGTAGACATCAGGAAATGGAATGGCACACCAACCCACGGCCCCTGTAGATCTGAAAAGAGACAGGCAGATAGAATGAGGTCTCCCCAGAATGCATACATACCACCACATGACATGGCCACAACACTGGGCACAGTGCACATAGGCAACTGCAGGAGATGTCTCCGAAGACCAGAACACCATCCCAATATGTTCATGTAAATGCACATGACACACAGGCACCACTGGGGTCCAGAGCATGTCCAGCAGTGGTGTCGCACACCAAAAACAGCCAATGCCATGATGATAGCAGCAGGCCAAATGCAGCGCCAGAACGTGGTGTATTCCGTAGAGTCTGGAAGCTGAGGCCTACCTGAAAGGCAGAGCTGAGACCTGACTGGGAATGTCCATGTTACGCAAGAGCGCAAAGAGCCCCAATAGAGGCTGCAGACACCAATGTATTGCAGAAATGAGCATGTGTGCATGGGTAGCTGTGTGTGTAGCATGTCCAAGGTGTGCTGTGTTGTGTGGAACCAAAATGGTAACGTACATCGGTCCACCAGCAAACGTGATACATATCAGAAACGAATAGATAACAAATGCCCACAATGTACAGTAGCCCACACGCAGAATTGAAAGGAGGGATGAGGGAACATCACTGGAGCGGTGGCCATACACATCCCTGCAACACACAGAGTCAGCGAGGCGCCGAATGATCGGTCATGTAGACAGGCCAAACAGACACAGAGACATACACTGTGATGCAAGGTATGCATGCCCGAAGGTGCAGATGGCAGGACCCTGAAAATAATCGAGATGTGGAGACCCCCATCACAGTACATGCATGAGTGCCCTGCATCCTGTTAATGCCACAATGGCAGTGAGTGATGCACATGCTCCCAAACTATACGATGCCCTGTCTCTGTGGACGCACACAGCGTGTCATTATGTGCATCAGAAATGCCATCAACACCCCCAGGATGTGCACAGGTAATGGCCACATGTGTGACAAATGGAAGCTAAGGGTTATGGGGTAGTGGCCCATAGACCAGTGCAGCACCATAGGAGCAGCGGAGAGAAAGCAACATATATGTGTCAGACCATGGCGACAGCAATGAAAACCGCACTGTATTGCAACTCACCCGAGTCATCTGCCTGTTGCAATGATGTACACATACTCCCCACACGTAGCACAGCATCGGGCAGTATGGTCAGCCAATCCCTGGGGGCCATGGCCCGCAGTACCTGGTGGAGGCAGCAAGAGAACGTTGGCCGACTCATCCCACCCACTGCGGCCACTGAGGATTGGAAACAGCCAGAGGCAAAGAAATGTAGGGCAGCAAGGAGCTTGGCCAGTCCCAGTATGGCATGTGACCGGGCAGTCAGGGGCTCGAGGTCAGGTCGTAGATCCTCATAGAGCTCCCTAATAGCCCCTGTGTTCAGCCGGTAGAGGGAGATCACCTGGTCCTCCCTGATGTTCTGTAGCATGGCCTGGGCCTGTAGAGGCATTGCAGGCGTGGCTGCCCCTCAGGACGCCTACGGCGCCGTTGTTCCACCACACCCGCCTGTGGACCCTCCACAGCTGCAGGCCTGTGTTGCATCAGGTTAGGACCCATGCCCAGGGCCTCAGCCCCAGGACCATCATCTCCCTCTGCTGGAAAGCGCAGCCCAGCTAGCTCCAGCAATGCAATGACTGCACCACCTGCATTCATAGTCTGAGCCATGATAGACACAGGATGTGGGACAGGTGGCTGGGAAATAGGGTACAGGGCGGGAACACAAATCACACAAACAATGCACACCTGGTCAACCAGGAACATCCATCACAGCCAACTCCCTGTAGTCAGCAAGGTCCTATAGTCCTCAACATAGCGCGCGGAGGACCGCGCATACCCCCGCATTACTCCCGACAAAAGCCATTCCGATAATAACAAACTCCGTGTCCCCGTGTGACGCAGCATACTGTAAAGGTACTGCGAGGTATACACCTTTCCAAATATGGAAGACGCCAAGATCTCACAGAGACGCAAACCGCGGTCACACGCGCGTACATGCAACGCACGTCCATGCATGCGCAGGAGGAGAGCGCATACGAAACGCGCGTACGCAATGCGCTCACAGCCACACCCACACGAGACCTATATAAAGCTGGGGAGGACAAAATGGCACGCACCTCAGCACACATTCGGAATGGAGAAGACAACCCAGATGTCTGATAGTGCCGGAGCACAGCAGGTTCCAGCAATGGACACCCACACTGCTGGTGGTGAGAGGCCAGGCCCATCAGGCGTACAGGAAACCCCATGTTTACAGGGTCAGAAGCGTCGCAGGCCCACCCTCCCAGAGGAATTCCGCAAAAGAGCCGTAAGGTTCAGCCAGGAGGAGAATGACCTCCTCCTGGCAGCCATCCTTGAGCGATATGACATACTATTTGGCCAGCAGAGCACAACAACATCTGGTGCCACACGTGCCAAGGCATGGGCCGAGGTACAGGCGGAGGTGGCAACCGCAGATGGGCCACACAGGGATGTGGAAAGCTTACGAAAGAGGTACTGCGACATAAAACGTAACATCAGGAATGAGCTTACAAGAGAGAGGAGAGGGGCCCAGAGCACAGGAGGAGGCCCAGCACAGGTCGCAAACCTGAGTGCACTCGAGCGGCGATTGGCAGAGCGACTCGGCTCGATGTACATACATGGCCTTCCCCCAGAGCTGGACACAGTGCACCCAGGTGCTGGTAAGTGTGTGAGTGATCTGTACCAGTGGGAGCCTGCAAGCGCACATGTGTGGGGGTGGCCAAGGGTGGACTGTGGTGTAGGTGCCATGATTGTGCAAAATGAGGACCCAGGGGGCAGCACAGGCATACAACCAGCCTCTGGGCCATGACCCATTGGGGGAGACATGTCCATGGTGGCCAGGGAGTGGCATAGCACAGTGGATGGGTGCGTTGGCAAGGAGAAAGGTCCCACAGTACCAGCAGAGGCTGTCAATGTGTTGCAGTGGAGAGGGTGCAGGGCTGGTGGAGGCAGCACAGGCACACAGGTGTCAACATGGCCGACAGGACAGCACAATGTACCTGTGTCTAACACGGACTGTGTTTGCAGGGCTGATAGCGGTAATGGGGCTGCATGGGGGGTGTAGTAGCATGCAAGGGGGAAGTGGTCACTGGAAGTTGCAGGGCAACGGCCCCTCTCGGCATTGGGGAATGGGTGAGGGGGGGAGGTGGGAAGGGCCCCCACCAGGACCCATGTGGCTCACCCACACATATGTGCTCTTAGGGGAGTGGGATGGGTGCAGACAGGCAGTCATGCCACATCTGACCTATATGATACTCTGTCCCACAGGTGACATAGCTGCCATAGATGCAGCCAAGGAGGCGCAAGGGGACAGCCAGCCCTGGGAATGCACCCCCATGGACCCAGTGCCGGAGGTGTCGCAGGTGGATGCAGGAGCTCCCCAAACCCCCCCCCCCCCCGGTGAGGACAGTGGCACCATCACTCAGCCTGCCTGTGGAGGGGGGACAAACACGAGTGGCGCCACCGGGGATGTGTTTGCTGAGGCAGGACTCTGAAACAGGGATGCGGCGATGTTCGCGGTGGCAGATGTGATCCAGCAGATGCAGGCGCACACCGCAGAGGCACACAGGGATGCAGAGGGTGAGTCCCCAACTGTGTTCTGTTCAGAATGCGTCTGCATAGATAGTCTTTTTTTTCCATGACGACAATGCACTACCTGCTGTCTTCACAGGTATACGGCATTTACTGTGTGCGTGTCTGAGGGAGCAGCGCCGGCAAAGGCATGCACTACGCAGACACCAGCATATGATGTCCAGGGTCCTGATGGGGGTCCCGAGGCTTTCCACAGCTGCAGAAAGCATGGCTGTGAGCCTGCAAAGCATAGCAGCACAAATGGGGGTGACGCCACCACCACCACCACCTCCACCAGCACCAGTGGAAGCAGCAGCAATGGCAGCAATGGCGGCAGCAGAGCCACCATCATCGCAGGGTGGGAGGGGCCACGCAAGGCATGGCAGGGGCAGGGGGAGGGGAAATTAAACGCTGAACATGCGGCTGTAGCACATGTCATGTCTCCTGTGTTGCTTGTGGGGGTCAGTATTGCGCACAGCCCACCCGTGCATGACCCTGGGGCCTGGCCGATGCAAAATATTCTGCCCTATGGTGTAGCCACCGACACTGCTGTGGGCAGCATGGAATGCTCCACCTGCTCTTGGGCACACACCAGCAGGCACACACTGCCCAGCAGCTGCAGCCAACATCTGTTCTCCGCATCCTTTCCCCGTGAGCTGGGGGGGGGGGTGGGAACAACCGCTCATGGGCCATGGAGGGGGAAAGGGCATGACATTAGGTGGGCTGTGGGTGATGGGGGGGGGGGTGGTTGGACTGGAAATGTGCAGTGGGATGATTGGTGAGGGAAAAGGTCTGCTAATGGCCTATTCGTGGCTTCCTGGAAATGTCCTGATGGGGCTGTCACCGAATCTGGGCGGTTTGCATTGGCTATGATTGGAGATGAGTGGTGGTGGTGTTTGACATACAGTGCACCCATGATGGTGCAGGGCCGTTACATGGGCTCATGGGGGGGGGTGTTAGACAGATATCTTGGTGGGTGGGCGGGTGGAGCTAGGTTATGGCATGTGCCCAGTTTGCTTCCACAAAATGAATATGTCTGGCATCAAAGGGTCCTCGGAGGAGGACATGAGCTGATGAGGGCACCAGTACATAGATGGGGTGTCTATGCCCCACTCACCATGCCTTGCCATCTCCTATGTGAACAGGATAGGACTTCACATATCCAGGTCTCGGGAAACACCAAAGGGATCAGAGCACAGCAGATACACTTACCCAGACTGCGAGCACAGCTTTAGGGGAGGTACTGCATACCCTCAGTCATAGACAGGCACTACTGAGTCTACAAGCTGTCCTCCGATGACCATAGACTGTAGCACAGGCACATTTGGAATGACAGTCTAACTGCCAGTCCTCTCTGTTACGTACCGTACTGTGTCCGATACCTGTCCCTGTGGCTTCTGGTCAGCCCTCAGTGTAGCACACATAACAGCACACGGTTAGCTTTCCCCACATACCAACTACATGTCTGTCTTCTCCCTTGCCACTAACTTCTTGCACTTTGCATACTATCCAGACCCTCCGGAGATGCCCCACAGGCACATGTGTGGAGGGACAGTCCATGTGGTTGCAAGGGTCAATGTCCGAGCTGCTGTCCTGTGTTCTGTTCCATCCTATGTATCATATATAGACGAGTGACAACAGTCACCCTTTATGCAGTGGAACCCTCATGTGCATCACTTGTAAAAAGCCCCACGACACCATGACATCCACGATGAATGGACCCAAATTGTGGCCCAGCCCATGTCCCCTTGCGGCCATGTCCACTCTGTCCACCCCTAGCCCTGTGCACTTCCAGGCTCAGTGTCCATTAGCCCACTTGCTGTGTCCATGCCATCCTCCACCCTGGTCTGCACCCATCACAGATGCTGCACATAGCCTTGCATGTTCCACCACTGCTGACCCCTGGGCACTGTTACATGTGTGTGCTTTGGGACATGTGTGGCACTAGCCCATGTAATGGCCGTAATATCGCTAGATGCATGACACGTGTACAGTACCCTGCACACACCCTTTGTATCTTACACTGACACACATGTGTGTGCCCTCATGTGTCGCTCACACAACACTGACCCATAGCAAAGAGGGATATCTGGACAGCACAGTTAAATGGTAACAATGTACAACTTTATTTACACAGAAACATTGTGGGGTGTATGTGGCATTGGCCATCATGGCAACATCTCTGTCATTCAGCCCTGCTGCCCTCCGTGTGTGGGGTAGGCCATTGCATGGGCTATCACAGGGCGGGTGTGCAATGCGTATCCACGCGCTACACACCCGGGGACCCCTGTCACATGGTGGCTGATCCAGCGCACCCCCAGCTACGCGCTCCTCCAGCAAGCGCAGCCGGTCAGCCACCATGGTCAGAGTCGCCGGGACCTGCCCCATGATGAGGGCATGCTGCCTCTTGGCGTGTGCATGCGCACGCACAGCCGCGGCCACGCGCAGCACGCACATGCAGCCACACAGACACAGGTCTCCCCGTGTCTGTGTGGCTGCATCCACGGTGCGCATGTCCTCGGCTATGTGTGGCATGCCCACGTCCAGGGGGGACGCATCGCCATCACCATGGTGCAATTCGCTGGCGCCCCCGTAGCCCTGTGACAGCTCATGACGATGGGCACCCGGCACACATGCCCTCCCAACCCCCCCACCCACCCCATCCCCCTCCAGCACCACGTTGGACAGGTCACCTCCCTCCGACCCCAGTCCCACCACAGCAGGGCCCCTACCCTCCCTAGCCACCTGCACCTGCCCCTCCTCACCCTGCCCTCCCAGCACCTCTGCCCTCTCCCCCTCCCCCACCTTCTCCCCCGCCATAGCCACACGAGGCAGCTGCATTCCGCCCTCACCCGCCCCCCCCCTCCCCCACATCCTCCTCCTCCATCCCCTCTGTGTCAGCTGGGTCTTCGGCCCCATGAGGTGGTGTATTGCACTCCACCACCATGTAGACTGGTTCGGGCACCACCTCCATGCCGTCATCACTTGGTGGCTCCTCGGGCCCATCATCCTGCACCACGGGTTCCTCCGCAGTACATGCATCCGCTGTGGGAGAGGGAAACACGTCTCATCCCTATGTACACACATCTGCCACAGCAATAACAAACATCCTGTGGTCATGACAGCCATTGCCCCACAGGGCCATGTCACATCACTCACCGTCCTGTTGGGCCAGCCGCTCCCTCTGCACTCGCCGCACAAAACGGGGATACCGTGCTCTCAGCTCCCGCGCCTTTTTGCGGAGATCCTCGACCTATTGGAGTGACAACACATATTGACATTAGGGGACAGACACCCTTTGGTGGCCTGTGCCGCAACACAGATATATTTATCAGTGTGCAATATGGTTTGGCCCAACGAGTCACAAACTGGGCCATTCCCCACAGCACCAGGATGAGGGGTAGCGCTCTGAGGTGAGGCCTACTGCATCCTGGGGATCTGGTTTGCCCTTGTGTGCACTGACTGGGGCATTCCCCACAGCACCAGGATGAGGGGTAGGGCTCTGAGGTGAGGCCTACTGCATCCTGGGGATCTGGTTTGCCCTTGTGTTCATTGACTGGGGCATTCCCCACAGCACCAGGATGAGGGGTAGGGTTCTGAGGTGAGGCCTACTGCATCCTGGGGATCTGGTTTGCCCCAGTGTTCACTGACAGGGCCATTCCCCACACCACCAGGATGGGTTATGGAGACCTGTGGTGATGCCTACTGCATCCTGGGGATCTGGTTTGCCCTTATGTTCACTGACTGGGGCATTCCCCACAGCACCAGGATGAGGGGTAGGGCTCTGAGGTGAGGCCTACTGCATCCTGGGGATCTGGTTTGCCCCAGTGTTCACTGACAGGGCCATTCCCCACAGCACCAGGATCAGGTATGGGGACCTGTAGTGAGGCCTACTGCATCCTGGGGATCTGGTTTGCCCTTGTGTGCACTGACTGGGGCATTCCCCACAGCACCAGGATGAGGGGGTAGCGCTCTGAGGTGAGGCCTACTGCATCCTGGGGATCTGGTTTGCCCCAGTGTTCACTGACAGGGCCATTCCCCACAGCACCAGGATCAGGTATGGGGACCTGTAGTGAGGCCTACTGCATCCTGGGGATCTGGTTTTCCCTTGTGTGCACTGACTGGGGCATTCCCCACACCACCAGGATGAGGGGTAGCGCTCTGTGGTGAGGCCTACTGGATCCTGGGGATCTGGTTTGCCCTTGTGTTCACTGACAGGGCCATTCCCCACAGCACCAGGATCAGGTATGGGGACCTGTAGTGAGGCCTACTGCATCCTGGGGATCTGGTTTGCCCTTGTGTGCACTGACTGGGGCATTCCCCACAGCACCAGGATGAGGGGTAGCGCTCTGAGGTGAGGCCTACTGTATCCTGGGGATCTGGTTTGCCCCAGTGTTCACTGACAGGGCCATTCCCCACAGCACCAGGATCAGGTATGGGGACCTGTAGTGAGGCCTACTGCATCCTGGGGATCTGGTTTTCCCTTGTGTGCACTGACTGGGGCATTCCCCACACCACCAGGATGAGGGGTAGCGCTCTGAGGTGAGGCCTACTGCATCCTGGGGATCTGGTTTTCCCCAGTGTTCACTGACAGGGCCATTCCCCACAGCACCAGGATCAGGTATGGGGACCTGTAGTGAGGCCTACTGCATCCTGGGGATCTGGTTTGCCCTTGTGTGCACTGACTGGGGCATTCCCCACAGCACCAGGATCAGGTATGGGGACCTGTAGTGAGGCCTACTGCATCCTGCGGATGTGTGTTGTTACTGTGGTCAAAAACAGGCCCAGCTACCAATGCACAGGGACAGGGGATGGGCTCCTCATTTGGGATCCTCAGCATCCTGGGGCTATGGGCAGATTCTTGTGAGCACAAACAAGGCCTGTATCCATAGCACCAGGACAGGGGGTGGGCTCCTCATTTGGGATCCTCAGCATCCTGGGGCTATGGGCAGATTCTTGTGAGCACAAACAAGGCCTGTATCCATAGCACCAGGACAGGGGGTGGGCTCCTCATTTGGGATCCTCAGCATCCTGGGGCTATGGGCAGATTCTTGTGAGCACAAACAAGGCCTGTATCCATAGCACCAGGACAGGGGGTGGGCTCCTCATTTGGGACCCTCAGCATCCCTGGGCTATGGGCAGATTCTTGTGAGCACAAACAAGGCCTGTATCCATAGCACCAGGACAGGGGGTGGGCTCCTCATTTGGGACCCTCAGCATCCTGGGGCTATGGGCAGATTCTTGTGAGCACAAACAAGGCCTGTATCCATAGCACCAGGACAGGGGGTGGGCTCCTCATTTGGGACCCTCAGCATCCTGGGGCTATGGGCAGATTCTTGTGAGCACAAACAAGGCCTGTATCCATAGCACCAGGACAGGGGATGGACCCCTTTTACGGGCCTGCACCATCCTGGGATGTCTTTGTGCTTTGTGCTAGCTGACAGGGGCATGTGACAGACCCCCTGTGTGTCCCTTGACCTTGGTGTTGGGCCTGTGGTTTTCTGTTGATTGGGCACATCCCTGAGGATGCAACTGCGCCCCGTAGCATACGACTGTGGTCATTAGTTCACCTCTGCCATGGTTGCAGCTACCCCCTGTGGGCTTGGGGGTTCTGACATTGTGTGTGTGGATGACCTAGCTACAGGCTGGCCGCAGCAACACCAGACATTCTCCAGCAGTGCAGATATTAATGGTGCTTTGGTTACAGGCTGTTCTTCACCACATCCTCATGTGGGGTGCCTGTCCCCAGACACCTCACGTGGGTAATCAGAGCTCCTGTTATATCTATTGGTGAGGCGGTCCAGGCCCTCCTCACCCTTGTCAGGTTCTGCCTCCTGGATGAGCCAGGGAAGAGGCGTTGCTGGCGGAGACAGAAGAGCTCTGTCAGCAGGTACAGGTCGCTGTGCGTGAAGGCAGGCTTTTGTGACATGGCTGCCATCTGCTCTGAGTGTATCTTAGCTGCGTAGCCACGTGCGTTTATAAGGGCGTAGCCACGTGCGTTCATGGGGGCGTAGCTATGTGCGTTGGCGGGGGCGTGGCCACGCGCATAAAGACATCGGTTTGGGGCCATGACACGGCGCGTGCTTATATGCGTTGCTGTCGGCGGAAGGGCGTTGGCTCGTGCGTTGGAATGTGCGTTGGCATGTTTGATGGCAGATCCTCATGGTGTACTGCAACTCACATTAACGCTACCATCTATACATGTGATGGCCTATGGCTTATCCTAGAGGGGGTCCATGTCTGTACATCCGACAGGGCCTGTCTGTTGCGGTGGACGTGCCAGCCTGCACATGGCTGGGCCACTGTCTGCTGTGGCTAAAAGCCACTGCCCCCTCCACCACCTGTACCCTTCCGCCAACATGCTGACATGTCCTTATCTTGGCAAATGCCTATGAGCTGATTAAGGTGTGGCACTCCAGGACTGCATTTGTGGGACTCGGCTGTGGGTACTGCCCATTGTTAGGGGGGGTGGTAGGGTAAAATATAGGTGTTTGTTCCCTGTTCTCTGCGATAAAGGGGTGTCTTTACTATCTCTGTTTAGTGGTGGGTAAAATATGGGAACTTGGTTGGTAGGTGTCCCCAGCTGGGATTTGAACCTGTGACCCTCTGGTCCTAAAGGTACTGGCTGTGTCCGCTTCACCACACTGCAGCCACAGAGACAGTGCAGTCCCTGGAGATAGAAAACCTGGCAGAGTGAGTCAGAAACCCTGCTCTGCACATTTTTACTGTATGGGGACAAACGTGCACATAAACCCAGAAATTGACCTCGGAAATAGGGGATAGACCCTAACCAAACTGGCCAATGGTGATATTAATGAGCAACCATAGCAGACACTCCCAGGAGAGCTTAGGGTAATACTCACTAGGGAATGTTTTGTGGACGGGTCTACGCTCCGTAGAACCTTCCAAACATCATTTTTGTTTTTTTGAGGCTTTCCAGGATTTGTTTTTTATGGTTGCCCATTAATATCTCTGTTTCACAGCTGGTTTATACTTTCTTTTGGCTTTTGTTATGGTCTTTTTACATTTCTGTTTGCTATTTTGTTCTGTGCACATGTATCACACTGCTCACGTGTTTTTGGTTTCCCCGGGTTTGCTGTACATTGCTGACGGAAATGGTTTCTCTTCCCTTTAATATGCCTTTTAACGGCAGGTTTTCATTCGCGTTGGGATTCTGCTCAGATAATCAGCGCGTTGGTGTGGGGGGAGCCTCTCCCCGCCCACTCTCCGCCAATTGACCCCTTCTATCCGCCCACTCTCCACCTTCTGCGCTGTTTTAACGCGCCGCGGGGGTTTACGATCGTTAACTGCGGTTCACGCGCGTAATGTACGGTTAACGGTCGTTCGCACATTAGAACGCACATTCGGACGTGCAAATGATCGTTAAGCGTACATTACGCGCGTTAATCACATTTACCGCGGTTTAGTAAACATACCCCTACATATACTCGTCTGTTGGATGCAATGCTCGCAGAGGACTCGACGCAGATTAAAGAGAACATTGCGAGGGTGCTGCGGTGTGCATTAGACACAGGGTCTAACACACTCCGCAGCACCCTCGCAATGTTCTCTTTAATCTGCACCGGGTCAGCCGCCGGCATTCCCGCCGGTGGGAGGAGGGGCAGAGTGATCAATCGCTCTGCACCTCCCCCCGCCGGCGGGAATGTTGGTGGCGGACCTAGCGCAACTTAGCGGAAACATTGGTTGACTGTCCAGAACACTGCAAAGTAAGCTCAGTGCAGTCATTGATAGAATAACAGCAAGTCTAATATGATCTGTTTGTTCTGACATAGCTGCCATCAGAGTATACATGGCAGTAGAAGAACTCCTCAGTTACTCATGCATTGGGCATCTCTGAAAACAGTCTGTACAGTGCTAATTATGTACCAGTAGAAATAAGCAAAGGCTCTCTAGAAAAATGTGAAAATATATCCCTGTCAAGAAGAAGGGACCAATAAAACAAAATGCCAAACATGGGGCAAAACATCAACTTGCATTAGAGTAAGGTGCTCCCTTTTTTTAAAACAAAGGATACTCTACTATAACATGAACGTCAATATGTCAATGGAACTGTGGCAATAGCTTATTAAAACCTTTTGTCTTAAGGCAAGTTGTAGTCTCAGACTCTGACGGCACTCTGCACCACAATCTCAGTGGACAACCCCTTGTGCCTCATTTGCATCAATGACTACTTGTGCCTCATTTACATCTATAACTACTTGATGGAATACTTTTTTTTCTTTGTTTTTGTTTATCTTCTTGTTTTCTCAAACCGTGAAAAATGTTGCACCGCTATCACCAAATCATCTCTATCTAATGTGTATAAAATATTAAAATAATAAGCTTATCTTGGCTCCAATGAGCTTATCTTCTGGCGTTAAGCCTGAATTCGATGTATATGTTCTCAATGCCTTCCTTTGGCGCCCTTTTTAGCGTTTCTCTCATTTAGGAGGTTCATCAGGAGAATCTACAGATAAAAATTGAACAAGATTAGGAGCAGTGATGTGGCTTGGATTCATAATTGACTTCCCACCGAAGTTGAGTGAGCTATCTCTCACATGTACATTCCCCAACGAATTTCATGGTTACGTCCTAAATTCAACTAAAGAGTCACTGCATACCTGCTAGTGCTGCTGCCCACGTCTCTCTCTCTTTCTTAATAGTGTCAGAAGGCGCCGCGCATGCGGCTAGATCAGAGCAGCTGATTTTTATAGTGATTACTTAACGGAACTATCTACATACTTGCCACTCAACTAAGGCATTCAATCCCATTGGTTGCACTGTGTTGACCCTGAAAATCCACCGTTGCTCTACGTAAAGGAGCGTTTCATCAATAGTCTTCCCTCTCATAGGCTGGAGAATTTGCTCAATGCAAAAGCATTGTAAATCCTCGAATTGATGATGGAATTCCTCACAGTGTTGGACAATCGGGGCTGATAGGCTCTTGCAATGAAGTCGGCTTTTATGTTCACACATCCTGACCTTGAAGGGACGACTGGTCTTCCCGATATACAATAAATCACAAGGGCAGCGTATCGCGTATATTACCGATTCAGAAGTGCAAGTTGTAGCATGTTTCAAATAATAGATTTTGCCATGACAAGAAAATTCGGTTAGCTCAGCTGTCACCATACAAATGCTACACTGGCGACATTTTTTGTGGCCTGTCTCATCTGGGTGGTTTAAATAACTCATTTTAGACCGGAGAACTGTGGGACTCAATTGTTGCTGTAAATTGCTGTTTCTTTGCCAAACACATCTAATCTGCTTGTCCTCTAGTTCAGGGATGGCTTGAAGCAGATGACCATGTTTTTTAATAATACTCTGAATTCTATGGCTCAAAGGAGAAAAACCTAGTAATAAAATTCACTTGATTCTCTTGTGGTTCTGGATGAGGAGTTTGGAACAGTAACCGACGGTCATTGTACAGTGCTCGCTTATAAGCTTGCTGTGAAACTCACATAGGGTATCCTCGATCTGAAAAAGCCCTAAGAAGATGTTTAGACTGCTTCTTATAATCAGTAATTTCTGAGCATTTCGACGATACCGTAAAAATTGAGAGTAAGGCAAGCTATTCTTCAATCGAATGGGATGTCCACTGGTGTAATGAAGAAACATATTACGAGCCCTAGGTTTTTTGTACACTGTTGTATTCCAGCCCAATAAACCTCTCTGAACAGCTACATCTAAGAAAACTATAGTGTTGACATCTATAGTAGAAGTGAATTGAATTGCAGTATCACAGGTATTTAACCAATGTATGAACTCTTCTGCCTTCTCCTTCGAGCCTTTCCAAAGTAGAAAAAACGTCATCTATAAACCGTACCCATAATTTAATGTGCGGTGAAAAAGAGGAGGTAGCTAACCAACAGTTTTCAAAGTCGCTCATGAACAGGTTCGCTACCGACGGAGCACATGATGCTCCCATGGCTATCCCTATTTTCTGATGATATAGCACTTGATTGAACTGAAAAAAATTTTGAGTGATAGTCAGCTGCGCTAATTCAGTAAGGAAGGTAATCTGGGACTCTGAAAGGTCTCTTCTATCCGTCAGTACTTTGCGAACTATCTTGATTGCTGAATGTTGAGGGATGCTGGTATATAGTGCCGTAATGTCCAAAGTTATCAATAGCATATCATCCTCAGTCGCCCAATGATTATTTTGTTCCAAGCGTTGTAAAAAATGAGAGGTGTCCCTAATGTAAGACGGTATATCCACATGTAAAGGTCTTAAAAAAGAATCAAGATATATCGATAATTGTTCTAACAGGGATCCTCTCGTAGACACGATTGGACGTCCTGGGGGTTTGTTTAAACTCTTGTGTATTTTAGGGACTAAATAAAAGCTGGACATCACAGGGGCTTTGACATTGAGGAACATCATCTCCTTTTTATTGATCAATTTATGTTGATATGCTATTTGAGTGCTATCCGAAATCATTTTTTGCAAGTGAACCGTCGGATCAGTAACTAGCACTTCATAAGTTTGATTATCTGAAAGTTGACGCTGAGCTTCTGCCACATAATCGTCTCTACTCAAGATAACTATCACACCCCCTTTATCGGCCCTAGAAATGATGATGTCGGTTCGGGCTTTCAATTCCCTCCACGTCCTACGTTCTGTTGCAGTAAGAACATTCTTTGTTAAAGGACAAATCTGTTCCAACTTTGTAACTTCCTGTAGAACCAACTCTTTAAATGCCTGTAGTATTGGCGGTAAAGGGAGGGAATTGAAAGCCCGAACCGACATCATCATTGGCCGGTGTAGCATTTGTATGGTGACAGCTGAGCTAACCGAATTTTCTTGTCATGGGAAAATATATTATTTGAAACATGCTACAACTTGCACTTCTGAATCAGTAATATACGCGATACGCTGCCCTTGTGATTTATTGTATATCGGGAAGACCAGTCGTCCCTTCAAGGTCAGGATGTGTGAACATAAAAGCCGACTTCATTGCAAGAGCCTATCAGCCCCGATTGTCCAACACTGTGAGGAATTCCATCATCAATTCGAGGATTTACAATGCTTTTGCATTGAGCAAATTCTCCAGCCTATGAGAGGGAAGACTATTGATGAAACGCTCCTTTACGTAGAGCAACGGTGGATTTTCAGGGTCAACACAGTGCAACCAATGGGATTGAATGCCTTAGTTGAGTGGCAAGTATGTAGATAGTTCCATTAAGTAATCACTATAAAAATCAGCTGCTCTGATCTAGCCGCATGCGCGGCGCCTTCTGACACTATTAAGAAAGAGAGAGAGACGTGGGCAGCAGCACTAGCAGGTATGCAGTGACTCTTTAAATAGTTGAATTTAGGACGTAACCATGAAATTCGTTGGGGAATGTACATGTGAGAGATAGCTCACTCAACTTCGGTGGGAAGTCAATTATGAATCCAAGCCACATCACTGCTCCTAATCTTGTTCAATTTTTATCTGTAGATTCTCCTGATGAACCTCCCTAAAGGACAGAAACGCTAAAAAGGGCGCCAAAGGAAGGCGTTGAGAACATATACATCGAATTCAGGCTTAACGCCAGAAGATAAGCTCATTGGAGCCAAGATAAGCTTATTATTTTAATATTTTATACACATTAGATAGAGATGATTTGGTGATAGCGGTGCAACATTTTTCACGGTTTTGAGAAAACAAGAAGATAAACAAAAACAAAGAAAAAAAAGTATTCCATCAAGTAGTTATAGATGTAAATGAGGCACAAGTAGTCATTGATGCAAATGAGGCACAAGGGGTTGTCCACTGAGATTGTGGTGCAGAGTGCCGTCAGAGTCTGAGACTACAACTTGCCTTAAGACAAAAGGTTTTAATAAGCTATTGCCACAGTTCCATTGACATATTGACGTTCATGTTATAGTAGAGTATCCTTTGATTTATTTAGTTTAATACTCTGAGCAGACCACTTAAGATCCTTTTTTTAAAAAACATAAGCTACATGTCTCATAGTTGATGCCTAAAGGAAGGGAGCACTTTATTCTAGGGCAAGCTGATATTTTGGCCCCGTTTGTGGCGTTTTTATTTTACTGGTCCCTTATTCCTGACAGGGATATGTTTTCACATTTTGCTATAGTGTCTTTTGCTGAGTTTTTTGACCCCATCATACTGGCACCTGGTGATGCAGCGGTCATCCCTACGGTCCAGGTACTGGCCAGGCATTGCAGCAGAGCACACAGATCCTCCTGTTCAACCCTCACGCTACACACAAACACACTCTCTCACTTACACTTTCATTAAACATACTTCTGCCAAAATGATTCTCTGCACCTATCAACAACAGCTGGTGTAACATAATAGCATGGCATTTTAGGACTGCAAATCCGATCTGTTTTTCTCACTCGAACAAGAATCTGTTCCATGCTCAGTCACATACTAGCCCTACATCAACAATCCCATTTTCCAAAGCATAGAACATGTTAGGGAACCCTAGAATAGCTCTACTGGCCAAAATAAACACACTTGCTCCTCTCAGTGTTTCTATAGGGGTGTTAAATATTTTTTTCTATACTTTACAACCTTCCCTCACCTCTGCTTTCTTTTCTTTGCACCTGCATCTTGTGTCCCTCCAGACTGCAGACACAACAGTTATTTATTTATTTAGACAGTTTTGTATACCACCTTATCCTTCAATCAAAGTGGTTTAGGGAAGGGACGAGGGATTACATACAACAGAGGAGACAAGACATACATATATTTCTGGGGGGTTGAGCCCCAGGTGTGGGATGATGGTGCTTGATGTTTGTATTTGCAAGGGTGGGAGTTAAAGTTCTTGTTCAAATGAGGCTCTGAACAGATGGGTTTTGAGGGATTTTCGGAAGTCCTTGAGGTCCCTTTGTGCTCTTAGTTCTTCAGGGAGGGTGTTCCAAAGGTCCGGCGCTGAGAACAAGATGGCTCTTCTGGATGTTGATTGCTTTGTTTTGTGGTATCCGGCTGGTGTGAGGAGTCTATTGGTGCCTTGGGTTCGTCTGGGTCTGCTGCCGGTGTCTCTGGTTACAGTGGTTTGTAGAATGTTGCTCAGCATTGGTGTATGATCTTGAAAATGGTTAGTGTTGCTTTGAATTTTGCCCGTGCCATTATGGGTAACCAGTGCAGCTGTCAGATAACTGGTGTTATGTGCTTGTATTTGGGCGTGTCCGTGATTATGCAGGCTGCAGTGTTTTGCACCAATTGAAGTGGGTGTACAGTGTTTTTGGGTAATCCCTGATATAATGAGTTTCCGTAGTCCAGTATGGGGATGATGACTGCCTGGCACACTGTGCGGAAATGATCTTGGCTGAGGATTGGCTTGAGTCTTCTGATGATCATTAAACGGTGGTATGCTTTGCTGCAGTCTTGGTTATGTGAGATTGTAGGATCAGGTTCTTGTCGATGGTGACACCGAGATACTTTACTTCTTCCTTTGTTGCAATTGTCCTGTGTAGTATGTTGATTTCATGGAGTGGGTTGAATGTTGTGCTCCTGGCAATGAACATTGCTTCAGTCTTATCAAAGTTTACCTTGAGGTTGTTGTTGGCGAGTCAAGTGTTCATATGTTTAAGGCACTTGGTCATTGTGGTTATGTCCGGGGTGATCAAGTCTATTGGGGTGAACACCATTATATTGTCTGCATATAGGTGATATTGCATGTTGTGTTGTCTGATGCTGCATATGGGCTGGATATAGATATTGAAAGTATGGATGATAGGGCAGATCCCTGTGGTATTCCTTGCGTGGTGTGAAATTGTGCTGATTTCTTCTGTCTGCATTTTACTTGCTGTGTGTGGTTGCTTAGATAGGAGGTAAACCATTTCATGGTGTTGCGTAGTTCAATTTCTTGAAGGCGCTGTAGAAGTATAGGGTGTGATACCATGTCAAAGGCAGCTGAGATGTTGAAGATTAATAAGAATCCTTTCTTTGTTGCCTTTCCCCTTCAGTAGGTTGTCGAATAGGGAGGTGAGAAGAGTCTCCACGTTGTGATGTGGTTTGAAGCCATGTTGGTGCAAGTCTAGCAGAGCATGGAGGTCCACGTGATCCTGTATTTATGTTTGTACTACTTTCTCAATAATTTTGGAGATAAATGGCAAGCTAGAGTTTGGACGGTAGGACTTTGTATCAGAGGTGTTTATTGAGTTGTTTTTGACGACAGAAAAAGACCACATGGCCTATCTAGTCTGTACTTCCATATCAAAAACTACAACAGTCCCCTTTTTTTCTTTAGAGATCCTGTGTTTGTTCCATGCTTTTTCGAAATCAGATACCATCCTCATCTCTACCACCTCCACTGGGAGACTATTCCATGGATCCACCACTCTTTCCGTAAAGAAATACTTCTGCATATCACTCCTGAATCTATCCACTTTCACCCCCATCCCATGTCCCCTCGTAGCAGAACTTACTTAAAATCGAAAGAAGCTCTCCCCCTGTGCATTTATGCCACAGAGGTATTTAAACGTCTCAATCATATCACCTCTATCCCGCTTTTCCTCTAAGGTGTACATACTAAGATCCTTAAGTCTGTCCTCATATGCTTTATAATGAAGACAAATAACCATTTTGGTAGCCACCCTATGTACTAACTCCATTCTGTTTATATACTTTTGAAAGTGCAGTCTCCAGAATTGCACACAATACTCCAAATGAGGTCGCACAAAAGACTTATACAAAGGCACTATCACCTCCTTTTTTTCTGATAGCCATTCCTCTCCACATGCACCCAAGTACCCTATCATCTGACACGACTACGCCTAGGTCCCGCTCTTCTTTAGAGGACAAAAGTACTTCACCCCCTATACTATATTGCTCTCTTGGATTGCTGTAGCCCAAATGCATGACCTTGCATTTTTTAGCATTAAATCCCAGCTGGCAAATTCTAGACCATTCTTCAAGCTGAGCTAGATCCCTCCTCATGTTATCTACATCTTCCTGGGTGTCTACTCTATTGCAGATTTTGGTATCATCCGCGAAGAGGCAAACTTTACCCAACAGCCCTTCTGCTATATCACTAACAAAGATGTTGAAAAGAATCAGACCAAGGACAGATCCCTGGGGCACACCACTGTAACTTCCATCTCCTCAGAGTGAGCTCCATTTACCTGTACCCTTTGTCGCCTCCCACTCAACCAATTTCTAACCAAAGCAGTAACTTTAGGGTCCATCCCTAGGGTGCTCAGTTTGTTTATAAGGTATCTGTGAGAAATGGTGTCAAAGGCATTACTGAAATCTAAATACACCACAACAAGGGTTCTCCCTCAATCCAATTCCCTGGTCACCCAGTCAAAGAAATCAATCAGAATTTTCTGACAAGACCTGCCTCTGGTGAATCCATGCTGCCTCGGATCCTGTAATGCGCTGGACTCCAGAAACCTCACTATTTTCTCTTTCAGCAGCGTTTCCAATAATTTACTCACCACTGAAGTTAAACTAACCAGCCTGTAGTTTTCAACCACATCCTTACTTCCGCTTTTGTGTAAAGGCACCACATGAGCCTCTCTCCAATCCTTTGGCACCACTCCCAACTCTAATGAGGCATTGAAAAGATCAGTCAGTGGAGCTGCTAGAACATCCCCAAGTTCCCTCAGTATTCTAGGGTGTATCCCGTCTGGTCCCATTACTTTGTCTACTTTAAGTTCAGCTAGTTTCTCACAAACACAGTCTTCTGAAAATTCTTCAAGATACCCCTCGCATTCCTGTTTGTGGGTGTTTTTTGAGGTCCTGCTCCTGGTTCTTCAACTGTGAACACAGAACAGAAATATTTGTTAAGCAATTCCACTTTATCCTCATCAGCTTCTACATATTCCTCCCCTTCACCCTTGAGTCTGTCAATACCACTTTTTCCCTTCCTCTTCTCACTAACATATCTGAAAAATATCTTATCCCTCCATTTTATTGCATTGACTATTTCTTCCTCTTTTTGAATCTTTGCTTTCCTGACTACTCTGCTAGCTTCTCTAAGTTTTTCCAAATATAGATGCCTGTCTTCCTCTCTCTGTGATCTCTTTTTCTTCACATTTTCAGCTACTTCTTTCGAGAGCCATAGGGGTCTCCTTTTCCTTTTACCTTTATTTATCATTTTAACCAAAAGGTTGGCTGCCCTTAAAATATCCCATTTCAGTTCTGCCCACTGTTTTTCTACATCCCCCAGCTGTTCCCATCCCGCTAACGACTCCTTGAGGTATTGGCCCATCTTGGCAAAGTTAGTTTTCCTAATGTCTACAACCCTCGCTTTTAAATGTATTCTAACAGCCCTAGTCCTAATACTGAACCACACCATCTGGTGATCACTGGATGCAAAATGATCTCCCACTATAACATCAAACACTTTCACCATTGGTAAGCACCAAGTCCGGTATGGCCCCTTCCCGTGTGGGTTCTGTTACAAGTTGCCTAAATAGTTCTCCCTGTAGAAGATCCAGGATCTCCTTACTTCTAGATGATACTGCAGCAGGAATGTGCCAATCAACATCTGGCATATTGAAATTCCCTATTAGTATCACTTCCCCTTTCCTAGTAATACTGTATATGACTTCAGTTAACTCTCTGGCCACCTCTTCCTCTTGTGAAGGAGTTCTGTATATCACACCAATGCAAATAGATTTCTCTTTCCCTCTTTCTAGTTTAACCCACAGTACCTCCTCCCTCCCTTTTAAGCTCTGTAATTCCAAGGCTTTAATATTATGTTTTACATATAGTGCCACTCCTCCTCCCCTTCTTCCTACCCTGTCCTTTCTGAATAAAATATAGCCTGGTATAGTTACATCCCAGTCATGGTTTTCTGTGAACCATGTTTCTGTAACTGCCACTAAATCCAAGTCTGCCACTCCCATGAATGCTTCAACATCAGGGATCTTTTTTCCCATGCTACGGGAATTTATACACACTTCTTTCCATATGTTACCCTTTTTACCCATTTCCCTAAAGGTATTTAATGTTTCACTTACCTGGGGGCTGTCTTCACTCATCCCCAATGAATCTAGTTTAAAGCCCTCTTCAGTAGATTAGCCAGTCTACTACTGAAGATGGGTCAACCTTTCTTGGACAGATTGGCGCCATCTCTGCTCTTCAACCCTTGGAATAGCATCCTGTGGTCCAGGAAAACAAAACACTCTCGATAACACCATCCATGCAGCCATGCATTCATCTCCAGGATGCAAGCCTCTCTGCCTTGACCTTTACCTTCAACGGGGAGAATTGAAGAGAATACCACCTGTGCACCTATCTTCTTCTCCCTCTGTTCCAGAGCCATGAAGTTCCTCTTGATACGCTCAGTGGGATACATGGCAGTATCATTTGTTACGACATCAACATTAGCAACAAGTCAGTGGGCTTGATGAGTCTCGGAAAACTCTCCGTAACGTCTTGGATTTTGGCACTTGGCAGACACCATACCTCTCTGGACATCAAGTCTGGTCGACAGATCAGTGCCTCAGTACCCCTCAGAAGAGAGTCACCAACAACAACTGCCCTTCGATTCCTTGTGGTGACTGATTCTGCAACTTTGGGGTACTTGAGCACTGGTTCTTCACTTTCCAGAGATGCTTTCACCTCCTCCACATCCAGGGCTACATAATGGTTCTTCATTTGAAGGGCTGGAGAAGTTGGATTGGTGATTCTACAGGCCCTGGTGACTTGTGTCCAATCTTCGTCATTCTGTAGGCACCCATTTTCTCTTCTGCTAGAGAGCTTGGTTGTTGAAAGAAGCATCTCATCAATATACTTCTCACTGTATTGAATGCTCCTCAGACTCACCAACTCCTCTCTGAGTTCCTCCACTTGTTTCCTGAGAGCTTCAGCATGCAAGCACCCTGCACATGGAACCGGTCCTTCTACTGGCATTGGGACCTGCTTTAGCGATATGATTTTTCCCAGCCATTGTTCTGTTCGTGGAGCTCAGGTATCTGTTAAAGCAAAAGAGAGAGATCTACCGAAGTACCAGCTGTTTTCTCAGCTGTCCTTTCAGAGAAAAAGTGTTAAATCTCTTTAATTATATTGATAATGTGCTGTTCCAAGTCCCTGTGTTGTGTTAATTGGGGAGGTGCCCTATAAAGCAAGACCACTCACTAGGGGTGGGTGGGTATTGTGGGGTTGGGGTGGTAGGGAGGGAACTAACACCTGATTAGTTGTCAGTGGCTTCAAAGAGCTGAGAAAGTTACTAAAGAAGAGTTTTAAACCTACCCCTCCCTTTAAACTAAAGCCCCACAAAGAATGTAATTTTGTTTTCAAAATGTACCAAACCCCTTTTAAGAGCTCCCAGTCAGATAGCTAGCAATTAAAAACAAAACAAAACCATAAAACCCCCCACAAATGCTTACCTTTTGTTTGAAATGTATAGCCCCTGTTAGGAATGCGTACTTGTCACAACCATTCTTCAATTCGGAACGCTCTGAGCAGAGCAGACATTTTTGTAAGTCCTGTCTTTATTCCATGTTTCTGCAGAAATAACATCGATATCTGTGAGAAACACCAAAGACATACATGGGCCTCTCCTGAATATGCTTTATACATTTCCTATGCTTTCCATGTCCCCATTACGCCTCCTACCACTCACATTTTGAGATCCCCATGCTCGCACTGTGTATGTGCAGGACCATGGGTTTTCAGACTACTTCACACGTCCAATGGGTTTATTTGTGTTCTGGAATGACCTCCTAAGTGCAGAACTTTGCACTTGTCCACATTAAAATTCATCTGCCTTTGGAAGGCCCAGTCTCACAGTTTGTCAAGGTCCTTTTGCAGTTTTTCACAATCTTCTTGTGATTTAACAACTTTCAATAATTTTGGGTCATCTACAAATTTAATCACCTCCCCTTGTTCCCATTTCCAGCACAGATCCCTGGGGTTCTCCACTATTTACCTTTCTCAATTGTAAAAATGAACCATTTAGTCCTACTCTATATTACTCTATATTTTCTATATTATAACTGGATCCCGATCCATAATAGAACACTGCTTCCTGTCCCATGACTTTTCAATTTCCTCAAGAATTTCTCATGAGGGACCTTATCAAAGGCTTTCTGAAAACCTAGATACACTATATCAATTGAGTCACCTTTATCTACCTGTTTATTCATACCTTTAAAAAATGCAGCAGATTAGTGAGAAGATTTTCCTTGGTTAAATTCATGTTGTTTTTGTACCATCAAACCATGACTATGTTCAGTAATTTTGTTCTTTTCAGTGGCTTCACCAATTTTGACTGGCAGTGATGTCAAACTTGCTGGTTTTGTAGTTTTCTGGATGACCCTTGGAACACTATTTAAAAATTGACTTTATGTGGGCCACTCTCCAATCTTCAGGTACTAGATGATTTTAACAAAAAGTTTACAAATTTCCAATATTAGGTCTACAATTTCAGCACCCTGGAATTTATACCATCCATTCCAGGTGATTTGCTACTCTTTATCAAATTTTCTGATTTATTGAGATTTATTTCAATTACTCCGATACATCACTTTTAAGTATCATTTTTGGCATAAGTAACTTTCCTACATCTCCTTCAGTAAAGACCAAAGCAAAGAATTCATTCAGTCTCTCTGCAATGGCCTTATCCTTCTTTAGTGCCCCTTTTTACTTCTCTATTATTTAATAGTCCAACTGTCTCTTTTTTTTTTTTTTGCAATAAATGCACCTGAAAAAGCTTTTATTATGAGTTTTTACTTCCATAGCAATATTCTTTTCAAATTCTCTCTTTGTCTGCTTTATCAATGGTGTGCATCTAGCTAGCCAGTGCTTATGTTTCTTATTTTTGTCATTTGACTCTTTTTTTCCCCTTTTTTGAAAGATGTTTTTTGGCTATAACAACCTTTCTAACCTCATCTTAAACCATGACAGTGGTCATTTGGCTTTCCTTCCACTTTTCTTAAAGCATGCTCTGGGCTTCCAAGATATTATTTTTAAATAAGGCCCAAGCCTGATGTAAACTCTAACCTTTGAATTTGCTCCATTTAGGGTTTTTTAACCATTTTTCTAATTCTATCATAGTCTCCCTTTTGAAAGTTAAATGCTAGTGCAGTGGATTTCCTTACTGTCCTCCCTCCATTTACACAGGTACACTACCAAAAAACTGCCTCCAGTTTTGCAACTGATTCCTATAGATTTTGGGGTGCTGAATCCAGGAAAAATAGCCAAAATGTTCCATCACATCATGTTTTTTTGCAAAATTAGATTTCTTACCCATATAAGGAATGTTCACATAATTTCTTTTTAGCCGACTGCAGTTTATTTTCTTGGCCCAAAATAGAGGTTGTAATGGTTAACTAGCTAGAAACACTCCCTCATGATATTTTAGAGTGTTTTGTATTCATTTTATACATTAACAGGACAATTGGGAGGCGGGGGGCTAAATCCAGTACTCGCGCTGGCGCATGTTCTTTCCTGTTCGCCTCGCCTCGTTTGCTCGCTCAAACACGGTGGTTGCGACATGAACGTTCCTGTCAAATTTCAGTTTCTTGCAAGTTCATTATTACCTTTTGTTTGCTGAGTCGTAATCCAGCTTTATTCCGAAGTGGTTCACTACAGTTGTAGTTTGCAGTGCTGTGTATTTGTGATGGCTCACAGAGCCAGAGGTTGCGTCAACTCTCCGGACAGTTTTTGTTTTATTTGTGGGGAATATACCGTGAAAAAGCGGCAGAGGAACATTTCTGCATTTATTAAAAAAGTATATTTCGCCTATTTCGATTTGAAGTTAGGCGATCAAGACAAACCGTGGGCTCCTCACAAAGTGTGCAAGACATGTGAGGAAGATCTACGCTTATGGATGAAAGGTAAAAAACAAGCATTTCGTTTCGGAATACCTATGATGTGGCGTGAACAAAGAGACCACAGCAGTGACTGCTATTTTTGCTCTTGCATTGTGAAGGGATACAACTTAAAAAATAAGAACGTAATAAGTTACCCCAACCTTCCCTCAGCAATTAGGCCTATGCCTCATAGCAACGAAGTACCTGTGCCTGAACCACCAAAATTTTGGATCATATTTGTGTGGACGGTTCTGATCATGATGAGACTCATCAGATGGCTTTTCCCGATGAGTCCAGTACTTCCGAGTTTGAAACTGAACCAGATCCGAAACCTGAACTTTTCTCTCAAGCTGAATTGAATGATTTAGTCCGGGATTTAGGACTCCCAAAAGATGCTGCCCAACTGCTAGGTTCTCGGCTTAAACAGAAAAATCTGTTGTCACCAGGAACATCTTTTTATTGGTACCGGCAACCGCGAGACACAATTTTTGAAGTATTTCAGCAAAGAGGAAGATTTGGTATTTTGCAACGATATATACGGAGTGATGGAAAAGTTTAAACTCAAGTATGATCCTGCTGAATGGCGGCTGTTCATTGATTCGTCAAAAGACAGCATAAAAGGTGTTCTTCTTCATAATGGCAACACATTCGCTTCAGTTCCTATTGCTCACTCTGTTATTCTCCAAGAAAAATACGAGAATTTGGCCCTGATTCTTCAGAAGATTCATTATGATGAGCATAAGTGGATGATTTGTGGAGACTTTAAAATTCTATCCATGCTATTAGGGCAGCAATCCGGTTTCACCAAATATCCCTGCTTCCTTTGCTTGTGGGATAGCCGCGGGCCCGTGTCCTACCACTGGGGGAAAAAAAGACCTGGCCAATTCGGGAGTATTGAGACCCCGCCGTGAGAAAAATGTTCTTCATGAGAGCTTGGTCGTACCTCGTGATAAAATTCTATTACCACCTCTCCACATTAAGTTGGGTCTCATTAAGCAATTCATCAAGTCCCTTCCAAAAGATGGTGAGTGCTTGTCGGTACCTTTGCTCAAAGTTTCCCCCGACTTTCTGAAGCAAAGCTAAAGAAAGGAGTGTTTTGTTGGCCCTGATATAAGGAAACTCATTTCAGATGGAGCATGTCGCTGAAACGATGCCTGAGAAGGAAAAAGAAGTCTGGGATTTCCTTCAAGGATGTTGTTCTCAAATTCTTGGGGAACAGGCGGGATGATGAGAACTATAAGGATATTGTTGCCAGGATGCTCACTGCCTTCAAAGAACAGGCTGCCTGTAACATGAGCCTGAAAGTCCATTTCTTGCACTCCCATGTGAACTACTTTCCCGAAAACTTGGGGGCGTACAGTGAAGAACAAGGTGAAAGGTTTCACCAGGACATCAAGGACGCAGAGAGAAGGTACCAAGGAAGATGGAACACCACTATGATGGCTGATTTCTGCTGGTTGCTGCTGCGGGAAACCCCAGATGAAAAATACACCAAGCAGCGCACCAAGAGAAGCATTCGGGGGAAGAAGAAACGGGCCCACCAGGAGATTGATTGACCCAAGAATGACTTTAAAATCTAAACTGTGTTGACAAAAATCGTGTTTTTACTAAACTTTGAAATAAAAATGTGCTAGTTATTACCACAGTGTCGGATCTCATTTATTAGAATTTTATTTTCACACCATCGGGTGTTTGTCTTCATGTATTGCAATGGTGCGGTTTGCGTTTTCTATTCTTACATACATACCTGTACAACATTTTTTGCACATTTCTTTTGCTTTGCTTTGTGTCTAACCTCGCTCTTATATGCTCAATGTTTGTGCACATGTATGTGTCTGTTTTAAGTGCAGACCAATTTTGCTACCATCACAGTGTGTTTTGTTGACATTACTCTATTCTTATGTGCTGCCTTGTTACAATTTTCTTTATTCTTATTTGAATAAACTACTAAAACAATTAGTATAAAGAATTCATCCAAGAAACTTTTATCTCGATCGCACTCAATCTGAAACGTTCACCTCAAACTGCTAACCCAATGTAGCAAGAAATCTGTACGTGATGGAGCAAATTGGTTACCAGATTTGGATTCAGTGCACCAAAAAACGTAAAAATCAATCGAAACATTAGAGGCAGTTTAAAAATTTTTTTTTTTAGTGTACCTGTGTTATTAAATCAAATGTAATCATGTTATGATCACTATTGCCAAGTGACCCCCAACACCATTACCTCTCATACCAGATCCTGTGTTCCACTAAGGATTATGTCTAAAATAGCTTCCTTACCTGTCAGTTTTTTAACTAACTGCTCCATGAAGCATTCCTTTTATTTTTATCTAGAAACTTTATTTCCCTAGCATGTCCTGATGTGACTGACCCAGTCAGTTCCAGGGTAATCAAAATCACTCATTATTACCATATTGTAAATTTTGTTAACTTCCCTAATTTCTGTTAGCATTTTATCATCCATCTGTTCTTTCTTGCCAGGAATATGGCAGTGCACTGCCATTCCCATCTCCTTTTTACATTGAATATCTATTATAGAGATTCTACAATGTATTTTGTTTCCCATAAAATTTTATATTGTTTGACTCAATGCCCCCTTTAATATATAGCACCACCTCTCTATCAATTTAATCTACTATATCATTATGATATAATTTGTACCCAGGAATCACAGTGTCCCATTGGGTATCCTCCTTCCACGAGGTCTCTGAGATGCCAAGTATATCTAACCTTTTATTCAGTGCTATATATTAAAACTCTCCCATCTTATTTTCTAGACTTACAGCATTTACATACAAGCATTTCAAACGGTGTTTTTTTTGTCCATATGAACAATCTGCTTATCAGTTAATGGGATAATTGTAATCTTTAAATTTTGTCTGCTCTTTACTTAAAGGCATCGGGGTTACTTTTTCTTTTACTGGAGCCCTCTCTATCAGGTTGCTCTTAATCTTCCTATTTTGCTAATATCCTTCAATGATACATCATTCTGAACCATGTGCTCTTGGGTGACTGTCCCTTTTCCCTCATGGGAAAAGGGAAAATCACTTAATCATCCATTGCCTCAGAAGAATCCAAATGCCCTGTTAAATGTATATTACTAAATTAAGTTACAAAGTAAAACACATTGACTAAAACTGATAAAGCCTGATAAAAAAAAAACGTTAAGTGATCTACTGTAAAAGCTCTTTTATTTATCTTCTTTTTAATGGTTAATGCTGGAGCCTGGACCCTCCTTGGTTAAGGTGAAGCCCATCCTTTTGGAAGAGCCCTCCCCTTCCCCAGAATGTAGCCCAATTCTAACAAATTTAAAACTCTTTTCCCTGCATCATTGTCTCATCCATGCATTGAGACCTGGGTCCTGCACATAAAATGGGAAGCATTTCTGAGACTATGCTACCTTGGAAGTTCTGGATTTCAGGATTGTACTTAAAAGCCAAATTTTGCTTCCAGAACCTCCCTCCACACTTTCTTATGTCATTGGTATGGGTGCTCTGCAGAGGGAGCTCTGCAACACAGCTACCATTATCTCATTATGTTTCTCCATCTACTCATTATTCCTTGTCGGAATGGCTGGAAAGGCCTTTGGCAAAATCAACTTTATTGATCTTTATAAAGTGCAAACAAAAATTGTATTAATGCTCACTAGCTCAGTTACACGCTGTCCATAGCTTAGTGACAGTATCAGACAACAGCCCTCTGGCATAAACTTTTCCCTTTGAGCAGAACAGTACTCCTTGGGTGGTAATGTAATCATAGCTACATACTGTAGTGAATGATGGCAGATAAAGACCAGCATGATCCATCTAGGTCTGCCTAGTAAGGTGGCTGGAGCTGTAGAACTGCACCTGTCATCTGGGCCAGTTATTCTCCCTCTATGTCTTTGCTTAAGGTTGTACCTGCCAATCCAGGTAGGTTACCCCTCTCATTTATGAAGTTATTTACATTTGCTTTGATTTGAGTCAATATCTTAGCATGTAATCTGTACCTGCTCAATTCTGCATTCTCGTATAATAACTCCTCTGTACTGACGAATCTCATCAATGTACTGTGTCTCATAACTGTATTGTACTACCCCAGTATTGCACCTCACTACTTCATAACTACAGTGTCTCACACACAATCCCAAACCCTCAGAATGACCCTCCAGGTCGCTGTCATTCTTAGCTTTTACCTCCTTACTCACTGGCTTGGAACCTCCCAGGCCCTTTACACGCCACATGGCAAGATTCCAGTCCTGAATAGCAATGGAAAAAAGATGGAATGTCCCACATACTCCAACCCAGGAAGTGACGCTTACACACGCCACTACATGTACATGTAGCACTCCAGTTATCCAAGACACCCATCCAGGAAAAACCTTTGAGATGCCGACCCCTAAAATGTGCCATCATCAACGTGCGTTCCATTCGCAAAAAATGGCCTGTTGTCCTAGATACAATCTCCTCTTATGACCTTGAGATAATTATGATCACGGAAACATGGCTATCATCAGAAGACAACGTCCTCCTCAACCAACTACTACCCCCCAATTTTTCTCCATACATACGAGACATCGGGAAACATCCAAAAAAGGAGGAGGGTGCTTATAATCTCCAAATCAGACCTCAACTTCCACATTTTGGACTCCTCTAGCACAAACAGCCTGGACATCCTCTCCATTGCAAACCAACAATGCTCCTCAACCTGTTATATAGAACACCGTCTACTTCTCCAGATGACCTTTCAACCATTATTGACCTTGCAGCCAACACCCTCACTCCCAATAAACCAAATTGGATAGTGGGTGACTTCAATCTCCCATCTTTACCCCAAAGCCATGCAAATGCATTCCTTGATGCAATGGAAGACCTGGGACTCAAACAAATCATCAATGAACCCACACATACAAAGGGGAATATTCTTGACATGGTATTTGTTCCGCAGCCAGTCATGGAACAAAACCACAATCCTCCAATATCAGTCGTGGATGTACCCTGGTCTGACCACAAATTGATCCATTATCCAGATACCCATCAACAATGACCAGCTGAACAGAAGCCGATCCATGAACAACACCTCACGAACTGCCACAAGAAGCTTTCACCCCTTCGACAGGGAAACACATCCTTGCCGAACCCCCACCACTCCTCAACAAATCCACGCCGGACCTTGATGAACTAATCTCTTACTGGAACTCCAGCCTGTTTGCCATCTCACAACACCCGAACCCTAAGAATACAGCAAGGACAAAAAGAAGCTCAGCCCCATGGTTCTCCCCTGAGCTGCGATCCTCTCTTTCTCAACTACGTAGACTTGAACGCCGATGGCGCCGATCGCGCTCAACTGAAGATCTAACCGCATACGAAACCACCTTGCAATACACCGAGAAACAATCACAACCAAAATGAGACAATATCACACTGACACCCTAAAAAGATCTCTGAATAAACCACGTGACCTCGTCAACTTGGTCAAATCCCTCTCAAAGGAACCATCTCCCAAACAACACAGTGAGATTCACCCGCAAAAATTCGCTGATTACCTGCAATCCAAGATCGTGCAAACCAACAAGGTTTCAGCCAGTCCCCATTTTCATGAACCTATGGGGCCTATTCTCCCACTGAACATATTTTCCACACCATCCACTAAAATGTATCGAAGGACACCATAGCATCTCTCAACACCTCCCACTGCACAGATCTGACCCATGTTCGGCCTTTTTGGATTAAGGAGCTACCGTGGTGGTTGTGTTCAGCCCTGTCAATCGCGAATATAATGAAGCTCTCCTTCACTAGACCAGGATATTTTCCCACAACACTCAAGCAGACTTCCATTAGGCCACTATTGAAAAACCCCAAACTTGACCCCCAAAGAGTTTGATTCTTGCCGGCCAATAGCCAGTATCCCGCTCTTAGCCAAAATAATTGAGAAAGAGGAACAACAGCAAATTCAAGCATTCACATAGTATGCCGCTGCTCCCTTAGACAGCTGCCAACATGGGTTCAGAGAACATCATGTGGTTCGAGGGACAACTTTCTCACAGGTCTATTCAAACGCTATCATAGCAGGAATTGACAACATACGACACAAGGTTTTTGTGGCTCATCGTCCTTAGACATCGACGCGGCCTTACGACTTCTCCGTGAGTCACGAAATTCTCCTCGGAAGTACTGAAAGAGAAGGGCGTCTGCAACAGTGCACTAGGATGGTGTAAATCTTATCTGGATGGTAGATGGCAATATGTGAAGTCTGGATCAGAAGAGTCAAAAACATTTCCATCAAAAGCAAGGGGTACCTCAAGGCCTCACTTACCCCCCGGTCGTTATCCTTCCTTACTTTTCAATAATTGACATGCAGCCCATCTGACCGCATCATACAGATCATTCCAAGGTGAAATGTTTGATATATGCAGACGACATTCTCTTATTACATGCCGTGTCTCCAACAGCTCACAGGATCTGGCCCCGATGTATAGACTGCTTCAAATGCGGTTTCAACGTGGCTCCACATCACAGAACCTACGCATTCAACATAAAAAACATTCACCAGAGACCCCAACTTTACTCCCCCATCCCACGTCAGGTGTCAAGGAAGCTGACTTACAAAACTAAAGAAGGCCAATAAAATACCTTGGAGTTATGTTGGACCAACGTCTAGATATGAAACACACACAGTAAGCTAACATAGTCAAAGCCGTTTATTTTAAATCCATTCACGTCAAGCACTTACGCTCCCCTGTTGGACCCAGACGATTTCCGGACCATGTATCAAGCGCTAATCCTGCCACACTTTTGACTTTGCAAATGCCATCTTACAAGGTCTCCCCCCAACCACGACTAACCCCCTTACCAGTTGGCCATGAATGCCGCAGCTAGGGGTCCTTTACTGAGCATCCAGTAAGAAGACCCACGTGACTCCAATTCTCAAACCGCTTCACTGGCTGACCTATCCATGGGGTAGGTAACCTTTACATTAATTTTACAAAAACTGATTATCCTCTCTGTCACAAAAAACCAAACATATATACCTCCACTTTCCATTAACCTAAATAAACCATGAGATTAAAGCAAAAAAAAAAGAAATTAACAATACCTAGGGCGTAACGATTTGACGAACTAAACTTAATATGGACTCACACATAAAAAAATTCTTACAAAAACTATACATTTAGACAAATTCAAGACCCTGAAACAAATACGGCCCATTAATTCATTTAAATGACTTCATATCGATAGTACAAGCAATCATCACTCCGCCACGTTCGATTTTGCAAACTTAATTCTCCAGGGAATCACAAAAACAAAAACACGACCAAAACATTAAAAAAAAAGCATCCAATGAACTCAAAGATATTGCCAGCAAGAATTTATAATGAAAGTAAGTCCAAAAGAAGAAAAATTACACCAATTCTTGACTAAGCTCCATTTGGTAGCCTAAATTTTCATGCAAAGAATACACCTACAAAATACTAGTTACCAGCGACCTTTAAACAACTGATGAATAAACCTTGCACCATCCTCTGATTTCTTAACAACCTACTCAACACAGTAACCAAATAAAGAGGTCCTCAAAGAAGTAGACCATATCAAACCACCATATCACTACCTAAAACTATAAAAAAGCTAGAAAACTAACTAATAAACAGGCCGGACTGTGACACTCTCACACTAGTAACAATAACCCGTCAGATCTCTGGAATTCCTTACCTGTCAAATATTCGCCTTACTAACTGAAAGTGATAACAAGAAATTGAAGAAAAAAATCCTACAAAAACCGGCACTACAGTCTATTAGGCACGCTTTACATGTGTATAACCACCTCCGGCTTTACCAAGTGTATCCCACACAAAGTTGACACAGGATAATTACGTCCCTACAAGACATACTCACCACTCGACCAAACTAAAAAACCCATAAATTCTGATATTAAAAGATCCCTCTCAAGTAATACAGTCTTGTATACAATCAAGTTAAATATGTCGAAAACAATTTTGATTACATCCACTCAATTAAATTGGCGTACATCCACTCAATTAAATTAGATCTAATTCAAACTATATAAAATTAATGTAAATATGTAAAAAAGTTTGATTTACATTCCACTCAATACAATTGGATGAAATCACTGTTTTGCAATGTCTTAATTACTACTGTTAAATGTTAAAAAGTTTAAATCTGTTCACTGTAATATGACTAGGACATGATGATAACCATGGTACCTTAAATTTTTACTGTTATCTGTAAAACCGCACTTGATACTTGGGAAAGAGCGGTATATAAATGTGTGCTAAATAAATAAATAAAAAAAATGGGAGGATCGCCTTCCAAACCCTACTCTTAGGCATTCAAGGCAATCAAAGGTATCTCCATCCTCCTCACTCACACATCTTATCCACATTGTACCCCCCAACAGATCACAGAAGAGCAACCAGCCTGTAAACCTGCTAGTAACCCCAAAGGCATCGACAAAGTGCAACAAGAACAACCACAAACAGGGCATTCCAGTTTCTATGTCCCCAAATGCTGGAATGCTTCTACCCCCTGAACATTAGGGGCCAATCGCCAACCTATATCAGTTCAGGAAGGCACTCAAATCCCACCTTTTCCTCCAATACTACCCAACCAGCAATTGAACCTAGATATCCCTCTCAAGAAATGACCTCACTCTAGAAAGGCCCTTAACATTCAGTATCTGATTTTTTACCTATCATTGCAGTGTAAATAGCTTATTCTATATAGTTTAACCCCTCGTTGTCCAAGTTTGTACTCCCTGTTCGATGTTAACAAACCAGACAGCTTGTTTTTATGGTCGTTGTGTGTGGATGTAAAACCGCGCTGATACCGAATGAGCGTGGTATATAAGAAACTATGAATAAATAAATAAATTTGATTTTCTTGCTATGTAGTGATCCTCTGTGTCTGTCCCATGCCCGTCACTGTTTGTACTACCACCAACAACTTGGGGAGGGCATTCCAGGCACTCTACCACCTTTCTTTTTCTGTGAAAGTATTTCCTGATGTTGCTTGTGGCTTTTAAGGTTTAACCTTGCCCTGCAACTTCGTTTCCAGGCCAAGCCTGTCCATTGTGCAAGAATTTGTTGTTCACACAGGGCCATGTGATTCAGGGGGCCCTGCGCCAACAACACCCCACTTGGAATACCGGCAGGCCAGTGCAGCGTTAGAGGGAGTCGGACTCTCTCGTCACTTCGGGCTGCTGTTAGAGGTGAGCCGGGGCCCTCTCTGTCTCCCTCTAAAGCATTTCAGACAGCTGCAGGGCTCAATGGGAGGGGATGGGGGCTTGGACTAGAAATGGTTTAGAGTGGGGGGGGCTTGTACTAGAAATGGGCTGAGTGGGGGGGCCCTTGTTACATGGAAATAGCGATGGGGAGGGGGGCTTGGACTCAAAATTGGCTGAGTGGGGAGGGCTTGGACTGGGAAATTGAAGGGGGGGGAGCTAGGCCTGGGAAATGGCTTGAGTAGGCGGGCTTGGGACTGAAAATAGCGTGATGGGGAGGGGGGCTTAGACTGGAAATGGGCTGAGTGGGGGGGTTGTGGACTGGAAACATTGAGGGGGGAGCTCGAGACTGGGAAATGGGTCTGAAAGGGGGGGCTTGGACTGGAAAATCGCTGACGGGGACGGGAGCTTGGACTGGAAAAAAAAATGGGCTGAGTGTGGGGAGGCTCGGACTGGAAAATGCGGCTGATGGAGAAGCTAGGGATAGGACTGGACATGGACTGATGGGGGGTTAGGATTGGAAATGGTCTGTTGGGGGGGCTGGCTTGGATTTGGAACTGGACTGATGGAAGGGGCTAAGACTGTAACTGGGTTTAATAAGGGGGATTGGATTGGAAATGGGCTTGCTGAGGGGGGGAAGCTAGGACTGGAAATGGGCTTGAGTGGGGGGCTTGGACTGGAAAATGACTGAGTGGGGGGATCTAGGGCTGGAAATAGATGATGGGGAGGGGGGATTGGGCTGGAAAAGGGCTGTGAGTGGGTGGCGGGCTTGGGACTTGGAAATGGGGGGCGGGGAGCTAGGACTGGAAATGGGGCTGATTGGGGGGGGAAAACTAGGACTGGAAGTAGGCTGATGGCAGGGCTAGGAAATGACTGGAAATGGGTTGGATGGGAGGGGCTAGGATTTGAAATGGGGCTGATGGAGGAGCTAGGATAGGACTGGGAATGGCTGTGGGAAGCTTGGACTGGAAATGGGCTGATGGAAGGACTGGGATAGAACTGGACAATGGGGCTGATGGGGGGCTAGGATTGGAAATGGGCTGATGGGGGGGGTCTTGGCTTGGAAACTGACTGATGGAGGGCGCTAGGATAGGACTGGAAAGAGCTGAATGGGGGAGCTAGGACTGGAAATGGGCTGCTGCGGGGAACAGAAGGGAGCGGGATGCTGGGTGTGTGCTAGAACTAGAAGGGAGCTGATGTTGGGGATGGAACGAATGGGATGGAGCTGAAAGCGTGAAATGGAGATGGGGAAAATATTTTGTGTGGGAGGCAAAGAAAATCTCCGATTGGCTGGGTATTGGTGAGAGTAAGTGTGGATTGAGGATGGAGGGATACAATTTGAGTGGATGAAAAAAGGAATAAAGAAAGAGGATGGAGGAAAGAACAAAAGGAAAAGATCAGCATGTTGAAAGCAGATGTAGAGAGAGGAATGAAAAAAAAAACTAGAAGAGAGCAAAGGCACAAACTGGACAGCAGACAAGGAGAGTTAGCAGAAGACAAGAAGAAATCAGGAAGAAAGTGACTGGAACAATTGCAAATGAAACAATAAAATGCACAAACAACAAAAGGTCGAAAAAGACTTTCTATTTTGAATTTATTAACTGGGAATATGTCAGCTCTGGGAAAGGTGCGTCTTTAACGTCGCTGCATTTTGTTTAGTACAAGAGGAAATTAATTTATAGTTTTATTTCTGCACTGTTGTACATTTCAAGGTTGGCTTTTGGGGTTCCCAGTTTAATTATTAGTCTTCCTATTTCTAAATTGTGAGTCCTTGTTCTTTGTTTGGTGATGGTCTATGTTCTGCATGTGTAACCGAGCTGAGTTATTCTGTTGATGTAGTTTCTATTTTCCAGTGCCACTTGTTCCCTTTCACCAGCAGGAGATGTATTGGTAGTCTCTGAGATGTGTTAGTTTAATATTTGCAGGGTTGTCCTTTGATAGGTAGGGTTTGTTGCTTTGTGAGTCATGGTAGGGCTGTTATGCTACGGCGGTTTGCTATGGGTTCTTAATGGGCAGGGTTTGTAGTACTTCCTAATGTGTCTGGCGCGTTGGAACTGGAGGGATAGTCTTTCTTTATTGATATACTCATTAAACGGCACGTTTACTAAAAGTTAGTGCATGTTAACATTATGAAAATATTTATGCAAATGAGGGTCCTTATGCACATGAGTCTCCAAACATGGTCCCGCACCCCACTTGGGGCCGTCCCTGTTCTTGTGTTCTAGTTCTAAAGCTTCCCCGTATTTGAAACAATATGTATGTTCAATTAAGCCCCTTTTGAAGTATTTAAACTTTAGTAATCACATATCCCAGGGTTCCACTCTACGCTAGATTATGCATATTAGTCTTTTTTTCATCTGCCTTCTGTGCGCAGGCCACCATAAAATTTTTTTTTTTTTTTTTCCTTTTTCTGGTCATCTTCCTCTGAACCATTTCAAGTTTGTTTTTTTTATCCTTTGTAAGTTATGGTCACCAAAAACCTGATCAGAATACTGCAAGTGAAGCCACACAATCAATCTGTAGTGAGGTATTACTACCTCCTTCTTCATGATTGTTATTCCTCTCTGTAGGCAACCCTAAAATCCTGGGTTTCTGCATACCAAATGCAGATCATTCTTGGGACATCTTTGCATTAAATCTCATATTGCCAAGCATTTATAACCATTCTTCTAAGCTTTTGTCGATCTTTGTGGCATGTTTTACTCCACTCTGACGTGGACCCTTCTAGCCATTAGGCTGCTCATCTGGCATGGAGCCAAT